>OY764964.1:4733951-5933951 GCA_963668005.1 Melieria crassipennis | reverse complement strand
TCACCTTAAGAGAGAGTACTACTTTCCACAAATGAAAAACAAAATAACACAGATTATAAACAGTTGTGACACCTGCCAAACCCAAAAATATGACAGACGCCCTAAAAAAATAGTATACGAAAACCCAGAAATACCTCTAAAACCACTAGATATCTTACACATTGACATCTATTCCATCAATCATAATCAAATTATCACGATAATAGACAAATGTTCAAAGTTTGCAGCCGGGTACACACTGGTAGCAAGGAACAGTTTGCAAGTAATAAAAGCTCTTAAAAATTTTATAAGCCTTCACGGCATACCAAAAAAAATTGTATGTGATCAGGGCGCTGAATTTTCATCTTTGATATTTAAGGACTTTTGTAAACAATTTCAAATACAACTACACATAACATCATTCCAACAGTCATCTAGCAACGCCCCGGTTGAACGCCTCCATTCAACCCTAACCGAAATATATAGAATAATATTAGCAAAAAGGAAGGAAACAAAATCTGAAATCGATCACGACGAAATACTCTCCGAATGCTTTATCACATACAATAATGCTATCCATTCAGCCACTAAGTTAACACCGTACGAACTATTCTTCGGCAAAACCCATACCTTTAATCGAAATATAGTCTTCAACGAGGAACACGAGTACCTAAAGAAACTGAACGAATACCAACAAAAAATTTACCCGGAAATACAAAGGAAAATTGCCGGAATAACATCAGCCAGGATCGAAAAACTTAACAAAGATAGAGAACCTCCCGACACCTTGTGTGCAGACGACGTAGTTTATCGAAAAGAAAATAGAAGAAACAAAGTTACACCTAGGTTTTCAAAACAAAAAATTAAAAGAAATGACAAATTAACAATAATAACAGATAAGAACCAGAAAATCCATAAGTCAAAAATAAGGAAGAGGAAAACGAGGGAATAATAAAAAAAAAAAAAAAAAAAAAAAAAAACAATTTTTAGAGGGGGAACTTTTATTATTAAGGAAAATTGTATTTTATTAAATCCATCCTAACCTAGGGTACTGACGGCATATCAGTAGCGACTTAAATACAGTCCACCCCGAAGTAGGAGTATTGACGGAATATCAATACAGTGGTTTAACCCTGCTGTTAGGTTAAGCCCATTTGGTCCAATTTTTGGCTTGTTTCCTTTGTAACTTTTGACTAACTATTTAACTATTAACTATTTTTTACATCAGTTATGTTGAGTAAAGAATGAATGAACCAAAATAAATACAAAAAATTTAAATAAATTATTGTTTTGTACGAAAATTGCAGTATGGACGAAATGGTCGCTTTTCTAACCTAACAGCAGGGTTAATAAAAACAAAACAAAAAAAAAAAAAAAAAAAAAAGAAACCGAAAACTTTTAATATATATATTCTTTATATTGCATGCAACCACCAAATATCACCCCTATACCCTCAGACTTCCCACTTGGGCACTATGCCGACGCATGAACGTCCAGAATATTAATGATGGCATATCATTACTGGAGCTAAAACTGGGAAATACAAGAATAATAAACTCACACAACAACATGGTCCATATAATAAACCTAAATGCATACGTAGAATGCGTATACAAAATTAACGAAACCCTTAAGATGATTCAACCAAATGATATGGCTAATGACTCGCTCGAAGTGACGAAACTAAAACTAACCGAACTAAAAGAAAAACTTCATTCGATCATGCCTATGGAAAATAAACGGGGAAAAAGAGGAATAATAAATGGACTCGGGTCTATAGTAAAATTCATTACCGGGAACATGGACAACTCAGATGCAGAACACATAAATACAGAACTAACACGGCAAGACAAAATTAACACTCACGTGATAAAAAGACTCTCAGATATCACACAAGACATCAATGACGAGCAAGAATTTATTATAAGGATTTTAAAAGAAAACCAAAAAATATACACAAACAAAATATTTAAAGAAGAAAACGCCATTCACGAAATGCAATATCTAAACAAAATTAACTATAACACAGAAAAACTAATTAAACAAATCGAGAATATAGCCGAAGCAATTATACTAGCAAAACTAAATATAATCTCAAAATTTCTACTATCAAAAAACGAAATACATTTAATAAGAAACACAATAGAAAATCAGGATATCCAAATGATATCAAATGAAAACATATACGAAATGTTAGAACTACAAGCCTATTATAATAACTCCAACATAGTATTCAATATAAAAACCCCCGTATTCAGGCACGAAAATTATACAATGGCGCATATTATACCCCTGCCAATAAATCAAACAAAACAGATAAAAACACCACAATTCATAGCATATAATAAGCACACTATAAGTTATTTTAGAAAGGTATGCCAAAAGATTGAAGGAACGTTCTTCTGTAAGGACCCGTTCAAAGAGGAAGCAGCATCAACATCGGAGTGCGTCGGAAACCTGCTAAGAAACGAAGAACCAAAATGCGACATCGAAGACGTTGGTCACATCGAAGGGATTACAGAACCCGAAAAGAATTTCATATTATTTAAGAACGTGGCAAATTTACTAATAAACTCTACTTGCAGCCCACCTGTTGAGATAAACGGGACGGCAATCCTATACCACGAAAAATGCGCAGTCACAATCAACGACGTTACATATGACGACAGGGAAGCACACTTCGAAGAAACAATCAAGATAAACCTACCCCAGCACAAGCGGATCATCCCGAAGAGGATGTTTGATGAACCAACACTTCCTAAACTGAGAAATCGCCAACTACGGGATAAAGCGGTCATCCTAGAACTACACAAACGAACAAACACCCACAGATGGATAACATACACCTCGATGGGAATACTGTTCCTGGTCTTCGTAATTACCACAACCTACATAGCAAGGAAAAACAGGAAAACAATTTACTCCTACACCCCACGACTCACGGGAAGCATCGCTACAGCCCCAGCAGATTCACTGTGGCCTTCGCTTTACTCTAAGGGGGGAGGAGTTACCGCACCCGCACCACACGCCGCACAAAGCATGACATCACCTACGCTACACGCACCACCCAAACCACGGAGGGCAAATTGCTGACAACGGCAGCCAGCCGACAACAACAATCAGCGGCAACAAAGTAGTGCACTGCCGACAACAACAATCAGCGGCAACAAAGTAGTGCACTGCCGACAACAACAATCAGCGGCAACAAAGTAGTGCACTGCCGACACAGCAACGAGCCGCAATAGTAAAATCGCTGACATTCCATAGCAGCGTAAACAAATAGGAAAATCAACAGCAACAAATAACGATCAACAGAAATCGATACCGGCGACGCAAAACGCACTGGACAGCAATTCGACACCAGCAGCACAAGACGCACTAAACAGCAAATTCTGCGGAAGCCGAACCGATCAGCAAATTCGACGGAAGCTGAAACTATTAACAAACCAACAAAGTAGGGCATGTTTACCTTATCCATGGAATTTAATTAGTATATAAGAGACGAAAATTGTAGAATAAAGTAGTTGAAGTGTCAACCTGAAACGAATCAGTCGTGTTTCACTGAGAAATAGTGCCTTCTGTGTTCGAGCTTTGCGGACCACCTATAACTCGCGCGCTTATTTCGCAAGAAGGCGAAATTGATGACAACGCAGAAAACACGCATAGCGCTGGTCAGCGGTCATTGCCGCCGCGACGCACAAATTTCAGTCTTCATTCTTACCTCAACCGAGCCGGTTGTAAACCTCCGCCTTAAATCCGTTCTTATCAATAAAATTACCGCATTTATTCAATAAACTGGTGAAAACCTAACTGGCGCCCGAGCAAAAGTAAAATCTTGGTCGGAGGAAGGCAGATTGCGCGGCAACGGTTCAAGAACTGCAAAAGTGCCACTACCAAAAAAGTGCCACACAAATAGCGAAAAAGTTCAAAAACTGCAAAAGTGCCACTACCGAAAAAGTGCCACACAAATAGCGAAAAAGTTCAAAAAATGCAAAAGTGCCACTACCGAAACAGTGCCACACAAATAGCTAAACATATAAAAGTGCCACTACTGAAGAGTGCCACACAAATAGCTGGAAGAGTTTAAACGTACCACTACCAAAAAAGTGCCACTACCCAAAAGGTGCCACTACCAAAAAAAAAAGTGCCACATAAGTCGCTGGAGAAGTATACACGCACGAACAACGGCGCGCAGGAATCCGACCATACCAATAAATTGCAGACCGACCACCAGGGAAAGAGGCCCCCAAGTAGCGTGATAGCAAAAAGGAGCTCCGATCTGCCGGAGCAGCCACCTGGAGCAACCTGCAGCATTCCACAAAAACCCAACTGACAGAAAACTAGAAGTAACACGCAACAACGGCCGGAAGGATGAGGATGATGACTCAAATAGTTCTGTAAGGTTAAATTTAATAATTTAGACTATTATATAGTTATAGGAAATTTGGTTTTTTTCTCTCGCAAAAAAGAAATATAATACTTAAGTGAGCACACGAAAATTTAAATTATTATTTAAGCTATTATTATTTATAAGAAGTGAGTAATATTTAAAAACAAAAAAGAAATAAACCAACGGCTTGTACAGCCCCTAACAGGAAACTAAAAACGAATATAACTTAGCTCAATGCTGCGAATCCTGTAAAAAGGACCCTCCAGTCAGTAGCGGCTTAAGAGGGGGGGCGGAGGGGCGGACCGCCCCGGGCCCCGGGCTGCGGGGGGCCCCCGAGAGAAGCTTGTAACTATATAAAAATGTCAAGTTTTTCAAAACTGAAACTTGTCAAAAACTATTTGCGCTCCACAATGGTTGATGAAAGACTAAGTCGTTTGACACTTTTATCAATTGAAAGAGACACAGTATCGACAATTGACTTTGAAATGGCAATAACAAATTGTTTGCAAATTTTCAAAAAATGTTTCTTTGAAGATTGCAATTTTTAACTTAAAATTTTGTGCAAAATATGCAAATACAAAATTCTAAGTTAAAAATTAAATATCGCAATCTTAGAGTTTTCTTGTAAACTAGTGTGAATTACACAATTACTTAACCTCATTAAACTTTGTAGAAGTCAAACAAATTTACAGTTATAATTATTATTATTATTACAGTTATTGGTTGGATAAAAACACATGTCCCGGAAATCCGGTTTTCGAAGGCAATTCTATGCTCCTTGTAAGTAAGCTAAATATGGGCTTCTTACATGCTGTTATGTAGGGGAAATATGTTTTTTAAGGACTTTTTTTATAAAGTCACTGCTACTGGGTTTTATAAAATATTTCTGTACATTTCTGAAGATTTCTACTCGACACGAAAAATACACCTAAAAATAAAAGTGTTTTCTAGGGGGGGGTTTGTGTAAATTTCTTGAGAACTTTGAAATAGAATAAAATTTAGATGTATGAATCTACAGAGTGAAATCCAAAACATGTATGTTTTCCATACCTGACATATTTTGGTCCTGAAAATTCAAAATAGAAAATTTAGTTAAAAGGAGACAATTTTCCTCTTTCATTTGATACCCATATCTTCATCATTGGACTACCGCATATATTTAATATTGAAATGTGTATCTCCTTAAAATGTTAAAGTCCTTTAAAAAGGACTTTGGGTCAGAAAATTTAATACTGACTATGCCAGAATACTATAAATGATCTCTAGTTTCACGTCTATATCAAAATTTGGATGGGTCTCGGCAAAAAAAAATTGTTTCGCACGGTGTAATAAATGTAAAGTTGGTGTTTTCACTCACTGCATCATAACTTTATAATTTTTCTTTCAATTCTATTGATGTTAGGCTTAATATTTGCTAAAATAGTATATATTTCATTTTAGATTTTAAAACCAGAGAAGATAATTTATTTTTTCTATAAAAAAATATTCGAAAATTTATGATTTTTTAAGTTGGTCGAAAAATTCACATTGCTACAACTTTCACCGTCAGTAACTTCCCCAAATCTCATCTGATTTGGAAAATCTATATATCACTAAAAATCCACTAAGGTATTATCTTCTGAACGACGGACAGCTCGTGTTAATCGGATAATTCTTTTAGGAGATATGTGCTCATAACTGAAGCAACAGGAAAAAAATCGTTTTTCGAAGATTTTTCGAAAACACTTCTTCAACAATTTTTTGGTTTTCAGTTTCGTGTTCAGCGGCCAAAGCTAGTCTAGAAAAAACTTTTATTTTTAGGTGCACGCGATTGGCCCATTTTTTGTCGACAATCGAATCCTCCTGCTCGGGTAGCTTAAAAAAATGGCCAGATCGTAGTAACGAAGCAAGATTTTCTGTTTTTTTCGAGATATAAGATGGCATTTGGAAATGACAAATTTGCTCCCCCAAAAGTTTTCCTAATTTCACGAAAGTTTTTATCAATTTTGGAAAGATGTAGTAAGATCAGGGGCGTAGCCAGAACTTGGTCATGGGGGGGGTTTTAAAAAAAATGTTTGCCAGTTTAGTATTACATGTTTTTTAAAGTAAAGTGCACTGTCCAAATAAGGCATTTTGTTGTGGCTTATGTGACTTAAAGCATTAAAAACTAAATTGTTCCGTGGTTTTAGTAAAAAATTCATGAAATTTGATGGACTGAAAGCGAAGTTATTGCATCTGAAGTGGAAGTATGTTTGTGTCATCGTACAAAAATGTGCATCGAACAAAGATCCAATATTAACTATTGTTTTAAAAATGTTTAAACTTTAACCGAAGCATTTAAATTGATGGACGAAGTTTATGGTGATGATTGTTTTTACCGTGGTGGAGTTAATAAGTGGTAAACGCGATTTAAAAACGATTGTCAGAACATAAATGATAACCAAAGTGTTAGCCAACTGAATCCGCGATTACCGTAGATCAAAACTGGGCGGTAATTCATAAAAGATTAGCCAAAATCTTGACTAAAATTCTTGAAATTGTATTTAACCTTCGCTTTACTTATAGCCACCCGGGTGATCTTTTTAATATTCATGTTTAATATCTGCTCAAATTTTAAGGTCATTTTCAATACCATTATAAAATATTTTTTTTAATTTTGTTCATGATTAAACTTGAATTTTGTCATTTTTTATACAAATGTGTCTGGGTGATCCGAGGCGCTTTCGCTGCCTTTTGATTGAAAGTCACGATACATTTTTGTTTGCTTACCTCATTATGTGTTCAATAAAACCTCTGGAAAGAAATCTTCTAATATTTTCCATAGTCTCAAAATAAATCATTAAAGGTAAGCCTTTTTTCGAAATACGAACTATCGCCAGAGGAAGATACTAAATACTGAAGGATGAAAAAAATTTATAAATTATTAAACTATATATTGTGAGTTTTACTCAAAATAGCAGCGGAAGTGCCTGGGATCATCTTTAGTAAGGCGAAGGTTAAGCATCTCAATAGCATAAATTTATTGCATTTTAACTGAACATTTGGCTATCGAAGGATGCCATCCCATCTATTGACACTTGTTTTGACTGTTTTTTTGTTTTCACATGATGTGGCACCGTGCGAATTTCAGCTTTTCATAGAATGCATTTGCCGATGAAAAAAAGCGTTTTGAGAACGTAGAAACCATCCAAAAGGCTTGTACCGACATCCTAAAGGACATTCCGGTCGACGAACTAAACTACTCTTTAGACATGGTTTTAGAACATGCAAATCGCTGCATTAAGCCTGAACGTGACTATTGAAAAAACAAATTAGTTTTGGTAAAAAAGGAGTTTTGTTAATATTCTTTTAAATATTTAAAGATGAAAAGACCTTTTTTGCTAATGTGGGAACGTACATACGATGCATAGTGATTGAAAATGTTGACAAATTATAGGCTATGGGGGATTCTGACACCCTAAGCCCCCCCCTTGGCTACGCCCCTGAGTAAGATTATCCTTTTATCCATTTTTCATTTTTTTCTCTGGGATTCTATTGCTTTCTATAAAATTTCAAGCACATATATGTACGTTTAAAATAATTTGTCTCGTCGTTTAAAAATAGAAGTCCGTTTACTGTTCACTGGAATACAAATTTTCAAAAAAAAAGCAAAAAGCATAAACGGAAATTCCCCTTATTAGTTTTGTACGCAAACTTATGCTGCACCGTTTTGTGGGGCCCCCTCAGCCGTCGCCGCCCCGGGCCCCCGAGCACCTTAAGCCGCCACTGCCTCCAGTATAGAAGAGCATCCCTTCCTAGAAGGGATAACAACTTAAAATATCAGACATTTTTGGCGCATCTTGTGTTAATTGCCATTTTTCCTTTTCTTTTTTTTCTTGTATCGTTATACTGCACTAAAGAGCCTGCCTCAGTATGGCGAACCCAAATAATCTCATAAGACCTCCCGTTTTAGGGAACCAACACAACCACCCCGAGCCTAACCCCAACCCACCCAACCCTGCACATAATCTACACCTCGCACCGGACTTAGCAAACCTAATTCGTAACATGGTAACCCAATTACTAAATACAGACGGACGAGAAATAATTCGTGACATTATTAGCACGGATTCGAATCAAATCCCAATAGTCGACCAGACCATAGACGAAAGACATCGGGACAATCTAAATGATATGGAAAAAATCCCAGATGTAGTTAAATCACTTAGAGAATTTTCCGGAAATCCTGCTGAATTTAATTCATGGAAGAAAAGTGTTGAGCGTATTTTGAGAATTTATGAGCCAACTATAGGCACTCCTAGGTATTTCGGAATACTGAATGTCATTAGAAACAAGATAGTAGGAAGCGCTGACGTCGCGCTGGAGTCCTATAACACTCCGTCGGACTGGAGAGCGATATCTCACTGCCTAACTACCCATTATGCAGACAAGCGAGATATAGGCACTTTAGAGTACGAAATGACCGGCCTAATCCAAGAACGTCAATCAGTTCAAAATTTCTATAGGAAAGTGTATTCCCATTTGTCATTGATCCTAAATAAAATCGGCTGTAAGGAAATAAGTCAGGAATCAGTACGCCTACTCACAGACACATACCGAGGGAAAGCGCTCGATACATTTGTAAGGGGACTTACCGGTGACCTTCCCCGACTGCAAAGACTTACCGGAGGCGCTTCACCTATGTCTCAAGTTGGAGAATCAGAAATTTAGGAGTAATCATGCGGACTATTGTAATGGATTCCCAGGAAACCATCCTAGACAGGTACCACCAAGGAATTTCCAGCCACCCCCAAGATTTTATCCACAATTGGCACACATGCCACAACCACAGCAGTCATTTCGACCTATTTCGACGTCACCACGACAACAGCAATATTTTCAGGGATACGATCGACCATCTTTCAGGGCGAGTCCACAGAATTCGAACCAACCGTTCTTTAGACCACAGCAAAGCTACCAACCAAACCCATACTATAAGCCACCCCCAAGGCCAATAGCACCGAAACCGCAGCCTAGACCGGAACCCATGGATGTAGACACCAGCATTAGGACTAACGCCATAAACTACGAAAACAGACCAAATTTTCACTACGCTGGGAAAAGACAGGAGAAATCGAACACAACAAATCCACCACACAAAATTCAGAGGAACTTCCATGTAACAACCGATCAAGAAGGAATTGAGTACCCAACTCCGGAAGACTGTAATCATAACTATTCCACCTACAACGAGCAATACTCTTCTGAAAGTTCCGAATACCAAGACTTCCACCAGGACAGTCCATATGATCCCGAAACACTCGATTTAACAGATGTTCATTTTTTAGAATGAATATCTCTTCTCTTCCTTATTTTGAGTGTAGGACGAGAAGCGGAGAAATTTAAAAAATTTTAATAGACACGGGCTCTAATAAAAACTATATACAGCCGCACTTAGCTAAGAAAACAATAGAAAATGACAATTGCTTCTATGCAAACTCAGTAGGAGGTAAACTGAAAATTACACACCACACATACTTAAACCTGTTCAACCTCAAGGAAAATTTGAAATTCTTTCTTTTGCCTACTTTGAAAACATTTCACGCCATATTGGGTAATGACAGTTTGAAACAACTTTCAGCAGTAATATACTAAAGACAATTTCATGACCATCGCAAATAAATTAAACATTCGACTGAAGCAATACACCGCCTAAAACGTCAATACAATACAGATTCGGGACGAACACATGAACAATGTGAATAAATATGCGATGAGGAAGCTATTGCAAATGCATAAAAGTTTGTTCTCAGAACCCAATGAAAAACTGACCTACACTACGAAATTAGTGGCAAGATTCGCACCAATTCTGACACCCCCGTATATTCGAAAAGTTATCCATACCCGATCTCCCTCAAGGAAGAGGTGGAAAATCAAATACGCACGTTGTTGGAAGACGGAATAACTAGACCATCACGATCCCCGTACAATTCACCAGTGTGGATTGTACCAAAAAAAAGTGATGCATCGGGTGATAGGAAATACAGGATGGTGATTGATTATCGTAAACTGAATTCAATTACAATTGCTGATCGCTATCCAATCCCCGAGATCAACGAAGTTCTTTCCCAGCTAGGACAAAACAAATGGTTCACGGTGATCGATTTAAAAAGCGGATTCCACCAAATCCCCTTAAGCGAAAGGGATGTGGAGAAGACAGCTTTTTCTGTGAACAACGGAAAGTATGAGTTCACACGATTACCCTTCGGTTTAAAAAACGCCCCAGCAATCTTCCAACGGACATTAGACGATATACTAAGACAATACATCGGCAGAATATGTTATGTCTACATAGATGACATAATCATATTTAGCAAGGACGAAAAATCACACACTGAACACATACATAAAATCTTTGACACCCTCCAAGAAGCTAATATGAAAGTACAGGTAGACAAGTGCGAATTCTTCAAAAACGAAATAGAATTTTTAGGATTTTTGGTTTCATCAAATGGAATAAGAACCAACCCTACTAAAGTACAGGCAATAGTTGATTTTCTTTATCCCAAAACACTCAGAGATTTGAGGGCATTCCTCGGTCTCTCTGGATATTATAGACGATTTATACGAGACTATGCTAAAATAGCAAAACCTCTGACCAGTCTCCTGAGAGGAGAAGACGGAAGAGTATCGAAAAACCAATCAAAAAAGAAATTAATCTCGTTAGACAACACGGCAGCGGAAGTATTTAATAACATTAAAAATGCACTTATTTCTAAAGACTTGGTTTTAACATACCCAAATTTTCGGAAGGAATTCCATCTAACGACGGACGCTTCCAATCATGCCATTGGCGCGGTATTAGAACAGGAAGGAAAACCTATCACATTCATTTCGAGGACATTAACGAGGACAGAAAAGCATTACGCGGCAAACGAAAAGGAAACGCTCGCGATTATTTGGGCTCTTAAATCACTTAGGAATTACCTATATGGTAACGCAAAAGTAAAAATATTTACCGACCATCAACCATTGACGTATGCGCTCAGCAATAAAAATGACAACTCAAAACTCAAAAGATGGAAGGCCATTCTAGAAGAATACGACCACGAACTCATATACAAACCAGGCCGCAGCAATGTGGTTGCCGATACACTATCTAGACCGTTCGAAATAAATTCCTTGTCAGTTGCTACACATTCAGACGACAGCTCATCACACAATCTGATACCCACAGTGGAAGCCCCGATAAATGTCTTTAAAAATCAAATATGGTTATTGAAGAATGTTCAGAAGAAGAATGGTTATGAATTCAAAATTCCCTTCCCAACATACCACAGACACACAATTACCAAACCTCACTATTCATTAGATGACTTAGAATCCATATTAAGGCGGTATTCTGGTCGAGGCGGTCCGAAATATCGATGTTTTCAAATCGTTGTGGATGAAAAGCTTTTCAATATTTTTATTCAAGGTTTTTCGCAAGTTTTTCTACAGGTTTTGAACAATAATTTTCATTAATGATGTTAAGAATATCTTCTTTAATAACGGTTCATTCGATGCCTCGAACTTGAGCATGCCGAAAATAGTTGTTCCATGGTGGACATGATATCTTCAGTTCAAATATTCTGAAGCACAAAATGTGACCCATTTTGTAATCGCAAGACTTCCTGCTATCGCCTTATCTAGGATATAAGCAAACAAAAAATTTCTTCAATTAAAATCAGGTGTTTAAAAAAAAAAGACGATTTTTTGCCCTGTTTTTGTTGATATTTTGCATTAAAAACATTAGTTAAACAAATGCTTTTGCCATAATCCTAGATAAGGCGATACCCACACATTTGCTTAGTATCCTTGTAAAATTTCAAGTCAATTGGACCAGTAGTTTTTTGTGAATCGTGTCTACCGTCCCGAAAAAAATGGTTTCGAGAAAAACAAGTTTAAAGATTTACGAATGGATGGTGGGAGCGAAGCGTCGCCCATTGTATAGCCTTGAAACTCGAAAAGTATTCGTCATTGAGAAAAATGGTCTTGCACACACATTCCTCTTATTGTCTACATCAAAAATATTAAATGAAAAAAAAATCGATTTTTCGGACCATGTCGACCAGAATAGGCGCTATTTAAACCCTTCAGTAGTAAACGGACTGCATACCTCGGAGGAGATAATGGGTAAAATCCAAAAACTATACCCTATGCATTTCAACACTTTCAAAATTAGATACACACAATCACAGGTTAAAGACTTGGAAACAGATGAACAGCAAGAGCAGCAAATTATCCTGGAACATAAAAGAGCCCATAGAAATGCAAAAGAGAACAAAGGACAAATTATTCAGAAATTTTACTTTCCCAAAATGTTAGCCAGAAAAAAAAATAGTCAAGCAATGCAGGATTTGCGCAGAAAACAAATACGACAGACATCCAAATAAACCCCCAATAGAACCGACACCAATTCCAGAATATCCAGGTCAAATCCTTCACATCGACATATTTATAGCTGAAAAAAATTTGGTACTGACCGCAATCGACAAATATTCGAAGTACGCCCAAGCACGAGTGATAAAATCGAGATCGGTAGAGGACATACGCGACCCCCTCAGACAATTACTTTTTACTTTCGGGATACCCGAAACACTAACACTGTGCAAGTCCAAAATTTAGACATGGGGGGGACCTACTGGGTGAGTTTCCTATAGGTATACTGAGTTGAGATCCACCAGCCGTTTGGTAAGATTGGCTCTAGTTTATGAGAAATCCGACTTTGAAGTTTGATAATTTCCGTCAAGTATGCCGCTTATGTAGGTCCTAAATCGTTTCGAATATCGCTTTACTGTCTTCGGCAAGTTTGTAGATATTTTAACGACCAACAAATTTGCTGAAGACACCAATCCAAAAAAAATACATTCAAACTGTGTAATTGCGAGTGCGTATGAGTGTCATTTAATTATAACACTCAACGTTGCGTATGACACTCATACGCCATGTAGCGCTGCGCAAAAAAATGCACATATCGCAATTACACAGTTTGAATGTATTTTTTTTGGATTGGTGTCTTCAGCAAATTTGTTGGTCGTTAAAATATCTACAAACTTGCCGAAGACAGTAAAGCGATATTCGAAACGATTTAGGACCTACATAAGCGGCATACTTGACGACAATTACCAAACTTCAAAGTCGGATTTCTCATAAACTAGAGCCAATCTTACCAAACGGCTGGTGGATCTCAACTCAGTATACCTATAGGAAACTCACCCAGTAGGTCCCCTCCATGTCTAAATTTTTGAGGGCAAATTTCACGCACAGTGTAATTATTGACAACGAAAAGTCGCTTAACTCACACTCCATGACCTTCATGATCGAAGACCAATTGCGAATTAATATCTACAGAACACCACCCCACACGAGTAAAGCGAATGGACAGGTTGAGCGCTTTCACTCAACACTGGCTGAGATTTTAAGATGCCTAAAGACCGAGGACGTAGACAGGACATTTGAAGAACTACTTGACAGAGCAGTTTATGACTACAACTTTTCTATTCACTCCACGACAGGGCAGAAGCCACTTGAAGCATTCTTCGGCCGCAAGGTTTATATAAATCCTGAACAATATGAGGACGCGAAACGAAATAATATACAAAGACTAAAACATAAACAGGAAAAGGACTGGGAGTTACACAACAAAAACAGAACTGATCTAAAAGACTATACACCGGGACAGGTCATTTATGTCAAAATACACAAAAGGTATGGCACTAAACTAACAGCTAGATACAGAAAAGAAACCGTAAAGCAAAATAACTCCTCAACAGTATTGACAGAAACAGGAAAGGTGGTGCACAAGAGCCTAATAAAAAATTAACACAAAAAATAAAAATACAATAGATAAATGAAACAAATTACAAAAAACTCAAAAGACGAATATCAATTCATACTCCAGATTGGTTGCAGCAGTAATGTCAGTGGTTGCGGAGGTTCAGATACTCGATTACACTATGTCCCAACTCGTCACAGTAGATACAGGACCGGCGAAACTGCAGACAGGAACGTTCCGGATAATCCACATAGTTGAACTGAATAATTACGACAATGCAATATCCAATATAGAGACCGTTACAAGCTCCAAACTAGGAGGACACCCCCTTTACCCCATTCTTTCATCTTTAATTAATCAATCAAAGGCATAATTAAATAGAATAAGAATAAATAAAAAGATAAGTAAGAGATCTTTGGACTTCATAGGGTCTGCCTGGAAATGGCTGGCGGGAAACCCAGACCATGGCGACTACCAGGTCTTAATGGAGAAAATTAACAATGTTTTGGAGAATAATAACAGACAAGTGGTCATAAATAAAATGACTAATGAAAAAATTAACGAAGTAATTGAAAATGCAAACAAAATAAATAAATATATACAGGGAAACAATGAAATTGAAAATGATCTAATTATAAAGACAAAATACAAGTTGGAAATAATTAAAGAAGAACTAATCAATGTAGTTTACGCCATTCATTGGGCGAAGTCGAATATAGCAAATTCATACATATTATCCGACAAAGAAATGGAAATTACCAGGAAATTTCTAGAAGACGGGAATATTCCTTTCGTCAACATGGACGAAGCACTACAATTCGTTGAAATTAAGATAGCCGCCAATAATGAATGTTTGATATACATAATGAACTTGCCCACAACAGGCAAAGATGACTGTAGAGACTTAAAGATAAGAGCAGTAAAAAAAGGAAAGTTTATAAATAAAATAAATTATAATTCGATATTAGTGTGTCAAAATAAGGTTTATGGTAAAAATAATGAATGTAAGCATTACAATAATTTGTCAATTTGCTCGCAAAACGAGCTAGAAGATATTACGAACGGCACGTGCATAGTACATCTGCTGAAAAGTAAAATTGATAATTGTACCAAAATTAATAATGAGCATATAAAAAATGTAGAGAATATCGCAAGCGATGTATTATTTTTGAACGACTTTAACGGAATTATAGAATTTCAAAATGAAAATGTAAAACTTAATGGAACATATTTAGTGAAACACTACAATACAAGTGTAAAAGTAGATAATACGATTTTTATATCAAGAGAAATAACAGTAAATAAGCCGCTACCGGCAATATTAGAACCAATGGCATATGATAGCCAAACAGAGGAAATATTATCGCTAGAAGCTATTAAAAACCTCCTTAAAGTGGACGAGATAAGAAAATTAAAAATGTTGGAAATCAAAAATAACGTTTATTTTTCGATTAGTATAATATTAGTTATTACTACACTTTTGACCATATTCTTATTATTAAGGACTAAAAGAAAAACTAGACGCGTGAGAATTGTAGCAAAACCGGTGACGGATGAAGTACGAATTGAGGATTTACCGAAATTTTGCCAGACAGCTCCGTCGAACGAGGACGTTCGATCTTAAGGGCGGAGGAGTTAAGGCATAGTCCTATTAAATCATTTTTTTCTCTTTTCAAGTGCTCAATTCTTAGAATTGAGCAATGCTTGCGTTTATCAATTATTAAATTCCGGAAATCAATGCCTTCGCTTTCAATTGTTTACCAATTATTAAATTCTGCATTCTAAGCAAATAGCTTATCTCGGGCAACGACACCCAATTCTTGAAGTCAATGCCTTCATTTCCAATTGTTTACCAATCGTTAAAGTTTGCAGTGCAACGGCACTTAATTCTTGGAATCAAGCCGCGCTTGAAACAATTGCAGCGCGCGCTTATTTCGCAATAGTGCCGTCGCAGCCAAGAAGGCGAAATTGATGACAACGCAGAAAACACGCATAGCGCTGGCCAGCGGTCATTGCCGCCGCGACGCACAAATTTCAGTCTTCATTCTTACCTCAACCGAGCCGGTTGTAAACCTCCGCCTTAAATCCGTTCTTATCAATAAAATTCAATAATTAACTTAAAAAATTACCGCATTTATTCAATGAACTTGTGAAAAACTCCGCCTTAAATCCGTTCTTATCAATAAAATTCAATAATTAACTTAAAATATTACCGCATTTATTCAATAAACTGGTGAAAACCTAACTTACACTATTGGCGCTGACACAACTGTGAATGTGTGTATTGAATGTCGTTGCTTAAAATAATAAACAGTGAAACTAAAAAGTGCCCAAAATTGTGTGAGGGATTAGGAAATGAAAAACATAAAACTTAACAAAATTCATGTATTCACAAATTCGCTTAAAAATAAATAGTGATAAGTTCTTGGTACTGTGTTAAAAAAAAAAGAAGCAATTGAAAAAGAAAGTTGGAATCGAAAATATGTGCAAAAAGTGAGATATAAGTAATAGAAAGGAACTTGTTGAAATAAATTAAAATAGACCTAACAAAATATTAATGACTGTAACCCACTGTTTATGGGCAATGCGGTATAACTAACAAAAATATATAGTAACTACATAAATACTCATATGGGTGCCTGGTCACAGAGATATCCCGGGGAACTGCAGGGCAGACGAACTGGCTAGACAAGGAACGACCAAGGAGCTATCCTCAGAACTCGCCGGCTTAGGTATTCCATTGAGTACCTGCAAGCTGGTGATAGAGGAAACGATGACAAAAGCCGCTAACAATGCATGGGCGGCCTCAGAGACAGGCAAAACAGCGCAACAGATCTGGCCAAAGCTGGACTGGAAGCGCACCAAAAGTCTGCTAAACCTCAATAGGGGCACGCTAAGGGTTGTTGTTGGAGTCATCACTGGTCACTGTATCCTTGGTAGCCACGCTGTTAGATTAGGGCTGGGCCACCTGGCCAACGACTTCTGCAGAAGCTGCAGAGACATAGAGGAGGAAGAAACAATTCTCCACCTACTTTGCACTTGTCCCGCTCTTTGCAGGAAACGGAAAAAACATCTAGGGTTTTATCATACAGCCAACCTCGCGGACTTATCGGAGGTTGACGCCAAGGGCCTAATACGATTCATCACCTGTTCGGGCTGGTTTGAGACATCCTAACAACAAAAATAAGGGGTTAGAGATCCTGTGGTACCACAATGGGCCTAGCTTGGCCTAAGTGAGCTCTCATATGAGAGCTGCCACCACCACCTACCTACGTACCACCTACATAAATACACTGCGACCTCAAATTGAAGCTCTTCAACGTACAACAAAGTTCCTGTACACGAAAGAAAAAGACTCGAGCCAGTAGTGCGAAATATATTTAGTACCAATTGTGCTCGGGAAATTTAATCCGCAAGGATCACTGACTGCATATCAGTGTAAAAATTATCCGAAAACAATCCATAAAATTTGTAAAACTTATAACGCAAAACTTTAAACCACTTTAACAAATATAAAAACCGAAATTCATGGTCCTACAGCCCACATACTAGGCCTGAATGATGAAGTTGTAAATCAAAAATCATTCATTAATCGCACAAATACTGGAAAAAACTCGATCGAAATATACGTACAATATTCAAATGCGAGGATGCATAAATATAAATCTCGAAAAGGTTAAACGAGAAATATAAGTAAATCTGAATACATAAAAAGCTTCTATCGGTACATGTTTATACATACATAAAAAGAACACAGGATCACCGTGCTATCACAATAGAAGAAAATTTGCCATTCAATGTCAAAAAGCAACAGTAAGAAGAAAACAAAATTTTTTCCGTACGAAAACATCTTTAAACCGAGAAAGTTAAATTCAATACAAGAAGAAGTAAGCCTCACACCTTCATTATCAGAAATTTTTTCGGACAGTTGGGGATCACTAGAAATAGAACCAAACCAATTAGCACTAATGTCGCTCAACACCACTAACCCCAGCACCTCAGCTTGAGCAGCTAGGAATACAGGAGTGAATGCGGCTATAATGAATCCAACAGACGTTTATAACTCCCTCAGAATTCCAGATGTCATAAAGGACTTGCCGAAATTTGATGGCAATCCGAGAACGCTGTACGAGTTTATAAATAATGTCGAAGAAATTCTCATGTTCATTAAGGGGGCAGACAGCACGCCTTACGGGACTATCTTGTTGAGGGCAATTAGGAACAAGATCGAGGGGCAGGCCAACGAAATTCTAAATATGTTCGGAGTCCCATTAAACTGGGACGAGATAAAAGAAAATCGTATACTCAACTATTCGGACAAACGAACAGAGACCTCACTAATTAGAGAGGTTACATAACTTGAGACAGGGCAGGAAAACGGTTGAAGATTTTTATAACGACATAATAGAGGTTCAGTCAACCCTAAGCAACAATGTCCTAATACATGAAAGAAATAATAGTGTAGTCGAGGCGAAAAAAGAGTTGTACGCAGAAATGTGTTTAAATGCTTTTCTCACAGGACTTAGGGAACCGCTAGGATCAACTATAAGAGCTATGAGGCCTGGCACGTTGGCAAACGCACTTACGTTTTGCACAAAAGAGCAAAATATATTTTACCAAAAAGCTGAAATACAGAAGGTCACCTACAGGCCTCAGTTCACTCCATACCCTAGGAGGAATCAGTTGAGGGGTTATACACCCAACTTCTACCAGAATAAACCACGTCAGTACACTCCCAACCCTTGGAGACGCGACGATAGGCCAAATTTCCAGGGAGCCGCAAACATAGGACGCCTGGGTAGGAGCACACAGTCTCCTAACCCATTTTGTAAGGACGTTTTGCCTAAGCCGGAACCAATGGATACCACTTCCGGAATGAGCAGACAGTTAAAGATGTACGAGCCCATGGAGACTAGCACTGGTCTCACGAGGAACACATCAGCATCCAGGAGAACCTTCCAGAGCTCAAGAGCGGGATTCAACAACCAAAACCAACGGGAGTTTTTCAACATTGACCAAATCGATGACCAACGCGACATAAAGTCACAAGAAGAGAGGGAAGATGAAGACCACGAGACAGTAGGCGATTTTGAAAATTTTCATACACCAGCCTGGTCCCCAAGGGATACCTAGACATCAATACCCACGGTTACACCCTACCTTTCATTAAAATCCAGCAACCTTCCGCAAGGCCACTTAGAATTTTGATAGACACAGGGGCCTCGTCCTCATTCATTAGCCCAGAATTCATCGATGAGCAAATGCAAAAAGAGTGTAAACCGATAACAATCACAACTGTATTAAACAAGTACAAAATAAATAAATACATTCACCTACCAATGTTCTCCGAATTTAATACAAAGGGCTACTTAAAATTTCTAATATCGGGTGTTTTTTTTAGAGGTATAGAACTTCGAATTGAAATAAAAGACAAGGAAATCGTTTTAATGTCCATCAATTTGGCTTTATTGGAAGGATAATTTTATGCCATTAATGTTTAAATATGATTTCGGGCATGTGGCCGCCGCGGCTGGCTCGAATAAAGCCAATTCTACAATTCCAATTTTCAACCACTTTTTCGAGCATTTGGGGCCGTATGTCGGCAATAACGCCACGAATGTTGGCTTCCAAGTCCCCTAACGTTTCTGGTTTGTTGGCGTAGACGAGCGACTTCACATATCCCCAAAGAAAATAATCCAATGGTGTCAAATCACACGATCTTGGTGGCCAATTCACAGGTCCATTCCGCGAAATTATGCGCTCATCGAATGTTTCCTTCAATAAATCAATTGTGACGTGCGCTGTGTGGCATGTAGCGCCGTCTTGTTGGAACCACAACTCATCCACATTCATGCCATCCAATTCGGGAACAAAATAGTCGGTTATCATGGCTCTATACCGGTCTCCATTAACGGTAACTGACTCCTCTTCTGGCTGGGTCCTCTTCAACATTTTGCTCTACAGCGGCAATTGTTTCTTCGGTGCTCACTGTTCGACGTCTCTGCGGATGCGTATTATCACATAGAGTAAACGTAGTGCGAAAACGACCCATGGTTAACCGAATTAATTGCTCTGATGGACGATTATGTCGACCATAAAATGGACGGAGCTTGCGGTAAACTTCGCGAACTGAACCATTATTTTCGAAATAAATTTGCACGATTTGCAAGCGTTGTTCTTTTGTCAACCTGTTCATGATGAAATGGCAAACCAAACTGAACATAAATGACATTAGAGTTGCCAGATTTGACCACAAAATGCCAGTTTTATCTCTATTCGAAAAACAAACCTCTAAAAAAAACACCCGATATTTAAATTCCATGCATACTTTGATGGTCTACTAGGCCTAGATACACTTAAACAATTAGGAGCAACAATAAATTTGGTCAAACAGACTCTTATTACAACGAATACAGAACTACCGCTTAAATTAAAACCCAATTTCACATCCGATAAATATGTAATTCCAAGCAATTCTAAGGCAATAGTAAGGTTACCAGTAGATTTCAAAAATGGAGATATCTCCGTAACCACAGTACGGCTCACACCCTACATTATAGTTTCAGAAGGCTTATACTCTGCTAAAAATTGGTTTAGCAACCTAGAAGTAAAGAATTTTTCAAACGAAGACCAAGTCCTCTTCTTGGAGCAGCCAATAAAGGTAGAACCATTTCAGGAAGGAAACTTCCTAGAATGTAACAATTGGAACCTAGTAGGGCCTCAACCACTGCAATTCAAGAATATATCCGAACTAATTCGATCCGATCACCTAAATGAGGAAGAAAAGGCAAAATTAATTGAACTTTGTAAACAATTTAACGATATATTCTTCAAGGAGGGCCAAAAACTCTCGTTTACCAATGACATCAAACACAAGATAGCAACAACAGATGACATACCAATCGGCCGCGAGCGGCAAATGTTCAGGTTAAAAAGGAAAACAATAGTACAGACACGCCTGTTAATGATAGGAAATGTTACAACTGCGGCGAGGACTCACATGTTGCAAAATACTGCCCAAGCAAAGAGTATAAGTGTTTTAGGTGCCAGCAACTAGGGCATAAGTCTTTCGAGTGTCCACGGAACACGGCTGTGACGGGTAAACAGGAGCGAAATCAATAGTAAAAATGAAAATTGTTGTTGTCGACGATATTTCCGTGTATCAGCGACCAAGAAGGGTGTCATATGAAGAGCAGCAGATCATTGATAGACAAGTAGCGTAGAGGCGAAGCAAGAATTTTGGCGATTGCAGTGTGTTTGTGTGGCTGTGGCTGTATAGCACAAATACCCCTACAAGACGTGGCTGACCGAAACTCCCCTACAAGAACAGTGACGATCATTTGACCGGTCATATGACCGACATGCCTGACCGAAGTTTCGGTCAGCTCTCCGAACAAAGTTTCTATCATTTTTGTACAGGCGGTGTGAAAAAACTGACCAAAACTCTCGTGTACGTGTGATAAGAAGAAGCACCAGCTGACATGAACTCGCATCGGAGTTAATATAATTATTAAGAGCCGGAGGCTGCCGTAGCTGCGTAGCTCAGCTGGCTAATGCGTGCGGCCGCGAGTCAAGACTCCGCGAGTTCAATACACCGTTGCGTTAACACCGAAAAAAAAGGAAAAACAACTTTTTTTTTATTTTTCTTTCGGTGGCTGTCCTCTCAGCAAGAAATGGCAAACCTCTGAGAGTAACATTGCAAATATCTGATGCAAATATCGGTCACAATGTGATGTATAAATCGGTCATTCATGACTCAATATTGAAAAAATGCAGGTTTTTATTGAATTTTTTTGGAAGAACCGTTTGCTTTTACTTCTGCCTGAATTTATTTTAAATTAATTTAAATGAAATAATATAAAAAAAAAATTGAATTTAAAAAAATTCGCAATCGAAGGGCGTTTTTGCTTAGCGCATCATTGGCATCGGCTTCCTTCGTCTTGCGTTTCGGTACTTGCTATGGCCCAATATTGAAGCTACTGAAAGTGCAGAATTATTTTAAATATGTATTTCAAATAATATGATTTAAAGTAAATTTTAATTCGAATTCTTACCTTCATCCTGCCTTTCCTTTTTTTTGGTGTTTGAAGCAACGGAGTATTGAACTTGGATTCGCGCGTCGCATTTGACTGGCGACCGCACGCATTAGCCAGCTGAGCTACGTAACTACGGCAGCCTCCGGCTCCTAATAATTATATTAACTCCGATGCGAGTTCTTGTCAGCAGGTGCTTCTTCTTCTTACACATGCGTGTATAAGCGATCATCTCAGCAGGTCAATTTCAAAGCACTCTGATGACAAGTTCACAATGCTTGCTGACAAGTTCACAATGGGCCAAATTTCATGCGAATGTATTGGTAAATTTTAAAAATTGTATGAATGTAGTGGAGTTTCGGTCAGCCACGTCTTGTAGGGTCCACTACATTCATAACATTTTTTCAATTTACCAATACATTCGCATGAAATTTGGCCCATTGTGAACTTGTCAGCAAGCATTGTGAACTTGTCATCAGAGTGCTTTGAAATTGACCTGCTGAGATGATCGCTTATACACGCATGTGTAAGAAGAAGAAGCACCTGCTGACAAGAACTCGCATCGGAGTTAATATAATTATTAGGAGCCGGAGGCTGCCGTAGCTACGTAGCTCAGCTGGCTAATGCGTGCGGTCGCGAGTCAAATGCGACACGCGAATCCAAGTTCAATACTCCGTTGCTTCAAACACCAAAAAAAAAAGGAAAAGCAGGATGAAGGTAAGAATTCGAATTAAAATTTACTTTAAATCATATTATTTGAATACAAGGTGCAACCCAAAGTAAACAGGACTTTTATAAAATAAAGAAAACGGATGATTATTTTTGTATAATTCTTTTTATTTATTCAAAATACTCTCCTTCTGCTTCGATACAACGTTTTGCACGGTCCAAAAGCATTTGGAATGAGTGTTTTAGGTCATCGGCCGGCATCGCCTTCAGAATGTTGGTACAAGCCTTTTGGATGTCCTCAACGTCCTTATAACGGTTTCCTTTCATCGGCAAATGCAACTGACCGAATAAGTAGAAGTCACAGGGAGCCATATCAGGCGAATACGGTGAATGATTGATGGTAAAAATGCGATTTTTGGTCAAATAATCGGTCGTAACTAGGGCTCTGTGAGCCGGTGCATTATCATGCAATAAACGCCAACTTCCTTCCTCGCGATATTCTGGCCGAATACGACGAATGCGATGCACCAAACGCTTCAAAACTTCAACATAAAACAAAGCGTTAATTGTTTTTCCCGGTGGAACAAACTCTCGATGAATTATTCCCTTTGAATCGTAGAAACAAATGAGATGAGTTTTGATTTTTGACTTCTCACGGCGGGTTTTTTTCGGATTTGGCTCATCTGGGTGCTTCCATTCGGCACTTTGACGCTTTGTTTCGGGATCATATTGAAAGCACCACGTTTCGTCACCGGTTACGATGTTGAACAAGAAATTTGGATCACGTCTGGCTTCCCGAACGATGTCTTTTGCGTGCTCAATTCTCTGCGCTTTTTGGTCGTCGGTTAAAGTGTGCGGAATGAAGCGAGAACACACTTTACGGAGACCCAAATGTTCGGTTAAAATGCGATCAATTGATGTTTTGGAGATGTTCAATTCCATTTCCATCAATTCCAATGATGATTTTGGCTGCATTTTGATAAAATCACGCACAGTTTTGATGGCATCGTCAGTAATCACAAATTTCGACTGGCCGACGTGTTCGTCGTCATTCAAGTCTTCACGACCATTCTTGAATCGATTCAACCACTCATTAACACGGCCACGGGATAAACAATCATCACCATAAACTTGCTTTAACAATTTAAACGTTTCGGTAAAAGTTTTACCAAGTTTAAAACAGAACTTAATATTAGCTCTTTGTTCGATCGACATTCTCGTACCAAAGTTAAAAACATACTGTCACATTGAGCGGGATATTTCGGCGTCTACTAGACCAAATGTCATGAAATTTAGACAGTATGTGAATGAAAGATGTACCTTTCCAACGCATGTCCTCACACATAGATGGCGCCACCAGAAACGTCCCTATTGCAAAAGTCCTGTTTACTTTGGGACGCACCTTGTATTTAAAATAATTCTGCACTTTCAGTAGCTTCAAAATTGGGCCATAGCAAGTACCGAAACGCAAGACGAAGGAAGCCGATGCCAATGATGCGCTAAGCAAAGGCCCTTCGATTGCGAATTTTTTTTATATTATTTCATTTAAATTAATTTAAAATAAATTCAGGCAGAAGTAAAAGCAAACGGTTTTTCCAAAAAATTTCAATAAAAACCTGCATTTTTTCAATATTGAGTCATGAATGACCGATTTATACATCACATTGTGACCGATATTTGCATCAGATATTTGCAATGTTACTCTCAGAGGTTTGCCATTTCCTGCTGAGAGGACAGCCGCCGAAAGAAAAATAAAAAAAAGTTGTTTTCCTTTTTTTTCGGTGTTAACGCAACGGTGTATTGAACTCGCGGAGTCTTGACTCGCGGCCGCACGCATTAGCCAGCTGAGCTACGCAGCTACGGCAGCCTCCGGCTCCTAATAATTATATTAACTCCGATGCGAGTTCTTGTCAGCTGGTGCTTCTTCTTATCACACGTACACGAGAGTTTTAGTCAGTTTTTTCACACCGCCTGTACAAAAATGATAGAAACTTTGTTCGGAGAGCTGACCGAAACTTCGGTCAGGCATGTCGGTCATATGACCGGTCAAATGACCGTCACTGTTCTTGTAGGGACTGCAAGGCGTTGTCGGAAGTACGTTTGTGTGGCAGAGGCTGTATAGCACAAGCGGATTTACGAAGTGGAGGTGAATTTCTTGCTGGGTTGTTGCAGTGTGTTTGTGTGGCGATGGCTGTATAGCACAAATACTGCAAAGCGTTGTCGGAAGTACGTTTGTGTGGCGGAGGCTGTATAGCACAAGCGGATTTACGAAGTGGAGGTGAATTTCTTGCTGGGTTGTTGCAGAGTGTTTGTGTGGCGGTGGCTGTATAGCACAAATACTGCAAAGCGTTGTTGGAAGTACGTTTGTGTGGCGGAGGCTGTATAGCACAAGCGGACTAGAAGGACGCAATAGAATCATTAAATTCGGAGCGTGACGAAGAGCGAGAAGTGGCAAGGAAAAATATTTGCAAAATTCAAGAGGATAATCGACGGGGTTTTGACCGCAATCGGACAGAGAAAGTACAGTATGATGTCAACGATGTGGTGGCCATCAAGCGTACCCAATTTGGCGTAAATATGAAGTTGAAGAGGAAATATCTTGGACCATACAAGGTCGTTCGGAAACTACCCCATGGACGTTACGAAGTGCAAAAACTCTGAGAACAACATCGACGGTTGCAGAGAATATGAAAAGATGGTGTCCAGCATTCGGGCCGAATGTGTCGTCAGGAGGGCCGAATGTAGGAGTGACAAACGGACGTAGGACAACAAGAAGCGGACGGACGTTCTGATTACAACTCTGACAATTAGGAGCGGACAGACCTTTCGAGTACAACTCTGACAGACATAAAGATGACAAGAAGCGGACGGACCTTTTGGAATAGAACGAAACGGGCAAACGAAGAGAAGAAGGAGAAGAACATTGATTCATGACGACAAACTCAACGGGAACGGACGTGCTGCCACCAAGCAGCTATGAACGAAATTTGTCAACAAATAAATTGTTTCATCATTATCGGAAAATTGAGTTTTAATCGAGTGGATCCTACATTTGTTAACGACGCGGTCTCAATTCAAGGAACCCAAGGAACCACTATAGACTCCACAGAAGAGAATTTAGATGACGGAATCTACATTTCAGAGAAACCTTTAAACGAATTCAACCTACAACTTATCCTAGAAGAAAGCCAACATGGGTCACCGATGACATTAGAAAACATATTTAAGAACAAACAAAGACGTACTATTAGGGAACCACAATTTAGCGAAAAAGAAATAATAGAAGTTTTTAAGAAATTTTACCCTCCTAATAAAGTTTCCGCAATATACACAACTGATGAAATATTCCGTAAAGTACAGAACGTGTATTCAAAATTCTTCTCCCAGAGCAAAATGTTCAAAATACTACGTTGCACCCAAAAATTGCATAACATTAGATCAGAAGAAGAGGAGGAAAGGACTATCACAATAACAATAACCACAGAGGAATAAACGAAACCACATTACACTTAAAAAGGAATTACTATTTTCCCGGTATGAAGGAAAAAATAACAAAGACAATAAACAATTGCGAAAAATGCCTTACGCTCAAATATGATAGACACCCACCCAAATTAAAATTTGAGAAACCTGAAACACCACCTACACCAATGCATACGTTACACATGGACATATATACAATTAACAACACCCAAAACCTAACTATTATCGATAAATTTTCTAAATTTGCAGCAGCATATGCGCTACCAAGTAGACATAGCATAGTGGTATTAAAATCGTTGAAACATTTCCTAAGCCAATTCGGCATACCTAAACGAATAGTGTGTGACCAAGGCTCGGAATTTATGAGCAACGTCTTCAAAGACTTTTGCAGGCAATACAGCATTGACCTACATGTTACCTCTTTCCAACAGACCAGTAGTAATTCTCCCATCGAAAGGCTACACTCAACCCTAACCGAGATATACAGGCTGATTCTTGGAAAGAAAAAGGAGAAAAAAATAAATATTGACCATGAAGAAATCCTTTCGGAGACAATCCTTACTTATAACAACGCTATCCACTCGGCAACTAAACTAACGCCGTACGAACTTTTCAACGGCAGAACGCCTAAATTCAATAATGACATTAAATTCAGCAACGAACACGAATATCTAAAAAAACTAAACGAATATCAAGAAATACTATACCCCACCATACAGGCTAGACTTACGCAAAAAGTTGACAATAGAATAGAAAAATTAAACAAAGACAGAGAGGATCCGTTCCAATTCCAAGCTAACGATACAGTTTTCAGGAAAGAATGTAGATGAAATAAAATTACCCCCAGATTTACAAGCCACAAAACAAAGATTAATAATAAAAATACAATATTAACTTCGAAAGACCAAAAACTGCATAAATCTAAACTTCAACTACCACGTAAAATTTAAGAATAAGCTAACATTATGAATTTTGTAGGTTAGTCGCAGCAAAAGCCCAAACGTTAGAGATACACAACTTAACAGAATTACAAGGAATTCTCCCAATCAAACTCGGAACAGCAAAGACGATAATAGGACACAAAAACCTAATACACATAGTTAACTTAGAAGATTACGACGAAACCATTAGAAGAATTTCAATTACACTAGACACATTCAGAAAACACACAACACTCACTAACACTATGGAAGTTACACAACTAAAATTAGAAGGACTGAAACACAAAAACTCACACTGACACCGACAATCAGACACAAAAGAGGACTTTTCAATGGAATAGGCACCCTAACTAAATTCATCACCGGGAATATGGACGCAAACGACGCTGACCACATTAACAACGAAATACTTGAATTACAACATAAGAGCACCGATTTAGAAAACACACTATCTAAACAAACACTACTAAACCTAAAAATGTTAGAAAGATGTAAGAACATAACTACACACATAAATAAGGAACAAGACACAATAATAAATTACCTTGAAACTACTGCGAATAAAATTAAGGAAGATAAGGAACTACTAACAGAAGCGCAATAATTGCTGGTTCTTGGTTGATGTAAATGAAAAACTCAGTCATTTTACAGAATTAGTTAACTATCTTTTTGACAAATTTGTCCCTCAGAAAAAAATTAAAATCACTAACAAAAAACAGCCTTGGTTCACTAGAGATGTGCTTAGCGCAATTAAAAAGCGTAATATTAGCTACAATATTTGGAAGCGTAGTAACAGAAATGAAAAGTGGGAATTATACAAATACCAGCGAAATAGAGCTACTGCAATAACGCGTAAACTTAATTCACATCTTCCCTCTAAAACGCTATGGAATAACTTAAAATCTCTTAATGTGAGGGCTAAACTGAAAAATGATTGTAAAATTGATATTGATGTGATGAATGAGTTCTTTTTATTAAAACCGTTGGAGCAAAATTGTACTTTTGAGCCTAATCCTAAATTAGTGCGTGACCTGCCCAATAAATTTGATTTTTCACATGCGTCGGAGTCTGAAGTTACGCAATATATTCTTTCCATTAAGTCTAATGCAGTAGGTGAGGATAAAGTTAGCCTAAAATTTATAAAGTTGATTCTGCCTTACATAATTTCATCTTTTACACATATCGTCAATTCTTCTCTAACAACATTGAGATTCCCTGATATTTGGAAAATAGCAAACATAGTACCCGTTGCGAAGAAGAATAATCCCATTTTACCTCAAGACTTTCGGCCCATCAGTATTTTACCCTCCTTATCCAAAGTACTTGAAAAGCATATCTTAGCTCAAATGATGAAGCACATATATGAGAATAATTTACTTGCTGAAAATCAATCCGGATTTCGTAAGGGACATAGTTGCTCTACTGCTATGCTTAAAATAATGGAGGATATCCGACCGTCTTTTGATAAAGGCGAGCTCACAATTCTTACCTTGCTGGACTTTTCAAAAGCCTTTGACACTGTTAGTCACGCTATACTTCTCCAAAAGCTTGATAAATACTTCAGTTTTAGTAATAATGCAATTAAATTCATAGAAAGCTATCTTACAAATCGATGGCAGAGGGTGGTTTCGAAAGATAACTATTCAGAGCTTAAAATGATTACTTCAGGTGTGCCGCAGGGATCTATCCTTGGTCCAGTTTTCTTTAGTATTTATATAAATGACATGGTCCAGTGCTGCCAAAGCGTTTCTATACATCTATACGCATATGATGCGCAAATTTATCTCTCTGCACCTATAGGTCTTGTGGAGGATTTAATACAAAGAACAAATGATGATTTGAGCTCTATTCTTTCATGGTCTAGACATAACAATCTTAATTTAAATGCATCCAAGACTAAAGCAATTGCTATATCCCATTATCCTTACGATTTGAACAATTTCTCACCCATTACATTAAATTATACTGTTATCAAATATGAGAAGGTCGTTACTAGTCTTGGATTAAAATTGAACTCAACCTTGACATGCGTTGATCACGTCAATTGTTCGGCCTATCAAAATTTAACAGTAGAATGACTTTTCTATGGGAGGGTGTCAAACCAAATTTCAATGCTGTGCGACTTACAATTCCGAAGCTATTCCATATAAAAGATTTTAGTTGTATGGGTGGAGCCACGCCCTCTTGTTAAATACCCGCCCCATTCCCTCTATTGAAGGATATGATCAAATAGAAAGTTTGTACCAAATTTAATTGATGTGTGACTTATGGTTCCAAAGTTATTGTCTAAAAATGTATTCTTGTGGTGCCACGCCCCGTTTTCCCGACTTTTTTTTTTATAAACCTTCACGTAACAATTTCGAACAAACCTGCCGAAGGAAGTATCCAAGTTGGGCCAGTCGTTTTCAAGTTATAAGGATACATAGGGACTTTGCGACTTTGCTTTATATACCATACATATGTAGTGATATATATGTAGTGAAGCTTCAATTGTGTATCTTAATATAAGTCTTTGTAAAGCACTATAAAAGATGAAATCTTAATTGTGCAATGATTGTTTAAATGAATAAATGAAATGAAATGAATAAATGAAATATCTCAACCAAATTAACTACAACATTGAACTTCTTACTAGCCATTTGACAGACATTTCGGAAGCCATCGTATTGGCCAAATTAAATATACAGCCCTATTCTGGCAAACCTAACAAAACTCACCATGCTGACAATTGAATAGATTCTATCAATTGTTAGATTTTCGTATTCTGACCATTTTTCAAAAGCTCTTTATCTAACACTTGTCAGAGAAGTTGTCAGGTACGTAGAAGGAGCTGACAAGCGCGAAAATTACTTGAAGAAGCAATTGAAGTTGAAAATTTAGAAACATTTCAGCAAATTTTGGTTTTTGCAATGGAGGAGCAGCTACTATTAGCGTGTGCAGCCGCTCTGGCTAAAAAAAATGAAATTTTGAAGAGGAGAAGGCTCTTGAGGACCTTGCGCGACGAAAGCGACCCTTTCGCTATGCAGGAAAGCATTTTCATTCAAAATTTCCGTTTTCCAAAATCGATCTGCCGGGAAATGCTTTTGGAGCTGGAGCCGCACGACACTCAAAAGTCCACGTTGCCATTCATGTGTCGTTTCCTGGCGTCACTGTTTTTTTACGCACATGGATCGTATCAGAAGTGTGTGGGAAGCAGTTACCATACAACAATGAGCCAAGCTTCCGTTTCACGCGCACTGGGCCACATGTCCCAGCTCATTGTGAGAGTCAAAGCAGGGGAAATACATTTTCCCCAAATTTCGGATGAACTGGCGGCCACCAAGAAAGGGTAGGAAGGGAAAGAGAACTCAAGTACAATAAACTGCATGCTAAATCACGCAATACGATTGAACGCGCTTTTGGAGTTCTCAAGTCACGGTTTCGCTGCCTATCAAAACACCGAATTCTGCATTATGGCCACGAGAGAGCAGCAAACATAATATATGCATGTTCCATATTGCACAAAATTCTAAATAAACATGGAGCGCCGATAGACATTGGTAACGATGCCGAAGAAGAATTGCAGAATTCAGACAATAGTATTGAAACTGCAGAAAGTCCGTTTCTGATAGAAGGAGAAAGAATAAGATCCCGTTATATATTGTCTTTATAATTCAGTCCATATAGTTTATATTCAGTTCATTTTTTTTTTAAATACATAATAAAACAAATTTAAAAAAACAGTTCATAACAAAATAGTATATACAAATATTTACATTTTATCGAGTTTTTCATTTAATTTTTGCAAGGTCCGGCTAATTTCCTCAAGCACTGTAAGCATCTTGCTATTTATTTTATTACGTTCTTCAATTGTTTTGGCCGTATCTAAATAGATAGTTTCCAGTGTTATTTTCACTGGCGAGTTTTTGGTATGTCTTGCTGCTTCCTCTGGTGTAGAACGAAGGGCAGCATCAGGTGCCGGCGCTCCTTCAGTCGTAGCAAGAGATGTAGCCTCAGCGGGTGAACCTTCCTCAGCCGCTGTCATAAGAATATCAGCACAGGGCGGATCACGCTCAGCATCATTTAACGGAATGGCTTGCAGTTCGTTCTGTGTTGAGTCCTAATTGTGTAAAAAAGGCTATCATATGGAGCGCCATTGTTTTTTGAATTGCAGCCCTAGTGCTTGTATTGTTGGAAGGCCATTTACAGCTGCAGCGCCGAAAGTTTGTAGGGCTCGAACTCGGTTACATCTGTAACACGAGGGCCTCCTCCCGTCATCGCCATTTGCACTTGTGCCTTCCGAGCACAACTCCGCAACTGGTACTTCCACTGTGACAAGCTCTGAAATCGAAAAATGTATGTGAATTTATACTTACGTATGTGTACCCAAGTGTTCAAAACTTACTTCTTTCCATTTTGCTGGGGTACGCGTTGGCCCCCTCATAGCGTTGAGGTGGTCCGCCATCTGCCCCCATAAATTTTGGACAGTTCGCGGTGCCTTTGGGCTATTTTTCCCAGCAGCTCGGGATGGTCCCTCAAAAATTGAACAACAAATTGCAGCTGCTCCTGCGTAGTTCGCTCGAACCTTGAAACATAATAAATATTTAATAATCAAATCAGTCCAATTTGTAAAGAATACTTACTTTTTAGTGGCCATTTTATTTGAATTCAATTTCAAATGTTTTAATTTCGCTGTTTCTTCTTCTTATTTTTTATTTTTTGCCATTCACAGTGAAACCAAAACAAACAGAACTTTTCACCTCGCTGTGGTGAAATTTTACAGCTTTCTGCTTGTCAGATTTGCGTAAGAATAGGCTAACAAAAAATTCTGATCAAAAATCTAACAAGCGCTGAATAGAAAATCAATTGTCAGACTTTCGCCAGAATAGGGCTGATAATCCCAAAACAAATTTTGAGTCCAGAAGAACTGGGAATAATCCGCGAACATTTCAAAAATCAATCGATCGAAATCAGATCCGAGGAACAAATTTATGAATTTTTAGACTTACAAGCATACTACAACAACACAAACATAATATTCAACATTAAAATACCCATAATACACTCACACACCTACACATTCTATCACATCATACCCCTCCCAATTAACGGCACGAAAGAAATCATAACACAACCGTATATGGTATATCATACAATGAGCAAAACATTCAATATTTCGATAAGCCATGCCCAATAGTAGAAAGCATATTCATCTCTTCATCATTCAGAATCAACCACCAAGATGTCACCTTAACGATGTTGGCCGCATAGAATCGATTTTCCAACCAGAACACAACTATATTGCTATATTTAACGCACCACAAGTACTAATAAACTCTAGTTGCAGTAACACAACCCACACAATAGAAGGAACAGCCATAATTCATTACAGCAACTGCCAAGTAGAGATCAACGGCATAACATACAACGATGAATTACTCATATTCAGGCGGTCTTCTGCCTACCTTATGGCTACCGCTAGCGGTTGGATGTCCGACGGCAAACGGTGGCTAAAAGGCTGGCAGAATGTGACTAGACCTCCTCGTGGTGGCCGCTGGAAACAGCCACCCGGGTGTGGTCATGTCTCCTCCCGAGAACCAGATGATGATGAGCACAATAAAACTCGCCTCGGATGGGAAGGACGGAGGACAGACCGACGTCAATACTCAGCGTGACGCTGAAAACCAGACCAAGGGCGGTTGGAGAGACCAACCGTCTCAAGGTCACATGGACAGTGATTGTTCACAATCAAGCCTGACCACGGTGTCCACTTTGGTAGCCGAAGGGGCCATATCGAGCGGATTACCGTCGCTGGTAGAAGCTACCGAAGCCGTCTCACTTAAGAGAAAGCGGTTGACGACTTCTCAAAAGAAGAGACTTCGGAAGCTGATGGCGGATGGTAAGCCGTACGATGTTGCTCTGAAGGTGATCCTAGAGGACAGCGCAGAAACAAAGACGGACGGCAGCAGTAGCAAAAAGGAAGCGGCGCAACCCGCTCCCAAAAGGATGAAGGTAGGTCCATCCTACGCCGAAGCTGCTGCTGCAATCAAAGTAGGTATTCTTCCAGAGGAATATCCGACCACCCATCTCGATCTGGAGGGGCAGAAAGATGTCGAGAAGGCCATCAAAGAGGAACTGCATAAGCTCCCCGTTGATGGTCCTCAAATCCGCTTTCTAGGCTGCTCCTTCAAACCGGGATGGATCACCGTGAACTGTGCCGATGAGGCGTCGAAGAACTGGCTAAAGGAGGTGATGCCAAAAATTCAACCAGGGAACAAAAAGCTGAAGCTGGTGGAGGGAACTGATATTCCCAAACCCAACATTGCTTCGGCCTTCTTTCCTGGTTGCTCCCTCCCGGCCGATGAAATACTTCGAATGCTTCGAATGCAGAACCGCTCATTACCCACGGGCAACTGGAAAGTAATGAATGGAACTGTTACGGCACAAGGATCGGCGCTAACGCTGGCCATTGATGATGTGTCGACCCGCTTGCTCGCTGAGCTGAACGACCTCCCTTTCTTTGAGCTGGGACGGATTCAGTTCCGGGTACGGCGTGAGCAATTGACAAAACCATCAACGACCAGTGAAGGCGGGACGACGACGAGCAAGACTCCCCAAATCAGGGTGGATGACGAAAGACCGTCCACAAGCCGACAAGCAGCCCTAGTGGTACGGACAGACCGGACCGCGAAAAGGACTGAAAACCGAACTGGCGACAAAACGCCAACACCGACAACAGTGAGACCTGTAAAGCATGCCTCAACTAAACCCGTCCGGAAGACTCAATTGTCTGGAAAGGATAATCCGTCCAGACAACTGAGCCTTTTGGATAAGTCTGCAAAAACCCCGAGCAGCAGTGACCGGGTGCAGACAAGGGGTAGAGGGGGCAAGCGTGCAGGTACTCATACCAAAGGCCCCCATGAATAATATGGAGATTGTCCAGATCAATCTCCATAGGGCACAGGCAGCGTCAGCTGTCTTGGCTAGGACCATCAACACCTACGGTCCTAGCATAGCTTTGGTGTAGGAACCGTGGACCAGCACCAACAATGAGATCCTGGGCCTCTCACAGTCAGGTAATGTACTGTGGTGTCAGTCTACTGATAGGCCTAGAACATGTATTGTGTTTAATGGCATCTCTTTCTTCCCGTTGACAGATTTTGTTACGCCAGATCTGTGCGCGGCCAAGATCAATTGCAACTCCAGGGAATTGATCATAGCGTTAGCATACTTTCCTGGAGATGTGCCCGAATGTCCCACGACGATAGCAGAACAGCTTATTGCTTATGCTAGGGACAATCGTCTGGAGCTGGTCCTAGGGTGTGACGCGAACGCCCATCACACTATCTGGGGAAGCACGGACACCAACGCTAGAGGTGAGTCATTATTCGACTATATACTCTCACTAGACTTAAGTATATGCAATGTCGGAGATAGTCCGACGTTCATAACTAGAACTAGGGAAGAGGTGCTAGACCTTACCCTAACCACTTCTCTATCGAAATCACTTGTCAGCAACTGGCGAGTATCCGAACAGTCTCTTGTTCTGACCATAGACATATAAGGTTTAGGTTAGGTGACAAGTCACTGACTGCCGTGTCTTTTAGGCCAAAAAGACAGACTGACTGGGACAGCTATTGTCACCAGTTAAGACACGACATCACTACACAACTTGGAAACAGAGTTGACACAATAGATAGGCTGGAAAGGGCATCCAGGATACTGCAGGAAGCCGTAGTGAACGCCTATGAAGAAAACTGTCCTTTAAAAACCAAAACTTTTAAAAGACAGACACCTTGGTGGAGCAGTCATCTTAGCTTGCTAAGGAAGGGAGTGCGGAAACTATTCAATAGGGCCAAGCGGAATAACGACTGGCAGACCTACTCCGATGCTCTCACCAAATACAATAAGGAAATTAAGAACGCAAAGAGGGAATCTTTTAGACGCTTCTGCGAGGACGTGAACGACGCGAACTCAGGCTGTAGGCTACAAAAGATTCTGTCAACAGATAAACCCGGTTCGATTGGGTCCTTGTCTAACGAACAGGGGGAACTCACAAATAGTGCGCAGGATACATTAGCCCTGCTTACTAAAGTTTCCGGGATCAGAAATGATAGATGACCCCGACTATAATAATCATAGCAGTTGGCAGTCACACTGTCCCAGTAGGGAAGATTGGAGATTGGCCAATCTCATCTGCAAGCGCTTGATTGTAGAATGGGCGATAGGAGCGTTCTCCCCGTACAAGGCGGCGGGAAAGGATAAAATCTTCCCGGCGCTGTTACAAAGAGGACTAGACAGTCTGCTGCCCATCCTGTCGAAATTATACACATGCAGTTTGGCTTTTGGCTACATTCCGGAGGTGTGGAGAACAGTGAATGTTGTCTACCTTCCTAAAGCCGGTAAGTCGAACAGAAAGGATCCAAAGTCCTTCAGGCCTATAAGCCTGATGTCATGTGTACTTAAGGGTATGGAAAAGGCAATAGAGAGATACCTCAGAGACGAAGTCCTTATCCGAAATCCTCTAAGTGCACACCAACATGCTTACCGAAAAGGCAGGTCTACGGAAACAGCCCTATCTGCCCTGGTCAGCAAAATCGAAAAATCCCTTGACGAGAAAGAAATCTGTTTAGTAGGTTTAGTAGAGGGGGCTTTCAACAACACCACCTATGAAGCTAGAGGATCGGCTTTAGAGGTATTTCAAGTGCCAACCGCACTTATAAGATGGATCTCCATGATGCTCAAAAGCAGGTTAATAGAATCCGACTTAAATGGCATCAAGATCCAAGCCAGGACGGTCCGGGGGGGCGTACTATCTCCTCTACTCTGGTCCATGGTCATAAACGGATTAATACGCATCCTCTCGGATCGAGGTTATGACGTTATTGCCTATGCTGATGACCTGGTTATTGCAGTTAGAGGCAAAGACGGACAGACCGTCTCTGATCTACTACAGGGTGCAATAAAAATCGTAGAGAACTGGTGCGCCCAGCAGAGTCTATCGGTAAACCCTGATAAGACAATCCTCGTACCGTTCACACTTAAAAGAAAATATGACCTGAGACCGATAAAAGTCTTTGGCAAAGATGTAGGCTTCGTAAAAGAAGCCAAATACCTTGGGGTAACTCTAGACAGTAAATTGAACTGGAAACCTCACATAAATCGTAGTATTCAGAGGGCGAGCAACGCTCTCTGGACTTGTAAACGAATCTGTGGCAAAAACTGGGGAACGAAACCGATATGGCTTAAAAAAATCTACACCCTGGTCATTCTCCCCATCATCACCTATGGGGCGATAGTACGACGACATATCTTCAATAGGAAATATAAAACACATATTCCTAACAGAGTAGACTGGGACAATTCAAAAATCAGTCTTACCTGTGATGACATTATCTGGTACACTGATGGATCCAAGACTGGAGAAGGCACAGGATCTGGGATATATAGTTCCAGTACCTAAATGTCAGTCAGCCTTGGTAGTTTAGCAACCGTCTTCCAAGCGGAAGTCTGTGCTATCAATCAGTGTGCCAGAGAAACCTTCACCCTCATTGGAAAAGGATCATCATAATGTCAGACAGCCAGGCCGCAATAAGAGCCTTGCACGAGTTAAATGCAAACAACCGATTTGCTTTATGTCTAGCTTCAGACTGCCTTGCAAACTCAGCCACCTCGATTCTGCTTCCATGTCCGGCACCTTGCGGTATCGTACATTTTCACATACTCAAAAAATGCTGACTTTGCGGCTTAAGTCACGTACTGGCGGTTCATGCGATATGGTGCACAATTGCATGCCGTCAGTAGACGCAACCTGAGATGTAACTCCACCAGGGCCAGTCTGAGAAGTCTCCTGACTTCTTTTATTAATAATTTTGAAGCTCATGTTTTTATTTCTTCTACACATTACAATAATAAGAATACTTATAATGAAACTTATGATTAGAAGTATGTCAATGCCATACGATACATTTTTATGGTACTGTAGCTCTTTTATCATTTCAATGTTTTTAAAACTCGTTATATTAATATCATTAAAGTGCAGTGGATGTACATAACTTGTGTTTATCATTGTGGCCGGATAGTGATACTTTTCAGTGAATTCGATTTTCTGGTTTTTAAAGGATCGATTATGTATATGTATTTTACAATTGGTGAAGCTAATTAAGTAATTTTTGTTAATCGTTAAATCCCTATTGTCACAGTTTTGTATAAGTTTTTCTTCGTTGGCATTTGTAATTAATATTGTATCGTCTTCCAATATTTCTAATTTAGTTGTATTGTGAAATTTGAATATGCAGTTATTTTTAAAGATACAGTTTTGACTAAATTTTAAGTCGCTTATAGCTAGGTCTTTTTCATATTTGTAATTCTTATTATTAATTGTCACAATGAATTCATTTTCTGCATCGATTTCTAAATTATTTTTATTAGGTAATGGCACGACAAGTTTTAAATCTGTTAATATATAATTTTTTGGAATTTTCACTGCGATTACAATTGATTGGTTTTTGTACAATAAGACACCAATTTTTGATAGTTTTAGTTTGTAGAAGTCTATTTGATAGTAATCAATTTCTTCCTTAGTTAATATTGCAGGGTGAATTAAATTATGTCTTGCAGCGGCAATATTATTTTGAATTTCATTAATTTTATTCTCTAAATATCTTAACTTATTCATTATGTCATTAAATAATAATTGGTTAGCAATGTCTCGATTTTCTTTTGTGACATCATTTAGGATTATATTAAATTTATTTCTGTCTTCTTCGATAGTATTTTTTAAAAGATTTATAGTATCATTAAAATGATTATTAATGGAAATTTGTTGGTTTACAGTTTGAATAATATTATGATCATTTTTGTGTTGAATATCTAAATACTTTAAAATTTCTTGTCTGTCATTATCGTCCATCACCCCAAACCAGTTGTATGTACTTCCAACAAAGTTCATTAATCCTCTTTTTCTTCTATTTATTTGGTTTGGACATATTGTTCTAATTTTTGCTTCTATTATTTGTATTTCGTTTAGGAGTAACTCCTTTCGGTTGATTTTTGCTTTTTCGATATCTTCCTTGAATTGTTTTACTACTTTTAAAATTTCGACTGGTTCTATAATGTGTAAAATAGTACTAGTTTCATTTGCTATTTCTGCTTGGCCCATGTGAATCATTGTATATCCTGCCTCATCCAATATTGGAGTCGCCTGCAAATGCCCTTGTGCTAAATTGGTCATCATCAGGAGTACCATTAGGTATTTGAGCATCTGAAAATTTTAAAGGTCGCTTAACATTGGCATGGTGAACATTTCTTAATGAAGTTATTCTAAAATATGGTTCGTCCTTGTGTCGTACCCTTCTGTAATTTCTGATTGGTCCTATTGCTCTCCTTTCTGAGTAATTTTCCCTATCTCTATTTCTTTTGTTTATTATGTTATGTTTAACTGTGTTTATTCTATTGTGTAAAATGTCGGGGGGAACCTCATTGTGTGCTGATCGGGGGGTACTTTTGATGGTTGAGTGATATCGATCATTATAGTTTCCTATAACGATCTGTATCCTCATTCCTGTTGAGAGACTTGGATCCTCAATTCCTGTTAGTTTTTCCAACAGGGTTGAGTGTAGCCTCTCAATATCAGCATTTCCCGTATGGTTATTAGGTTTAGTAAGATGGACTTCTATCCCCTCATTGTTAAAGTATTCAAGTAGTTGTTCAGCTCTGAATTCGTTGTCCATAATAATTTTTTTTGGTTTGCCAAATTTTGAAAAATGTTCGATTACTATTGCTTTTTTTGTTCGCCAATTTCTATCTACAATATTATAGGCAGCTGCAAATTTTGTAAGTTTATCTATGGTTGTGACGAAGGATTGTTTTTTGAAGTGAAAGATATCTAGATGTATAATTTCGTTTTTCTCGTTTGGGGTTTCTGTAAATTGAAATTTCGGTCTTATTGGCTTCCTATCATATTTGATCTTTTGGCATTTTTGACAATTGTTAATTATTAAATGAACGTGGTTTTTAAGTTTTGGAAAATAGATCTTATCTTTCAATGAATTGTATGTTTCGCTAATTCCACTGTGCATTGATTCGTTACTATGATACAAAGAGATTTGTTTATGCAATTCTTCTTCAGTTACTATTTCCTTTGCTCTTTTAGTACATTTGACAAATTTTAAATTGCTCTGCTGAGGGAATGTTGAAATTATTATAAGTTGTACTTTGTGATAATCTGCTTCTGTGACATCTGAATAAATACCTACTCTTCCAGTTTTAATATAGGTCATTAATGTGTTTTTGATAATGGATTCACTTTCAGTAGGGTTAATTTCGATTATAACTCCTTTGTGACAGGTTGTCATAGTATTTTCAGGACTATAAGTTATTATGATTTGAGTTTGGTATTTGTTAACGATATCTTCTTTTATAATAATATGCTCTCGCAATTCTTCTTCGGCTGAGTGAACCGTGTCAGATACCTCGAAATTTGACTCGCAATTTTGATTTCGTAGTGAGTAAATACTTTGGGACATTGCAAAATTTGATTCTTTGTCATTTTCTTCGTTTATTTTGGGTGCATTTGCTATACGACTCAGAAAATCTGCTACTACGTTTTCTTTTCCATTAAGGTATATGATTTCATAGTTGTATTCTTGTAGCTTTAAGAGCCATCTGTTATGCCGTTGTGATAATTCTTTTCCCTTATATTTGCTATTCAGATATTTTATTGGGCAGTGGTCTGTAACAATTTTAAATTTTTTTCCGTGTATGTAGGGCCTAAAATATGTAACAGCGTATATGATTGCTAAGAATTCCTTGTCGGTGGTTGCGTAATTTTGCTCATGACTATTCAGTGTTCGAGAAGTGTAACATACTGGCTGACCATGTTGGGACAATACCGCCCCAATAGCAAAATCACTAGCGTCCGTAGTTATGGTGAATTCCTTATCAAACTCTGGAAATTTCAATATTGGGTGCGTCGATATTAAGGATTTTAAATTTTCGAAGCTGGCGATATACTGTGGATCGTTTATATTAATTTTGCAACCCTTCTTTAAGTATTTAATCATAGGATAAGCTATGGCTGAGTAGTTTTTTATAAACTTTCTATAGTATCCGGTAACTCCTAGAAAGCCTTTTAATTGCTTTTCTGTTTTGGGTATATTTAGGTCTTGGATTGTTCTAATTTTCTCAGGGTTTGGTTTGATTCCCTCCTTTGTGAGAATGTGACCTAAAAACTGGGTTTCCTTTTTTAGAAATGAACACTTATCAGCCTGCAGTTTTAGGTTATGCTCGTGTAATTTTTTAAATACTTTTTCTAAATTTTTTCCATGTTCTTCGAGGGATGTGGAGAATATCAGAATATCGTCTAGATAGACCACACAAATTTTATTTATAAATTCTCTCAATATTTCATTCATTAATCGCTGGAATGTTGCAGGGGCGTTTTTCAGCCCAAACGGCATTCGGACATATTCGTATAAGCCAGCTGGAGTAATAAATGCAGTTTTTTCAATATCCTTTTCTGCCATAAGAATCTGGTGATAACCTTTAGCTAGGTCCAAAGTACTGAAATATTGTGCTTTGCCCAGCTTATCAAGGATCCCGTCAATATTTGGCAATGGATATTTGTTTATTATTATTATTATTATTATTTGTATGGGCAAATAGTTTTGCCCATTTTGGTTGTTATGTGGTCTGTTGTAATATCTTTTATGATTATTTGAATTGAATGAACTTTGTTGGGGGGTGTTTTGGCGAGAATTATTGCTGTTGTTATTCCGATTGCTACTAAAATAACCACTATAATTATGTGACAGATTTGTTTGTCCTGTGCCGCCACTTTGTCTACTTGGTTTGCTTTTATCGAACTTAAAATTATTACTATTTTTAATTAGAAAATTGGTGTTTAAATTCCCTTCATCCATTCCGATGAAGTTATAAATAGTGTCGGACAATTCTCTTAAAGAAACACAGTTTCTTATTGCAAAGGCTAAGGTGCCTGCCGAAAGGGTTTTGACTCGTTGAATCAGTATTCCTGACAGAATGTTCTTCATCACGTCCCCATTTTGATTTGTTGTGCCATATTCGGCAATGTCTTCTTTTAACTTTAAGACTTTTTCGCTTAAGTCCTTCACGCTGCTTACCTTTAACAGTGAAATTTCTTTGGTCAGCTGCATTTGGTCTTTGGACGACTTATAGTGCTGCCTAAGTCTTGACTTGCACTGTTCCCAACCATCGGGCTCATCCACGTCTAAAACGCTCCTGGCTGATCCTTGAAATTTGGTGTTGTAGACAATTTGAAACACCAGGTCACTCCTTTGGGGATGGTTGCCAATTACTCGCTCCACAGCTCTGATGAAGGATGTAAGGTTTTTCCTTTCGCCGTCAAATGGTTGAACATACTTCAACTCCTTTTCGATGATGCTTGCCCAACTTGGAGAGTTTTGAATTGATTGTTGTTGCAGAAGCAGGGTTATAGCCACTAGGCACTGTTCAATATTATTTGCCATTTTCGTTGTTGTTGTTGTATTTTTTGTGTTTTACTTTAAATGTCTATTACGATTTTAAAGCACCACGAGACTGTGAAGTGTCTGCGAAAATTAGTAAATTTTTCTTTAATTTTCTATGTTTCTTCACTTTGTCACTTTTTTGTTTTTGTTCGGCTCCGCGACTGCGCCAGTTAAATGCAAACAACCGATTTGCTTTATGTCTAGCTTCAGACTGCCTTGCAAACTCAGCCACCTCGATTCTGCTTCCATGTCCGGCACCTTGCGGTATCGTACATTTTCACATACTCAAAAAATGCTGACTTTGCGGCTTAAGTCACGTACTGGCGGTTCATGCGATATGGTGCACAATTGCATGCCGTCAGTAGACGCAACCTGAGATGTAACTCACGCGTCGACATTTACCTCTAAGTTGGTATGGGAGACAGCTAATCTTCTCCAACAACTGTCAACAGGGAATCGGGTGATAATACACTGGATTCCAGCACATTGCGGCTATGATGGTAATGAGGATGCAGACAGATTGGCAAGGGAGGGAGCTGGAAAGCGACCATTTGGACCCGAACCGATCTTAGCTGTCAGCAAATCTCATTACAAGGGTTGTATTAAGCAGGAATACTTGATCAAATCAAATGCAAGATGGTCAAAATCAATTGGTATGGAATGTACCAAAGCCTTTTTCCCGCGATACTCAAGCAGAAATGCAAAATTTCTCCTGCGCTTGAGTAGACCGGAACTAAAACTCATGACAGGAGTAATCAGCGGACACTGTCTGCTAAACAAACATAAGACCCGTCTGAAATTAACAGACAGTGAAATATGTAGATTTTGCATGGAGGATGACGAGACTTCCATACACCTGATCACTGAATGTCCGGCCTTAGTTCATGCAAGAAAGCAGGCACTAGGCAAGGAAATACTACAGACTACCCATCTGTCTGAAATTGATCTCGCAAGAATCAAAATGTTCTTTGAGAAAATAGGAGGAAATAGTCTCTTCCAGTACTGAACTCGGGCAAGGCACAATAGTTCAAAATGAGCGCAGTGCCATAGACAGCCAATGTCTAGCCCCTATCAATCTAATCTAATCTAATCTACTCATATTCAATGAAGACCCTATCACCATACCCCTTCCGATGGTGAAGATCGAAGCCAAATCTACAAGCAAGATACTCACATTGCAAAAGCTGAAGGACGAGCAGATCAACTTAGGAGAGGACATTATTACAAAGCAAAACGAAACAAAAACGACCCAAGCATACACCACCATGGCCCTTCTATTGCTCATCATAGTAATTAGCATCAGCTTCGCACTACTACCGAGGAAGAAGATACTCAAATTCATTAGCAACGAAACCACCTTCCAACGCGAACCCAGCATCGCTCCGGAAGCAATTAAGTCATTGTGGCCTTCGCTCTACTCTAGGGGGGGGGGAGAAGTTACGTCCCCACCTACAGCGGTGACATCACACACCTCACCACCAGCCAAACCACCTAGACTGCTGATACAGCAGGCGTAGCGGGGCACAAGCCAGCAAGTGCAGTGGACTCTGACAACAACAACAACAACCAGCGACCAGCTAGCTGACGGGGCACAAGCCAGCAAGTGCAGTGCACTCTGACAACAACAACAACCACCAGCGACCAGCTAGCTGACGGGGCACAAACAATAATGAGGGCATCGGACGGATGTCACACCACCAACAAATGGGAACAGCAGACAGCCGATGTAGCAGAACACATAGAATAAGTCAGCTTAAGTAATTTTTGTAGAATCAACTATTTTAATTGGAGTAATATAAGTTACCTTTTAAGTTAATACAATAAATAAAATCATTCTGATTTACGTTGTCAATCGAAGTGCTTTAGCGTGTTCATTCCCAGGACGAGATTTCTAGAAGGACAGTTAACTTGGATTGCCCTGGACATTCGGGCTCCTCACCTAAGTTGCAAGCTGAATTGGGCTAAACTGGAAGTCGTTCCACTTCTAACTCAAGTGCAGTTACCAGTACACTTATTTCGCGCGCTTTAGTTTTTCGCACTTGCACTTACACGCACTTTCGCTTTTGGTGCACACTTCATCCCACTTTTTCTTTTTAAGGTTTAGGATTTAGGTAAGTTATTTAATTTTTCTTCTTTTAATTTGTGCCTTGTTCTTTCCTTCCGTTTTTCAGATAACTTTTTTAGGTGTAATTTTTCTCGGTTTGCTTAATTTTGCTTACTTTTCCACTTTGGTAAGTAACTTTTACTTGGTCGTTTTTATTTTTCTTTTCCTTTTTTTCAGGTTTTACAATTCCACTTGGGTAAGTAGTTTTCGTTTTTTTTTTGTATTAAAATTCCACTTGTTTATGTATTCTTCGGTTCGTTGCACTTTGTATATAATTTATTTTCTTTTCAGATTTCCTGTTCACCACTTTTCACTTTTCATCACTTTTGTTTGCTTTGTTTTTAGGTTTGGTATGTATGTGTATGTTTTGTTGTTTATCACTTTACCTCATATTTTTCGTTTCTTTCAATGTCGAGGAGAACTTTGGCGTTTTTTGCACCAAACTTTTTGCCAGTTTTTTGATGGCTCGAAGGACCAAATGTACGCGTCACAAGGACTTCGCGGTCGCGCACAGGGAAATACACGTTGTACGAGAAACGTTATAATTCGTGTTTATTTGTAATAATTCAATGTGTGGATATAAAATGTTGGTAAATTGTAGTTGATGGATTGTATGTAAGTGTGAGTACAAAATTCTGGTTATCTGTTTTGTGAAATATTCGTAAACGGTGTGTGTACAATCAAAGAATATACAATATAAAGAATACGCATCTTCAAAAATGTTGCAAACGTGTTTGTTGACGCGGGCGGTAAGAGATGAACGGAGGCATAGGTTGCAGGAAATTTGCTGTCGCTCAACAGTTTGCGAGAACGTAAACACTGCGTTTCACAACAGCTAAAAGCAATGTTGTTGTTGCAACGGCTCCGCTCGTGTATATTGAAATGGTGGTTGTTGTGGCGTAGTGATCGCTCATTTTTTGCATGCGTCGAAGCACAAGCGGAGAGCAAACAACGAACCAAAGCATCGTCATCGTCGTTTCAACGAAGATGATTCGGGATTCGCTAATATTTTCGTTGTTGTCGTTTATTGTGTGTATGCTTTTTTGTGTTGCCGATTGGTTTTGCTGCACAAATTGCTGTCATGTCACCATCAATCGAATCTTTGTGGTGTATGGCTTTTTGCTGGCCAATGCTTTGATTGATTTAAAAATTTGGTGGTTGATCCCAAATTAAAATGTTTACAAATATTTTTACGTGGCGAGTTCGAAGTAAAATTATTTGTTTATATTTTCACATGGTTGATTACAATTCTGAGAATATGGGTAAACTAAAAAAAAAAAATTAACTGATGGGCATATTGACTTCAAAATTAGTGTTATTGTTATTATTGATGGGGATAATGCACTGCGACCTAGTAGATCTATTGTGCCCCCTTCTTGGACCTCAAAGACTGTCAGTGAGTCCAGTATCCAAGAGGAATTTTAGTATGTTTCCTAAGTCTCTGGATACCCAGTCTGCACCGGATATGATATGGTCTCCCAGGTGCTTCTTTCTCTTATGCATGAGTACAGGGCAATTTCCTAGTATATGTATTGCACTCTCGTTTTCCTGCAAGCAGAACCTGCAATACCCGTTTTCACGGATTCCTAGTTTCGTTAGATGATAGTTCAATCTATAATGCCCTGTAAGCATTCCCGTGATAATCCTTAGATTATTTTTTGACAAGGTCATACACTCCTCGAAACGTTTTCTATTATAGGATCCGATAACCAGCTTCGAATGCTCTAGACCTGGTTGATTTTCCCAGTATTGATTCCTTCTGATTATCTCGTCCTTTCTCAGTAGAATGGAAGAGGCTCCTTTTCCCAACCCACAAAAAGGTTCAGGGCCGACAAAGGGTGTGGAAGCTCCCTTCCTTGCTAGCTCGTCAGCCCGTTCGTTCCCTTCAATGCCGGTGTGGCCCGGAACCCAAAGTACCCACACCTTGTTGTAACGGCCAAGTTCATTCAGCTTCTCAAGGCACTCCAATACCAGTTTCGAGGACACCTGGTAGGATCTAAGAGCCTTGATAGCCGCTTGGCTGTCAGAAAGGATGGCAATTTTCCGGTTCCGGTAATTCTTCACCAGATTGAAGTGAGCACACCTTTCAATGGCGTATATTTCCGCCTGGAAGATAGTAGTGTGCTTTCCAGTAGGTTCCGAGTATCGTATCCTCGGCCCGTATACTCCTATCCCGGTGCCTTCCTCCGTTAAGGAGCCATCTGTGTACCAGGATGTCATGTGCTAGTCTATCCGATATGTTTCCGATATACCTACCCATTTCCTTTTGTTACTAAGTTCAGTTCTGAACCGTTTGACAAAGCTGAACTTCGGTGAGATTGTGTCCCTCGGTATTGCGATTTCGGGATGCTGAAGCGTGCGAGTATCAATCCTCTTACGACTCAGGAATCCCTCAGCCCCGATATTAACATCAGTCATCCGTAGGAGAGCCCTCTTCGCCTGGGTCTGTATGTATAAGTGAAGAGGTGTAAGTTCCAAAAGAACCTCCAAGGATGCTGTTGGACACGTTCTCATAGCCCCTGTTATGCACACGCATGCCAGTCTTTGTAGCTTACTAAGCGCCTTGATAGTGGTCGCCTGGCTGGTCGTGCTTACCCAGACAGCCGAACCATACGTTATCATGGGTCCTACAATCGCCGTGTAAATCCATCTCAGTATAGTCGGAGTACAACCCCAACTTTTTTTTTTTTTTGTTTTTTTTTTTTAACTCGAACAAACGCGCAGGGGATGACCCCTATTAATGCGAGGCATTGCGTTGGTTCAGGAAAGATATGGACCTACAGGTCATGAAAACCCTCGTGGCCTTCCTTATCGTTGCCTCTAAGTGTCCTTTCCAGAGAAGTTTCTGATCTAGTATAACGCCTAGATATTTCACCTCCTTCTGGAATTCTATCTCCGCCCCATCCAAACGTATAGGTCTAAGAGCATCGAGTTTGTATTTTCTTGTGAAGGGTACAACGGTGGTCTTCGCCGGATTTATATTCAGCCCCACTTTTGTACACCATTTCTTGGTTAACCTTAGTCCTAAGGTTATCCTTTCCCGCAGGTTATCTTCAAATTTCCCCCTGCATAGGATTACAATATCATCCGCATAATCCTGGAACGTTAGGCCAGCGTTAGTTAGCTCCTGTAAAAGGTCATCAACCACGAGGCTCCACAGTAGAGGTGATAGTACTCCCCCTTGCGGACAGCCTCGGGTTCTGTTTGCTAAAACTAGGCCACCTAGTCTGTATCTCCACCGACCTAGTAGCGAGCATGCTATGTATCCAGCCTCTTAGGGTATTAGTCAGGCCCCTGCTGGTTAAAGAATTGTCTATGACTTCAAAGGCCCTCTCTATATCCAGGAAGGTACATAGTGCCATTTCCTTCTCTTCTAGACTTTCCTGTAACACACTCGTCAGCTGGTACAGAGCAGTCTCGGTGGAACGACCTGCCCTGTAAGCATGTTGGCAAGTATGCAGAGGGTTGTCTAATAGGATTGTCGTCCTTATGTAGTTGTCCACAACTTTCTCTAGAGTTTTCAGTACAAATGAGGTTAGGCAAATTGGCCTGAAGGATTTCGGATGAAGTGGATCCTTCTTCCCGGCCTTTGGTATAAATACTACCTTTGCCCTCCTCCAGGCTTCTGGTATATAACCCAGTGCCAGACTGGCTCTAGTTATTTTCAGGAGATGGTGTTTAAAAAGACAAACCTTTCTGTAGTAGGGCCGGAAAGATGCCATCGGGTCCGGGTGATTTCAGTGGTTTGAAGGTGTTAACCGCCCACTGTACCCTTTCCTTCGTGCAGATTTCCTTTGCCACTCTCCAGTCCCTTGTAGAGATCCTGTATAGCGCCTCAGCCTGCCCTGCCCCTCCCCAAGCAGTGGAGGCCGGGAAGTGAGTATCTAGAAGTAGCTGAACCTTCTCTTCCTCACTCTCGGTAAATTCCCCATTGCTTTCCCTGAGGTTGGTAGAGGTCAGGTTGTGGCTCCTTGCCATAACCTTAAAGAGTCTGGATGCCTCACAGGTTTGTTCTATGTTTTCGCAGAAATTTCTGAAATTTCTTCGCTTGGATTCCCTGATCTCCTTATTATAGAGTGTCAGAGTACTCCTATACTCGACCCAGTTCCCGGTACGTTGAGCCCGGTTGAATAACATGCGAACCTTGCTTCGCAGTATGCTGAGGTCCCTATTCCACCAGGGTACGTCCCTGGAGGAAGCAATCTTGCTGACCGAGCAGCTGTCCTCATACGCATCGATGACTACCTTATTAAAGCAGTTCACCATATTATCTAGTTCCATAGAGTTCCTGATATTCTCCCCCAGCAAAAGGTTGGCGGAGTTAAGACTCAGTGTTTCCTGAAACTTTTCCCAGTCTGTTTTCCTGGGATTTCTCAAAATTTTCCTAACTGAAGCAGAACCTTCAATGTCAAAACGTATTATTCTATGATCCGACATTGAAGGCTCCCCAGACACCCTCCAGTTTTTAACCAGCTCGGAGCTTAGAGTATTTCCTAGGGTAATATCTAGGACCTCCTCTCTCGAACTGGTTACAAACGTTGGTATATTTCCCACGTTAAAAATTTCTAATTTATTACTAATAATAAATTCTAAAAGGTACTCACCCCTTTGATTCGTATCGCTGCTTCCCCAGGCCTCGCTGTGCGCATTCGCATCGCAACCCAGTATAAGTGGCAGCTTCTTCCGCTCACAGTACTTCACCAGTCTAGAGACTGCCTCTGGCGGAGCCAGGGTGTCCTCTCCTGGGAAGTAACCTGTGGCCATTACTATGTCCTGCGCGGTCCCGTTTATTTGCACCGGTATCTGTACCGCAACCAAATCCCTAGAAAGGAAATCTGGAAGACATATAAAGTTCAAACCATTGGTTATTAACATGCAGGCTCTTGGTTTATTACATCTGATGTCCCAAATTACCTGTATGTTCCTTTCTGCCAAACCTTTGATTTGGCCCCTGCACACCCAGGGTTCTTGGACCAGCACCACGCTCAGTTTATTCCTGAGGGTTGCCCTCGCGATGACCGCAGAAGCGGCCTTCGCGTGGTGCAGATTAATCTGCGCAACTGCGGTGCTGGTCATGGCGGCCTTAAGGTTTTTCGGCGCCGCCTTCATCCTCCGTCAGACCGCTCTCCTTGTCTAGGTCTGACAGGGTGACTCTGGAGTCTTCATCATCAGCGGCCATGCTCAGCATCGAGAGGTCGATCGCATCGTGAGGCTGGAGGCTAATCTCCTCGACGACCTCACTGCTAGCGGCCTCTTTCTCTACAAGAGTAGCCACCTCCTTCGGAATTTCGGCTACGTCTTCCGAGGGAGTATCTGTTTCTGGCGTGTCAGCCACCTCCGGCTGCTCACGGCGCTTGTGCACGTGTATTGGTACAGTGCCAAACCTGTACCGCAGGACACACTTGCACTTCTTGATGGCCTCTATTGATCGGTCGTCGACCCCGATCGTCAGAACCTTGCCATCCTTCTCGTCCCTTGAACGGAAGATTCTCCACAAATTTGTGTGCAGCCCCTCGTTTTGGGCGATGAGCAAATCGAGGAGCTGTTTGTTGTCCTTCCCTGCAGCCTTCGGGAGGTAGACAGTTAGCAGATGTACGCCGGGTATGAGGTCCTCGTCGCACGTTGCCAGCTTTACCCCCTTCCAGCCAGGGAGAATGGGGACTAGGCCCTTAAGCCATTCCGCTGTGTCTGCATTAACACAGTCAACCAGTATGAGTCCTGTCCGAAAGTGTATGCCATCGAACTGGAGTTTAGCCCTCCAGCCTTTACACATTTCTGCTACAAGTGCCTCTTCAATCTGACCCTGTTCCTCGCTGGAGAGTATGCTCACAGGGAAAGATGCCGGGAGTATTACCAGTCTAACGCCCTTAGCGGCACTAGCATAGGTAGTTCCTGGCCTCCTAACTCCCGCCTTCTGTCTTGGTACAGTCCGAGTTGGCACCTCAGTCCTCGTTTTCTTGGCCACATTGCCCTCCTGAGGGCTGATCTCGGCAGCGCCCCTCTTCTTCGCGTCAAGCGAGGTAGGTTTTGCGCGGTCCAAGACCTTCTGTTTGGCCTGCTCTGGCGTTAAGCCCTCCTTGAGATAGCGCAAGTACCATTTGGCACCAGCGCCACTCAACCCAGTCTCCTTCCTGGTCTCCACAAGCTTGCCCGGCTTGAGAGTTTGTCCGGATGTCAGGCCAGTACTCGTCGAGGGTTGTGGTATCGTATCCTTGGGCGCCGAGGCACCCGCAGACCCCACTACCACCTGACTTTCCTTCCGTTTGTCCTTCGTCCCGGTCCTTTCTGGCTTTGGCCCAAATTTACCTACTTTGGTGCCAAAGGTGCCAGATGACGTACGTCTTGCCGTCTTCTTACTCCTAGGAGTAGAAACCTGGGCGTCAGTGCCCTGGATATGCTCCACCTGACGCGCCAGTTGTGTTGCGGTATAAGAACCCGCTGCTGAGTTTAGATTCCTCAATTGTTTCTCCATACTTGATCCCACGAGTGTGGGGGTTTGGAGGTCCGCCGTGCCATAGCCCCCGATAGCACGGTAAGCCCACAGTTACTCTCTGAGGCGGGCAGGTATCAGATAGGCTCCGTAAGAATACAGCCGGTATTACCCCCTGGCTGCAAACCAATCCAATAGGCACGGGTCGCGTGACACCTTGGATTAGGGGGAGGATGGGGAAAAAAAGGTAGATTGAAATAAAAGGTTGGTGAGTGGAGTTATAATTAAAATTAGTGAAAACACTTGAAATCAAAAATAATTAGATACGTGTTTTAATTTTGTTGTTTTCTGAAAATCGTAATCTAACGGACAAACCAAGGGTTAAAAGATTGTATGGAAAAACATAATTTAATAGGTCTATTGACTTTCAATAGGGCGAAAGCACTACAAAAGCACTAAATAAAGAAATAAATAATAAGACAAGTATTTGGTCATAAGAAAAATGTTATTACGGCATGCCTACGTTTAAAAATAGTTTAAATATTCTACATTATTTATTTTTTAATTGCCTGTAGCGATCATATAGGTCGCCATGCCAGCCATATTTTATTTTCTTTTCTATGATTTTGCGCACACTACAGTCGGCAGTGAATTCAGGAGCAATATGAGACGCCGTGCAGGCTTATAGAAGAAGAACAAAAGCCAGAAAATAGAAATAGTTTTACAATTTCAATTTTTCGCCAGCGCAACAACAACAACAACAACAGCACATCGTCTTCCTCCTCTTCGGACAATTGTGCGAGAATGAACGAGCGAGCACAGACGCAGCATTCGTGTTGCCATGATTTGCGCCCAGAGCATTATGCTCTCATTTCAAGTGTTTCGTCTCGTTGTCTACCCCCCGCATCTTGAAGACGGGTGGCGATATCAGCACCCGCATTCAAATTTTTGCTTGTACGTGATGCACACTCTTTATGTTCCATACTTTTTGGTACAATGTAGTTTTATAGCAGGGGTCGGCAAAATTGACAATGAGATGGTGTTAGTGAGCGCAGAGTAATTTTTCTACACTGTATAAAATTAAACCGAAAAGCGAATACGAAACCAATCGCCAACACAAAAAAGCATACACACAAAAACTACAACAACAAAAACATCTATAAACATACATAAAATTTCTTGCAGCGTACACAAGACAAAAATCAACGCAGCCACCACACGTGTTGCTTCGTTGCTGTCTGAACCAATGACTACATGACGCGAAACTCGGAGGGGTCACGGTTGCTAATTCGGTAAAACCAGGCCCCAGAGTCGCAAATTCTGTAAAACCAGGCCCCAGAGTTGATTAGGGTTCGTACAAAAAATTGGCCATACAAACGCCAGGGCAAGGGCTGCTGGTGCGTTCGATGTTTATTTGCAAATAAAATAATTGGTTTTTTTTTGCTTTCATTCTGTAGTACGTTTATAGGAAATTGATTGCAAAAAAACGTGGTTGCTGAAAAACGTCATAAGTATGTTGCCTCGTGTTTTAATATGATTTTACATCAGTTTTTGCTGACTGCCCTCAAAGCCTTAACGTTTGCATTGCTTGAGTTGCAGCTCTGCGTTTGAAAAGAGTTCAACTTGCCATCACTGTTTCTTGCTACACTAGAAACGGCAAACTCAATGAGACATGAACTGAAGGAAAAAGCAACCGAATATCTGCTAACTTTAGCGTATGAAATAATTTATTTCTGCTTTTTGTTGGTACGGGTTACAATCAAAATTACTTAGACCAGTAAAACAAGTTGGTTTGCAATGCTATATTTACAGCGAATAAGAAAAGTTAACACTTTAAGATGCAAACAATTGACTGGCAACCGGTGCTGTGCGAATGTTTGGGTAAAAAAACCCGTACACTATCGGACGATTGGAAAAAGCAAAAAATGGTCTGGAAATCATTTCTCCTCCGAGTTGCGCGTCACGTAGTCACTGGTCTGAACAACGAATGATTGAAAGAGCGTAAGAATGCGTGTGCTGAGCGTACTGCTCGTATGGGTAAGCTTTGCCGACCAGTGTTTTATAGTTAGCTTATGTTGTAGGAAATATGATTCTGTGGTTTTTACATGTGAATATATTGTTAATTGTTGTGAAAATATGGATGAGATATACAGCGTGTATGATTTTGAATGCTTATTGTAGAGTGTTGTGATAAATGTATATTGTGGTTTGATCGAAGATATGTGATTTATGTGGAGTTGGTTATGGTGTTCGTGTTGATTTGGATGTTGTCGCGGATCGCGTGGTGTCGTCGCCGGAGGTCGGATGATAAGTGATTAGCCGTGAGCCGCGCAAGCACCGTTCAGGACAGCGAGGGATGCCGTCGGTAAATAAGTGAGTACATAACGGAGGAGGGATTGCAAGGTGTATTAATAAAGGTGAACGCGTAAGACCAGCAACAAAATTCCCATGTATTTTGTTGTTGGATTTGGGTAACTAGCTTGTCAAAATCAAATCAGAACACAAGCAACACAAAAACAATTTTACCAATTTTTGACAATGTACATCCCCATTCGCAAAAAATCAAAAGAAAATCAGAAGAAATCAAAAGAGAATCAGAAGAAAAAAGTTTAAGCAGCTGTGTTGCCACCACTACCTTTATTAATGTGCCTTGAGGGATTGCGGACAAATGGTAAGTATATAATATGCACAAAAGGTAAGTATAGAGAAATAAGGTACGTATATGGGATGGGAGAGGATATGTACGGCTTATGATTTATCATTTATTTCAGGTGGTGCGCGGTGACGGCTTGCAACGACGTGAACAGTCCGTTATTATAGTTATTATAGTTTCGTTCTCTATAGTTGTATTGATTCTGTCTATTGTGCTGGTTTCGGTCGTTGTGGTTTTGTTTGTCATTTAAGTTCTGGTTATTATAATTCTGTCTGTTGTTAGGATTTTGGTAATTTTGTCTGTTGGTAGGATTATAATTCTGTCTATTGTTAGAATTTTGATTGTAATTTTGGCTATTTCTGTTATTAGGATTTTGATTGTAATTTTGGTTATTTCTGTTATTGGGATTTTGTCTGTTAATACGGTAGGATTTTCCGTCTGCTCCTAAGTGCGCGTATCCTGCGTCGAACAATATGTTTATTGCCCTTTCCAAAGAGTTTGGGTTTCTGCATATTAAAATTGACTTCATTGGTTCTGGTAGTTTAGATTTGAAGACATTCAGTGCGCTTCTCATGTTGTTACTAACGATGGCGTTCACTGCTGCTCCTTCACCGAATAGCATTGTGGTTTTATTGTTCGGTCTTCTTAACTTGGTTTTTATTTCGTTAAAAAAGTCGATACTGTCTGTCTTAAAGGTCGTACCTCTTAGTTCGTCAAATAACTCTTCTACCGATAGTCTTTCCCCGAAGTTGTTGATCAATACTTCTTTTATGTCGTTCCATGTCTCTACTTGGCAATTTATTTCTATTATTTCCCTAGCTTTTGTTTTTTGCTTTTGATTACGTCCGCGAAAATTTGTTGTGATAGGTTATTGTAGTTCTGTAACAATGGTTGTATCTTGTCTATCAAATTAAGGAAATTCTGTAAATCCCTATAGTCCCCGTTGAATTCAGGCAAATTAGATAGATATTTTATTGGGTCAATAGCTATCTGAGCCAGTTCAGCCATTTTTTATTATTTTTTTTTTAATAAATTTACTTATAAATAAATATAAATCTACCTAGTTGCTTTGCAGATTTGTTTGACTTACTTAATTTAATATTGCTGTTGTCGCTCTGTGGTTGCGGTTCCGGGGTGCCTTGTTGCCCTTTTGTTGTTGTGTCGTCTTATTATGTTGTTTCTGATACTTTCCAGTTTTCCTAGGGTTTCGGTGTATTTTGTCCTTTCCGCTTCGGTGGAGTAGAGTTGGATCCTGTTGTCGATTATGGTAATTAACGATTCCAATTTGTCGAGGACTTCGTTGTACTGCGTCATCGGTCGGGTTCTTAGGGGTTTTAGTTGTTGTTCACAGCGCTCTGACAATTTCACTTTCCTCGAACGTTTTGTTTTGCTTTGATGCCGCTGCTGTTCCAAATAATCAAATTGATGGACGTTTGCTTGGATACTGCTGCTGCTCCAAATACTGAGGTTCCTCGATGGACGTTTGCTTTTTGCGTAATTCTTCTCAGTGCACTTTTTAGTTTTTCATTTGATCTTGTTTCATTCGCGTAGTCGCTGCTGTTCTTGTGTTTTTTCTTTTGACTTTTTATATCACTTTACTTTTGCGTTTGGTATGGACTGATATCCATATCCTTTCACTTTTCGTATTACTTTACTTTTGCTTTTGGTATGGACTGATATCCATATCCCATCCTCGTCGCCAATTTTGGTTAAAGTATGAATCCCGCGATTTTGGTGTAGAGCAAAACTCTGTGGTTTCGACAAAACACTAAGCAAAACTCTGTGGTCTTGAAACACCGCTTACTTGGATGATCAATCTTCAACTGCCTTTATTTCTGTTTTCTAGTACTATTTATAATAATCAATGCATGCGTAAACCATACGAAAAGCGTTACAGACGCGTCAGCTATTTCTTCTGTACGGTACGGAGACCGGAGGAAAAACGCGTCGTCAGTTAGTCTGCGTTCAAGTGGCTGTGGTCAAGTGCGATTTCGGCAATAAGAATTATGCCGAAAGGGCAGATTTGATTATGAAATGTTTGGTGCAACGCAGTGTGCAATATGATTCGTAGGAATTTTAAGTGGGTCACTGAAATGCTTGGTGCATTGCGGTGTGCAATACGATTCCAGGGAATTTTAAGTGGGTCGCTAAAATGCTTGGTGCATTGCGGTGTGCAATGCGATTCCAAGGAATTTTAAGTGGGTCGCTGAAGTGACACTTGACAAAAGCGATAAACGTAAATAATGCGAATTATTGTTTATTGCTTTTGTGTCAAAATATTCTCCGGATTGGAGTGACCATAACTTTTAACCTTCATCCGTCCCTCATTTCATTATCCTCATTTGCCCCTAGAGTGTCAATTTGACACTACATGAAAACAGTGTATAAAAATCCATAATTTTTATTGTAATAGTGTAAATTGCAATTTTAGTTTTTTTTTCACATTTTAACACATGACTCGCAGATATTGTAATAATGAACGTTACATACGTATTTTCGGCATTTGTCACAACGAGCGCTATGAATGTTGGCATTGCGTTTGTATTCACATTTATAGCAGGGAGCTCGTTTTCGAGTTGGAGAACTATGCGACAATAGAATAGAATCATTGTTACTATTTGATGGTTGAGGATTCCCTTGAATATCGTTAACGATGGCGAGAGCATTTGCTGCTGCCCGAGGTAAACATTTTCGTTCGGCAATATATGGACGAACTAACTCATGTCCTAGTTCAATCAAAAACAATCGACGCCGAAACTTTTTTCGCTATCATTCCACATCGGATTTAATGTTATGTAAATGACGAATGCATTATATGCAGAAACGTCTAACGTATTGGAAAAGACAGCTAACGGCTATCGATTTGTTTTTCGTTTACAACCAAAAACATGCAATCAATTTGTCGAGAGAATCGACTCCACCTTTGGTTTGATTGTAAAAGTTTATAATTTCCGGTTTTTTCGTTACATCATTGCTTATTTCTTTTTTGTATGCCTTGTACTAAGTAAAGTGACAAATCTTTTCTTTTCTGGAACATATGACACAAGTGTGCATCGTAATTTATGGTCAAAAATGAATTCGGAGTGATTAGTTGGTTTGTTTTTCATTGTCAGAAGTAAAGGTGGAATTTCTTGTCGATTTTTTCTGAGGGTTCCAACAATAGTAATTTTATGTTGCTTCAATTCAGTTGCTAGACGGTGCGAGGTGAAAAAATTATCACATGTGACATTTCGACCCTGCAAACCTTATGTCAGTTGAAGAACTACTCTCTGACCTTGGTGCCTTTCCACATGACAATTTCGGTCACGTCCTGCGTAAATGTCCATGTTATATGCGTAGAATGTTTTTGAGTCGCAAACTGTCCATACTTTTATCCCATATTTGTCTGGTTTTGACGGTATGTACTGGGTGAAAGGGCATCGCCCACGAAATGACATGGTGGCGCGGAAAATTGGTCGGCCATGATAATCATTCCACAACTCAGACAAACATTCCCCGTTTGATCTGAAGACACCAGCCAAGATCAGTAAACCATAATATGCTCGTAATGTAGATGTATCTAAAATCTCGCCTTCTGATTTGTATTTGCGGACCCCGTACAAATTAGTCATTTCGACGATGGTTTTTTCGATCGGCTCAAGAAATACTAATATAAGAAAGATGATGAAATGTTCATACGGTGAGATGATGCATAAAGCGTTGGGCCTAAATAAAAACGTTAAAAATAAATTTACTATTGCATTACAATACATGCCTATCCGAGAACATGTTAGAAAAGCGTCACTTGTTCTTCCTGTTGCTGGAGGTGGAGGGTCCTTACAATATTGAATTGTTTTATCTTTTGACAAAATCCAATTGTTCTCATCACAAACCACATCTTCAAGCATTTGCAAATGTTCATCGTCGGTGTCGGAATATTCAGCGTCACTTGGCTCACTACATTCTTCAGGTTCTTCACTTGGCGGTATATACTCTTCATCATCACTGCTCACATCAAATTCGTCACTTTCCCGGCCTTCTTTCGCACCGATTGCATTTAGTTCAAACAATTCATCCATATTTTGGGCGACATATTTGACAAAATGATTTTTGGTAGTAGTGTCAATTTGACACTGTAGGGACTTATTTGCAAATTTTTGCACTGACAATGTTGCATGATGTGTGGGTACAAGTTGGATTGTTTCAGGAATGTACATAGCTTTGTGACGTTATTTTCGTCTATCGACGAGAGGAGGGACGTGGGTTTAGTGTTATTGAAAATTACTTTCCTGAGATGGTCAAAGTTTCTGCAATCGTTTAGAAGGTGTTTTATGTCTAAGGGTGCATTGGTGTTACAGTAGGGACAGTGGGGGTGGGGTGAATTTGTGAAGTAATGTTGGTGTGTAATTTTAGTATGACCTAGTCGTAATCGCTCGAATTTGGTTATGTCAGTTCTCGTACTTGGAGTGATGCGTTTTTTTAGGAGGGCATTTGTGATGGTTGGTTTGTTGGTACCAGATTGATGTAAGTTGGAATGAGTTGTGTTGGATGTGGGTAAAGTGGTTTTTTATATGTCTATGTAAGTCTTTGTAGTTGTTATTCGGGGTGGATATTAGGGGGCTATTTTGGGCTGATTTGGGTATATCATCTGCAAATTCGTTTCCAGGGATATCGACATGGCCTGGCACCCAGATTAGTGTTAATTTTGGGTAGCGGTTAATTAGCTCATTTCTAATCGTGTTTACATAGTAGTTACTGTTGTTGTTAATGTTTTTTATGGCTTTGAGGGTCGAAAGAGAGTCGGTGCAAATCGCATGTTTGCCGACACGATTTTTAAGGAAGGATATTGCTTCAAAAATAGCTATTATTTCGGCGGTAAAGGCAGATGTAAAGTTGGGTAGAATGGACGCCTTAATTGTGGCGTCTACGGTTGTTATGCTATAGGATGTTGCTAGATCTGTTTTGGATCCGTTCGTGTATATAAACGAGTGATTTACGAACTTACTGGATACATCCTTGAAGTAATTTAATTAATAATAATTGACTGGCACGACAGCCCGCTTACGCGAGACTAAGACCTAGCTTCCCGCAACCCGTGTTGTACGTGTGAATTTGTACGCGGGTTGAAGGGACCTACAGTTTTATGCCGGTTCCGAACGGCAGGTTGGGAGCTTTTTCATAAGCAATTTTTACTCTCAGAGGTTTGCCATTTCCAGCTGAGAGGACAGCCACCGAAAGAGAAAACGAGTTTTTCCCGTTATTTTTTTAGGTGTTATTACAGGCAGTATTTGAACCTGAGGTTGCTGCCTTCGACTCGCGGTCCAACGCACTAACCAACTGAGCCACGGCGGCTGCCAAGTATTGGCGGTAAATTGTTGGTGGGGTAGTCTGTTTGTGGAATTTGTGTAGGCTGGTGTTTATGGTCGAAGGGTTGAGGAACCAAGGGGGGAGCAAGGAGTTGGTTTTGGTAAGAGGTACCTATTTGGTCGTTATTGATGAGCTTATCCGACTTGAGCTTTATCCAGTATTTTTGCGCAACAAGAGTTCAAGGATATAGGCCTGTAAGAGTCAACTAGAGTTTTATCTTTTTTGGGTTTAAGGATGGGGAGAACAGTGCTGGTTTTGAAGGACTGTGGGATGTAGGAGTCAAAAATCAGGTTGTATAAGTTTAGAAGTCTTAGTTTACAGTTTTCAGGTCAATTTTGTATCATTCGATATGTGATGCTATCCATTCCTGGAGTTTTTCCCTTCAAGGTATTGATGGCGTGAGACAGATCTGTGAATGTTATTGGGTCCTCAATGTATTTAGCTTTTTTTGATGGTAAGTAGCTTGTTAAAGTTGAGAGATATTGTCTCTTCTGGTTTTGAAATGCAGTGGGGAAATTAGTATCTGAGGATGTTTTCTCGCTTACTTAACCCTCTAGTACCCAAGTTTTTAATCGTGTTGAAAAAATTACCAGTGATAGTTTTGTGGTGGAGAAGCAATGTTTGTTTGGGGAAAAAAATTTCATGTCAATAGGAGGCGTGATAGAGGGTGTAGAAAGTAGCAGGCCTACAGGCCTGCTTGGGAAACAAAGCCAAAAAAAATTTCATATGACAATTTTTTTTTTAAATTTATTTAAATTTTTAATTTTTTTTTTAATATATGTAAACATAAATAACGGGTAACAGTTTCAGTTCTGCGTGCAATAGACAATAAATTAAAAGAGGTGGGGGTAAGGCGAGGGGTAGTGTGTCGTGGGGTAGTTTATATACTGCTTTTGGGGGGTGTAGAAACTAGGAAAACTAAAAAAATCGGTATAGGTATATATATATGGCGGTTCTTATTATTTTGTAATGCCTTGTTATCTTTTCACACCGATGTCGACAAATCTACTCCATGAAAAAAAGGACTAGGGGAGACTAGTTCTCTCATCTACCCCCGCGGACTACGCCTTAGTATAAATTTTTGCAGTGGCATGATCTTTTTTACATTGCGGTGTATCAAAATGTCGGTTCAAAATGAAAAATAATGCTTAAATAGCGAAAAAATATCATCAATGACCGTTAATTATTTACGCTTATCGTCCCAAGCAGGCCTACAGACACTCTCGGGCTTGGGTTAGGTAGGGGGAGTGTAACAACTTTTTTTCATAATTTTTTTTTATTTTCTCAAAGAACACATTAACAGCTACTCATAAATAATTTTTTTTTAGTTTTATTGAGGCTCACAATTTATTTAAAACAATTTTTGTTTCTCACACAATTTCAAAAATAATTATTTGCTTACTTTCTCATAAAACTTCAACTTTGTCTTACAATTACTGCCGTCGTGCATGTGCCAGCGTTATCTGACAACATTTATTGTATATAATAGAGATTCCCCTTTCCATACGTGTAAAATCAGCTTAAAAAATCATAAGGTGTAATTTACAGAATTTTTTTAAGCTTAGGATGTCTACAGGCCTTCTTGGGAACTAGAGGGTTAACTACTACATCAACAAGTGGGGAGCCAGTGGCATAGAAAATGACCAATTTTGTATGGCAGCCCCCTTAAGACTTGGAGATAGGGTAGGTTTGTTAAGAAGAAATATTCGGAAGAGAAAATTAATGGATGTCGGTCATACATTTGACACGTCTGGGAGCAACCTGGGAGCAGTGGGAGCCTATTTTATAAAAATTACAATTTTGTATGGGAGCCCCATCAAGGGTTGGAAATAGGGTATAAATATGTTTGAAAGAAATGTTCAGTAGAGAAAACTAGTGGGGTAATTTATATATTTTAACCCTCTCAGAGCAATTTCTGCCCAGCTGTGGAGCAATTTGTAGAATTTCCCAGCTTTTTTGTGAACTTTGACATCGATGCGACGAAAATTAGCCGCACCCTAGCCCCAACATTTTTTGGCTCATGCACTTTTTCACCAAACCGCATAAAATGAGAGGTTATTAAGAATCTCCATACAACACTAAATCCAGTCTAATGTACATATTCTGATATACTTTTATGTAAAATAATCGGTAATTTTACCCTGCGAATATTTCTTTTTTGACAATATCACAACCATTGCTTCCGAAAGCGACGTAGATTGCTAACAATTTGAACTCGTAAAATTTTCCAGTGCTGCTAAAGAAGTATTTTTTATCCACATCAAAGAAAACTTGCCCAAAAGCAGGGCTGTTAAACAGAGTAGTGCAGCTAAGTGAAATGCAGCTAAATGTGAAATTTTCAAAGAAAATTCGGTCTGCGAAGTTGTATTTTGGCCTAATTATGCAGCTAAGCAGAAAATGCACCTAACCGAATAGGCAGCTAAACGGAATGTACTGTAATAAAGTTCAATTAAAAAATTCAACAATAGACTATTAGAGACTAAGGGCCGTTTTCTCAACTTACCGATAACTGACCTTTAGCTAAAGGTCACTTTAAAGTGCCCGATTACTATTTTCGTTTTCTCAACTGCCTGATAAATATAAATTTAACAAGTCTGATTTTTTGGCAACTCTGGTCTACGATGGGTAGCACTTGTCGGCGCAATCAGCTGTTTTTGAAAAATTATAATTATTTTTGAAGGAAAAAAAGAATAATTTTGCCTGGCAAAATCTTCTGATGTTTTTACTGCCAAATGGGGCGTGTCCCGACGTTGGAGATCGTTGAGGGACAAGTTCGACAGCTTGAAACGCAAGTCCAAGCTGGAATTTGCAGCGGAGAAGAGCGAGACGTATCGCCCATGTGGCGGCCCAGCAGCGATTGGAAATGTCAGCAGTTCAAAGCAGTGAAATTTTCCAATCGGCTGTTATATGTTCTATTTTCCGCATTTTGCGACTCCGTACCTTCAAACCCGTCTTCCAGTGCATGACTATAAAAAACACGCCTATTTTCCATACCGAAATATCTCAAATTCAAATTTCATTTCAAATTGTAATTTCATTACCAGCTGTTTTTGTTTGTAAACAAACATATGCATGTACTTGGCACCACTTTCACTTAAAGTTCACTTTAAAGCACTGGTCGGCAAAGCTTACTCATACGAGCAGTACGCTCAGCACACGCATTCTTACGCTCTTTCAATCAGTCGTTGTTCAGACCAGTGATAACGTGATTGGAAACTGAGAGGGGAAGCGATTTTTTGACCATTTTTTGCATTTCACATACACAATCTGTGTGAGGTGTCATGGCGTCGTCTACTGGATCAGTGAATAGGTCTGTTTGGGAACTTTTCCAGTAAAAATTATCCAGTAAAACATATTAATGCAAAAGGCAAATGGTTCGTTGAACTCAATCTGCATCGTTTTCCTTTTCAGCTGCAGCAGGAAAAGCTTAGCAAGATGGTTTTGGGTCAGCAGACTTGCGAACGCACAATTTCTTTGCTGTTTCCATTTGTCTACAAATTATTCGTTCCCAAACAGACCTATTGGCTGTTAACGTTCAACAGTGTGGTCGCGTTGAAGTTAGAACAAAGCGCAGAGTTGCAATTTAGTGGTAGCTTGTCTTTCGTATTATTTTAGAAAAAGGCGTATTAATACGATGCATGTTATTATTTTCATAATTGTCAATTATTTCAATAAAAAATGTGTACATCTTATAAACTTTGTTATGTTTTTATGTTATTACTAGCTGACCCGGCGAACTTCGTCCCGCACGACATTTGTTGTTTTTTTATAATGAAATACGCGAGATGGCGAATCAAGGGCGATGTGGCAAATGGCAAATTGACGACGAAAACCAACTAAAGGAAGAGGAGGGAGCTACTGATTAACGCAATCGAGGCCCTTAAATAAGCAATGTTGCTGCTAAGTTTCAATGGATAAAGCAATGGATAGCGCTTGAACCATATTTAAGTTATATTGGCAGGGCCACGGCCCCTTATTCAATATCGGCACAATGCCCTCTGTCGAAGGAGAAAATGGTAGGTTCGTACTAAGTGTCATTGCTGAGCGACTTATAATAATAATAATTTAATTTAATAATTGACTGGCACGACAGCCCGCTTACGCGAGACTAAGGCCTAGCTTCCCGCAACTACCCGTGTTGTGCGTGTGAATTTGTACACGGGTTGGAGGGACCTACAGTTTAATGCCGGTTCCGAACGGCAGGTTGGGAGCTTTTTCATAAGCAATTTTTACTCTCAGAGGTTTGCCATTTCCAGCTGAGAGGACAGCCACCGAAAGAGAAAACGAGTTTTCCCGTTATTTTTTTTTTTTAGGTGTTATTACAGGCAGTATTTGAACCTGAGGTTGCTGCCTGCGACTCGCGGTCCAACGCACTAACCAACTGAGCCACGGCGGCTGAGCGACTTATAGTTCATCGAAATATTTGGGTAACAACAAATGTTCCACGCCCCTTGTCCAACGCTTATAAAAACTTACCAGTAGAATGACCCATCTATGGGACGACGGGGCATTAAATTTCAGTGTTGTACGACTTACAACGTCAAAGATATTCTCTATTAAAAGTTCTGCTTGTATGGGCAGTGTCACGCCCCCTTGTTCAATACCCTCTGTCGAAAGATATGAATAAATGGTAGGTTCGTACTTAAATTCATTGCTGTGCGACCTATAGTTCAGCAGAATATTTGGATCACAAAAATTGTGCCATGCCTCTTGTCCAACGCCCACCAAATCTTACCAGTAGAATAACTCATCTATGGGACGACGGGGTACTAAATTTCAGTGTTGTACGACTACCAATTTCAAAGATATTCTATATTAAAGATTTGGTTTGTATGGGCGGTACCACGCCTCCTTGTTCAATACCCGCACCATTCCCTTTGTCGAAAGATATGAATAAATGGTAGGTTCGTACTTAATATCATTGCTGTGCGACTTATAGTTCAGCGAAATATTTGGGTCACAACAAATGTGCCACGCCCCTTGTCCAACGCCCATAAAATCTTCCCAGTAGAATGACTCATCTATGGGTCGACGCTATACTAAATTTCAATGCTGTGCACCTTACAATTTGAAAGATATTCGATATTAAAGATTTGGCTTGTATGGGTGGTGCCACGCCCCCTTGTTCAATACCCGCACCATTTCCTTTGTCGAAAGATATAAATAAATGGTAGGTTCGTACTTAGTTTCATTGCTGTGCGACTTATAGTTCAGCGAAATATTTGGGTCACAAAAAATGTGCCACGCCCCTTGTCCAACGCCTATCAAAATTTAACAGTAGAATGACACTTCTATGGGAGGATGTCAAACCAAATTTCAATGCTGTGCGACTTACAATTCCGAAGCTATTCCATATAAAAGATTTTATTTGTATGGGCGGAGCCACGCCCTCTTGTTAAATACCCGCCCCATTCCCTCTGTCGAAAGATTTGACTAAATGGTAGGTTCGTACCAAGTTTCATTGCTGTGCGACTTACAGTTCTGCTGAAATGTTGGGTCATAAAAAATGTGCCACGCCCCTTGTTTAACGCCCATCAAAATTTAACAGTAGAATGACACATCTATGAAACGACGGTGCACCAAATTTCAATGCTGTGCGACTTACAATGCCGAAGCTATTCTATTTAAAAAATTTGAGTTGTATGGGCGGTGCCACACCCCTTTGTTCAATACCCATCCCATTCCCTCTATTGAAGGATATGATCAAATAGAAAGTTTGTACCAAATTTAATTGATGTGTGACTTATGGTTCCAAAGTAATTGTCTAAAAATGTATTCTTGTGGTGCCACGCCCCGTTTTCCCGACTTTTTTTTTTTATAAACCTTCTCGTAACAATTTCGAACAAACCTGCCGAAGGAAGTATCCAAGTTGGTCCAGTCGTTTTCAAGATATAAGGACACATAGGGACTTTGCGACTTTGCTTTATATATGTAGTGATATTAATCACATATATATTAATCATATATTAATCATAGTTCATATTTTTACACCAGTTCTTGTCTTTTCTAAAAAGAAATACGTAACTGCAAAATAATCCTGATAAACACATCTGTAATTGAAAAGAAAATCATAACGAAAATTGGAAAAATAATTTTCTTTCATCATTGCAAAAATGCTTAAAATTTCAGAGAAAAATAGTTGGCTGGCAATGCTGTTCGCCGAAAGAAAAAGAAAAAAAGCTCTAAAATTCAACACTCGAGTTGAAAAGCTGTTTTCTGTCTGTTTTTTCTTTGTCTTTTGTCTGTTTTGTTTACATTCGGCGAACAGCATTGCCAGCCAACTCTTTTTCTCTGAAATTTTAAGCATTTTTGCAATGATGAAAAAAAATATTTTTCCAATATACGGCCAACCAAAGGAATCATTCGTCGACCTATACCGAAACTCGCTATTTTGCCTTCTTGAAAGAGACCTTACCATGGGGGCGGGATGTTCGGTCACCGAATGCACGATAACGTTTGAAATGTAAATTGCTATAGACACACCCTAACGTTTGAATGTAATTTGCTATACATACACTCTAATGTTTGTTCCTTATAATGTTTACCTCTAAATTTATCAGTGTTTCTCTACTATATTATGCATGTTTTATACATATAAACCTTCCTCTTGAATCACTCTATCCATTAAAAAAAACCGCTTAAGAAACCGTTGCGTAGTTTTAAAGATTTAAGCATACATAGGGACAGACAGCGGCAGCGACTTTGCTTTATACTATGTAATGATAATGATGTGCACCCAATGCTGCACAATTGGCAGCCATGCTGGGTCAACCCGTGTTGCTGCAGAAAGCAACTTATTCTTGTAAGCTAAACAGGAGTTGGCTGGCATGCTAACTGATGAAATCGAGGAGTTGGCAATTGGGCGACAGAAATCAAAGTGCTTGCGGAAGAATTGAGCGCATAATTTTAGCATATTTTGATTCCATTACATTTGACTGTTCTGTATATTATTCGTGTAAGGGATTTGAAATTCTTGTTGGCACACGTAGCACTTGAAAAATACAACAAATAACCTTCGAGCGCTATAACTTTCTATACAGAAGTTTTTTGTTAACAATTTTAAAACCCCCGCGTTATGAATAAAAATGCCTTTGTCGATTTCTTCTGGTTCTGACATATATTTTGTTATTGATCTTACTTCCAAACATCGCCAGGTTTGTTTTATATTTTTCGTTACTCTTTACACGCTTTTGGATAAATACAAAAGTTGGTTGGATATGTGGACCTGCAGATTGCTCCCCCAGTGCTAATGCTAAACAGAACAGCACCAATCGGCAGCGAATTAGCAAATGAAGTATCTTTGTATAATCAATTTTTACAGATTCGAACTGGGAAGCCCTTCCAGGTGCGTCACTGTGAGATGTCTACAATAGAATATAAACAGTAATTTGTATTCATCTTAACCATTTTGCAAACTTTACTCAGAAGCACATTGCACCTTCGTCTTCACCTGTGAATTAATCTTTTGTCAGCAAACGCAAATGAGCTAACTCGGTAACCAGCATCAGGAGGTCCGTTGCTAACATTACGCCGTACAGCCGAACTATATTCTTGTGCTCAATGGAATGCATAATGGCAGCCTCCCTTAAAAACTCCATTGGATTTGACTGCATTCGCTCACGGCAGAGGCACTTAATGGCCACCTGAATCTGCGGAAAAGAATAGAAAACCCGGTTTAACAACAGTGACTAGGTACAGTGGTGACACACACCCGTTCTCTGCTCCGAAGCAGCATGCGGAGACGTGATACACACACACATCAGAGTCGAACAACTTTGCCGAAGTCTCCTTTAAGTCCGTGACAAACATGGTGCTGTTCTTGTTCAGTTGCATATCATTAATGCCGGCACTTGCTTGATGTGTTATTATGATTTTTATCTGAAAAGAATGAATGTATGTTAATAAAATTCAAATTTTCTAAAGTTCAACTTCTCTCTGATTGCTTCCCGCGCTGTTTGTTTACAAATTAAACACCAAATCATCGCAGTTCAGAGATGCTTTTGGTGTAAAATGTAATGAGTAATGAAATGTTTGTAATGAGTCAATGAAAACTTAAATAATGACATGTTAGACACACATTCAAACAATTTTATTACATTTGTAAGCTATAATAGAATTTTATATTCATTTTTCTATAAACGTATCACAGAATTCTGTGCCAAAAAATTCATTAATATTCTATGCAATTAAAAATGAACCACAACGATAACCCTCACACATGAAAATTGACCAACACAACAACCCTCAATTTGCAATTGACCAACACAACAACCCTCCATTTTCAGTTTGTATGGAGGCGCGAATATCAGCTGTGGGGCGGGAGTATCAGCTGTGGGGCGGGAGTATCAGCTGTTATGTGAGAGTATTGGTGCATTTTATGTGTGTATTGTCGCTTTTTTCACACTTCTCCTCCGAGTTGCCAATCACGTTATCACTGGTTCAGACAGCAACGATGCAACACGTGTCAGCGATTAAGCGATGTGAAAGTGGGAGAGCCGGTAGAAATACATGCACAGAATTTCACTACTATTGTTGCAAAATTGGAACCTTGGGGCCTACTAGTAGGCCCCAAGCTTGATCAGGAACATACTTTTTCCTCCATATATATTTCTAAAACGGGATTGCTGTTCTAGTTCATTTCAATTTCCAGTGTTGCTGGTGTGAGTAATTTTTTGTGACCAAAGAAATATTTATTTTTATTTGTATTTTTTTTTGTGCAATTTCGTAATACGTTTGTATAGAACTAAGTATAAAAATATATTATTGCCCAAAAGTGTCAAAAGAACCGTTTGGTGTTCTTTTTATTGAATTAAATTAAGATTTTATAAGCTGCATAAAAAAAAACAGTCCTGCGTTCGAACTCGAGCATTTAGCACCAAAAGCATACCTGCTCTGATCCGATCGTCAACCCTGTGTTAGAGATTCGCTAAATGAAGATATGCGAAATAAAAAGGACGGCAATTGACCCTGTCATATTCAATGCATTTAGCTTTGTGTGAACTTTAAAGTTAAAGGTAAGTTGCAAAAACGGCCCTAAGACTATTACCAATGACTACATGACGCGAAACTCGGAGGGGTCACGCTTGCTAATTCGGTAAAAACAGGTCCCAGAGTCGCAAATTCGGTAAAACCAGGCCCCAGAGTTGATTAGGGTTCGTTAAAAAATTCGCCCTACAAACGCCAGGGCAACGGCTGCTGGTGCGTTCGATGTTTATTTGCAAATAAAATAATTGTTTTTTTTTGCTTTCATTCTGTAGTACGTTTATAGGAAATTGATTGCAAAAAAACATTGTTGCTGAAAAACGTCATAAGTATGTTGCCTCGTGTTTTAATATGATTTTACTTCAGTTTTAGCTGACTGCCCTCAAAGCCTTAACGTTTGCATTGCTTGAGTTGCAGCTCTGCGTTTGAAAAGATTTCAACTTGCCATCACTGTTTCTTGGTACACTAGAAACGGCAAACTCAATGAGACATGAACTGAAGGAAAAAGCAACCGAATATCTGCTAACTTTAGCGTATGAAATAATTTATTTCTGCTTTTTGTTGGTACGGGTTACAATCAAAATTACTTAGACCAGTAAAACAAGTTGGTTTGCAATGCTATATTTACAGCGAATAAGAAAAGTTAGCACTTTAAGATGCAAACAATTGACTGGTAACCGGTGCTGTGCGAATGTTTGGGTAAAAAAACCCGTACACTATCGGACGATTGGAAAAAGCAAAAAATGGTCTGAAAATTATTTCTCCTCCGAGTTGCGCGTCACGTAGTCACTGCTATTACTCTTGGAAGCGTACCGTTCGAGCGCAGCATTTCATCCAGCTGCCGCAAGACAATCGGCAAACCGCACCGCCCTACTGCCGGCCTGAAAGTGAAGTTAGACACCACGCGTCCTGCACGGCAGCGCGTGTAGCGCGGTTGTCAAAAAAGTTGAATCAGAGTTAGTTACACAACGTCGCACAGGACGCGTCAAACGGAAAAAGTTCACAAATTGTCAACTTTAAGCGTTTGTGCGGAATGACAGCTAATTAGCTGATGATATTTCTTAGTGATGCTTAGCTCATGGCTACAATCGAAATCGGGTTTAAAATAGAACAAAAACAATTAGTGTAAAATCATGAAATATGTAAAGAAGCAGTCAAACAGCTGAGGACGCATATGTAGCAATGCGAAATTTCTCCGGGTCATTGTTTTTCAATTTGTTGAATGTGTTAGCAAAAAAACTCCGTAACGTCCCTCTTCAAGTACAATTCGGACATGCAAATGCTTCTTTCCTTTTTATTAATAACTTTGCATATCTTTGCGGCACGTAAAATTGTATTTATAAAGTCCAGGAACTCAACAAAATCAACAAGATCGCGTAGCGAATCGATTTGCTTGTCCATTGCAGCAAAATGCTCAAACCAACTCAGCTGCTTCGAAAGACACCGGTTCTAAGCTTTGAGTGTAACTTTCCGCGCAGGACGCGCCAACGCGTTGAACGTTGAAAACGCTTGACGCGCGGTATGTAACTTCACTTTTGGGGTTGCAGCTAAATTTCAAGACATTTTCGGCGAATTTCTGATAGTAGCCGCGCTTAATCAGCATTCGATCAGCGATTAAGCGATGTGAAACTGGGAGAGTAAGCCGATTTTTGTGCGTTTTTTGCAATTCACGTACACAGTCTGTGTGTGCTGGCAGTGATCAGCTCTTCACTGTTTCCTCTCTTATCCCGATATTAGGGATTATTGTGCAAACTAAAATTCCGCCAGTTTTCTTTCAATTATTTTCTTCATCAAATACACAACATATCAACTTTTTGGTTTCATGACAGCCCGCTTACGCGAGACTAAGGTCTAGCTTCCCGCAACCACCCGTGTTGTGCGTGTGAATTTGTACGCGGGTTGAAGGGACCTACATTTTTATGCCGGTTCCGAACGGCAGATTGGGAGCTTTTTCATAAGCAATTTTTACTCTCAGAGGTTTGCCATTTCCAGCTGAGAGGACAGCCACCGAAAGAGAAATCGAGTTTTCCCGTTATTTTTGTTAGGTGTTATTACAGGCAGTATTTGAACCTGAGGTTGCTGCCTTCGACTCGCGGTCCAACGCACTAACCAACTGAGCCACGGCGGCTGGTTTCATTACGTAGATATTATTAAAAAATATACCAAAGAACACAAAGCTTAATGCGTTGAATACGACAGGGTCAATTGCCGCCCTTTTTATTTCGCAGTTCTTCATTTAGCGAATCTCTAACGATCAGATCAGAACAGGTATGCTTTTGGTGATAAATGCTCTAATTTAATAAACCTTAATTTAATTCAATAAAAAGAATACCAAACGGTTCTTTTGACACTTTTGGGCAATAATATATTTTTATAGTTAGTTCTATACAAACGTATTGCGAAATTGCACCAAAAAAAATACAAATAAAAAGAAATATTTCTTTGATCACAAAAAATGACTCACACCAGCAACACTGGAAATTGAAATGAACTAGAACAGCAATCCCGTTTTAGAAATATATATGGAGGAAAAAGTATGTTTCTGATCAAGCTTGGGGCCTACTAGTAGGCCCCAAGGTTCCAATTTTGCAACAATAGTAGTGAAATTCTGTGCATGTATTTCTACCGGCTCTCCCACTTTCACATCGCTTAATCGCTGATTCGATTGTCGACATTGTTGCCGTCAGCGTCAGCCGCCGCCGACCTACACCATTTGTTATGCTTACTGTGTACAAATTTGTAATTACATGCACCAGTCCACAGTCAAAAAATTTATAGTCTCAGAATTTAATGATTTGTATGTAATTTGAAAGGTAAAACTCCAACTAAGAAAACCCAAAAAATCTGCGCAAAAAATTAATTAGTGTGTGTGCAAAAGCGGCTCAAAGTTGAAACTTTTTTCACAAAAAAAAGTAAACACATATTTTCTGTTTTTTAGTCTATTGAGTAAAAAAAATTGTAAAAATACATGTTTACCAAGAAGTTGTTAAAACGTTCAATACAGATTAAGAAATGATGTGGCCGTTTTCACTTTTAATGTTTTCTTAAAACTTGCAAACCTGAGGCTTCACTTTTAATTCAAAATATTTTTTTAAATTAAAAATCTGAAAATTTGAAAAACTTAGAAGAAAATAGATTTTTAGATTTTTTTTATTTTAATAAGCATTCTTTCTTTGTCGAATAATGTAAACACATCCTCCAATATCTTCCGATCTCAGAAAATAATTAAATTTGAAAAGTGGTCTAAACACCTATTTTTCGACAAAATTTAATTGTTTCATCCCTAAAAGTATGCAGCATCAATCAGCATGAAAAATTGAGAAAACTGCAAAAAAGCAAAACATACGTCTATTGTTATCGTTTTTATTGCAAAAGTAAAGGGTCCTAAGACAAATTCTGTTACTCTTCGCAATTATCAATATTGACGATACCGATTAAATGTGAAATCTGAAAAATCTAGCCAATAGAATTGTTGCTGAAGCTTTCCAAAAATGACGAAAAGCACAAATTTAAGTCTCGGGCATTGCCAAACTACAAAATTTTAAGAAAAACAAAATGGAGATTTGAATTCAGCAGACCATGATTAACTAGTATACCAAATTTTATGAAGAAGTGGTCCGTTCTAATTTTGTCTCGCGGTTGTATGGAGTCGAATCACTGTGCAGTTGGGCAAAGCGGTCGCCAGATAAAACGAGCACAGTGTACAATTCTAATCGTAAAACACTCGCCCTCGCAACGGACGAGCGTTTTTCTGAATATCTGCATTTCTCCACACACCGCCTGATAAGTCGAACTAATCGGCCGGACCGCCCCACAACAATGCGGCACGTGTAGTGCGCGCAAAAGTTACAACTTGACAATATCGAGAGAGTGTTTTCCAATACTCAACAACATTAGAGTGTTTGGCTTTTGATGAAAGATGTGGGCAGGTGCTGTTGAAGATGAAAATCCTATGTGACATTGGTTATGAAAGGGTTACGCGCACTCACAGGGCACCCGGTAGAAGGTTAGGTTAGGTTGCGGTGGCTGCCTCTGTATGAGACACACTTAGGCCTCTTAACGGGCCCGTTGTGATACCTCAGATTCCACCCGTTTGAAATGCGTATGCAACACTGTTTTTTTCAACATGTGATACAACACACATTTCAAACGGATGGGGAAAGGGAGGGGAGGGGACCTACAGTTTAACGCCGAATCCGAACGGCGATTGGCAGTTTTTTCGTCTACACTTGGAGGTTTTGCCATTGCCTGCCAAGAGCGCACTTGTGCGATTCTTGTAATTCTCATTCCCTTCATGTGGATAGTGATAGAAGTAGATGAGTGTTTTTTCCAGCCCAAGCCAGGAATCGAACCCGGGGCGCTCGGTATGAGAAGCCAGCGCGCTACCCGCTGAGCTATCGAGGCCGACCACCCGGTAGAAAATTTATCGAATATTTCGTGCTTTGTGTAGAATTTTACGAAACTCGACTTTAGCGGCTCCTAGACGGAGATCCATCAATTATAGTTACCGACCCAATAGGATCTAGGATGAGATAGGATGTCCTGTCAAAAGCTTAGCCCTCTGCGATTGCACTTAATTTTTGGTTCAGAGCTGCATTCGGCTAATAGAATTAAGAATTTGGGTGGTTTCTTTGACGAAAAACTTAGTTTTGCGAGCCATATCGACTTTATTATCGGTAAATCATATACCATGCTGGATTTTATCCGTCGAAACGGTTTAACTTTTCCGGATCCTTATACAGGTAGACCTCGCTTAACACGTACCTCGGATAACACGGCAAACAGCTTAAGTGTACGGAGACTTTATTGGAAGTAAATAAGCGCTTTTTTTTGTTTTTGGTTTAAAACTTATAAACAATTTAATGAAATATATTTATATTTATTATATTTACATAGTTTTTGTTGTTGTATTAAAAATAAATGCTAAATAAACAGATCTGCATCAAAACTTTTTCAAAATTCCTACATATATTTAGTTTTTTTTAATAATTAGTTCTGAACCAGGTGTTGTACGAAGACTTTAGTGGTACACTGTATGTTCTCAGCTTATAAATATTACAATTATTTTATCAGTAATTGCATCATATCAACATTGAAAATTTAACCGTTTCGATCCTCCCAATACTATACCACCATGTATACTTTTTATCGATTCGTTCGAAAATCAGCACCATTTCATTTAAATAGTTATCAATACGTTAAATAGTTATCGGGCGTTGAGACGTCGTGCCGTGCGGACGTGTTTTTCCTAATCTCTCTGTTGATAATAATTAAACAATCTCTCGTGCGTTAGTGATTCGGGTCGATAATCCTGCTGATTATCGTCATGCCATGCGTATGTGGCCATAAGGTCGACCGTGGCCAACTTAAAGTACAATGTGCCAAGTGCAGTGACATTTTTCATCCAAAATGTGTAAAGCTATTATCGGCCGATATTGAATATATGCAAAAAGCGAACAAGCCTTATTGTTGTACCCAATGCACAAAAGCGCGCCGAAACTCTATTCTATCGTCTCCCCGCTCAACAACTCGGCCAATAGATAGTGTATCGGTTACCAACAACTCAGCTGGTTCGGAGCCCGCAAAAGACTCTTCGCTGCCACCTGCTTCGGCTCCCGGGGGAGCCTATCCGCCACCTGAGTGCGACGAGATAGAAATCAGCTTGCAAGCTGTTCTCAAAGAGCTTAGATCTCTGCGATCTGCTCACGAAAAGACGACCGCAATAATTTGCTCTTTGCAAAGCGACAAGGAACTTCTGATTAAGAAAGTTGATGATCTGCAACTAGGAGTACAAGCTGTTCGTCGCTTACTTTGTGATTTTGATGTCGCTGCAACAATCCCCACCATAGCTAGTGAGATCAAAGATCTTCGGAATGATCTAAATAACATGCATGCTAATATTTCTGCAACCTTAAAACACAACAAGCGGGCACCTGTTCTTGGCTCAACGACACCGATTCTCTCCTCAGCTCCATCTATCTCTCATGCTGCTGCTGCTGCCGCCGCTGCCACCCCTACAGCCCTTGCTGCTGATGCCGTTAACATTTCTTCTGCTTCGCGCCCTGCTCCGCCTCCGTTGCTGCTATCTCATAGCAACCAGACAGCACAGTCGAACAACGATGACGTCTTCATAACTGCTGGCGCTAAGAATAAAAGTGCAAAACGTAAGCTGCCGCCTGCTGCTGGTTCTGGTCGCTCTCCTGTTGGTGCTTGGAGTGCAGTTGCCTCTTTTAATACTCCGGCTGTGCGCTCTTCTGCTTCCGCACTCTCTGCTGCTGATGTTTGGATGCCTAGCGCGCGTAATGCTGTTTCCCGCAAAGCTGCACCTGCTGTTAATGTGGCTGCTGGACCTTCCAACGCCTCTGCTAATTTAATGGAGGGTACTTTGCCTCCTACTTGTGATGCTGCTACTGTTGTTGTTGCCGATGGTGTTGCTGCTGCTGCTGCTACTGATGCTGCTTGCGCTTCTGCTCTTGATGCTGTTGTTGTTGTCGCTGATGGGGCCGCTGCTTCTGATGCTGCTTGTTCTGCTTCGCCTTCGCCTGGTCTTCCGACTGAGTGGAAAGATGTGCGTAAAAGGAGAATGAAAAAGTCCTCGGCTATTGTTGTTGGTCGCAATGACAACACTGACTTGGATGTTGTTGTGAGCAAGAAGTGGCTGCACCTCTCTTCTTTTAAGAGCAAGGTCTCAGCTGATGATATCATCTCTTACATCATAAAACACACTAATGTTGGTGCTAATCATCTTGCTTTTTTCAAGCTTGTCAAGAGAGATGTGGACTTGGAGCAACTTAAGAGGGTCAGTTTCAAGGTGGGTGTTTCGCCGTGTTTTTATGATGCGGTCTACAACTCATCACTCTGGCCTGTGGACATCAAAATTAAACCATTCCAGTTTTTTCGGAAGGATGTAGCAAAAAAGATAAACGACTGATTAAGGACAATCCTGCATCATGTAATGTAAATTTAAATAGCACAATAGATAGAGATGTCTCTGTACTTAAAATTTACTATCAAAACATGTCTGGTATGAGAACTAAATCTAACTCCATTTTTACTTGCACATCCCGTCTTGATTACGATGTGTTTGTCTTTGTTGAAACGTGGCTTAACGCTGATTTTTTTGATGAAGAGTTCTTTGATAGGAATTTATTTCACATTTTTCGCAAAGATAGGGACGTGGTTAAGACGGGTTGTGTTCGTGGTGGTGGAGTTCTTATAGCGGCAAAAAGAACTCTTCACGCCACTTCTGTGTGCTTACACAATTGTGATACCCTGTTGGACCAGCTGTGTGTCTGTATATCTGGCGCTAATCAGGTGCTTTACGTTTGTGTGTCATATATTCCTCCTAATAGCCCTGATGCTCTCTATGCGATGCATGTGAATAATGTCTTGCATTTGCCGCCGGTGAATGATAGCACTCAACTTTGCATTCTCGGTGATTACAATCTGAATAAGCTTGTGTGGAATTGCTCGCCTGTTGATGGTTTCTTCATACCAGGCAATGTTAATCACTCTCATGAAATTAATTTAATTGATGGTTTTTTTGGTATAGGGCTTTCTCAAATTAATAAATTTGTAAATAAGCTTGATAGAATCTTGGATCTAATTTTTATCAGTAGTAATCTGAATTCCAATCTTCTTTCCTGTGATTCCCCGATCTGTTCTACTGATATGCATCATGTACCATTAGTTTTAGATCTTGAATTTTATGACTACCCTGTTCTTAAGACGCAAAGTAATTGTTTTAATTTTAATTATAATTTGTGTGATTTCAGTAATTTAAATAATCTAATTGGCGATATTGATTGGCACTCATTATTTATGACCCTTAGTTTGGACGAGTGTTTTGCATGTTTTATGACCAAGCTGCAATATATTATTAGTAATAATGTTCCTCGTCATCCTTTGAGATCCTATAGATTGCCTTGGTATACTAAGGGCTTAAAACGGTTAAAAAACTTGCGAAATAAATTCTATAAGCGCTTTAAATCTACGGGTAATCCTGACTTCCGAGTCAAATATTTGTATTACTTGCAGAAATTTAATTGCCTTGATAAGTTTCTTTATAAGCAGTATCTCCTTAGGTTTGAAGCTAATATTAAATCTAATCCCAAGTCGTTTTGGACTTTTATCCAGTCCAAGCGGTCCTCTTCGACATTTCCAGTTGCGATGTCCTTCAATGGTAGGGTTTCTAATTCTGCATTACAGACTGCAAACTTTTTTGCGGAGTTTTTTGAGGCCAATTTTGTTGCAGATAGTCCATGGCATGACCAGGATTCCCTCAATAATATTAATTCAAATATTGATCTTGGGTCCTTAGTACTTTCTGAAGAGGACATTTTGGTTGGGATAAATAATCTGAAGAATTCTCAGCAGGCTGATGTGCATGGTATCTCACCATTCTTGCTGAAAAATTGTGTGTCGGCCATTGTTGGTCCCTTGGTGCTTTTATTTAATATGTCTTTGAGCTCTGGAGTCTTCATTGATGCTTGGAAAATCACGTATATTACTCCGGTGTTTAAAAGTGGCAAAAAGAATGATGTGTCCTGCTATAGGCCAATTTCTAAACTCCCTAACATTTCTAAGTTATTTGAGAAAGTTGTTATGTCCAAATTGTCTTTTGTTGTTAAGCGTTATATCTCACCGTACCAACATGGTTTCGTCCCTGGTCGTTCTACTGTTACTAATCTGGCTGTCTTCACTAACTACTGTATTTCTTCTTTTGTTGGTGGTGGTCAGGTTGATGTTATTTATACGGATATTACTAAAGCTTTTGATAGGGTTTCGCATTCGGCTTTGTTATCGAAGCTGAAGAAGATGGGTTTTTACTCTAATTTTTTGAGTTGGATTAGATCTTATTTGTTTAATAGGGTAAATGTTGTTCGTGTTGATGGTGTTTGCTCAAAATCTTACGTGGCTACGTCTGGTGTCCCTCAGGGTAGTATACTGGGACCTCTATTCTTTGTGCTGTTTATGAATGATGTTAGTAGTTGTTTTAGTAGTTGTTGTTTTCTTCTTTATGCAGATGATTTAAAAATTTTTTCTAAAATCCATAATCTGTCTGACTCTTATCTTCTCCAAGGCGAAGTTAACAACGTTTTTGATTGGTGTTGTCGTAATAATCTTTCTGTTAATATAAATAAATGTAATTCTATTTCCTTTTCTAAATCCCGTAATATTCGTCCTACTTCCTACTCCATCTCTAATTGTGTGCTAAAGTCCCTAGATGAGGTGTTGGATCTTGGTGTTGTGTTTGATTCGGGTTTTACGTTTGTCAGCCATTTGAACCGTGTCATTCCTCAGGCTTTTTCCTCTCTTGCCTTTGTTAAACGGCATAGTGTGGGTTTCAAGGATCCATATACGCGAAAATTGCTCTTTAATGCGTTCGTAAGATCGAAATTGGAATATGGGTCTTTTATTTGGAACCCACACTACGATGTACATATCTATCGCCTTGAGCGGGTTCAGCGTAAATTTGTTAAGTTTGCTCTTAACTCTCTTAACTTCGATCTTCCACTTCCCCCCTATATTTCGCGATGTAAATTAATAAATTTGCAGTCACTCGAGTTGCGCAGAAGAATTTCGGCCCTCTCTTTTATATTTGATATTGTTTCTGGATTTATTGATTGCCCTGATTTGCTTGGTCTAATAAACTTCCATGTCCCAGCTAAGTCGCTGCGGCGACATCAAATATTTTGGACTGAGGGTCATAAAGTTAATTATGCACGGAATGAGCCAATCAATAGAGCGCTTTTGGATTTTAATTTGCTCTGTGTTAATCATCATTTTGATTTTAGCTTAAGTAGAGCTCAATTTAAATTATTTCTTTGTAAAATTTTTTACTAGTTTTAAGTTATTTTAATTTATTGTTTCATAGTCTGTAAGGTTGTGTAAACATTAGACTGAATAAACAAATTGAAATATTGAAAATTGAACCGTTTCGATTCTCCTAATACTTACTATACCACCATGCATACCAATGATAATATGATGTGAAACTGAGAACGCTCGACCACAATACATACTCAAAATCCGCACTAATACACCGATAACATCAGACCCTAAGGTTGATTTTGCCAAACACCAGACCCACACGGATTGTGTTCGTGTGAAAAAAAAAAGGCAAAATTTCGTCAATCCTCTCAGTTTCCAATCACGTTATCATTGATGCATACTTTTTATCAATTCGTTCGAAAATCAGCACCATTTCATTTAAATATCATCTTTGAAAATTGAATTTTTCGATATTCATTCATACCATTCGATCCTCCCAACTACCTCCTCCCAATTTACCTTTATCTTAACCGTTACCTTTACCTTTACTTTACCTCTACCTTAACCATAACCTTCCCCCACTTGGGTAGGCACCTTGACGCGGTGTGGGGGCTTAGGTTTTGCAATGATTCACCGGACTTTACTGACCGGAGGCAGCAATTGCGCTGCCTCCTGACAGGGGTTCCCATGTTAGGCAGGCCGGTTGATGAGCGAACGAACTAAGACTTACCCAGTGTGCGTCTGTTTTCCCCAGGTTAGGGGCGGCACACAACGACGTCTGTTCCCCAGGTTAGGGGCGGTCGAGTCCGAGTCTTTTTGTGCGTGGGATGGCAGACTCAAAAGAAATCCCACAGGGAAGGGGTGTCTTTCCGTCCGTCTGTAGTGGCTGAGGAAATGAATAAAGTTACGGTGCAGGGAATCGGATGCCCAGTGCCGGCGGTAGGTGGTGAGCGAGAAGGCCACCTGGCGTCGATATCCAGCAACTTCTCAGGCTGCGTGGCGGGACCCCAGGCCATGCAGTCTACTAATGCTACTGGGAAGAAGGCAATGCCGCTACAGCGACAACCGGCCTTGGCAAACGAGGAAAGCCTGGACATAGGCTCCAGGTTGGACAGTCTTCGTATTGGTGCTGCAACCGATGATGAGGCAATCACCTTATCGCAAGGCAGCAGCATCCATACACTTGACCCCGACCTGGAGGCCACTTTGCTGGGTGACCCCCCGTCAGATACCACGAGTGCGGGGAGAACAGCGGAGCAAAAAGCCCGAAAGGCTTACAAAGCTTCAGCCTACTACCTCCGCAAGATGAGCTCAGTGGAGGCCTCGTCTCTGACTAACAGGGACAAGCTTCTCATCAAGAAGCATCAGAGGGTTGTTGCCAAATTTGAGAGGAAAACAGGAACAACCAACTCGGCGGAGCAATTGAAACCAAAGGTAGCCCACAGCTCCAACGCTACCCCCGGAGGGGAGGAAAGTGCGACGGCAGTCCACGCTGCAGCCAACAGGTCACGCAGTGACAAGGCTGCTAAGGACCCAGCCGGCGCAGTTCCCTCCACCAGCGGTAAACCAGCTGTAGCCGCGGCTAAAAATGCGGCTGCTGCTGTTCAAGCCGCCAAAGGGGGGAGCAAGCCGGTCAGCACCGAGGCTGGCACCACAAAAGCGGCAACGCCTACCTCCAAGGCTGGCAAAGCTGCTAAGAGGGCCAGATCGGGCGAGGAAGCTTAAAAGGAAGCTAAAAAGCGCAAGACCCACCAGTCTACCAGCTTTTCAGTCCCAGACGAGTTGCAAGCAGCCGTTATAGACCGAAATGACCCAGATGGGAAAATCTCGGCCGCAAACTGGCTGCTTGTGGAATCTAAGATCTTGGACGCCATCATCCGGGCTGATGGGGAAGAAACCATCTTCGACGGGGCAGGCTGGCAGAGGGGCGTCAAGGTCATCGGTTGCGGTAACACGAGATCATTGGATTTCATCCGTTCCGTAATCGCTGGCCTTGGCGAACTATGGTCAGGCGCCAAGTTGGAGGTCGTATCGCGCTCCATTCTCCCTTTGAGGCCGGTAATCTCGGTATGGATTCCGCCCCCGGTACCGGCGGCGGAGTCCATGCTGAAGGTTATAGGCGTTCAAAACAAGGAGCTGACGATCCAAAATTGGAGAATAGTGACCAATGCCAAGAGCAAGAACAGCGTGGGAAATGATGTGACGTTCGCTATCGACCGCCAATCATACACCCTCCTCATTCAACGCTCTGGAGCCATCAAGTTCGGGTTGGGTTCCGTCAAGGCGCGTTTTCCGGGACGCCGTGAACAAGCTGCGGAAGGAACTGCTACGGGTGGTGCAAATTAACTTGCATCACTCCAAGGCAGCAACCCACGACTTGATGAGATTCATGGAGGAGGAGGATATTGATGTGGCCCTAATCCAGGAACCATGGATTGTAAGATCAAAGATTTCTGGATTGGGGTCGGGTCGATACACCCTACATCACCCCTCAACTGAAGGTAGGTTACGAGCCTGTATAGTGGCAAAGAAAGATATTAATTTATTTATTCTCTCTCAATACAGCGACGGAGACCTCACGGCAGGTATGGTTGAACAAGAGGGAGGGCATTGCCTGATCCTCGCATCAGCCTATCTGCCGTACGAGGAGCAGGAGCCACCATCCCAGGCGGTCCGCGATCTGGCCGGCTTCGCCAGAGCGAAAGGGCGAGCTTTACTGTTGGGCTGCGACGCCAACGGACATCACACACAATGGGGCAGCAGTGACATCAACGCGCGGGGTGAGTCTATTTTCCAATTCATTCTTTCCACTTCTCTTAAGGCAGGTTTCTACCTTGTGCGGCCGAGAAAACATGTTTTTTTTTTAAATTTGTGATGGGAAGGTTTTTAAGATAAACACTGGAAAATTTTTTCAGATGTAGGTATATGTTTATTATACAAGTAAAAAAAGTTTCAAGATAAAATATGCAAAGGGGGGGAGGGGGCCATCGAGCAATGGCGGCAGGACTTCCTTACTCGCGGAAGTCCTGCCGCTGTTTGAGATGACTTGAAACACAAAAATGAAATTTTTTCTTATTCTGTATCCTTTTGTCTATGGCTGGAACTAGGATTTAAAAAAAAAAAATGAAAAATGAAGGAAATATGCGATTTTGACTAAAAAAATAAATTTTTACCTACTTTTTTCAATACAAATTTCTATTTTTAATGAGAAAAAATTATTATTTCTTGAAGATCCTAGTTCGTGCCATAGCTAAGACCTTGATAAATGACTGTTTAAAATTTTGTAGCTATTGCTCAACTCGTGTGGCCTAAATCACTTCCGCAAGGTCAAAAAATGTAGTTTTGAGAAAAACGCGTTCAAAGTTTTGCTTCAGCGGCTCGGCGCGCTCGACACCGCTACCTGTTTCGATAAATTGCTTCCGTAATTCGAAAGATTTCAACTTCAAATTTTGGGAGCGTATTCTACAATCATGTATTAATCCAAAAATGCATGAAAAAAAAAATCGTTTTTTTTGACCGCACAAGGTAGAAACCCCCCTTAATATTTGCAATAAGGGCAATACGCCCACTTTTCAGAATAGGGTCAGGGAAGAAGTTATAGACTTAACTCTACTTTCTGAGGCAAATGACGTCAGGGTGGACAACTGGAGAGTGTCAGGTGACTGCTCCTTCTCGGACCATAACCGCATACTCTACGATGTCAACTTTGGCGTAGTTTGCAAACCACCATTCCGAAATCCAAGAAGGGCAAATTGGGAAAAATTCTCTAACATCGTAAAGTCGAGACTGAAGTCGAAACGATTCGACCTGGTCACTGACAAACACGATATTGAGAACTCAATTGAACTTCTAACGGGGGCATTGAACACTGCTTTCAAACTTTCGTGCTCGTTAAGTCGGGTCAAAAAGAAGCACAGCGACAGCTGGTGGAATTCTGATCTTCGACTACTTCGACAGGAAACGAGACGGCTGTTCAACAGAGCAAAGGTAAGCGGGGAGGAAAGAGACTGGAACACATATCGGTCCAGTTTCAACGCCTTCAAAAAAGCTATCACCGCGGCCAAAAGAGAATCCTGGCGAGCTTTCTGCGAATCGATCGACTGCGTCAACGAATCGTCCAGACTAAGGAAGGTCTTGTCTAAGCAACAGTGCGTTCTTAGTGGCATCCGCAAGCCTGACGGTACTTGGACAGAGTCCAGTGAAGAATCGCTCGAGACTCTAGTAGAGGCACACTTTCCCCAGTGTGAAGTTCCTGCTGACTCCGATAACCCCGGAGTGCAACTCGGAACTGCGACACTACCAGGAAATGTTGCCAAGATAGTGGACGCAAAAAAGGTCGAGTGGGCAATAAAGTCGTTCGACCCTTACAAGTCCGCAGGGCCTGACGGTATCATCCCAGCGATGCTGCACCAGGCCGGACACTGTATTCTTCAGCCCCTTGTGAGCATCTTCAGAGGATGCTTACTAGGGAATGTAGTTCCAAAGCAGTGGAGAGAGGTCAAAGTAGTTTTTATACCAAAGGCAGGGAAACCAAGCCACACAACGGCTAAAGACTACAGACCTATTAGCCTCTCCTCATTCTTATTGAAAACGCTGGAAAGGCTATTGGATAGATACATACGAGACTATCAGGGACTAGCTTCTACGCTCTGCAGGGCGCAGCACGCCTACCTCCAAGGGAGGTCGGTCGACAGCGCACTTCACAGTGTGGTTAGTCCCATAGAGAGTTCTTTGGCCTTGAAGGAGTACACAATGGCAGTCTTCCTCGACATAGAGGGAGCTTTCAACAATGTCACCACTGAGGCTATAACAAGAGCGCTTAACGCACACAGGGTGGAAAGGTTTATTATCGACTGGATTGAAACTATGCTGCGTAACAGGATAATCAATTCAACGATAGGACCAGCTTCCATCAGAAGGAGAGCCACAAGAGGAACTCCTCAGGGAGGAGTGCTATCACCTCTTTTGTGGCTATTGGTTGTGGATGAGATTCTGAAAGGCTTTGAAAGAAGACGCACCAGAATAGTAGCCTATGCGGACGACATCGTGGTCATGATTCAGGGCAAATACCTGCCAACTATCAGTGAACTGATGGAATCCTCATTGGCTGTTTTATCTTCGTGGGCGAGGGACAACGGTCTAGGGATAAATCCTGCAAAGACTGAACTAGTCCTGTTCACGAAGAAGACCAAGCTTGAGCACTTTGTCCTTCCCTGTATTGATGGGCACCCCCTGAAACTGTCCAGGGAAGCCAAGTATCTGGGCATCATTCTGGACTCAAAACTCTCGTGGAAGCGGAACATTGAGGAAAGAATGAAAAAAGGACTGAACGCGCTGTATGCCTGCAAGAGAGCCTTCGGTAAAAGGTGGGGACTAAAGCCGTACATAATCCACTGGATGTACACGGCAATAGTGAGACCTATCATCACCTACGGCTCTCACGTATGGTGGCCAGCCATGGACAAAAAGAGCAATCGAGGAAATATGGAGAAAGTTCAAAGACTAGCCATCCTGGCAATCACAGGTGCAGCGAAAAGCGCACCGCGGATGGCCTTGGAGGTTGTTCTACACCTTTCTCCGGAACTGTTCATTAAGGCCAGTGCAGCAAAGACAATCCTCAGACTGAGGGAGTCTAACCAGCTGAAACAGGCCACTCATGGACACTCCAGCGTACTGAACGCCCTCGAAACTAGCGATACCACACAAGGCCTTCTTAGCAAGGCCACTGATTATCTGGTAAAGCGAAACGATTTCGATTGGAAGATACCCATCGAGTATCCCTCCAGGGATTGCTGGCAAGAGCCCGAAGTTAAAGACGCGTCAGCGGTCTACTTTACGGACGGCTCGAAGACAGAGGAGGGAACTGGTGCCGGTGTTTACTGTAGAACGCAGCAGGTCCACTGGTCATACAGGCTGCCGGACTATTGCAGCGTCTTTCAATCAGAGGTCTTTGCCGTCATGAAAGCAGCCGAGCATATTAAAAACTCCACACTTAATGAGGCCGTCATTTGTGTGGACAGCCAAGCTGCTTTAAAAGCAATTGAATCTGCTGTGGTCAAGTCGAAGGTAGTGCTGGACTGCCGGAGCGCACTGGTCAGCATAAGGCACTGCAGGGTTAGTCTGCGATGGGTTCCCGGACATAGCAATATCGATGGGAACGAGCATGCGGACGAACTGGCTCGCGCAGGGTCAGCGATGACTGCCAGTGAGGCGGTCGACACGGTGCTACCACCGCTCTCTGCCACAGCGGGTGCAATCGGAACGTGGCTCATTCAAGCTACAAACAGAGCCTGGTCAACCAAGAGCGATTGTAAGATTGCTCGCACGCTGTGGCCAGCGCTGAACAGGAGAAGAACTAAGAGCTTGCTGCTCCTCGACAAGCATGCTATGCGCATGGTCACGGGGGTAATCACGGGTCACTGCGCCATCGGCGTAATGCTATGCAAATGGCGTCTGGCGACCGACGATTTATGCAGAAGCTGTGGAGACGAGGAGGCAGTGGAATCGGTCGAGCACCTGCTTTGCCACTGTCCATCACTACAGAACCGACGGCTCCAAACCCTTGGGGCAAGGTTCTTCGATGAACTTGTGGAGTTAGCGGATGCACAGATCACTGATATACACAACTTCCTCGCGAAGACCAAATGGTTCCCAAAAGATCCGGTCTGGATCTACAGGGAACCGAACAGATAGGGAAAGGCACCGGTAAATCAAAAATGAAGGGAATCACAATGGGCCCAATAGGGCCTCCGACTGGAAGTGCAAAACGCACACTCCCCTTCTTTAACCTAACCTAACCTAACCATAACCTTTACATTTACCTTAACCTTAACCTTAACCTTAACCTTAACCTTAACCTTAACCTTAACCTTAACCTTAACCTTAACCTTAACCTTAACCTTAACCTTAACCTTAACCTTAACCTTAACCTTAACCTTAACCTTAACCTTAACCTTAACCTTAACCTTAACCTTAACCTTAACCTTAACCTTAACCTTAACCTTAACCTTAACCTTAACCTTAGCCCTTAACTTTAACTTTAGTTCTGAACCAGGTGTTGTACGAAGACTTTAGTGGTACACTGTATAACGTAGGATACTAGCATTAATGGGGCAATTTTTTGTTATGTTATTATATATTGACGCACATGCCCCACGGATGCCCTGAACGTGCTGTTACACTTTCTCTCTATTGATTTACATATAATGCATATCACCCTCAACATGCGGCCGGGCTCTAGGCTACCATGGGGGTCGCAGGTGGCGGATAGCGAATCGACCCAGAGATATCTGGGTTAGCTGCGAATAAGTCGTCAGACAAATAAGCAGTCCCCGACCAGGAGCGGCATATTCGGAGGGCGCGGTAAAAATGCTAGCAGGACCCAAAGATGAATCTGCGACAGAGGCGAGTCGGCACCGCCTCTTAAATCAAGGTGTCCCCCCACTCTGCGTAGGCATAGTAGGGCAAAAATAAACCCAAGAAACGTCAGCCTCGTAGGAGCAGTTATCTTGGTCAGCGTCTGCCTCCAGGTTAGGAGCAGCTGCGACTAAAGCCTGGCAGTAGGCATAAACTGCATTGAGACCGAGCCCAGTAAGGTCTTAATTATGGCATACTGGAATAAATGGATAGGATATGTAAGTTGTTGGGCTGGCGATTATGACATTCTGTTACCTCAGTATACAAGGGTGAAATCTTGTAGAAATGGCTTTCAGGCTAATGGCATAATCGCCTCCGTCCCGTTAAAACCCTGGCAGGCCTCGAAATACGCTCAATGTTCGTCACCATTAAGTTGGTCGTGTAGGTTCAGATGTAATATTCCTGATTAGCGCTGACCCAGCTCTGCACACAAGTTCTCATAAAGGCTTGTGTCAACTCTCGCATGGACCTCACTGCTTGCAAAGGGACCCATGGGGTCTTAAGGTGACTACACGCACGAACAAAGATAACAACTTCGAGTTGGGACCCATTAGAAATGAATAGTGTAAACTCAGACGACAGGGCAGAAGGCAGTACAGCTGATATAGATCCGTTCAAAAGAAGCGGCAGAATCCCCCGGTCCCCAAGCCGGGTGGCAAGCGATGAGGCTATACTAGCCTCTCAGAAAAGCAGCACAACGAGCCAACCACGTGCAGAAAAGGCACCGCAAACAGGAGAAGAAGGTACAGGACGGTACCAATCTTTTATCAAACTGGGCGAGCAAATCAGGAGCCTGGTTGATATGATGGAAGACGGGAAAAGACGCTCCGTCCACCAGCCGATGCGCGATGCCATCGATAGTATTAAAGCGCTGTATGAACTCTGCGCAATTGAACAGAGAGACGATGTGGTCAAGAAAGTTATAAGGAAGAATAATTTCTCCCAAACCTCACCATGGCTCAAACCAAGGGAAGAGCAAAAGAAGAGGCAGCAAAACCACCTGGAGACACCACCCTCGAAACGCAAGCTGACACAAAAGCAGGAAAAAGCTGGTCCGTCGCAAAGGACAGAACCCGCAGGCAATGTGATACCAGCAGCAGCGAAGTCGAACACGGAGAAAGCTGCAACAGATCACACCAAATCGCAGGAGGAACCAAAAGCACAGCAGAAGCAGGGTTGGACAAAAGTGCAGAAGAAGAAGAACAGAGAACGAGGCGTGAGGGTCAAACCCGACGCCATAATCATTGCTGCAGCGGAAGGCGCGACGTATGCAGACATCCTGCGGAAAATTAAAAGCGTTGATGCACTAAAGTTCCTCGGTGAAAGCGTTAAGGCCGTACGGAGGACGGCGAAGAACGAGCTGCTGCTACAGCTGAAGCGTGCACCGGAACGAAGCACGGCAGAATTCCAAGCAGATGTGGAGGGTGTACTGGGCGGGGATGCTAAGGTGTCAGCGAAGACCCACTCTGTGACCATACAGCTGAGAGACCTCGATGAAGTCACGACCCCGGCAGAAGTGTGCGGTGCATTACACGACCAATGTGGCATACGGCACCCGGACATAGCTGCGATCCGTAGTATGCGAATGGGACGGCAAGGCACACAAACGGCATACGTAAACCTACCAGCAGAGGACGCCGCTAAGGCGCTGAAAACGCAACGAATACGTATAGGCTGGGTATCCTGTCGTATACGCGAATGTTCGTCGCCAATGCGGTGCTTTAAGTGCTGGGGATATAATCACGTAGCACAGCACTGTAGAGAAGACGTGGATAGGAGAAATCTGTGCAGAAAATGTGGACAAGAAGGCCATCAAGCCGCAAATTGCAGGAACGCGCATAACTGCGTTCTATGCGGAGGTAGCCATGCGGCAGGAAACTGCAGATGTCCTGAGCACCAAAAGGCGATAAGGAAAAGCGGGCGATGAAAATCGTTCAGTTAAACCTCAACCACTGTATCGCGGCGCAGGATATCCTGCAGCAAACTATTTTTGAGCATCAGGTCGATCTCGCTATCCTGTGCGAACAACACCACAACGTAGATAGCTGCGAATGGACAACGGATGCATCGAGCAAAGCGGCAATATGGACCACCAATGGCAAAGCGTACCAGAGTAGCTCGTCAATAGCGTACAACGGCTTCACATGGGCCAAAATGAATGGCGTCTATTTCTTCTCGTGTTACGCTCCTCCAAGCCTGGATTTGAACCAATTCGAACAGATGATCGAAGAGATGGTCTCAGAGGCTAGAACAAGACAACCGGCAATAATAGCCGGCGACTTTAACGCTTGGTCAATATCGTGGGGTAGCAGAAGCACAAACCTTAGAGGTAGGGTCCTTATGGAGTGCATGGCCACACTAGACGTTGAACTCCTAAACGACGGACAGCACACCTTCGAGGCCGGGAACAGACGATCAGCTATTGATTTGACCTTCGCCCACAGATCGATCGCGCGCCACACAACTTGGAAGATCGCCGACTTCTATACGCATAGCGACCATCGAGCCATTATCATCGAGCTGCAGATAGCGAAACAACAGCGAATAGCAATGGCACAGACAAGGGGCTGGAAGCATCGTCTCTTTGATGAGGATGTCTTCCTACAGGTGTGGCATAACGGCGAGATCACCGAGAGTGAGCCCGAAATTATGGCAGAAAGGATCTCAAGGCGTATTAGTAAAGCTTGTGATGCAGCAATGCCCAGAAGGTCGCAAAAGCCGAGTCGTAAACCAGTCTACTGGTGGAATCAAGACATCGCCGAGTGTAGGAGGTGCTGCAATCACGCGCGCAGGAGAATGCAGCGCTCGCGAAACCAACCACATTACGAGATGCTTCGCTACGAATACAAAAAATGCCGCAACCAGCTGAAGAAGGCGATACGGAAAAGCAAGCACTTGTGCTTCAAAGATCTGCGTGATGGCGCAGATATAGACCCTTGGGGCACAGCCTATAAAGTGGTCATGAGCCAAGTGAGAGGCACTAGAGCACCGCAGCCCTCAGACCCAGCGCTTCTGGAAGCTGTAGTCACTACATTATTCCCTCCAGAAGGCGAAAGGCCTACGTATTATCACCAACCCACGGAAGAAAGTGATATCCCGGAAGTAACGACAGAAGAAGTTCTCGCGACCCTGAACAAAATGGGTGACAATAAGGCACCAGGATTAGACGGCATCCCCAACATAGCGTTGAAATCCGCCATCCGAGCGAACCCTGCCACCTTTGCGGCGATGTTCACCATGTGTCTGAAGAAGGGTGTCTTTCCAGATATTTGGAAACGACAGCGACTAGTTCTTTTACTCAAACCAGGCAAGCAACCTGACCAACCGTCAGCATATCGACCATTGGACTCCATGGGCAAGATACTCGAGAGGATAATCGTAAACCGCCTACAAGACACTCTGGAAGGCCCGTATGGCTTATCTGATGCACAATTTGGTTTTAGACGAGGCAAATCCACCGTTGACGCGGTTAAAACGGTCATGGATATTGCGCGCGATGCGACTAGTGGAACAAGGTGGAGATGGGGTGACAAGAAGTAATGCGCGGTAGTAACACTTGACGTGAAGAACGCCTTTAATACAGCAAGCTGGCCCATCATAATAGAAGCACTCACGAAGATCCGGACACCGAAGTACCTTATACGAATGATCGTCAATTACTTTGAGAATAGGTTATTGTTGTATGACACCGACGATGGCGTCAAGCAGTATTGCGTTTCACGAGGGGTGCCACAGGGCTCGGTACTGGGCCCGGCCCTGTGGAATGCCATGTATGATGGAGTATTGAGGATCGGACTTCCGGCGGATAGCAAACTAGTTGGCTACGCGGATGATATTGCGCTGGTAGTAGTCGCAAAAACCATAGCTGAAGTTCAGCAGCTGTGTAATGAATCCATAATGCTAGTCATGAGATGGTTGCGCAGCGCAGAACTAAAACTAGCAGCCGAAAAAACAGAGGCGGTTCTCTTGAGTACTCGGAAAATACGAGAGATATTCACTTTCAAAGCTGGCGATCACGAAATAACCTCCCAGCCGCATATCAGATACCTTGGCGTAAATATCGACACCCGAATGTCCTTTAAAGATCACCTGACTGCGGTCAATGACAAGGCTGCAAAAGTAGGCGGAGCATTATCACGCATTATGGCGAATCTTGGCGGACCACGCGCTAGCAGAAGGAAGTTACTGGCAACGGTTACCACCTCCATCGTACTCTACGCAGCACCGATCTGGGTAGACGCAACCTTTAAAGCCACATACATGTCTGGAATCAGGGCGACATACCGCTTAAGTGCATTACGAGTAGCCAGTGGCTTTCGCACAATATCTGACGACGCGGTATTGGTTATTGCAAGCATGCCCCCAATAGATATCTTAGCGCGAGAACTCAATCGCATATACACAGCGGGTGCCAGGGCATCGAAAGTGGACGAAAGGCGGAGCAGCGTACATGAATGGCAACAAAGGTGGAACAAATCGGAGAAGGGAAGATGGACGTTTGCCTTGATCCCTAACATTGAGGTCTGGATCAACCGCAAACACGGAGAGGTAGATTTTTATCTCACGCAGCTACTAAGCGGTCATGGGTGCTTTAAGCAATACCTTCACCGTTTCAAACATGAGGACGATCCTTTCTGCCCTCAGTGCCCCAACGAAATTGAAGACGTTCAGCATGTCCTTCTATGCTGCCCACGCTTCGCTAACGAGAGAGGCTCTATCACGGAAGTCTTCGGTGAAGCCCCCACGACAACCAACCTGGTACCCTAAACGTGCGATTCACCCGGAAAATGGGACGTCGTACAGACGGCGGCAGCACGGATCATGACGGCACTTCGGTGGATTGAGCGCCAACGCGCGGCGCAACGACGCGAAAACATGGGTTCAGTTTCCCAACCCCATAGCGGACGGTAACGGACTTGACAGACCAACAACAGACGATTGAGCTTTAATGCTCAGACGGCCTCCCGACGAAATACTTAGCGGTAGTTCCGGGAGGAACGTTCCGTCGGACAAGTTGAGATGTTTAGCGGGTTAAAGTCTCGCACTGACCCCGGCTTTTGATGCTTTTACTCCTCCTTAAAACAAAAAAAAAAAAAAACCCTCAACTCCGCAGCAAGGCTTAAAGGCGATCGGTTGTTGGGCGGAACGCAGTTGCGGGCACAGCAAAGTGCTAAGTACATGACCAAACGTTAAGTTTAGTGGGATTACCGACTATATGGTGCCTTACCTATGCTTTCAAAATGATTTCGGGGCGAAATTCCCTACGAGGGCCGAATGGGAAAGAACTTGTCTTTTTAATGAATACGACATATATAGTACATCTTTGCGGATGGATCCAAAATGGCGTGCGGGGTGGGTGCGGGGGTATACTCACAGCACGTGGGGATTAATGAAGCCATACGTACGTAATGATGCCACAGTCTTTCAGGCAGAAGTCCCGGCGGTGCCTTTGGGAGTTGTCAAGAGGGGCTGATATCTGCACTGTCTCAGTCGGAGGTGGAAGTCGCTGACTTCCTGTCGTACCTCGCGGTCGATGTGGCCCTCCTACAATGAGCAGAGATTCCGCGAGCTTATTTACAAATCTCGCAAGGACGTCGCTAGGCTTACGGCGGTTATCACAGGCAACTGGACCATAGGTCCACATGCGGAGAGGCTAAGCATTCCCTTCAATACCCACTGTAGGAGCTGTGGGAATTTAGATGAGAAAGAAACACCTAATCACTTCCTCTGTCACTGCCCAGCTTTGGCAAGGGCAAGGTTTAAGTCTCTGGGGAAACACTTCCTTACTTGTTCGACCGACTGCTCGACAGTAAGTCTGGGGAATCTTCTTAGATACCTAAATTCTACCGGGTGGATTTAGTCATACTACTAACCAGGTTTAGTTTTCGGTAAGGAAAAGGGGAGGGGGGGTTCATGTATACACACAAAATATTCACACTTTTAATGCAAAAAACTTTGTCTTAGACATCAAAGCTCTAGCTCTTCAAGTTTTTATACTTTCCGTGTAAAAGTCTATAGGGACCCTTTAACCTTTATGTGCAAATTACAAAAAACTCAGACGTGCTGGACTATTATTTTGTTCGACAAAAATGATCAGCATGACGTCCTCTTTCAGAAATATATGGTCGTTACTCTGTTGCACACCAGAGAACTGCACGAGTGCCTATTGTTATGACTCTGAGTATACTCGCCTTAAAAGCGGTTGCGGTGTGATCGGCACCGCATTGATTTTGTATGAGTATTTACCATACCCATGTCGATTTGAGTATTGCTGCGTTTGAGCTATTAGCACACTCAAGCATATGAGTTCGCGGTATCTGCTTTACTTTGCTTCGTAAATTTTTGTTTTCACATTCGGCAATCGTACCCGACGAGTACGATGACAATTATGAGTAGTACTCGTACTTCGTGTGCACAACATAAATAATATGTATATGTACAGATGCATATACGCACTATGTGTAGAAGCTGAGTAGGTTCGTCACCAGGGTTGCCGCTTTTCGTCTTTTCGGACCAAAATTGGTCAGATTTTTGGTCCGTTGGTCTGCTTAAATGAATTTCGGTCCGTTTTGTGATGTGAATATCTTTTCATTAATTGATTAAAAAATGAAATTGTAATATAAAAATGACTAAAGATAACGCATATTTTTAATTTGGTCGGTTGAGGTCGGAAGTTTGGTCGGAAAAAAATTTTTGAAGTGGCAACACTGCTCGTCACCAACAAGTCGAGCGCGTGCGGAAGTTATATAGGTATTCGTGCAGGTAAAGTGCCGAACGAAATATTGAAAAAAAGCTTGAGTGCGAAAACGCACATTACTCAAAATTTCGTTCATGCTGGTTACGGTATTTACTGGTACTGTTTTTTGCGCTCATTGCTTTTATATAGTAGAAATATGACGAGAACGAAAAGTATTGAGTATGTTATGATCGCATGAATCTCTCAGCAAATGAACGACGAGTAAAATCAACACCGCACAATTTGTTTTGCGGTGTTTATGGCACTCGAGTATACAAAATACATGTATGCGGTGTACTAATTGTTGCGGTGCACTCGCGCCGTTCTCTGTTGCATACATAAAGTTTACAATTGTTGTACTGTGTAATTATAGCAATTACAATTAATTTTTTCGATTATATAATTTTACAATTTTTTTTAAAATGCCTACATATTTACTTTTTACAAATCAAGAAATTGATTGATTGCAAATTTTGTGGGTAATTCTATGATTGTAGAAGTGAAGGTGATGTACTCTTTTTCTCAATAAATTGATTTGAAAACAATTTCTTTCGCATTTTTTTTTCAATTTCATATGCATATTTTCAAATTTATCACTACTTATCACTTATCGAAGGTGGTATTTGGTTATGCCAGGCTTAGGCAGCCGAACCCTACTGAAAGACACTCACTGGTTTTCGGTACACTGCTGGAGGCTGTTTGGCAGCATTCACTACCAAGCTACCGCCGTTGGCCGACAACAAGTTCGACCGGTCACGGTTCATTAAAGCCCAACTCACGGCTGAACCAATCAATGTGCAGTGCGCCAAAGAGTGCCGGACAAAAAGAGAGTCATGCAGCCAACCAGCGTGCGGTTTTCGATGCACAGCTTTATCCGATTGGCCAGCAAACGACGGTAACCTTTGAGGGGTTTGGGTGCTGGCTAAAATGATTTATTTGGCGTTGTTGTTGTGTCGACGCTTTGGGGTAAATTTACTACGCTGTACAGTCGGTAACGCCCAGCAGGAGGTGTGTGTGCCGTCTGAAAATGCATGCAATGAGGCAAGTTTACTTATTAGGAGTGAGGAAGTAACAGTATCGTATAAGTTACTTTTCATGACGAAAGTAAATCTTAACGTTTTTCAATACGAAATTTTGGAAGTTTCAGTTTTTTTTTTAATAATGTGGAATTATGGAAAAAACCCCTCACTAAAAATGTCTATTTCCACTTGCACTACTTTTGATATTTGATTTATTGTTAGCCAAATGTACATTTAGTAAGTGGATAAGTGGACTAAGAGAGTTGAGAATATTCAAAAACAAAATAAAATAACAATACAAGGAGAAATACAGAATAACAGAATAAGGGCGCTAAGTACTAGATCTTAAGGCTTGATTACACGTAACGAGTAGAGTGACGAGACAGCAACTCGAACGAGTACTCGTTTCGTCTAAACAGTAAGGCGAGTTGTTGATTGAGTCAGTGACCTTGTAAAGTGGCGAGAGAGTCACTAGAATCACATTTTGTTTACTAGGCCGAGTACTACTTTACCGTTATATTTTTCTATTTTTCGCAGCGATTCGCGAATCGCTCGTCACATGCGGAATCGCTCGTAACATGCGGAATGCGCCACACACCACTTTTCGCTCGGTTGAGTGTAATTGCGCGAGTTGATTAGTTCATTTTGTGCATTGTAAAACCGAACTGACTCGCCACGTGTTAAAATACGTTTGAACAACTCGTCGCTTTTGCTCGCCATCCCAATTCTCTCGGGCTAGTATCATTTTGATGTCTCGCCACTCTACTCGTTACGTGTAATCAAGCCTTTAGACTTACACAAGCCGATAAAAAAAACTGTCCGTGTGCCTTAGGTTCCGGATAGGGACATTAAATCCGATGTTTGCAAGTAGTGCAGGGCAATCAATTGACCCATATAGGATATTTAGAACAAACGAGCAAGCAAGAAACGTTCGCCTGGAGTGCAACAACTTTAGGTTTAGCAGCAAACAGCGAGACTTATAAGACGGCAGAGGTTCAGAGAAATTTAAGCACTGCAGAGAGAATTTAATGAAAACCCTTGGGATCCGCTCCAAACGATTAATATGGGCTGCTTGGTAAGGTCTCCCAATAAATGTGGCATACTCCCGCTTTGACCGAACACAAGCCACAGGTACAGGTAGACCTCGCTAAACACGGTAGTTACGTGCCTGGAAAATGCCGTGTTAAACGAAACCGTGTTAAGCGAGGTCTACCTATATTATTATTATTATTATTTTATTGAATTGTTTGTATAGTTTAAGATCATGGATCTTTTTTAAGTACATCAACAGCTTACAATATAAATACAATAATTTAACTTAAAACTAATACATGAAAGAAAGAAAGTAGAAAGTATAGAAGTTAGGACGAGTAAAGAAGAAAAGAAAAAAATGAATAGTCAATGAACAGTTAATGTAAAGTCACAATGTAGTCTGTAATTATTTGTCGCATAATTTACCCCAGTTCTTTGAAATGGTCTAGTATACTTTTTTCGTAGTTGTTTCGATTCAGTCTAGCTTTAATCATCTCAGGAATTGAGTTCCACAGTCTCACGGCGCACGTTGGGAAAAAAACAGGCAAAAACGCTCGCATCGCCTGTTTTGAGCTCTAGAATCTATAGTTTTTGCACTAGAGAACTGAAATTTCGTTATTATCTTCAGAATTCTTCAGAGAATTGTATGGTGTAATTTCTTTTTAATTTCCCTTACCAGGAGCTGGTACCCTACAGTCGGAAGTTAAGAGTTTTAAAAACATGCATAATCAGAAGCAAAAAAAAAGGTCAATATTTTGATAACTGATTCTCGTAGAAGATCAAAAATAAAGTTACACGTGTTTTAGCGTTTTTTAATTTGAGCACTTTTTCGCAGCACGGTTTAAGGTTTCCGAATGTATAATGAAAAATTTAATAACTTCGGAAATAAAAAAGATAAAGGATTGAATTTTTGCATAACGGTTTCCCATAAGTAGAAGATGATTCATTCCAAAAATTAAAAAAATTCGCCCACGGCCACGCCTACTCTCCATACAGACTTTATTTTTAACAATATTAAAATAAGCTAAAATTTTGTTGTCATGCATTAAAATGTTCTTGAGAGACACTTAGCCCACTTTTATAAAAGTAAGCAAACTCTTTCTTAAAAAAATCTAAACTATTCATTTACTTTTATATAGCACGGAAAAGGTTAACTGACAAGTATAACTTTCCTCACTAAAAGTTAAAATAATGACTTATTATGTATCTCAAGGGGTTAAAGAGGCATGTCACACCTATTTCCAGACAAAAATATCCCTAAACGGACGGTAAATATTTAAAAGTTCAAATTTTGAAAAATATCTTTATATGGCAACCCTGTCAAAAAATGGGCAAACCACGCCCATTTTAGGCAATATGTTGTTCTCATGATTTCCAAAGTGTTTGTACGAAATTTCAGTTTCGTGTCTCAACTTTTTTGAAAGCTATTATGAATACCTTCCATCAGACATACGAATTGGAAGACATATTAACAGACGGACATAGATAAATCAATGCGATATATACATACATATCCCAATTCTATATATTTAAATACATATTTATTCCATTCAACACCAGCCGTTCTGTTTTTCATACGTTGTAGTTTTGCTCACCAATTAAAAATATATCGTTGCTCACCAGAACTGAGTACACTTGTGTTGGCATGCGAAAATTGCTCGCATTCATTTAGAATGTCGCAGATGAGTTTGGTACCAGCATTTAGCTGAATGTCCCACCTAATCAGTGTATACGTATTTTGTGGAATGCTGTGGAATCTCAAAAGTTACAGTCCAGAAAAAAATCCCGATTTTTCTCATTTTTATCAAAAAATTAGGCAAAGGTTAGATATATTTTTTTTGTCAAAATGAACATTTTTTAAATACAATTTTTTGATATATTAATTGCTTGAATATTATAACCCCACATGTGAAAAATTATGGGATTTCATTAAAAAATATAGATTCTACGGGCATCTGAAGACAGCCTTGTTAAAGATATTTTGCTAGAAGTGAAAATAATATAATAAAACGTTCAACTTTGAAAAGCCGTAAAGTCCAGGTCATGGGATGAAGAGACTTGAAAAGTTGATTTGCTGTCTCGCTAGTGTATCTATATTACGACAAGTAAAAAAAAAATTCAGATTCGCAACTTTTGAATTTGCTCCAATGCGAGCGTTTTTGCCTGTTTCTTCCCAACGTGCGGCGTTAACGAAAAATAGTCTAGATGTAGCTAACAGTGTATGTCTTGATCAAGAAAAAGGGGCAAAAGTCGAATGATTTTTAAGAAAAGTGTCAAAATAAGCCTATTTTTAAAAAGTCGGTGTCAGGGGGCATCGGTCTCCAGAAAGGATCAATTTGATACTTTAGTTGCAAGACGGCAACACTGCAGCAGAGTCTCATTTCGCAGAAACACACACACGCGCTAAAGATGGAATATATTTTGTGAAATATCCATTTAAGGACAGAGCACCTGGCATTGCAGCAACATTGCCGCAAGCACTTTGAAGGTTTCAACATATCGAGCCCTTCCCGCGTTTTTATCGTATGAGCCAAAAACGAAATTTTACAGGAGACGTTTTTTTTGGTTTTCTCTGCATTGGCGCAACATAGTTGCATGATTTTTGGTATACACACATTATTTAGGATTACACACTTGGAATAGGTCATTTTAGTGACTTCAGCATAGCGGAACGGCGTTATTTTGGACATACGATAATTTGTGCGGGCACTATTATAAGCGATTCAAATATTGCAGTGGCACATACGATAAAATCGTTGATAAAATCTAAGTAAAAAATAATTGTTTCCTTGGTATAATGTATTTTCATTTATTGAATACAAAATATTGTCACTTTCAGATTGATATAGTGTAATTCATAGGTGATATAGTGTAGTTTTATTTCAGAAAAAATTAAATACTATCTTCTTCATCTGTTTGAACTAGTACATCTTTCGTCATTCCATCAATTTTTAAATCTAACTAGTCGTGACTAGCAGGGCCCCGTGGCTTTGCACGCATGTTTAAAGTCAATGAGGCCAATAAATCAAGTTTTTCTTAACCCTTTGCTGATCCCGTTAGATTTTTATGTAAAAATACTTGTTTCATAATTTCTCATTTGAAAAATAATTTCACCTTTTACCATATTTGAAGTCAATTGGCGCATTAAATCAAGTTTCCCCAAAAAAACTCTTAACCCATTGTTGGCCTCGTCAGATATCGATTTTCGAAAAAATTAAAAACACGTATCGAATTATTTCACATTTGAAATAAGCATTTAACCAAGTTTGAAGTCAAAAAAGCGTAAAAATCATACTTCTTCATATTTCTTTCATATTTCAAACTTTTAACCCTTGGTTCACCCCTTTATGTTTTGATTTTGAAAAAGATGGGAAACGCGTGTCAAATTATTTTTGATTTCAAGTGTTTTCACCAACTTTGAAGTCAAAAGGCCTATCAAGTCATGTTTTTTCGTAGTCTTTCCGTATACAAACCTTAACCCTCGGCTCACTGCGTTAAATTTTGATATTCGAAAAAAAAAAAATAGGTGTCGTATTATTTTTAAGTTGAAGTGTTTTAACCAAATTTTAAATCAATAGGCATTTATATCGCATTTCTTCATATAACCCCTTAACCCATGATTTGCCCCTTTAGACCCAGAATTTGAAAAATTCCCGTCTTAGCGGAGGTTGATTTTTGAAGATGTACCTACAGTTCAAATTTCATGTTTGTAGCTTTAGCGGTTTGAGATGGGCGATGATGAGCCAGTCTGTCAGGATCAACAATTATATGCATATAGATTCACTTTTCACTATTAAAATGTTCTCAATTGTATGATTTATTTAGAAAAAACCGTTTTTGAACTCTCTCTCTAAAATTTAACACACTTTTTTAATAAAGTTAAAAATTGCCTTTTTGCAACTAAAGCAATTTTATCGTAACGCATAGTTAGTCGCAGGCACAAAAAATAAGGGAAAATTTTGAAATGGACATACGATAAAATTGTTTTTTCTCAAACTTCGTAACGGTTCATCGTAGAGATGTGAGCTTTTAGGGACTGATGACAAATTTAAAGTGCTATCGTTACCGGTAAAAAAATGAATTTCGGTAAAAATGGCTCATACGATAAAATCGCGGGAAGGGCTCGAGCGTAAATTTCGCTCAAATTTTGAGTTAAAGCAGCAATATGTAGATTTCATGCGGGAATATTTGGCACTGGTTTGGTTTATTTGTTTAGATTGGGGGAAATTTTTATGATAAATATTTTAGGGGGAAATATTTTACAGACATTTTTAATTTACGCTTTTTAAAAAAGGCAGCCGCCGTGACTCAGTTGGTTTGTGCGTTGGACCGCGACTCGAAGGCAGCAACCTCAGGTTCAAATACTGCCTGTAATAACACCTAAAAAAATAACGGGAAAACTCGTTTTCTCTTTCGGTGGCTGTCCTCTCAGCTGGAAATGGCAAACCTCTGAGAGTAAAAATTGCTTATGAAAAAAGCTCCCAACCTGCCGTTCGGAACCGGCATAAAACTGTAGGTCCCTCCACCCGCGTACAATTCACACGCACAACACGGGTGGTTGCGGGAAGCTAGGCCTTAGTCTCGCGTAAGCGGGCTGTCGTGCCAGTCAATTATTATTATTTTAAAAAGTCTATAGCCAACAAGTTTGCATTTTTGTTACATCAACACCTTGTTCAGATATATTGGCTAGTGGGTCTTTTTTAATTTCATGTACCAAATAGAATGAGCAATTTTCATGAAATATTAATTTTATGTGTGCATTATAAATTTGGGGGGAAATTTTAGCTTTTAAGGGGAAATAGACTTAATTTTAGGGGGATTGCTTGAAATCCATCTGGCAACACTGTTTTAAAGCCAGACAGTACAACAACAAAGTGTCGCGTAGTATTTGATGGGTCAAGGACAGTTTGGGCGTGTCTCTTAATAATCGATTATATATCGGACCTCCAATGCAACGAGACCTTTTTGGAGTTCTACTTCGGTTTCGCCAACATCGGTATGTATATTCGGCCGATATCGAGAAAATGTTTAGAGGAATCCGCGTGGCATCTGAGTATACAGCGAATTGTGTGGCGCGAAAATGAAGATTCGCCAATTGAGCATTTTCGACTTTTGACAGTTACATATGGATTTGCGTCGTCACTGTTCCTTGCTGTTCGTGTGCTTAACCCTCGGATGGACTTTGTCGTCTGGCCAGACGAAATGGTTCAAAAAAATAAAAAAATCACAGATTCATCTCCTTTTTACAGTGTATTTGTGGGTACCTAAGTAAGTATATATTAGAGATCTGCAATTGTGCATTTGAAAGTGTTTTCAAGACACTCTCTCTCTTTGCACGGCACTGCACTGCACTAACTCAGTGCAAACAGATCGAATGAGACGTGCTATCGAAGAGAAGCAAAACATGTGCGTTCATGACATATGAGAGCTGAGACTTTGTTGCTTTATAACATTAGTGTGTGCGAACACACTAAAGGCAATGCACAGTAAAGGCAATTAAATTTACTGCAATGACACTGAATGCAGTAAGTTATACATAGAACAATTAGTGCTTTGTTATTATTTTAATAATCACGCATATTTTTGAGTTTTTCGAATGGTTTTTATTTCAAAATAAATTTCATACGAATTTTCAAATAAAATATTTTCACCTAAATTGAAACTATTGTGTTTTATGAAAGCGTAAATACATAAAAAGCATTGAACAGAAAAATTAAATTATATTTACTTGTGCATCTATCTCCTTTTTTCAAAATTTTGTAATGAAGGCTAAAAATTACAATAACAACATATACACTAGTCAGAATAAGTTTGCGTACAAGCGGTACGTAGTTTTTTCATATGAAAAATAAATCAGTTAAAGTAATTTTTCAAAAACAAAATATTTTTTATTTCTTCCGTAAACTTAGTTCTTTTATTTCATTAAGATGATAACATCAAAAACTTGACCAAACTGTAAAATAAGGGCCAAAAACAAAATATGTTATGAATTCACCTCAGAAAAAGTTTGCGTACAAGATAAGGTTATGTAGTTAAAATGTAATTGAAACTAAGTTTTGTCCAAAAATTAATATCTTTGTGAATATTCTTTTCTCGCTTGAACTCCCTGCAGAAGTTTCGGCGTACATTTTATTAAATTCGGTGTTTTTTCAGCGGTAATTTTGTTATATCCTTAAATTGTTATATTCGCTTACTATATCTTTGAAGATGGAGTGTTGTTGAGCTCAGGGTTCAAGTAAACCAATTAACTCAAGTAGATGCACGTTAGGTGACTAGGGAGGAACTTTTTCAACTTGGTTGAGTTAGTTAATATTAAACATAGCTTCGCATCGTATGCATTGCGTCCTAAGGTTAAAAAGAAATGTTGGAATCTGATCCAAAGTTTTGAAACCTTGGCTTACATAAGCTTTTAGAATATGTAAATAACCCCCCAGAAGCATTTCTAAATAAAAACAGCCTGCTCACTCCTTTTCCTGACATACCAGGACATACCATATCCTCACATATGCTATGCTTCACTGTTAATTTTAGATTTTTGTTATTAACAGGATCCTCGTCAAATTAGTTCATGCCTTTTAATGCCAAACATGCCAAACCATTATCAGATAATAATGAATCGTCCCACTTTCTATAGATAACAACATATCGTCCCGGAAATCTGGTTTACTAGACTCTTTGATGGACTCTTTTACGAAAGCAATTCTGTATATATGGGCTTCTTACATGCTGTTATGTAGGGGAAATATGATTTTTTCAGGATTTTTCTTGTAAAGTCAGTGCTACTGGGTTTTATAAAATATTTCTGTACATTTCTGAAGATGTTGGATCCAACTAGCCTTAGATTATGATGCACTGATAGCAAACAATCTAATCCTCTTTCTCGGGTAGCTTAAGAAAATGGCCAGATCGTAGTAACGCAGCAAGATTTTCAGTTTTTTGGAGATTTAAGATGGCTTTTCGAAATGACGAATGTGCTCTCCCAAAAGTTTCCCAAATTCATGAAATTTTTTGTGAATTTTGGAAAGTTTTAAAAGATTATCCTTTTATCCATTTTTAATTTTTTTTCTGTTGGATTCTATTGCTTTCTATAAAATTTCAAGCACATATACGGTTTCAAATCATTTACAAGTCCGTTTACTGTTCAATGGAATACAAATTTTCAAAAAAAAAAAATAACAAGCATAACCGGAAATTCCTGTTATTAGTTTTGTACGCAAACTTATTCTACACCGTTTTGTGAGTATATGGTCAATAAATACGAATATATGGAAAATTATTATTTTAATTCATCTAAAACAGAACAAGAAGTGCAGTTAAGGCACCTATGAAAAAAGTGGATACGTTTTTATAAACAGAGAACCAATTTTCAGGTCAAAATTAATCATAACATAATTTTACCTCGCCTGTACGCAAACTTATTCTGACTAGTGTACATCAATATTACATTTAAATTATTTATTTAAATATATTATATTATCTCACATCATCAACTTCCATTTTAATTAATTTTTTATCAGCCACTAAAATGTTTTCCGAAACTCCCTCACTTAATTACGCGTGCCAAACTGTTCTTTTAATCACTCATTGCATTCAGCGTACAGGTAGCATTTTGGCCCGTTACGCACTGTCAACGATTCAATAGCATTGCTTGCAGTGTATATAGCAGAGAGAAAACAGTGCGTGCATTGCAGAGACAAAGAAATAAGTGTTGACTGCTATTGCGGTTTGCGTTTTGTTGTCATGCTCATACTGCTCTCTTACTACAGTGATTGCTGGCAAACAGTGCACACTGCACCAAATCACACTGTGTGTAGGGAGAAATGAATCATCCATTGCAGCTCTTTAGTATATATGTATTGTTACGAAAATGACTTCTCTAAGTTCGTATACTGGATTGTGCTTGAAAATAAAACAACTTCATTTATTCAGCGCAAACGCAGTCAAAAATCAACAATCACTTTATTTACAAATTGTTATTATTTTACACTACTACTATTGCATGTTTCCCCTTTGCTTGCTCAACACAGACTCGACCCTCTGCGCTGCCACTGCTGCTTTTTATACTTGTTTTCTTATCGTGCCGATGTTTCTTGCACATTCTAGTTGTACTCTCTATCTCGATTGTTCTAGCACAGCTCATCACCTTTCGCGAACCATCCTTGCCATAATTATAGCATGCCGGCCGCACTTCAAAGTGCATGCCTAAAAGTATGCGATTCATGCATAGCACAGCACAGAGTGTTTCATCGTTGCACTGCCCCACACTAAGCCTAGGCGTATACGGAGACGCAGGCCGCACACGCAGCACAACTCAACGCAGTTTAGTTTTTTGTAAATAACGCAGTACCGTATAACGGCGTATACAGCGACATAGCCTGCGCACAACTGCGTCGCGTTGTAGTTGAAATACAGTTTCCTACGCGCAGCCGACAGATTAGCTTGCAAAAATTGAAGAACTAATTGAAAAGTGCGTGAACAGCCGATATTACACCCATATTATATTATATAGGTTCTATTTCAAAGTCTAATTCAGACAAATAATTCGTATTGCTGGGTTTATGGAATGAATATGGAACACGTGTGCTGGTTTTACGAGATTCGTATACGCAGTTCACATATTTTCTGCCTCACAAAGTTTAATTTTCGCTGCGCTGCTTTGTGCTGTGTTGCGCGGCCTGCGTCTCCGTATACGCCTAGGCTTAGACTTGTTCGTCCCGAACTAGTGCCGAGGCTCCGCCGGAGTAAGATGGCAAGCCTTCCAAATGGACTACTTTCAACCTGGCGTTTCTGTTGCCGCAGCGTTGAACCCTGTACACCACGTCATTAATCCTGGTCACGACCTTGTACGGTCCTTCCCATGACGTTTGAACTTTTGGAGGCAAACCTTCCTTCCGCTGCGGGTTGTTGAGCATTACCAGATCGCCTTCTTAGAACCCTCCTGTGTTAGCCCGTAGACCATAGCTCGCTGTTAACCTGTTTTCGACTAGTTGAGTGCGGCTCCACGATCTTCTCATCGGCCCTTTCGCAGCCGAACACCGATCACAGCCTCTGATCCACTCAGCGACAGACTCCTGGCATCCTACCCAATAGAACCGCCTTCTTATCTTGGCGACAGTTTTTGCGATGCTTAGGTGCCCTCCACTGGAATCGTTAGGGTTTGCCATCATGACATCGTCGATCCGGCCTTTTGGGACCACTATTAGGGATTTTCTGGTCCTGCCATCCCTGCTCTCCCACTCGCGGTATAGGCAGCCATCCTTCAGACGTAGACTTTGCCACTGTGCCCAGTAAGCCTTCGCGATCGGGCTCTCACCAGCCACCTCCTGCCAGTCCGGCCGTACTCTCTGCGCTTTACCTTTTATGATTTTTGCGAGATCCTCGCGCTGGTCCTTCTGTAGCCTTTCCGCAAGCCAATCTTCCTCTTGTAGAACTCTTGAATTATGCTTGCGCTCGGTTTTGCAAGACTGGTGTGGCAGAGCGTCAGCACATCTTGGCGACGTCTGCTGTTCAGAACGCTTCTCTCGCAGATGGCAGTCTCGTGATATGTGGCCTAGCCTGCCACATCGCCAGAAACTGACTCTAGATGACACTACCCGCAGCCTCGCTGATGCCTTTGAGCTCACTGTCTGGCTTTGCGTGACACGTCCAGATTGGGCTCGACGCCTTTCCGCAGATGAATGTCGAAAACTTCCTCTCCAGGCCGCCTCATACGTCAATGCGCTTGTCACCGTCTCACGGAATGTCGGCTTCATCATCATCAATGTACTCACACGTGTCTCCGGGTCAAGAATGCCTTCGATAAACGCTTCGATCTTCAGCCTTTCCAAAACTTCATTGCTGAATTCTAGGTAGGACAGTGGTACCAGCCGCTCGATATCTGCCGCGTACGTCTGCAGCGCCTCGTTGGCTCTTTGTCTACGGCTCTTCAGCTCGCAATAACACAGCATTTTGTTGTGCTCGTCACTGTATCTGGCTGCCAGTGCCCTTATGACGGTCTCGTAATCACCTCTCAAACCTTTCGGAACTGTTTTTATTACCTCAGCCGCAGGACCTCTTAGAGCCAGTATCAGTCTCCAACCTTTCCTAACATCGGTCCACTGACTCTCCGAAGCAGCCATATCGAATTGTAGTTTGAATGTGTCGAACGACGTAGTACCATCATAAGTAGGCACTTCTATGGCAAAACTTTCCTCAACTGACTGCACCCTTGCTCGCAGCTGTACCTCTCTAAGCCGCTCTTCGATTTTTCTGTTCACCGAATCCTCCAGACTATCGACTCGTTTGTCCAAATGTTCTACTCGCGTCTCCAGTTGCTCGACTTTCACATTAACCCTGTCTGAAATTTCTTCTACTTTCTGCTCCAAGCGCGCAAAATTTTCCTGAAGTATGCTGGACAACTAACGATTTGCATTTTCAATTTTCGTTTCCATTTGCGCCGCCATCTCTCGGTTCGCCGTGTCGACTTTTGCCGAAATTTCCTGATTCGCAGTTTCCAGTTTCGCTGCCATTTCTCGATTCGCCGTTTCGACTTTTGCCGAAATTTCCTGATTCATGGTTTCCAGTTTTGCTGCCATCGCTCGATTTGCAGTTTCGACTTTTGCCGAAATTTCCTGATTTATAGTTTCCAGTTTTTCGAACATGCCTTTCATTGCAACCATTAGCTGGCTCATGTCCATTGCTTGTGGTGGCGCAGCCGCTGCAGCCGTACTTTGCATCGTCGTAGTCAGTAGCGGCTTAACGGGGGGGAGCGGAGGGGCGGATCGCCCCGGGGACCGTGATGCGAGGGGCCCCCGAGAGAAGCTTGTATATAAAAATTTAAAGTTTTTCAAAACTGAAACTTGTAAAAAACTATTTGCGCTCCACAATGGTTGTTGAAAGGTTGTTTGTCACTTTTATCAATTGAAAGAGACACAGTATCGAAAATTGACTTTGAAATTGCAATAACAAATTCAGTTCAATAAAAGCAAGAAAACATCCTTTCTAAATAACAATTGTTTGAAAATTTTCCCTCGAAGATTGCAATATTTAATTTTTAACTTAAAATTTTGTGCAAAATATGCAAATACAAAATTCTAAGTTAAAAATTAAATATCGCAATCATAGAGTTTGCTTGTAAACTAGTGCGAATTACGCAATTACTTAACCTCATTAAACTTGGTAGACGTCAAACAAATTTACAGTTATCTATATATTTATTTGAATAAGGGCGCTGAGATCTCGCTATCCACACATCGTACAATATCATATGATACATCATTTTAAAGCTCTTGATGAGCATATTTGCACAAAATGTAGATTGATAATGCCAAAGAAAATAAACATACAGAATGCGCATGTCATACAAGCAAACATTTTGTATAGCGGGTTCTAACATTGGAACCCGCGCTCTGCTCGCATAGATCACGTATGTGGTGAGAGGGTTGCTTTACAAGCGAGAACAGGGCTGCCGAACGTACTACTATAGTAGTGGTTTACTACTATTTCATCATCTGTACTACCGTACCCACAGGCCGATTGTACTACTATTTTCTGAAATATAAGTTTTAGCAATTTAATTTTCATATTTTAAGTAAGGCTACTCGAAAAGAATAAACAAATATGTTACCGAACTGAACATTGCCGAAGCACGAAATTCAAACCAATATTGCCGTTTTTTATTTCTAACCAAATATCCTTGGTTCGTGGGCAACCCTACCACATGTGTTTCCATATGTTTCACTTTTCGATGAACTTTTTGCAATCAAGCAAATGAGCTCGTCGTAGAGTTACCGTTGTGCGACTAAAGTGACAATTGCACCTTTTTGAACCGCGTTGCCAAATGCTGTTCGTATAATACTTCACATTATTCTAATCACATGATATAAGATTTTGATAAAGTCATACTTTGAAAACAGCGCAACTGATGCGATACCCAAAAAAGAAAATCGTGAAATAATAGAGTAATATTACTGTATTTAAATACAAATTAACTTATACATTTTTGCATATTCTTGTAGGAACCTTTTAAAATTTGATAAAGACAATAAAGTGGTTGCTGGGACGTCGACGAGTCAGAAAAATTAAACTAAGGTGAAACTCGTAATCATTGGAATATTCTGATATACATCTACTATATAAAAATAAGTCGGGTTTTCCTTCCTGACGCTATAACTCCAGAACGCACGAACCGATTTCCACGGTTTTGCATTCGTTGGAAAGGTTTCGGGCTGTGTGAGGTTTATAGCAAAGAAAATTCAGGAAAAGAACAAGTGGCGTGGCACATTTTTTATGACCCAACATTTCAGCAGAACTGTAAGTCGCACATCAATGAAACTTGGTACGAACCTACCATTTAGTCATATCTTTCGGCAGAGGGAATGGGGCGGGTATTTAACAAGAGGGCGTGGCTCCGCCCATACAACTAAAATCTTTAATATGGAATAGCTTCGGAATTGTAAGTCGCACAGCATTGAAATTTGGTTTGACATCCTCCCATAGAAGTGTCATTCTACTGTTAAATTTTGATAGGCGTTGGACAAGGGGCGTGGCACATTTTTTGTGACCCAAATATTTCGCTGAACTATAAGTCGCACAGCAATGAAACTAAGTACGAACCTACCATTTATTTATATCTTTCGACAAAGGGAATGGTGCGGGTATTGAACAAGGGGGCGTGGTACCGCCCATACAAGCCAAATCATTAATATAGAATATCTTTGAAATTGTTAGTCGTACAACACTGAAATTTAGTACCCCGTCGTCCCATAGATGGGTCATTCTACTGGTAAGTTTTTATAAGCGTTGGACAAGGGGCGTGGCACATTTGTTGGGACCCAAATATTTCGCTGAACTATAAGTTGCTCAGCAATGACACTTAGTACGAACCTACCATTTCCTCTTTCGACAGAGGGCATTGTGCGGATATTGAATAAGGGGCCGTGGCCCTGCCAATATAACTTAAATATTGTTCAAGCGCTATCCATTTCTTTACTGAAACTTAGCAGCACCATTGCTTATTTACGGGCCTCGATTGCGTTAATCAGTAGCTCTCTCCTCTTCCTTTAGTTGGTTTTCTTCGTCAATTTGCCATTTGCCACATCGCCATTGATTCGCCATCTCGCGTATTTCATTATAAAAAAACAACAAATGTAGTGCGGGACGAAGTTCGCCGGGTCAGCTAGTAAGTGTATAAAATCGTTCGATTTCTCTTGGGCTTGACATTTTTATTTAACCATATTCGATAACGATATTTGATATTAATAACAAATTTTAATAATACTAAATTTTATTATTTTAAAACCCGACTAGCAAAAACCCTTTAAAAGAAATTACGGGAAAATTTTTTTTATTTTTTTATAAAAATATCTTCAAAATGCGATTTTTAGAGAATTCTGCTGAGATGACAGAGGCAAGTAAAACGTATTATTCTTTTTTAACATATGTTTTAAACATTACAAACAAAATTAACATTGAGTTCCAGTCAGAAAAACCAAGAATTCATGTATTGATTCCTACAATTAGGGCTTTCTTTAAAACAATATTACAGAACTTTCTTAAAGAAGAATATTGCAATGAGATTCAAATGCACCAAATCAATTTTTCTAATCCAAATATATTTCTTGAAAAAAAAAAAATAACGGGAAAACTCGTTTTCTCTTTCGGTGGCTGTCCTCTCAGCTGGAAATGGCAAACCTCTGAGAGTAAAAATTGCTTATGAAAAAGCTCCCAACCTGCCGTTCGGAACCGGCATAAAACTGTAGGTCCCTTCAACCCGCGTACAAATTCACACGCACAACACGGGTGGTTGCGGGTAGCTAGGCCTTAGTCTCGCGTAAGCGGGCTGTCGTGCCAGCCGCCGTGGCTCAGTTGGTTAGTGCGTTGGACCGCGAGTCGAAGGCAGCAACCTCAGGTTCAAATACTGCCTGTAATAACACCTAAAAATGCAAAGCATCAGCGTCTTTTATTTCCAAACCATTAAGAATCGAAAGGATAAATATGCACAACTCCGTTAGCCTGTCATTTCGCAATATATTTGCGCATATTAACCATTTCTATTTCCAATGCACAGTGATTCGTTCCATAGACAAAATTCAAAAAATTTATGGTCTCAGAATTTAACGATTTTGATGTCATTTGAAAGAAAAAACTCCAACTAATAGGCCCCATACACTACACAAGCATGCATGCGCAAACAATAGATTGTGCCAGCATGCTTAAAACATACATTATTCAAGCTGATTGACACAAGCCTCATTTGTGTTTAAAGTTTTTAAAGAAAAACATCAAAAAAATGGATAGCGATGATGCTTGTACAGCAATTATAATTGCGACTATTATAAAAAAAAGAAAAAAAAGGAAACAAAGAAACGCATCTGGATGAAAGAGTGGTATAGAAAAAGGAGTGAAATAGGAAACGCTAAACTTTTAAAGGAGTTGAAGCTCATTGCCCAAAATGATTTACACAATTTCTTGAGGATGGATTGTAATACATACGATCAACTCTTAAATTTAGTGGATCCATTTATTACAAAACAGACAACAACGATGAGAGACCCTATTTCCGCATACGATCGTCTCTCGCTGACTCTGCGCTTCTTGGCAAGTGGAAATAGTTTCGAGGACTTAAAGTTTTTGACAGCTATTTCACCACAGACAATTGGGAAGGCTGTAATGGAGACATGTGAGGCTTTAAATAAAGTACTTAAAAATTATATAAAGGTATGGTAGTAATCCAGAGTCCTTGTCACAAAAAACTCCTTAATTTTAATGAAATTTCCTGCAGTTGCCGGGCACCGTTGATGAGTGGAAAGTGGAAGCTAATGCATTCAGCACAAAATGGAATTTTCCCAATTGCATTGGAGCATTTGATGGGAAACACGTAAATATTACGAAGCCCCCAGGAACCGGATCTTTTTATTTTAATTATAAAAGAAACTTTTCAATTATTTTAATGGCCATTGTTAATGCCAATTATGAGTTCCTTCTGGTCGATGTTGGTACAAACGGGAGGGCATCAGATGCCGGCGTATTCAACGAAATGCGGGTTTTCAAAAAACTAAAGAATGGCAAACTAAACATCCCTGAGCCACAGAAACTACCAGGATTTGACCATGAGATGCCATTCATATTTGTGGCTGATGACGCATTCCCCTTAACAGAAAACATAATGAAGCCATTCAGCCACGCCACAATGTGTAAAGATGAAATCATCTTTAATTATAGATTATCGCGAGCTAGGAGAATTGTTGAAAACGCGTTTGGCATTTTGGCATCGAGATTTAGAATACTCTTAAAATCAATTAATTTATCACCGGAAAAAGTTTCTACAATAGTTCTCACTTGCTGCTATTTGCACAATTATTTACGGAAAAAAAATGAGCAAAATTTCTTTAAAGTAAATTGCGATTCGGAAAATATTATTACTGGAGAAGTCGAATATGCAGATTGGCATAATGAACATGTTGTCATGGACAGATTGCCTGCAACTTCAATTAAAAACCACAGTACCCAAGCCAAGAATGTTAGAAATAAATTTAAGGAATATTTTAACACTGTAGGAAGTGTACCTTGGCAAAATAAATTTTATGAAAAGACGGTTAACGTTCAAAAATAAATAAAAATTATGTTATTATATTAAACTAGCTGACCCGGCGAACTTCGTCCCGCACGACATTTGTTGTTTTTTTATAATGAAATACGCGAGATGGCGAATCAATGGCGATGTGGCAAATGGCAAATTGACGAAGAAAACCAACTAAAGGAAGAGGAGGGAGCTACTGATTAACGCAATCGAGGCCCGTAAATAAGCAATGGTGCTGCTAAGTTTCAGTAAAGAAATGGATAGCGCTTGAACAATATTTAAGTTATATTGGCAGGGCCACGGCCCCTTATTCAATATCCGCACAATGCCCTCTGTCGAAAGAGGAAATGGTAGGTTCGTACTAAGTGTCATTGCTGAGCAACTTATAGTTCAGCGAAATATTTGGGTCCCAACAAATGTGCCACGCCCCTTGTCCAACGCTTATAAAAACTTACCAGTAGAATGACCCATCTATGGGACGACGGGGTACTAAATTTCAGTGTTGTACGACTAACAATTTCAAAGATATTCTATATTAATGATTTGGCTTGTATGGGCGGTACCACGCCCCCTTGTTCAATACCCGCACCATTCCCTTTGTCGAAAGATATAAATAAATGGTAGGTTCGTACTTAGTTTCATTGCTGTGCGACTTATAGTTCAGCGAAATATTTGGGTCACAAAAAATTTGCCACGCCCCTTGTCCAACGCCTATCAAAATTTAACAGTAGAATGACACTTCTATGGGAGGATGTCAAACCAAATTTCAATGCTGTGCGGCTTACAACTCCGAAGCTATTCCATATAAAAGATATGAGTTGTATGGGCGGAGCCACGCCCTCTTGTTAAATACCCGCCCATTGCCTCTGTGGAAAGGTATGACTAAATGGTAGGTTCATACTAAGTTTCATTGATGTGCGACGAACAATTTCAAAATTATGCGGATAGTTTGGGTCAAACAAATGTGCCACGCCCCTTGTCCAACCCCCATAAAATTTTACCAATGGAATGACACTTCTATGGGACGATTTCGTACCAAATTTCAATGCTGTGCGGCTTACAACTCCGAAGCTATTCCATATAAAATATTTGAGTTTTATGGGCGGAGCCACGCCCTCTTGTTAAATACCCGCTCCATTCCCTTTGTCGAAAGATATGACTAAATGGTAGGTTCATACCAAGTTTCATTGATGTGCGACTTACAGTTCTGCTGAAATGTTGGGTCATAAAAAATGTGCCACGTCCCTTGCTCAACGCCCATCAAATTTTAACAGTAGAATGACACATCTATGAAACGACGGTACACCAAATTTCCATACTGTGCGGCTTACAATTCCGCAGCTATTCCATTCAAAAGAATTGAATTGTATGGGCGGTGCCACACCCCCTTGTTCAATACCCACCCCATTCCCTCGGGCGAAGAACATGATTAAATAGTAAGTTTGTACCAAATTTAATTGATGTGTGACTTATGGTTCCAAAGTTATTGTCTAAAAATAAATTCTTGTGGTACCACGCCACACTGTTTAGGAGCTGGCAATGTCGAGGATCGAATCTTATCGCTGGATCATGATACAAAAATAGAAGGTAGAACCGCTGTCATTTGTTTTGACATTAAACGTGCTTATTGACGTTTTCGTATTTGTCAAAAGATTGAGTCGTGATACCACTTCGTTGTAATACCTAATTAACGAGATTTAAGGTTATAAAAATATTAAGTTTTGTTTGAAATAAACACGGAATTGACCTTTCACTGTGACTTATATATTTTGGGCGAAAGTATAAAAATGTTAATGCGAATTCAACAGCAGATAATTCATTGCAGGATTAAAAAATGTTCAAGGGATTTTCTAACAACAGTACGGTAGCACATTTTCAAAGAAGAACGTCAAAAAGACCTTTAGTGTCAGATGCGCAATATGGCGGCTGAGAAGAAGCATCGGCTCTACTTTCTATTTTTGTATCATGCGCTGGACATTGCCTGTGACGTAACTTCTCCCTTCTTAACTCAAAACACTCCCGGGTTTTGTTTACAAAATTCAATTTGGTTTTGTTTCTTCAACAAAATTATTATTGTTATGATGGCAACAGTGATTAAAATTATCATAATTGTTGAAACAGAATATATACATATATAACTTTTTTGTGGTATTGCAACTCTTAGATCTCTTTAAGGTTTTCGATGTTTCTAAGTACAATTTCATCGTGTTAATTTTTTCGAAAAATTGTGTATTTCGACATTTGGAAAATAAAATCTCTGTTGAAAGAAACTCTTCGTATTTGAGTACGAATATTCCATTATTTTCATTGAATTATGGTAGTGAATTAAGTAATTACCGCTTAATATTATTTGTCTGTTATCACAATTTTGATCTTAATTTAACATCTTTCAAGTTTTTCAGCAATAGTGCTTCTTCATCAATTACTGCAACCTCTGTGATATTATTTCTATTATATTATTTCTTTCTGTGATATTATCTACACTAGTCAGAATAAGTTTGCGTACAAAGGGTACATAGTATTTTCATATGAAAAATAAATCACTTAAAGTAATTTTTCAAAAACAAAATATTTTTTTATTTTTTCCATAAACTTAGTTCTTTTATTCTATTAAGATAATAATAACGTCCCCTTTGATACCGTTCGAGGTTTCAGACAGGGCGATCGTTTGTCCTGCGACCTCTTCAACTTCACCATGGAGAGTGTTCTGCGCAAGGCCGGTGTACATCGTAATGGCACAATCTTCAACAAAAGTGTCCAGCTCCTTGCCTACGCTGATGACATTGATGTCATCGGGCGTAACAAGCGACATGTCACCGCTGCATTTGCGGCTATCGAAAGAGAATCTGCCAAAATGGGTCTGGTGGTAAATGAGGGCAAGACGAAGTATATGCTGTCTACACGCAGGGACTCGCAGCGGCTAGGGTCTCACGTCGAGGCCGACAGGTATACCTTTGAAGTTGTCAAGGAATTCGTCTACCTTGGCACCGCCATCAACAGCAGCAATGATGTCAGCCTGGAGATAAAGCGAAGCATTACTCTTGCCAACAGGTGCTACTACGGTCTCGGTAGGCAATTGAGAAGTAGAGACCTCTCTCGACCGACAAAACTTGCACTCTATAGGACGCTCATCTTGCCCGTGCTCCTCTATGGCGCTGAAGCATGGACAATGACACGAAACGACATAGCGGCCCTTGGAGTGTTCGAGAGGAAGGTACTTCGCAAAATCTTCGGCCCTGTTCGTGTTGGTGACGACTATCGCATACGAACCAATAACGAGCTGTATGAGCTGTATAAGGACATGGACGTAGCACAGCGAATTAACATCCAGCGGCTACGCCGGCTCGGTCATGTCTGCCGCATGGACGACTAAGCTCCGGCGAAAAAGGTGTTCGATGCGATGGTTGGAGGTCGACGGCGAAGAGGGAGGCCGTGTTTCCGGTGGAAGGACCAAGTGGAAGAGGCCCTGGTATCTCTTGGTGTGTCCAACTGGAGAAGGCGCGCGCAAAGCAGAGGCGCCTGGAGAGAAGTTTTGCGGCAGGCCGTAACCCGATAACGGGTTGTTATGGCCAGTTAAGTATGGTAAGTAAGTAAGTCGATGCTTCAGAGCAATGTTTGGAGCTGTTCAACCGCAATAGAAGTGAATTTTTGCATCGATATGTCACAATCGATGAAACATGGATATACCACCACACTCCGGAGTCCAGTCGGCAGTCATCTGAGTGGTCTGCACGCGATGAACCGAATCCAAAGCGTGGAAAAACTCAACAGTCGGCCGGTAAGGTTATGGCGTCCGTATTTTGGGATGCACATGGAATAATTTTCATCGTTATTGACGTTATTGGAGCGTTTGAAGGACGAAATCGCGAAAAAACGGCCCCATTTGAAGAAGAAGAAAGTGTTGTTTCATCAAGACAATGTGCCGTGTCACAAATCGGGGAAAACGATGGTAAAATTGCATGAATTGGGCTTCGAATTGCTTCCGCATCCACCGTATTCTCCAGATTTGGCCCCCAGCGACTATTTCCTGTTCTCAGATCTCAAGAGAATGCTCGCTGGAAAGAAATTTAAAGCCGATGAGGAAGTAATCGCCGAAACAGAGGCCTATTTTAAGGCTAAACATAAATCGTACTACAAAAATGGTATTGAAAAGTTGGAAGATCGCTATAATCGGTGTATCGCCCTCGATGGCAACTATTTTGAATAATAAAATCGAACTTTTCCAAAAAAATTTGTTTTTCTATAAAACGATACGAACTTTTCAGCCCAACTGTTAAGTATTCAAATATTAGAAAAAATCAACAGTGTGTTACATCTCATTCCAGTGTCCTCCTCCAAACAGTCACATAAGGTTTTATCATCGGTTGCATTGGAACTATTTCCTTGTTCGTCTAAAATTCTAACCCCGAAATGTTTGACCACTGATGGCCATAATGTGTTTCCAATAGTTTAACAACATCTTTCTTCTTTTCTAAATTAATTGCAACAACAAGAAGAATTCCATCAAGCAAACGAGGGGGTATTTTGCCTCTTTTAAGATAGCTGGTAAATTTTTCTTTGCCTTTAATTGTGTAAGATTCAAAAGTTTTGACTATACATTGCTTTTGCTGATTTGTGGAGAGTTTCAAGTAAATTCTTTTCATACTCTGTATGCCGTTTATAGGACGGTAATATTCTGCCAACATTTTTAAATCCTTAAGGTGCCAATCGTTTCCTAAAATCTTAACTTGCCCGTGCACAGAATAAACTTTGTAATAACCTTGTGATAACCCAAAAACTCGATAAAATTCTTACCGTTTTATAGTTATTGTAGAGTTGCCATAACAATAAATTTAAATTTTATGCTAGAGGTACCATAATAGTAAAATTATTTTATATCATTGACTTTTCATTTATATCTCGAAGTTATTTATTGCATACATATTAGGGCGGGTTAATTTTTTTTTTTGATGAAGCGTATAGCAAAAACGTAATCTATAGGTGATTCTGAGAAATTTTGCTCAAGAGACCATAGCTCTAAGTCGGATTTGGAGCCCCCCAAAATTTCAAAATAGATATTTTTCAATATATACATAGAATAATTTAATTAAATTCGTCATAAAATCGGATAGAGTTATAGGGCTTGTTTGAAAGGTATTTTTATCACCTTTTAGAATCTGTATTGATACCAATATTTTTTTTTATTTTTAGTAGACATATTATGCATTTTTTGTCGAAAAATAGCCTAAAATAAACTTTAATAAATTCCGAATTTTCTTCGATTTTTTTCGATAATTTTTTTTTTTTTTTGCAGATTATGAAAGTTCAGATAATTTCCAACAACTTTTGTTACGATCAATTTTTTGGTTTTCGAAATCCTTTTTGTAGGAAAATCGATCGGAAAAAATCAACATTTTCAAGGTTTCAACAAAAAAACACTATTTTTACATTTTTAATTCAATTTATTTTTAAATATTATTCTCGACCTACAATTTACTGTTTTAACGTGGTAATATTATTTTTTAAGGTCCTTTTTACTTTCCATTCGAGGAGTTTTCTTACGACTTTCTAATGTCACTGCCATAACTCCTTCACGATTCTTTTCTATAACTCGTTTTGAAACACTCGTTAATACGTGTACATGTCTTTCTGTTCCTTGTATGTCATAAAACATACAAGGAATGTGATAAAAATACCTTTCAAACAAGCTCAGATTGAGAAATCTACTATAACTCTATCCGATTTTATGACGAATTTAATTAAATTATTCTATGTATATATTGAAAAATATCTATTTTGAAATTTTGGGGGGCTCCAAATCCGACTTAGAGCTATGGTTTCTTGAGCAAAATTTCTCAGAATCACCTATAGATTACGTTTTTGCTATACGCTTCATCAAAAAAAATCGTTCCATACAATTTGACCCGCCCTAATACATATGGAAATGTTTCATTTCGGTCTGAACCATTATTTTTGGTTTTGAATAACAGTGAAATTATTAACTTTTGGTATGTTTTTTAACAATCGTTACATAAATTTCAACATATATGTAGAATTGGATTCAGTCAAAAAAACGAAAAACTTAAAAAGTGGAATTATTGCGTTTTGTTATGGACCTCCTCATATGCTTTATGCATTTGGTTTTTCATATACGAATTCGTGCGTGAAAAAGCTCATGCATCATGCCAACTTTCTCGCTGGGTATACGCATTTATACAAGTGCATGTGTGCGTGTACACGCTTTTTAACGGAATTCAGTGCAGCCGCCGGAAATGGGCGCATTTGTGTTAAGTGCTACGTGCGAAATATTGCGGGCAGACGACTGGGCGCAGCGATGCAGCGGCCTATGACATGCGATATGTGCAAGTTTCAATAAAAGCAGCCGGTCATTGAAAAGTACGCGCGCGAAATACGAGCTGTGTGAGATGTGGCAGACACGGGACAGCGGCAACAGTAGCGTGGGACTGGTAGGCAAGGCATATCAGATGCAGCCGCATATGCACAGCACAGCACAAGGCGCACGCAAATTGGCGACACACATGTAGTATATGCGACGCTATCAGTCGCCTGAACGCTGCGCGAGCAAAGTGCGTCCACGGCATCCGATGGCTGAACAAATCTCAGCGCTCCGTTGACAAGGGCATACACGCCCCCACCCCGCACAATTTCTGGTTGCTACGCCCTTTAGCGGCTGATAGCAGCATAATTTGTCGCCGCGCGCATATAATGTTAATAATATGTACATTGTACTTATTTATAATACGGTAATAATAGCGGCGACAACAACAACGACAACAAGTGTAATGAATAATGAGCAACAGGAGTAACACTGTGGGGCAAAAATGAGCTTAGCTGGAGCAGCAGCACAAGAAAAAGCGACAACGACGACGGCGCACAGTGGCTGGTTCTGCCGACGCAGGTTGCAAAAATCAATTTTGTCATGTTCGATTTGGGGGAAACTGTTATACTTTTCCGATAGGTAAATGCTTGGACCTAATAAATTCGAAAACCTTAACTAAATTGGACAAATAGTTTTGCTTGTAGAGCCCGTCAAATTTTTAGAGTGTGAAATAAGTTTTAAAATACGGAAAGGAATTAATTGAAACTTTTTCCACAAGTATCGTAAAACAAGGCATTTGTAGTAATAAGTAAGTATTGATAAAAAAAAATTTTGTTGTTGTTGTTGTCTTTCATAGGCACTCCTTTGAAGCACTGTTTTTATGACACTTTTTGAACTTTCGATAGACTTTAAAAAAAGTCATACTTGCCAGAGTTCCGTCTTTGGGAAAATTGTTTACTATTACTATTATTATAATCGTTGCCAGGGCGTGCAAATTTGGATTTTGGCTTAATTTAAGATGTGATACAAGCTTGCAACTCCATATTAAGTAGATTGTTTTTGCTCGTATATTGTTGTTGTTTGCTGAATACGCAGTTCGCACATACGAAAAACGAGATTTGAGCACAAGTCAGTCAGTCGCCATTAGTCTCAGTCAGTCGCCATTAGTCTTTGAGTTGAATCGCGCCAATGAAACAATTAGTTACACTGTGCGTGAAATTTACCCTCAAAAAAAGTAACAAGCGGGGGACCTACTGAGCGACTTTTCTATAGGTATACTGAGTTGAGATCCACCAGGCGTTTGGCTGGATTGGCTCTAGTTTAAGAGAAATCCGACTTTGAATTTGGCTCATTTCAGTCGAGTTCGTCGCTTAAGTCTTCGAAAGTTTAAATGCTAATTGGTCCTAAATCGTTCTGAATATCGCTTTACTGTCTTCGGCAAGTTTGTAGATATTTTAACGACCAACAAATTTGCTTAAGACACCAATCCAAAAAAATACATTCAAACTGTGTTTTCGACAAAAATGTCCCAAAAACCCCACTTTCGTCGAGGCATAAATGCAGTATAGCAAACTACAAATTTTGCCTGGGAAACGTCCATAAAAGGCGTGGCTCGGGGACAAAGTTCAAACTTTTTATTAACCCTCTCATGCCCGAATTAAAATAGGCGGGGCTTACAATTTTTTGGAGACAAATATGTGTAAGTCGTGACCCAAATATGAACTGAAAAAAATTTGAAAGTCCTTTGTGTCCTGGTTCGTTAGTTACAAGATGTTGCCTATAGGCAACATTGGGCAGTGGCGGTGAATTTAAAAAGACATTTAAATTATTTGTTAATACGTTTTTTATTGAAATTTAAGTATGGAAAGACACAAAACAATTTTTTTGTGGATTGCAGCACAAATATACATTGCATTTGTTGCATTTAACTAGTGTGGCATGGCCTGTATCTGCCTTTTGCTCCCCATTCTACCCAGTGACCAAGATTGTCAAATCGTATGGATTTTGCAGGTTCTGCAACATACGGGTTTTTATAAGAACTTGATGTAGAGGCCGTCGAAAGAGCTGGTGATGATGGAGCCGATGGTAAAGAACCTGTTGATGAAGTCGTCGATTCCATCTTTGAAAGGAGTGATGATGGGCGAATTATTTTCCTTGGTAAAACTGCTGTTTGAGTTGCGTTCAACAGCTCGTTAGCAATATCCAACTGGAATTTTATTAGTGGCATATGTTTCACTTCACTGTCTGTGTTGTTGTGGTCTCTGCGATACAACAGCCAACTATTGAGTACAGAGGAATTTATACAAGGTACGAGTATGACAATATACCAACATATCTTTTAATTTCAGGCACTTTACATTTTAACTCGGTTCCATTAGCTTGTACCGCATACAAGTTTGTTTTGTCACAAATCTTCTCCCAGACTTTGTCTACAAAGAACTGGGTGAAATATTTGATTTTTACACCACGATAATGCACCATCCCATACTGCACTTGTAATTCGTGATCATTTCGCCAAAAACTCAACCCATATCACCTGATGTATTGACCTGATCTGGCACCGTGCGACTTCTGGCTGTTCAGCAAGCTCAAAAGACCGCTCCGGGGACACCGTTTTGATACGATAGAGGAGATTCAAGCCGCAGCGAAGACGGAACTGAAGGCCATCCCGGAAAGTGACTACAATCAGTGTTTCGAAGATTGGAAAATCCGTTGGCATAAGTGCATTGCATCGGGAGGGGACTACTTTGAAGTCGATGAAATTGATTTGGAAGAATAAATTAAGAATTTTCAAAATAAATACAATGTCACCTTATTTTTTGGACACAGTAGTAATAGTATAGAGTATATATAGAAGTATAGATGAGTTCATGTGTCCGCAATCTTAAAAACCCCACATTTTCAAAAATCCCAAAACGCGGGAAAACCTAACAACTGTTTAGGTACCAGCTAGTGTTTTGTATTTGAATGCATATACAAATCCTACTAATAACACTGATCAACAGCAAAATGGCTTTTCTAGGTTTGACATCAGTTCTAGGGTAATTAGGGAGCGCTGATTTTGAATCCGCAAACCGTTTTTAAAACTTAGTTTCCGTTTTCGCAAAAAATGGGCATGTCACTTTTTCGGATTTTCCCTGACTTTTTTCACGTTTGGGATTGTAATTTCTAAACCAATAAACCGGTTGACATGATTTTCACTTTGTAGCATTTACAACACCTCACGGCTTCTTTTCCAATGTAATTTATTTTTATAAGTTTTAAAAATCCGCGGCAATTGGGCCTCAAAGTCGGAAAATATGGAATTTCATGGCGTTTTATTTAATGTTGAAAAACATGCACATTTTTCGTAAATCAATTATCGAGTTATGTATAAACGAAAGTGGAAACATTAAGTAATACAACACAGCCAAATTAATTGGTGTGATTCCCATTCTCATCGAAATAATTGCAAAAATGTACCATAGCCATTTTCAACTTTTTTCCTTAAAAAACTAAGAGCCTCAAAATATGCAAAGTTTTCAATTTTTTTTTGTTTTTTTGCATTTATTTTAACAATTTACTTAACAAATACAAAAATGAATTATAAATTAGCATACAACAATGCCTTTGGGGGCCTTTTAAATATCGTTAAAAAGTTTATTATGTTCATTAATTTGTTTAATTTTCTTTATACTTATCTTTAAATCTTTTTAAAAAGCCGTTTATTTTTCTGCGTCGAGTTCTTGGTCCACAACGTTCACTGAAATTTCACATAATGTCAAAATCGAATCTGACAAGGTGCCACGTGGTGGCGGCTGGCATAGCTGTCTCTTTTCCACACATAGTTACCTATACGTATGAACTGTTTAGTTCTTTCTGTGCTCTCCTTTCTGTCAGCGCTGAGGCATTTATTCCTCGTTGCTGTTGTATAAATGCATCATCGCTGATGCAAAAGCTGATGAAATGAAAGTTTGATTTTTTCTTTCAAATTTTGAAATGTCAATGTACATTAGCCCTCCATCTCGCTCTCTCTTATAAAATAATTTCATAGCCAAACAGTCTTTTTTCCACCGAAGTGGCTCCAGTATAAAAATTTCACCACAATGTGTGAATGTTTTAGTTTTTGCGCTTTATGTGTATGAGTTTCCATCACCCATGTCCCGTAGGGTTGTTGCTTGTATTCCAGACTGTAACTGGAACATATAAAAGAGCATATTTTGAGGCCCTTAATTTTTTAAGGAAAAAAGCTGAAAAAAGTTGAAAATGGCTATGGTACATTTTTGCTATTGTTTCGATGAGAATGTGACTTACGCCAAAAAATTTGGCTGTGTTGTATTTATTGATGTTTCCGCTTTCGTTATACACCTAACTCGTTAATTGATTTACGAAAAAGGTGCATGTTTTTTAACATCAAAGAAAACGCCCTGAAATTCCATATTTTCCGACTTTGAGGTCCAATTACCGCGGAATTGTAAAACTTATAAAAATAAATTACATTGGAGAAGAAGCCGTGAGGTGTTGTAAATGCTACAAAGTGAAAATTATGTCAACCGGTTTATTGGTTTAGAAATTACAATCCCAAACGTGGAAAAAGTCAGGAAAAATCCGAAAAAGTGACACGCCCATTTTTTGCGAAAACGGAAACTAAGTTTTAAAAACGGTTTGCGGATTCGAAATCAGCGCTCCCTAATTACCCTGGAACTGATGTCAAACCCAGAAAAGCCGACCAAAAATCGAAATTTGTTGCCCTGTGTAATTAAAGGAGTTTGGTGCAACAAAGTTAGTTTCGAATTTAATTTGAACTAGACAACACTTCAACTCAGCTACTGCAACTAAACTGAAGAAGATTTCAGCACAAAGATGTTTTGAAAAAATCCAAGCTGTTTGAAAAAGTTAGTATTGCGAAGACAAAGGATAAGTTCGTTCTGGCTATCACTAAAGAAATTGGTTACATCGAAGGAAGTTTGCCTGCAGCGAACATACCTTGTGACCGAAAAGTTTCCGGAAATTTTAAATAAAACGCAAAATTCTTAATCTTCATCAATATTTATTTTATCTCCTTCAAAATATGCTCCATTAGAAGCGATACACATATGCCAACGTTTCTTCCAATCATCAAAACATTTTTTATAGGCGCTTTCCGGTATGGCTTTGAGTTCCCTCTGCGAAATCTGTTTTACGTCTTCTATGGATTCAAAACGCGTTCCTCTGAGTGGTAATTTGAGTTTGGGAAACAGGAAAAAGTCACACGGTGCAAGATCAGGTGAATACGGTGGCTGTTCGATGGTATTTATTGAATGTTTGGCCTTGACATCATGTCTAACGAGACCTGTTCACGATGGTGTTTTTGGAACAAATTGAGGTGAATCGGAACAAGCCGAGAGTTGACGCGTCACATACACAAATTGTCCACCAAAATCAAACGAGCCATCTCACGACCGATGCATAGCTCTCGTGCTATTTCTCTAACACTCGCATGACGATTTGGGAGCACGATTTCCTTTCCCTTTTCAATGTTTTCGTCGGTGGTAGAGGTCGAAGGTCGTCCAGAACGCGGCATGTCTTCGACGGTCGTACGACCGTCCTGAAAGGCTTTGTACCACTCATAAACTTGAATTTTCGATAAAACTGATTCCCCATAAGCCTTTTGTAGCATTCGCAACGATTCTGAACGCGAAATTTCGTTCGAAACACAAAATTTGATGCAAACTCTTTTTTCAATATTTTTTCCCATTGTTTTTTTCGCAACGCACTACTGAGGTGAACTGGTTTCAACAGCTGCCGTAAACAAACTGTCTGACAGATCGCGCTCATTTTTGGCATAGTAATTAAGGACAGTGCTACCAACCTACAGAAACTTAAAATATCGAAAAATATACAGCGCGCGAATTTTAAATGAGAATTTCCGGAAACTTTTCGGTCACAATGTATCTACGACTAAAGAGAAGATATCCAGGACTTATCGCACTATAAAGTTGAAATGGATGGATGGATGGAACCGTAACAAATTCAATTTTGTCCAGAGTAATGAGGAGTGGTTGGAAAAAATAATTTACTTCGATGCAGGAGATGCATGTAGCATAAGCGATGACCAACGACATAAAAGACAAATGACATCGACATAAAAGGCGGCAAAAGGAAGGCCGAAAAAGTCAATTCAGGACTGTGCGTCATTTACTAAAAAGGGAAGCTTATGGAGGCAACGGAAACAATAACTCCCAACCACCTGTCAGAAGCTTTGATCATAAAATAAAATAAGGATCAGGAGAAAATGAAAGGCAGTATAGTGAAAGCAGTTTCACTAGCAAGCCCGGGTCGTCTTGAAAGAATAAAACACAGTACTCCACAGATCAAATATAGTCCTAATGAAGCTTTAGCATTGTTTTTAACTTAGGATTGTCCAAAGAAAAATTTACTCTTTACGTAAATTTTTCGGATTCTGGTTTTCATTTTGAAAGCAAAATTAATGAATTTTTATATTTAAACTTTACTTTTTCAGCTTATTTCTTAAATTTTGTATTACTTTTAATCTTTTTCAATGTATTTGTATTTGCCATCACATTTTGCACATGCCATGATGCAAGACCGTTTGCACGTTATCCTGAACTGCCCTAATGTATTTTTATTAATTTTACAAATCAAACTCAACATTGTTGCTCTCATTATTCTTATTTATAGTAAGCCGAACTTTGACAAAGTATTACGTAGTACCCTGTATCTCGATTGAATTTATTTTTTGGAATACAATAGCCCGATGAATTTCTTATGAACAGCAATTTCATAATTCATTTTTCAATTATCTCTATTCGTTCCGAAGTTATGATTTTCGCAACCTAAAATGCCAAATTGAGCCACTGTGCGGCGCAGCAGCAACAAATTTGCAATTTTTGGCACGAGTAATTTTTGTTGTTGTTTGGCGACCAATAAAAATTAAACAAAATTAAACCAGCCTAGCGGCCACAAGTTTTCGCATCGATTGCGGTCGACGCTTGTGCCGCTGCAACGATAGCATCGCTTAGTATATAGTAAAGAGCGGCGCAAGCACTATAAAAATGACTTGCAAGCCATGGCTGTGCTTTCAAATACTGTCGCTCTTCTTCACTTTCACTACAAAACAAGCACTACAGTGAAGAAAGCTTTTGATATTCATACGAATACTGCACTGAAGTATAGAACAACACTGAAGAAGAACAACATTGAAGTAGAACAATACTGCAGTGGAACAACACGAAAGTAGAACAACACTGAAGTAGAACAACACTGAAGTAGAACAACACTGAAATGAAGCACTGAAGTAGAACATTTTCAAGCATACGGTGTTTTGTTTTGCACAATCGGAGTAGCTGATGTTTGTTTTTGGTACTTTGTATGGAATCTGGGCTGCATTTCAAGCATTACAACAACATTAATGTAAAAAAACGGAGGTTTAAAACATGTTTTTTCTATATATATTTAAGTCTGTTTCACTCGGTGTGAAGTAGAAGTTCTGTTTCACTCGCTGTGAAGTAGAAGTTCTGCTTCACGCGGTGTGAAGTAGAAGTTCTACTTCACTCGGTGTGCTTGCTATGATTTACCGTTACTTAAACTCATTATCGCTTTCTGTTTTGATGTTTTGCTTCACAACAGAACACAAGCACTGTCGTTGCTGTAGCGAAAAGGTTTGCAGTGCTTGCTTTGTTGCAGAATAGAACTATTGCGCATTTGAATTTGCTGTCGCCGCGACACTGAAGTACAGTACTGTGCAGTAGTGAAGTGTGCCCAATAGGACTTTTGCGCGGCTCTTTAGTATATAGAGCTGCCAAGAAGGGAGGGGGTTGAGGAGAGCTTTATATGAGTTTGGTGTTTTGGCAGGACCGTATTTTAAAGTGTTATGTATATATTTTTTTTACTTCATAGGAGAATGAACACATGAGTCTCTCCCCCACGTGGTATGGGTTTTGTTTTCACGGCTGTGGCAGTAGTCGATGTGATATCCTTAACATCGAATCGGCTGCACTGTATATCTAGAAGTACCCGCTTTTGAGTACTCAAAGAACGTATACCATTAATAACATTACTCGACACGAAAAATGCACCTAAAAATAAAAGTGTTTTCTAGACTAATTTTTGGCCGCTGAACACGAAACCGAAAATCAAAACATTTTTTTCATAAGCGTTTTCGAAAAATCTTCGAAAAACCAGTTTTTCCCTGTTGTTTCAGTTATAAGCACATATCTCGTAAACGAATCATCCGACTAACACAAACTGTCCGTCGGTCAGAAGATAATACCTTAGTCTTTCTTCATCATTGCACTACCGCAAATATTTAAAAAAATATTTGAAATGTGTATGTCTTAAAATTTTTAGAGTCCTTTAAAAAGGACTATGAGTCAGAAACTGAAAAACTGACTATTCCAGGTTGCTATGAATGACCTCTAGTTTCACGTCTATATCAACATTTGGATGGGTCTCGGCAAAAAAAAATTGTTTCGCACGGTGTAATAAATGTAAAGTTGGTGTTTTCACTCAGTGCATCATAACTTTGTCATTTTGCTTTCAATTCTATTGATGTTAGGCTTGATATTTGCTCAAATAATATATCTTTCATTTTAGACTTTAAAACCAGAGGAGATAATTTACTTTATCTTTAAAAAAACATCCGAAAATTTATGATTTTTTAAATTGGTCGAAAAATTCACTTTTTTACAATTTTCACCGCCAGTAACTTCCCCAAATCTCATTTGATTTGGAGTATCTGTTTATCGCTGGAAAGGCTAAGGTATTATCTTCTGATCGACGGAAGTTTGTGTTAGTCGGATGATTCGTTTACGAGATGTATGCTCATAACTGAAACAACAGAGAAAAATGGTTTTTCGAAGATTTTTCGAAAACGCTTCTTAAAAACATTTTTTGATTTTCAGTTTCGTGTTCAGCGGCCAAAAGTTAGTCTAGAAAATCTTTTTGTTTTTAGGTGCACGCGATTGACCCATTTTTTGTCGAGTAGTGTAATATGTGCAGATCTGGCGAGGGGTTGGAGAGGTGTTTGCCCATGTCTGGGGTTATTGGAAGAAGATTTTCGTTTTTATTATACTTTTTAGGTGCAACGGGCCTCGGTAGTGAGCATAATAAGTAGTAATCAGTGCGTGATTCTCAGCATCAAATCGGCTGCATTCGATTCTTAAAAGTACCCAATTCTGGCTACTCCGAAGAATTGTTGTTATTTCTTGTTGTAGGTATGCGCCCATGATGCCACGCCACCGAGTGTAGGGTGTGGAAGGCTGCAAGTGCGCGGTGGCCTGCCCGAGGCGACGCATTAAGCGCTGCTTCCACCACAGCTGGAGCTGCCTTTTGCCACACTGAATTCGTCGACAGCACATTTAGTGCGGCCCAGACGAGCCGAGCGACACCGTGCGAACATTTGCCAAACCACAAGTGCTGACGCTGACCGATTGACAGATTGACGCCGCAACTGCGGAGTTGCACGCGCTTTGGCTAACTAAGCGGAATATTTGAGTGTCATGGATGGATTGCTGTATGGACGGACTAACTGGCTGAGTTGGTTGCGAAAGTCATCGCCTATGGGATGCTAATTGCACAAATCGATCACTTCGAAGTATCGAATCGGCCAATTCCGGGTGTGAAGTGTGGATTGATATGGTCTCCCATGCCCTCGATTGGCAATCATCGATTTTCAATCATGCGTCAGCGGCGGCTCGATTCCTGGTCTATCGCCTTGTTGAGCGACAAGTTGCCGCCTGCGACTCGTGCCGAACATTGCAGAATTTTCCTAGCGGGTTCACATGCCGACGGGAGGCTGAGCGCAGCGGAACGCACATGCAGCTGATATTGATAGCCTCTGCTGAGACGGCGACTACTGCTGCTACTGACGTTGTGGTTGTTCTTGTCGAGTTTGTTATTGCGACAACACTGAAACAGTGCAGAGCGCTGACTGTTCTGTTCTAAGCAGCGCAGAGCAGAGCGGAGCGGAGCGTATGCGCTCCACGCATCCGAGACAAGAGTCGAGTGGGAGCGGCGCAAGCACCGCGCTGTACACAGCTGAAGTAGCGTTGAGCCGCTGGCCGCGCGTGTGTCTGTGAGTGTGGGGCGGCGGACGGTGGCTGTTGGTGGCTTTTTGGAAGCGAATCGAATGAAATGAAATGGAGTGGGTTAGAGTAGAGCGCAGTGATTGGAGTGTGGCGTTGATAAAAGTCTCAACGCGGTCCAAGCATGTGTTGGTAGGGTTGGGTAGCATGAGGGTAGGGATGGGGCGTGTCGCGTGAGTTTGGCGATTTGCGAGTATCGAGCGTCGAGCGTCTAGTGCGCTCACCAACCGCAGTTCAGGCCGTTCAAGCTGAGCCACCATTCACATCGCGCCGCCACCGCCGCCAGACGCATACACGTTATAGCCGTGCATAGCGATCGGCGCGACTGATCGCCCGCAACGAAGTGCGCAACGCAATGCAGCCGAACCGAACAGTGACGCGCAACGCTGCACAACGCACAACGAATCCTACCGTACCCAAGCCCAGCAGCCAAGCCAAAGCCAGGCCCAGCCCAGCCAATCCGCAGACACAGCCGACTCCAGTGCTGTGTTGTAGGCGGTAGTGGCGGTGGACAAGTGCTACAACTCGCTTCGCTGTGCATTCGCGACCGCCAGACAACAACTGTGCTGCATTCAACAAACTGAAAATATCGTATTGTGTGTTTTCGCTGTGTTAAAAAAAGAATTTGAAACTACCAAAACGTAAACTCAATGCAGACAAATTGCATTTCGACCAACAAAAATAAATGTCAGCGAAAGGCCATAATTGTGCAATCCACTCGCCAGGATACTGTGAAACAAAAAAGCAAAACAAAAACAATAAAAAAACTGTGAGGCCGACAAAAAAGCTGGTGGTGACAATATACAAAATTTTTACAAAATTATAAAAATTGAAAATTACAAAAAAACAAAAATTCAAGCTTCGGAAAATTAAGACATTTTTCAAAATGTGAAAGTTTCTAAAAGTTTAAAAATTTGCTGTCACCTCAGTCAATCTCGAAAATGTAAGCATTTCACTTTAAGCACTTCACTTGAGAAAAAAAATTTAAAATATAGATTTTAATAAAACTAAAATATATATATATGTATAACAAAAAATATATATTTTGAAAGCATTGCTAAGCGTGTTTTTAAATAAAAATTGCTTTTGTTACAATAAAAATTTTTCTTTACCAAAAATATTGAATTTAGAATGTATGAAAATTTTACTCGAAATGCTGAAATGTGAAATCGTAAAAATTTTTGGAAGACACAAAAAAAAAAATATTTATACGTATGAAACATAGCGTTGAAACATAACAATTACAAGATATAAAAGAACATAACAAAATGTGTTAGTGAAAAAATTTTCAAATTATAAGTAACTGAAATAAAATTAAAACGAAACCAATCATGTTTTTATTGAAAATAGATTTGGCAAAAAAAAACAACATTCGTTTAAAACATATTTTCGTCTGTTCGTGAAATATATTCATATACATGTAAGTGTATAATCTATCTATCTATATACATACAAGATAATATGCAAGTGTAAATAAAAAAGTGAACAAAAAAGCTTCTAACGTCGAACCCAAGTGAAAATTTACCACAAACAAAAACAAAAGGAATTGCTTGAAAAACGTAGAAGTAACCGGAAACATTGACGAAAATTCGAATATACTTAAAAAAAAATTATAACAAATATGATTAAACAAAACAAACGAAAGATTTGTTGGTAAAAGAATATATATATATTTTTTCACATAATTAAACTCAATTAAACACATAATTAAATTCAAACCTTAAAACACACTTAAAAATAAAAAAAAATTAAAAGCATTCTAACAAATACGATTTAATCAAAAATACAAAATTTTTTGAATTGTAAAACAAACTCAACAAATTCTTTACACTGCATGAATTAATTATTATAAAACAACAACAATAACAATTTTTTAAAATGATTATAATTGTATATTGTTTAAATTCCAAATAGTAATAATTATTACTAACAAATTTTGAAAATTATGTTACTCAAAGCAAAATGTTACAAACAGCCTGTAACACTTTTAGAAAAAAATTGCAACGTTTTAAATAAATTATATTTTATTTGAAAAACTAAATTTTTATAAAAAAAAATATTTTAAACGAATTGAGTTTTGATTTAAAACAATTAAAATTTATTTTTAAAACAAACTTTCTCGTTTACATTAGCACAGGCCGCATTTTCGCTAGGAGACCTGAAAAAGACCCATTGTAACGTAATACCCTTCATATAGTTGAAGCAACATTTAAATGTTTTAATCGCATTTCAGTCAATAGCCAGTCAATAAGTAATAGCTCAGCTTTAATACGAACCTAGGTACCAATAAATGGTAGTATCACTTCTTTTAGTAATTTCAAGTTTTTAAAATTCATAATCCATTACTAGCTTCGAGGGCTCTTGGACTTTTTTTGTTTGTAATTATTATATAACAATAAGAATATTTACGATTTAAAATAATTAAAATATGTATACGAAATCGAAATGTATGCGTATCGAGATCTAAGCAATACTAAGAAGCATCGTTAAAAAAAAGGGAAACAAGCTATCAAATACAATAAAAGTAATTTAAAAATTCAAAGCAAATTTGAAATATGTAGCAGTGAAGTTTTTCCGCCAAACACAAATACAAAGAATCTAAATAATTTCTTAAAATATAGTAACTTCGATGAAATCTCGCCAGCTTTCTGTCGAAGTTCTTACTGCGAATTTCAAAAGGCGCCAATAGAACCAAATTTCTCCATCAAAGGCTGTACGCTGAATTTTATTCACGATTCATTTGAAAAAGTCGGTGGAACTTGCGTTCTTCTCACGCAGTCTCGGAAGTAGCAAGTTCTGTCCTCAAACCCTCAGTTCCTTAACGAAGCAGCGGTGTGGTGCCCGGCACACTGGTTCCTGCCTCGATCGTCAACAAAAGCAGTAGGAACATGACGCGCGTTGTAGCATTTTCGCGCGCCCATTATATGCATTTCGGTTGCGACTCGATAGCCAAACTATTTCACGCTCAACGGTCGGCTGCCGCCTCTATCGCTCACTCTCTCTGTTGTTCCGTTGCTCTCAGTTGCGTTCGATCGCGGCGTTTTTGGGAAAAGCGGCCGCTCCGCTCCGCACCGCACCGCGCCGCAACCTACCACAGGTTAAAAATTGCGTATACGCACTGTTGCTTCTCTGGGGATCAAAACCGCACAGACGGCGACGTCGGTGCTGCGATGACGGGACGTAGGGTGCGCGAAAAATCACGCAAAATGCATTTCTATTCGATTTGTGCGAAATGCCCGTAACGTTTATTATTAAAACGACAAATAAGACGCTCTGTCTAGGCCGAATGTGATCTTGGGGTGCACACGATCAGATAATTTACGAGCAACGGTTCATTAACTTCATTGCGCTCGGCGCTGTGTGCATGTGCGTGCCGCAGCCCCTAATTGAACGAAAACAAGCTAAAGCAGACAATTCGTCATAATTTCGCCACTCAGGCGACTACTCAGAGCGCTGTCGCTGAGCCGCCGGCGACTAAGAATAAATTTTGAGGCACATAATACGCGCACTGAGGTGTCGCTAAGCGCTCATCAGCAGCGATCGATTCATGAAATACTCAACACCGAGAGCGAGCTAAAATTGGGCCAATTAACCGCTTGGAAACCGAAAAAGCGGACTTAACTAAGTTGTAGCCATTTTCCGTACGTCTACGAACATTTTGTCCTGTCTGTGCGCTTTCCTTTAAAGTTTTGCGTCCCTTTTACGTATTTTGTATTATTTTTCGGCTTATCAAATCAATTTTAGTTAAAAAAATATATTTGTGTACAACAACAAGCAGCAGGCGCAGCACGACAACAATAGCCGCGTATAATTTGAGCGCTGTGCTGGCGAACAATGGCATTCGCCAAAAAAAATGGGGGAAAAATTTGATTAAAAATGCAACAAAAAAGTAATCGAAATTAACGACAAAAGACAAGTAAAAATGCCAGCGGAGTGACCGCAAGTTTTGTCATTTGCTGCATTGAAGACTGAAGGAGCAATGACTGCGCGCTCGAGTGGGCGGGGGTCTGTCTTACCGTACATCATTACCGTGTTAAGACATCATTCGTATGTCTTACTGGTCAAACGCCCTCTTCATTCCCCTGACTCGCCATATGGTTGTCTGTCTACCTGTCCGTTCATCTGTTCGGATGTCTAATCCTCTGTCCATCTGACTATTTATCAAACTGTACATTCCTCTTACCTTGAGTTTAACTATCAATCTTGCGTTCCGTCAGTCTGCCCATCTGACTTTCTATTTGACTGTCCATTTCTCTGACGATCATAGTGTTCATTCCTCTGGTCATTCGTCTGTACACCTGACTATCCATCCTATATCTACGTGTTCATCCGGTCGTTTAATCGTCCGTTAAACCGTCCAAACGCTCTTTTTTATCTGTTCGTTCGCCAGTCTGTCTATTCATTCATTCGTCCGTACAACAATTGGTCCATCTTACGATCCGTTCAGTCTGCCCTTGCGTCCGTCTGTCCATTCCTCTATCTAAAAATCTGCTCATTAGTCTGCCCATCTGCTTATCCGTTTGTCCGCCCGTCTCTCCATGTATCTGCCAGTCCATCCAATCACCCACTCGCCGGCCTTTGGCGCGCACTTGCCGATGACCTCGTCCTTCTATTTGTCGCTTGTTACCTTGTTGGTCGCACGCATACCCTCATACACACACAGCCAATCCTAAGCTACCTCCTCCGAAAAAAATACAGCCAATCGCACACATACACTCATTATCACGCTCACGGCAAACTTTGTCCTTGACTTTACGTCTTTAGCGCACATCCAAAATGCATCACCGGCAAAATTTTTCATTATCAGCGTCAAATGACAAAAAACAACAACAACAACAGCGACGGCAACAACAAAAAAGTGCTGATGTTATTGCTGTCGCACAACCCCAAAGCACGGCAGACCGCCTGTTTGAGATGCGCGCCGCGCTGCTAACGCCAGCGCACACAGTGGGACAAAGTGCAGCGCGTGCAGCCGTTTTTTTCTCAGCACAAACGCAGTTCGCCGGTTTTAAGTTTACATATATGATCAGCGCGTAGCAACGCTAGTGTGAGGCTACCGGTCCACGTCTCGACTCAGCCAACGGCAGACGAAGCGTAGCTTTTCCAACTTTTGTTGTTGAGCGCATTATGTCCACTGTTCAGCTAGCGAATAACTAAGTGAAGTGAAGTGAATGGGGGACTCTGTGTGCATGTTGGCATATCAGCACATGTGTGTGTGTGTGTGTGTGGGCTATGTTTCTTGTGCCCGTGAATGTGAAATGCGCATTTTGTTGTTGTTGTTGTTGTTGAAGTCGCTGTAGTTGATGTAGATATTGATGCTGCTCCTGGTGCGCTTTTTCTTGTATTTGTTGTTGTTTTTACTGTGCTGCTGTTCTCGTATCGCCAACAGCGTGTGGGTGTGTGTGGGCGCAATGGTGTTGTTGCTGTTGCTGCTGGTGTTTTGTGCAAATAAAGCCGCGCGCGAATATACAATTTGTTGGCATTGTTGTTGCAGCTGTTGCTGGTGTTGTTTTTTTTTTGCTTTGCTTTAAGATGGTTAATGACCTCAATAACTGAAATACAAGGACGTTTAAATCGGAATCAGTTAATTTAGGGGGTTCTAGCGACACACTGTCGCTTGTACGCAGCAATACAATGACAACAACTAGAACAACAACAACAACAACAAATATATGCATTGTGATGTCGTTTGTTTGCTGAACGCATCGCGCTTGCAGAAAACACAACAGTAAAAACAACAGCAGTAATGCACGCAGCAGTCATTGTGTGGGCGCGTGAAGCGTAAATGCGGCAACGCGAGCTGGCGATATGGGCACGCGAATACAGCTGCTGCAAAGGTGGAAAGAAGAGAGGAACTGGACGGGCGAAAGGCTTGTAAGCGGAAACGGACCGCTTAAGTTCCAGTCATGGGTCCCTATACGGAGTTTGGTTGAAAGCAACAGACGCCGTGCTCGACCCCCAACAGTCGTTTCACAGCCACCCGCCGCTGGCATTGCATTTTCGATTTCTAAATATGCGACCGTAACGTGAAAATGTATAGTTTTATTGTTTAAGTCTTGAATCGTTGCTGTTTGAGTAGAGAGACGAGCCGGTAACTCTTTGTCCACTGTTGGAACGCACTAACCAAAAATGATTTCGAGACCCAGGAAACCAAGTGATTGGAGGGGAGGGAGGCGATTCACAATCACTTCTCCGTTTCGTACTTTGGCTTTCTGGCCCAGCCTCACATAATGGCTTGATGGTGCCTTTAAACCCTAAATGTGTGGGTTCCAGGAATCCAGCCATGTTCCTTATTTTCATTTTCTCTTACTACAGTTTTTTGCATCTGTTTGTCTGCCTGTCACATCTTCAAAACATCCTAACATTTGTCCTCAAGTTAAGATTCCCAAGAGCGGCTTTATACCTGTCGCGTGTTTTACATAGTCTGTGATGTCCGTGATTTTTAATGTTGAATTTGATTTTGGAATGAGATGCTCGAATTTTAAATTTGATTTCTCAACCTTTAATGTATGTACTTGTATGTATGAGTGGATTCCCGCCAAATAACACAGCTCTACTTAATGTCCATAAAATTTGGCTGATTGGTGTGTGGATGTAAGGAAATTAATTTAAACTGTATAACCTTCGGCTGCAAGCAGTGCAGTTGTTGTTGTTTTCGTACTAGCTTTTGTGGCCATGTGAAAAGGGCTTCAACTTTCTTTGCCCTATAACTGTACATCCGGGAAGCTGTTGCAGCTTTTCTGTGTTTTTTGTTGTTTTGATTTTCTGCTCCGTTTTGCGGCGTGTTGAATTCGCAGATTTTTTGAACTTCTACGTCTTGTTCCAATTTGTTTTAATTTATTTTGCATTGAATTTCTTTTTTATTCAAGAATTTGTCGTATTTTTGTTTGATTTGTGTATGTTTATTGCTTTGTTTTCTTACTTTTTTGTTGTTGCTGCCAATTCGCTGCAGTGTGTGTGCAGAATTTGTATGGAAATTGCGCTTGTGCAACGTTCACACGCATCGCCAGCAGCGGCAACCGCATCTACGTCAACATCAACAACAATCATCTGAGCGACAAAGGCGCAATGCAACAAAAACACAAAACAAAATAAAGTGAAAAAAAATTTCAAAAAAATTCAAAATAAAAGGCAGCAACAAAACAAACAAGCTGAGCGCGTTGCTTCGCAAATGCCATAAGTAGTGTGATGGAAGCGGCGGCGGAGAATTGTTGAAGAAGCGCAAAAAGAACCAGTGGAAATAGAGAGACCGCGCAAAAACGGCGGCATGCAGCGGCTGCTGCAAAATTGTCACAGGAAATAGCAACAGCAACGGCAACTGGCGCGGACGAAGACGCGAGCACGAACGCAGCAGGAGCGGCGAAACAAGAGGCGGCTAAGTGGCCGTTGCGGCCAGCGAGAGCCGGGCGCTTAATGAGGGCGCAACGTCGGGGCGCCGAACGGAAGGCAAGCCGAAAAGCGTGCACGCGCAACGCGACTGCTGGTGGTACAGACGCTGCACCGGCACCAGCAATAAAACAGTAGCAACAAGCAGCAACAACAACTACACAGCCTTAACGAATGCGCCGAGAGTTGCATCGTTGAAGATATTCAATATCGCAACAACATAAACAACAGCGTCAAGCTCAATGAACGCATGCAGCAGCGGCGATAAGTATCAACAACAATAACAGAAAACAACAACAACCAGTACACAATAATAACAGAATAATATGAATAAATATGGCTATCAATGACAGCTGTCAAATATATGAGATAAATATGCGAAATGGTAAAAAGAGGATTGCTCAGCGTGTTGGTGACGACAGACATACCTACAGCGGCTGCTTCAACAGCGGCAGCAACAACACCAGGCGCAGTGGCAAATTAATGGCAGCACTTACAGCTAAACCAGCGGCTGTCACAAGCAGCAGGTACATGTCGCATTGTCAAATTAATGCAGCAGTGCCCAGTGCTGGCAATGGGGCGACAATTCGCGCGGCCGCAACTGGAGACGCGGAAACGGTGACTGTGATGATGACGGCACCAGCGCTGGCGGCGGCGGCGGTATCACCAATTATGACAAGAACAGCGACAGCAATGACCAGCGCGTCAACAAGAATCGCAACATTAACAACAGCGCCGATAACAGCAACAACAACAACGGCCACGTCGCCAGTGACGACGTCCAGTGACACAAATACAAGCAGCAGTCGGACACCAACAGCGACCGCTTCAAAATGCATAAAGCCCATAAACAGCTGGCAACAGCAGCGGCAACAATGCCCGCATCATTATGATTGCAATCGGTATAATTGCTGTTACGGCTTTATGCGGCAGGAACAACAACAAGAGCAGCAACAACACCGAAAAAAGCAGCAGCCCAATGCCATTGTTGTCCATTGTCTGCATGGGCAGCAGCAGCACAGCAGTTGCAACAACAACAACAACAATAGTCATAACAGCAATAATAATGACAATAACGGTGTTGCTGCCGAGTGCACTGTGACGGGCATTGCTGATGCAAGCGTTAAGGGTGTGACCGGCACCGAGCAGCAGCCGAAACAACTGCCGGGCAGCAACTTGTCGCGCAAATACGCGAAGAAAACAGTGCCAACAACAGCAACAACAACAACACCGCCAACAACCTGCGCTTTTTGCCTTAACAGGCTAACGAGTGACGGCGACCGCGACAACAACAGTTGTTGCTGGCATCAGCTTTTGCAGCGCAAGATAGCAACAACAATATCAGCGGCAGCTGCAGCCAATCAGCACGATAGCAACGGTGTTGTTGCAAAATGCAAGAATAAACATAACACCAACAAGAAGAGGAATAGCCATTTGCTGCCAAAAAGTAGTACAAAGCAATGCACAGCGATAATGACGCCCACAACACGCTCCAGCTGCACGCCTCCAGTGCTGCTGTGCAGCGTATTGCCGGCGCTGCGCAGCCGCCTGCTGCGCAAACATAACTGGCAGCAGCTGTTCGCTGTGTTGCTGCTGCTGCAGCTCGTCAGCGGCGGCCACATGTCGCTGGTGTGGGCTGCAGAGCCGCCGCCGCTGGAGCTGGTGAGCGTGATGTTGGCCACAAACAACAACAACAACAACAGTAGCGATAACAGTGGACTCACCGCTAAGACTGCGATCGACGGAAATGGCACCAGCAGCACCATTATGCAGGGGCTGGCGCTGGCGCTGGGCATATCAGCGTCGACTACCACCACCACCACCACAACAACAACAACAACAACCACAATGGCCGCGAACAAGACAGCAGTAACGACGAAAACCACAACTACCGCAGCCGCCTCGACGCTAATGACAACGGTGCGCCAGCAGCAGCCGCAATTCGGCGCCGAAGAACAGCAACTCCTGCAGCAGCAACACAAGCAGCTGCTTGCCAACGGCAACGCCACTGCCGCCGCGCACCCTGTCAGCAGCGGCGTAATTCAGCTCATCAATCGCGACGCCGTGCTGCAGCGTTACAATGGCGGCGTTCTTGTTAGCAACACGCCGCTTCACAATGCGGCAGCGGCGACGAGAAACTCTAACGCCAACACTTGTCGCTCGTGCCAGATGCGCGAAAAGGCCAAGTTAGATAGCCTCGAGTCGATCAAGCTGCACATTCTGATGCGACTGCACCTGACGCAGCTGCCAAACATCACTGCACCTATTCCGGTGCCGCACAACATCATCGAGAACTTTTACCGCAACTATAATGCCACGCTGGGCAAGCGGCGGCGCGCCGAAAGCGACGCGGGTCGGCGCATACGCGGCCGTGACAACACGCACGCCTCCCATCAGTCGCGAGCGCAGCGGCCCAAAAAAACGCCGACCAAGAAGAAGCACCAGCAACTGGCGCATGCGGCCCACCGTCGGCCGCTGGCCCAGGATAGCGGCGTCGACGATAGCTTTAGCGACGAAGAAGCTTGGCACGAATATAGCGAGTCGGAGGAGGCCGATACCGTCGACCGGGATGTGGCCGATATGCTTGGCGACGACGCGCAGCGCTACCAACACCAGCACCCCGCCAAGCTGGCGCTTCAGTCGGCCGGCTTCTACAATCTTAATACCGACCACGACGGCGGCGAACTATACGAAGATGACGACGTGGAGGACGAGATAAAGAAGGACGATGACGACGACTACATATCGACCGCGTTCTACTCGCGCGTCAACAGCGTCTACATCTTTCCGACCTGTAAGTAAGATGTTGTAATATATGTCGCGACGGTCGCGAATCTTTCCTAAAGCTTGCTACGATTGTGGTAAAGGACCTACAATCGTTTTAAATGGGTTCTAGAAATTTGCTCCTAAAAATACATGTTTTCATAGTCTCCTTTCTACACCGATTTAATAGGGTTTCCGGTGGAGTAATAAGGACTTGGTGTCCATTTTTGGATAGCTGGAGAGTTCTACTGTAGATGAACCATATCTCAGCTTGCTAGGTCTTTTGGTTTAGGTGTTGGAGACTTTCACTGTGCTTAAATGCAATTCATTGAATAACATCCAATGCGCGCTTTTGCCGTATTTTCTTGCATCTTGTATTTTCGCTAATTATACATCTGTTCATAATGGGTTAAGCGCCTGCCCCTTTGCGACAGGCACAGCGGCTTGCTAGGAGTCGCCGTAATTTGTAAATCGATTCGCACCACACAACGCGGCGATCAGACCGAAAATTTCGCTATTTTGCGCTTATCTCCCTCTCTGTATGCTTGTATATCGTTGTTAACACTTTCGCGTCCGATCACGTATTTTTACGTTTTTTGCCAATCAATCCTAGGAGCCGTTCACGTATTTTTACGTTTTATGCCGAACAAACCTAGGAGCCGTTCACGTATTTTTACGTTTTATGCCGAACAAACGTAGGAGCCATTCACGTATTTTTATGTTATTAAAAATTGTAATTTAACTGTTTCCGGGGCACTACTAAAAAAAAAATTAAAAATAGCGGCGCCAACGCAACGGCATACGTAAACAAAGCGGCAATAGGTTTTAGTTTAACTGCACAGAGAGCGGACGCGAAAGTGTTAATAAAACAGCAAAATCAACAACAAAACCCAATAATAAGAGAATTGTGCGTACGGCAATAGAGGGCGGCGGCCTGCGCACAGTACGCCGAGTGTAGCAGGGTAGGCAGCACACTAGGTGCGCGTACTCAAGTAAACGGAAGACTGCAAAGCGCAGGACGGTCTGGCCGCGAGTTCATTGAACAGGAATGCGTAACGAAAGCAACAAATAAACAAACTAAAACCAGAAAAAAATCAACGTAATAAATACCACAGATTAAAGTAAAATAGTACAAGAAATAAAACAAATAAAAATGTATGTCGGTATGTGGCGGCTTGATGTTTGCAAAGCAAATAACAACAACTGCAGCAATTCCAATAGTCACCACAACCACGGTGCACATTTAAAGTGGCGCACTGGCGGTCGGGGCTGCGTCCCGAACTAAGCGTTGGGCGCGAGAAGAATTTGTATTTTTTGAAATTACAAATATTAAAATTAATTAAAGGCTAAAAATAATAATTCCAAACACCACTTTCCGCACTCTTTTCACAGGCCGCCTGGTTGCGGTATCTTGTCCCACTGTTCCAATTGGCCTAATTGGCCCGCCCACCTTTGCGACCCGGGTTATACGCGAAAAACTCCAACTCATACCTATATATACATATATGTATGTATGTGTATGATTCCATTATTATTTTGTTGTTGCGTTAGCGAATAGCAAAAAGTGAAGTGCAGCACACACACCGCCCAGTCCGGTGCACTTGGCGAAGAAATAATAAACGACAAACATACCGACATACATATTTATGCGCACGGAGTGTGGTATGCATACATATATGTATGTGCGAACATCTGTCCACTTCAAGTAGCATAGCTCGTGCGCCGCACCCATATCGAAGGAAAGCCGTGTTCCAAGAAATGGTCAAACAAAAATAAAATATCTCCCAATAGAGCTAGCGACCTACGCAGCTGCTTAAAATGTGCTCAATGTCGCCAAATATTCTACCGGAAAGCCGTCTATTGCTCCATCTATTGATCCGAAACTAGAAAAGCTCTCAAGGTAGAATTTGTTTCATTTTGTAGGAAAACTCTCCAACAATTTGAATATTTTCACGATATCCTACCAAAAAAGAAAGTTGATGCTCAAGAACGGGTAGCTTTGAAGAAAGCTGCGTTCAAATAAATCAAAGAAACAGTAGTAGTAGTATTAGTAGTAAACCTTTTCAGTTAACCAAAATGAGCCCAAAGTCTTCAATATTCAGTCGCTTCTTGAAAAGACGAGCTAGCGACCTGCAATATGGCCAGCTATTTAAAAAGCACCCAAACCCCTACCAGAAAGCCAAAGTAGTTCTTTTTCCAGCTATCAGATACCAAAACTCTCACGGCGCTCAGTTCGTTTAATTACAAGTTTCATTCGCCACCATTCGAGCAGAGCTCACATCAAACTTGAGCGCACGTAGGCCCGACTTGGCGTCTGCCCGAAATTAGCTGGCGACTAGCTGATGCCCCCAACCCCCATCCGTTCAATTCTTGTGCTTCTGCGCTCTTTCTCTCTTTTGCGCTCTGCTCACGCACTCTGTCCTCGCTTTCGTTGCGGCTGGTTTGTCGCTGCGTGCACCTAAATCGCTCATTGCATTGCGGCAATAAACAAAAATTGTTATGCACGTGGCTGGCGAGTAAACAATCATACGGCGCTTTGTTTATTATTGTGCTGCGCTGTCGTTCTGCCGCGTGCAAGCGTATGGATTTACGCAATGTTTGTATAAGAAATTATGTGTTAACCCTTTCGCTACAGGTTTTTACTGGGGAAAGCTAAAATTTAAATTTTACGTCTTAGGCTTCTATGTGGTTATATTAGCAACGTTCCATACGAAATTTTTTAATTTTTATACTCGGACCCTGTATTTTAGACTGTTTTTCTATGAGAGCAACCACATCGTTGTGGCTGTAATAATTACTTAAACATACAACTTTTTACGCATAACGAAAATTTGAATATTTCTTCATTTACTTCAGCCAAAATTAAAAAAAGTATCTAAATTGAAAGAAACCGTCAAATTTTTTAATTTGACGTTTGAGTTCTCTAATTTTTTCTGCTTCTTCTTCCTTTACTATATCAATATAAAACTAAAATATCTTTAAACTAAAATATCTTTAAACTAAAATATCTTTAAATTAAAATATTCAGTTTATTAATTTCGTATTTTTCCTAAAACTTCAAACTATTCTAAAGACCAACAAAAAAATGTATTCTTGCAACTATAGAGGATGCAGACGTCCACAAAGTAGCATGTTGCCATATGGCAACAAAATAGCGATAGGGTTAATAGGTAGCGACACACACACGCGCACATGGTATGACGGGCTAATGTCCAACGCCTGAGCACGCAGCAGCAGGCCGCCGAACGCTTTGGCAATGCGTTGTAAGGGGCTGCCGTGCGGACGTGGATTTTTAGTGGACAATTTTTTAGCGGCTAAGAAACATGACAGCGCAGTTTTGGAAGCATTTCTAGTTTTGGAAGCGTTTCCAGTTATGCGCCACCGTAAAGTGAGGTAATTTTGAAGCGGTTGAAGCGTTGATGCTTTTCAAGTGACACATTTTTTTGGAAAGTTGTAGCTGAGGCAGTTGGCAGCTGTTGTGTGTCCGTCTGGACCCGGGATCGCGCGGCGGACCGACACCCCCAGTCAGCGCACTAGGAAAACTCATCAAGTTCGCAAATTAACAGACACTCGTTATGGGCTTTGTTAAAGCCGCGGCTGTTGTTGTGCTTGTTGTTGATATTTTTATCGTGCTACTTAGCCACTCTCGGCCGCATCAGCTGCTTCTATTCATATCCATCTCGATAACTTATTGATTGCCTTTTCTGATATAGCGGGCATGTTCGTGTTGTTGTTGTTATTGTTGCAAATGGCTGTTTTCGACCATCGGTGGTTTTTGCGCGACTGACGCTGGCGCATCTGTGATCTTTGCACGGCTGGTCATCTGTCTATGCGGCGCGCTACTACACACACAACTAAATTTCCGTGAGCGAAGGTGCTAAGTGTCGAAAATGGCTCGAATCTACATCGTACAATGGGTCGCTAAGTCAGATTTCGCGAAAACAGAGATTTTTTCGGTGTTGTTGGTCGGTCGGTCGATGCGCACGAGGTACCGTTTCGTTGATGCAATAATTCCTGCCACCTGTATGAATTCGCAACGCCACTAACAGGTCTGGTGAAGTTAGTTCAAGCCAAGTCGCCGACATTAGAGCCACTCAAAGCGGTCTCAGTAAGTTCTCATATCGTCGGAGATGCGCGTTACCTACGCCAAACGATTTGATAGGCCAACAGGACTAGTAATTGGTTCGCTTCCACTTGGAGCTATGAACAACCCCTGTCGGTGCCTTCATCGCTGCGGCCGAGAAACGTGTTGGTGTCCTTCGGGAGTGCCGCAATTCTAACCTTTAGGTGAAGCGTTTTACATAGTTGAGGCGTTTTAGGTGCTCTAATTTAGCATTATTAGTCCCCAAACGTATCGTATATTTTTTGGTTTTCGCTTCTAACTCGTTGGCTTGTACATATTTGATGACAAAACATTGTGTGTAACGCTCTTGCACTTCCCCACTATTGCAGTTACGCGCTTGCGGCACAATCGCAAATCCGAAGTGCTCAACTTTAAATTCGAGCACAATCACGCCACCATTGTGCGCACCGTCATTCATTTGTACATACGCGGCCGCGACTGGATGCACGAATACGAGCCGGAACTGCTGCACGAGCCCAGACGTCCGTCCGAGGAGACGCGCCGCCATGTTGTCGTCAGCATACATCGAGCGGTGCGGCGCCCGAATGGGTTAAACTTTACACACACTGTCAAATTAGCGGAGACGCGCCAAAAAATTCCGACTGGCCTCGGACAATGGGTGCAAATCGAAGTGCAGCAACTGGCCGCACACTGGACCGAATATCGAAACGCCACGCTGACACTGGTCGTCAAGTGTCAGGAGCCGTGGATGCGGCCGTTCGTAGTAACCGGCGGTGATGGCGCACAGCACAAGCCGTTGGTAAGTAGATCAACTTCTTCAACCTTTTCCCAACAATTTCGGTTCATGTGTGACACGCCCACTAATAACAACACAACACACTTGCCTGCTTATTTCGTTCTATTCCGCGTATGTCTTAGACAGTACACATCGAAGTATTAACCAAGGACCAACGTCGACGCAAGCGCAGCACCTCGCTGGACTGCCAAGAGAGCGATCACGAAATGCGCTGCTGCCGCTACCCGCTCAAGGTCAACTTTACAAACTTCGGCTGGCACTTCGTGGTCGCTCCGACTTCCTTCGATGCGTACTTTTGCAACGGCGAATGCAAAATCGGCTACCTGGAGGAGTCCCCGCACACGCACATCGCCTCGCTGACTACCTCGGCCACGCCCTGCTGCTCGCCTACCAAAATGAGCTCACTCAACCTACTCTACTTCGACAACGAGCAGAACCTGGTGCTCAGCACCATACCAAACATGTCGGTGGAGAAGTGCAGTTGCTCGTAGTAGAGACACCACTCCTCCATAGGCAGCTTATATACATACTACATAACTATATATGTAGCTGTATGTACGTATTACATTCTGTATATGCTACTGTATCATTTGAGAAGAACTCTATCCATATACCACATACTAAACTAGTACAGACACACACACATAGATTAAAGTAGAAGGAGCGTCCACCTAGACTGTAAGCACCGCTTTCCCACAAGACGGTAACAATTCGGTAACGATTTAGAAAAGGAAATTTAAGTAAGATTTGTGTGTTGTGACAAGGTGTCACAACTATGAACGGCGCGCAGCGCCGTCACTTCAGCCTTCTCTTCGGTCCAATTATTTGCCCAACACTGTACAATTTCCACTCACACCAACACAACATTTTCAGCTACTTGCATTAGAACTAAATAAAACCGCACTAACATCGCAAACAATTTTCACAACTTTCAGTTGCTGGCCTTCGCATTTATTGCCCTCAGGGCTAACGTTTTGTTTTTTTAATATTTTTCATTTATCTGATGAAAAATTCCATTCTTACGCCTCCTTTGCGTGTCGGTAAAAGTTTTCGAGAGTTGTCCTTTCCTACGGCTCATTGCCATTACTAATTTATATATATAGATATATATATACACACACACACACACACGGATATGTATTCAGCTGAGTAATTTCTTAAGTAAACTTAATATTTATTTTGCTTCTCGAATACATCAATGACATCCATATGATCACAACAATGACATCCATATGACAATATATATATAAATATATATATATATACGAGTATATGTAGACATCTCGTAGGCAGCATTACATACAAATATTTGATAGTTTCGCAAAAATTGCATGCATTCAGCCACACTACCGATAAGAACTAGATGCATATACAACAATTTTTTACTCTAACAATACCACACCCTATACAATGCTACATACATATATACACAATGTATGAAATAAGAACTAAATAAAGTGCAATTAAACAGAATATATATATATATATATATATATACAAATCGCAAATAGACACATCGCAACACAACTGCCAAGGACGACTTATGGGCAATCCAAATTATCGCTGGTGTTGGCGCCGCAAGTCAAACTATATACTATATTGGATAAACGGTACTATATAAAGCGTGATTAATAAATTTGAAAGAAACTCAAAAGGCTCCAAAAGTATTTTTTCCAGCGCTCAAGGGGGAAGGGTGAATGGGGAAAACCCAGTTTCTAGAAATCTTTTAAACGCCTTTTGACACATTTTACAGGTGAAATTAGACCAAAACTAATAATCTAAATTATTACTCAACGTGTAGTAGAAAAATGTGTCCAAACACAGTACCGAACCGGAAAGCCGAGAAAATTTGAAAAAGGTCGACCTTTTAAAACCGTCTGTAGCTCATAAGCCAGTACAGCTAACAAGATGAATTACAACTCGCTTAATAACACCGTGCGACAGCATTTTTCACACCGGGAAAATTCCATATAGACGATATCGATCGAATTTCGATATTCCGGACAATTAAAAACCAGGCACGGTCCGAAATATCGAAATGTTCGGATTACCAAGATTGAACACACATGAAACCAGGGACCGTAACAGTTATACGTTTTTTTTTTTTCTTATTAGTCCACAAATTTTTTCGATTTTTATTTTAGTTGTCCTATGATAACAATTATTCGTGACTTCTATTTAAAAAAGTCATCAATAAAAATCATTCAGTGACTTTTATTTATAAAAGTCATCAATAAAAATCATTGAATGACTTTTATTTTTTATGTAATCAATAAAAATCATTCAGTGACTTTTATTTATAAAAGTCATCAATAAAAATCATTCAATGACTTCTATTAATAAAAGTCATCAATAAAAATCATTCATTGACTTTTATTTATAAAAGTCATCAATAACAATTATTCAATGACTTTTATTTTTTAAGTCATCAATAAAAATCAGCCAGTGACTTTTATTTTTTAAGTCATCAATAAAAATCAGTCAGTGACTTTTATTTTTTAAGTCATCAATAAAAATCATTCAGTGACTTTTATTTGTTGAGTCGCAATATAAAAGTAATTTTCATTAATTTCACTATTGGATTCATTAAATATCGAAATGTATATATATTCTTAATCGGCTTAACAAGACCTGTCTTGACAATTCTATTTCCTGGAAGAATCATAACTTTTGCATGCATTAATGAAAATTACTTTAATATTGCGACTTAAAAAATAAAACTCACTAATTGATTTCTATTGATGACTTTTATAAATAAAAGTCACTGAATGATTTCTTTCGCCGACTTAAAAAATAAAAGTCACTGATTGATTTTTATTGATGACTTTTATAAATAAAAGTCACTGAATGACTTCTTTTGCTGACTTAAAAAATAAAAGTCACTGGCTGATTTTTATTGATGACTTAAAAATAAAAGTCATTGAATAATTGTTATTGATGAGTTTTATAAATAATAGGGGTACCGATTAATTCGTGCCGTTTTTTTAATATTATATATATCATCATCATCATCATTATCATTATCATTACATAGTATAAAGCAAAGTCGCTGCCGCTGTCTGTCCCTATGTATGCTTAAATCTTTAAAACTACGCAACGGTTTCTTAAGCGGTTTTTTTTAATGGATAGAGTGATTCAAGAGGAAGGTTTATATGTATAAAACATGCATAATATAGTAGAGAAACACTGATAAATTTAGAGGTAAACATTATAAGGAACAAGCATTAGAGTGTATGTATAGCAAATTACATTCAAACGTTAGGGTGTGTCTATAGCAATTTACATTTCAAACGTTATCGTGCATTCGGTGACCGAACATCCCGCCCTCATGGAAAGGTCTCTTTCAACAAGGCAAAATAGCGAGTTTCTGTATAGGTCGACGAATGATTCCTTTGGTTGTCCGTATATTGGAAAAATAATTTTTTTTCATCATTGCAAAAATGCTTAAAATTTCAGAGAAAAAGAGTTGGCTGGCAATGCTGTTCGCCGAATGTAAACAAAACAGACAAAAGACAAAGAAAAAACAGACAGAAAACAGCTTTTCAACTCGAGTGTTGAATTTTAGAGCTTTTTTTCTTTTTCTTTCGGCGAACAGCATTGCCAGCCAACTATTTTTCTCTGAAATTTTAAGCATTTTTGCAATGATGAAAGAAAATTATTTTTCCAATTTTCGTTATGATTTTCTTTTCAATTACAGATGTGTTTATCAGGATTATTTTGCAGTTACGTATTTCTTTTTAGGAACTGGTGTAAAAATCACTACATATATACAGCAAAGTCGCAAAGTCCCTATGTGTCCTTATAACTTGAAAAAAAGTCGGGAAAACGGGGCGTGGTACCACAAGAATACATTTTTAGACAATAACTTTGGAACCATAAATCACACATCAATTAAATTTGGTACAAACTTTCTATTTGATCATATCCTTCGATAGAGGGAATGGGATGGGTATTGAACAAAGGGGTGTGGCACCGCCCATACAACTCAAATTTTTAAATGGAATAGCTTCGGCATTGTAAGTCGCACAGCATTGAAATTTAGTGCACCTTCGTTTCATAGATGTGTCATTCTACTGTTAAATTTTGATGGGCGTTGAACAAGGGGCGTGGCACATTTTTTATGACCAAACATTTCAGCAGAACTGTAAGTCGCACATCAATGAAACTTGGTACGAACCTACCATTTAGTCATATCTTTCGACAGAGGGAATGGGGCGGGTATTTAACAAGAGGGCGTGGCTCCGCCCATACAACTAAAATCTTTTATATGGAATAGCTTCGGAATTGTAAGTCGCACAGCGTTTAGTACCCCGTCGTCCCATAGATGAGTTATTCTACTGGTAAGATTAGGTGGGCGTTGGACAAGAGGCGTGGCACATTTTTTGTGATCCAAATATTCCGCTGAACTATAGGTCGAACAGCAATGAAATTAAGTACGAACCTACCATTTATTCATATCTTGCGACAGAGGGAATGATGAGGGTATTGAACAAGGGGGCGTGGCACTGCCCATACAAACCAAATTTTTAATAGAGAATATCTTTGAAGTTGTAAGTCGTACAACACTGAAATTTAGTGCCCCGTCGTCCCATAGATGGGTCATTCTACTGGTAAGTTTTTATAAGCGTTGGACAAGGGGCGTGGCACATTTGTTGGGACCCAAATATTTCGCTGAACTATAAGTCGCTCAGCAATGACAGTACGAATCTACCATTTTCTCTTTCGACAGAGGGCATTGTGCGGATATTGAATAAGGGGCCGTGGCCCTGCCAATATAACTTAAATATTGTTCAAGCGCTATCCATTTCTTTACTGAAACTTAGCAGCACCATTGCTTATTTACGGGCCTCGATTGCGTTAATCAGTAGCTCCCTCCTCTTCCTTTAGTTGGTTTTCTTCGTCAATTTGCCATTTGCCACATCGCCATTGATTCGCCATCTCGCGTATTTCATTATAAAAAAACAACAAATGTCGTGCGGGACGAAGTTCGCCGGGTCAGCTAGTATTATATATAATATAATATATAATATATATATAATAATAATATAAATAATATATAATATAATATATTATATAATATAAATTTAATATTCAAAGTATTGTCCATCACTAGTTATAACTTGTTCCCATTTTTCTGGTAATTCACGAATACCCTTTCTGAAAAATTCGGCCGGCTTTTCCGCTATCCACGAATCGATCCAATTTTTGACTTCTTCATAATTGAAGAAGTGCTGGTCAGCCAGGCCATGTTGCATTGATCGGAAGAGATAGTAATCGGATGGCGCAAGGTCTGGACTATACGGCGGGTGGGGTAGGACATCCCATTTGAGCGTTTCAAGTAGGTTTTGAGGACCTGTGCAACATGTGGCCGAGCATTGTCATGTTGCAAAATTACCTTGCCGTGCCTTTGTTCATATTCCGGCCGTTTTTCGCGCAGTGCTCGGCTCAAACGCATCAATTGTCGTCGGTAGACTTCCCCTGTGATCGTTTCATTCGGTTGCAACAGCTCATAATAGATCACACCTTCAGGCCATGAATATTCTGAACGGCCGTCGATGATGATGCATGGCCGGGGTATCCATACGTTGCTCGACGTTTTGGATTATCGTAATGGACCCACTTTTCATCGGCAGTGACAATTCGATGCAAAAAACTTTTTCTTTTGTGCCGTTGAAGCAGTTGTTCACACGTGAAAAATCGGCGTTCGACGTCTCTTGGCTTCAATTCATACGGCACCCAATGGCCTACCTTCCGGATCATTCCCATTGCTTTTAGACGATCGGAAATGGTTTGTTGAGCGACGCCAAGTGATTTTGCAAGTTCTTCTTGCGTTTGGAATGGATTTTGGTCGAGCAATGTCTCCAATTCGTGATCTTCAAACTTTTTTGGCTGTCCGGGCCGTTCATCGTCCTCCAAGTCAAAATTGCCACTTTTGAACCGTGCAAACCACTTCTGGCTCGTACGCTCAGCTAGAGCATGCACACCATACACTTCCACCAAAATACGATGACTTTCGGCAGCCTTTCTCTTCATATTGAAGTAATAAAGAAGTACTCCCCGCACAAAAGTACAAAATTCGACATTTTCAGAGTAAAAAAAAGTATTGTTGTTTACGCTTAAGCTAAATGACACATACTGATTCTGAAACTATATGACAATAGGCTATTGTCATATTGTCAATATTGTCAATAGCTTTCCAACACATATTTGGAAAGATGAATCACGGTCCACAAAATCAAATTACGCCATCTGTTAGAAAACCGCACGAAATAATCGGTACCCCTATTAAAAGTCATTGTATGATTTTTATTGATGACTTTTATAAATAGAAGTCACAGTCAAACCTAAATTGGAGCGTCAGCGGCAAGCAACTGTCAAAATTGCTTCATGCCCATACAAAATGTATGGGGCAAACCGCAATTGAAACGCTCTGACGCTGAGCTATTCGAATTTCCAATTTTGACAAGGCGTTAGCGGTTGAAGTTGGCTGCGACTAACAAAAACGCCTGTAATTTATATTTGATTTGATTTAAATTGTGAGGAATTTATTCAAATAAGAGCTAAGTTTTGCAAAATAATAATAATTTGTTGTTTTTTTGGCAACTAAACAGATATTTTTTTACATTTCATGATTTTTACAATCCCAACGCAACGCTTCAATTTCGGTATGCCGCACTGAGCAAGAGCGTTGCGTCAGAAAACGCAACGCTCAACGCTCCAATTTAGGTTTCACAGTCATGATACAAAAATATACAGGTAGATTCAATCGAGCAAAATTAAAAGTCATTTGCTTTTTTGACAAATAAAAATAAAATTTTAAGGGTGCAAAAAAAAGTAGAAATACAGAAACTGAATGATATACTACATAAACTAATTGTGTGAAATTGCAGCTCTGTAGCAAAAAAGAAAATAGTAGTACACAATTTGTAAACAAATATTTTTTCCAATTGTCAATTTTATTTTTATCTGTCGCATTGAAACTACCTGTATATTTATGTATCATGATAGAAGTCATTGAATGATTTTTTTGTTGATGACTTTTATAAATAAAAGTCACTGAATGATTTTTATTGATGACTTCAAAAATAAAAGACATTGAATAATTGTTATTGAAGACTGTTCGTGAACGCAATCCACCGTGCCATCCTTATATTTAATCTTTACATTCTTTTTATGTAATTTTGTTTGTTCCGCTACTGCTACCACCTGTTCAATGTCTTTCCTCTTCGCTGTAACTATCATTCACTGACATTCGCTCGCTCACTTCATTTTTTGGCACGAGCGAGTGACGTGGTCCGGCAATAAACGTGGTTTGGTTTGAAATTTAAAGGTTTTGCAGTTTCATTCATTCATTTCTCACCAAAAGCTGGTCCTTCGAGCCGGATCACGTCGAAAACCTTTATACAGTCCACACTAGTTGTCAACGAAAGCAGTTTAATCGAAATGGAGAGAGATTGGGCAGAACTAGTTCAATTGCGCGGCCGCCTGAAAGGTTCCATTTCGCGCATGTGGGCGTACGCGGACAAACCACCGGCAGACTGCACATGTGAGGATGTGGTCACTCGGTTGGAACGCCTGCAGGAGCTATGGAGCGAGTTTAGTGTCATCAGCACCGCAATGTACAAATTCAGCGAGGATCCTGACTACGATGATCCTAATGTGGATTTTGCAGTTTACGAGGACAGGGTGTTGGCAGCACGTGGTCGGCTGCGTAAGTTACATAATTCGCTGCAACCGCCGACACGACCGGCGCAAGACGAGTCTATTGCAAAACTGGCTGATCAACAAGCTGAGTTTTTCCAACAAATGTCTGCAGCATCTACAGCAGCCAGCGCGATGAGGGAAAATGAATTACCTAAAATCACAATTCCGCCATTTACCGACCAATACCAAGCCTGGCCGTCGTTTAAAGATCTGTTCATCAGTGCGATTCATTCGAAACATAACCTCACTAATACTCAAAGGTTTCATTAAATAAAATCATTGCTCAAGGGGGATGCCGCACAGACATTGTCACACATTCCAGTCACGGAAAAGGCTTATGACACCGCTTGGGTCCGGTTAAACGACCGCTACGACCGACCGCGTCATATCGTTGCATCTTTCATTGACACCTTCATGGCTTTGCCGTCATCATCCGCGGAAAACTCAGCAATACTACGCAAGATCTCAGACGGAGCCAATGAGGTCATCAGGGGCTTGGATGCAATCGCGCACAGCGAGCGAGATTGCTGGCTTATTTACCTGCTGGAGTCAAAACTTGACCCAGACTCACGACGAAAGTGGATTGAGGCAAGCCGAGACAACAACGCACCTACTATCATCGAATTTTTCGACTTCTTAGATTCCCGTTGCGAGGAGCTTGAGCTATCACAGCACAAGTCTACCTTTAGTTCTAAGACTTCAATTTCTTCACAGGGTAAGTCACGCTATGACACGTCCCGTTCTCTTGTTTCGATGGATGGTTCGAGGGCAGCTCAGAAATGTGCAAAGTGTTGCGCAGCAGATCACGCACTTGCTAAGTGCCCAGCATTCGAAGCTCTCCAGATTGATGATCGACGCTTATTCGCCAAGGAGAAATCCTTGTGTTTCAACTGCCTACGTTCAGGCCACACCTCAAGCACATGCAACTCCAAGTTTCGCTGCCGACTTTGCAACCGACGACATCATAGCACGCTACATCCTGCGCAAGACGAGCCAGCAGTCAGTGTACCTCAGGCGTCTTCCACATTCGCTTCTGGAGCAACTCCAACCCTCACACCCGCGGCTAGCACATCAACTGCTAGCAGGCCTTGGCACACCGTTGCGCATGTGGCGCGGCTAATCTTTGCTTTTGTCTCGCCGCAACACCATGCGGCGGTTTCGCCTCCATGGACAGGACGCTCTAGAGCGTTATTACCCACGGCACTCGTTGATGTTCGAACAGCGCAAGGCTACTTTATACCCTGTCGCGTTTTGCTTGATTCAGCATCTGAACTATCCTACATATCTGAGCGCTGTGCCCAGAAACTTGGAATACAACGCTCTCCTTCAAAAATTGCAGTTAGGGGAATCGCCTCTTCGAAAGCTGAAGCAACACGTGGCTGCTTCACGCTTACTCTCAAGTCCCGTGTGTCCGAGCACACGCTCGGCGCCTTGGTACATGTTCTGAATAGCATAACTTCAAATCTTCCTGTGGCAACAATCAACATTGATTCAGAGGAACAATTTCAGGGACTTGAACTGGCTGACCCAACTTTCAACATATCGACCTCAGTAGACATCTTATTAGGAGCACAACATGTTTGGGATGTGTTCACAGGCAACAAATTGGCCGACGCTAGCGGCAACTACTTTGCTGTTTCTTCAATTTTTGGTTGGATCGTCACCTCTATAGCAGGTTGGGAAGAAACCTCTTCCACCTCATCATTCGTCACCGTGACCGACATCGATGATTCGCTTCGAAGATTCTGGGAAATAGAGGAGCCCAGTAGTCTTCAGCCCACGAAATCTGAGGATCTTTTCGTGGAGCAACACTTTCAGAGTACTCACTCGCGTTATGCAGATGGTAAATACTGCGTTGATCTACCGTTCAAGGACGACAACCCACGTTTTGCAAACACCCTGCGGGGGGCACTTTCGCGCTTTCATGCCGTCGAGCGCCGGTTGGCAAAAAATAAAAACCTGAAGGACCAATACACGGACTTCATGCAACAATATGAGACACTAGGGCATATGAGGGAGATCCAGCACCCACACCATACTGGCAACGATGGACATGTATTCTATCTGCCACATCATCCAGTTCTTGGCAAGAAGTTGCGAGTCGTGTTCGATGGAGCATTTGAAGATGTGAGCGGAGTGTCACTTAACAGCGCGCTGCACATCGGGCCGAGCATTCAGCGCAATCTATTTGCCGTTTGTTTAAGATTTCGTTTTCATCGTTTTGTATTTACAGCGGACATTGTCAAAATGTTCCGACAGATATGGGTGTCTGAACATCATCGCGATTTTCAACGAATCCTTTGGAGAGAGCGCCCAGACCAGCCGCTGAAGCACTACCAGTTGTGCACGGTCACCTATGGAACTGCCTGTGCTCCGTTTTTGTCCGTAAGGGTGCTTGAGCAGTTAGCGCGTGATTACCAACATAAATTTCCTAGCGCCAGCCGAGTGCTGCTCGAAGATTTTTACGTCGACGATGTTCTAACGGGTGCTTCATCAGAGGAAGAGCTTATCGATAAACGCAACGAACTCATACAACTGCTAACCTGCGCCGGCATGGAGTTACGGAAATGGATGTCCAATTCAGCGGTCATCATGTCTGACCCTTCTATTCAACATGAGATGTTTGCGGAGGAAATATCCAAGGTACTCGGCCTATATTGGAGACCTAAGGAAGATACATTGGCCTACAACACTCGCGTGGAGTATACATCTATCGTTACCAAAAGACAGGTTTTGTCTGATGCTTCACGGGTGTTCGACCCTCTCGGATTTTTGGCGCCCGTCATTGTTCGCTTTAAAACTATGTTCCAGGAGCTTTGGTTGCAAAAACTGACTTGGGATGAGCCATTGCCTCAAGCTCTAGCTAATGTGTGGGCGCAGTACCGCCACGATCTCCGCCACGTTACGGCTCTGTCACTACCGCGGTTTGTTCCCAGTTCCTTGGACGGATTGGAAATCCACGGTTTTTCGGACGCTTCAATCAAGGCATATGCAGCTGCTGTCTACTGCAGGTCGAAGAGCAAAGGTGGAGAAGTCGTTGTATCGTTGATAGCAGCAAAGACACGCGTTGCGCCATTGAAGACAGTGTCGCTGCCACGATTGGAGTTATGCGGCGCGCTTCTTTTAGCGCGTCTCACTAAGCTTATACTTGAGGCACTGCCCCACCGGGCAGCCACTGTTTATGCCTGGTGTGATTCTACAGTGGTTTTGTCTTGGCTTTCGATCCCTCCGGTGAAGCTAAAGACCTTCGTCGCGAATAGGACGAGCGAAATACTGGACACTCTACCGCGGAGCGTATGGAACCATGTAGCATCAGCGGAGAATCCTGCAGATTGCGCCTCCCGTGGGATGCCGGCAGCGGATCTCCGCAACTTCGAGCTCTGGTGGAGTGGGCCTCGCTGGCTAAAGAATCAACATGAACTAGAAGGTATTCTACGCAAAAGTAATTCATTTATTCCTTCTACAGGGTGCGAAGCTGCTCTAGAAGTCAAGAGCGCCACAATCAACTTACTAGCTACTGAAAGTGAACGGTGCGACCCAATAAACATGCTGCTTGATCGCTCATCGTCGTGGCAACGGGTACTTCGCACCATGGCGTACGTGATTCGATTTATTCATCGATGCAGAAAACTTACACCCGACAACCCCTCAGTCAGCCTAACCTTTAACGAGATCACCTGTGCACGCAGGAAATTGCTTCGTCATGCACAAGACTGTTTTAAAGAGGAGCGGAAATCTCTACTGCGCAACAATGAAATACACCCTCGCTCTAGACTACTAAAGCTAACACCATTTTTGGATGAACAGCAACTTCTTCGAGTGGGTGGGCGCATTTCTACCTCCGCGCTAGATATGGAAGGAAAACATCCAATAATTTTACCTAAACAGCACAGGGTAACGCATCTTTTGCTTGTCGATGAGCACGATCGACATCTGCACCCAGGCGTATCGGCGCTATTCGTAATTGTGCGTCAAAGATATTGGATATTGGGAGGAAGAAATCTCATTCGCAAAATTACACACACCTGTTTCAAATGCTTTCGCCAAAGACAGACAGTGACGCAACAGCTGATGGCGGATCTGCCGCATATACGCGTACGACAGGCCTTTCCTTTCCAACACGCTGGGTGCGATTATGCAGGCCCTATCGCACTGAAATTGTACCGTGGTAGGAATGCACGTCAAACAAAGGGCTACATCTGCATATTTGTGTGCCTTACAACCTCCGCCATCCACGTCGAGCTAGTCACGGATTTAACGACAGAGTGCTTTCTAGCCGCACTAAGACGGTTTGTCTCGCGGAGAGGCAAATGCACGCAGATCTTCAGCGATAACGGACGCAACTTTCTTGGTGCTTCTCGTGTGTTGAACGAGATGCAGCAAGCGATAAGGTCGCAAAAGCATAATGACATCGTGGCCGAATCCTTAGGTATGGACGGCATCCGATGGAATTACATTCCACCCCATGCACCCCACTGGGGCGGTATCTGGGAGTCAGCAGTGCGCTCTGTAAAACTTCACATGCGCCGCGTAATTGGAAGCGCCGTACTCACCGTCGAGCAGATGAATACACTTCTGATCCAGATTGAAGCTGTCGTGAATTCGCGGCCATTGGGTGTCGCATCAGATACCGACACTAACTATCTTTCTCCTTCTCACTTCCTACTAGGCAGACCGCTCACTATGGTGCCTGAAGGTAGCCTGCAGAACATCAACGAGAACAAGCTTGATTATTGGCAGCAAATCCAAAATATGTATCAGGGCTTCTGGCGACGATGGCATCAAGAGTATTTAACATCACTTCAGAATCGACCGAAATGGAACCGGCGCACTCCAAACTTGTCTGTTGGCGACGTCGTGGTCTTAAAGGATAGCAGCACACCGCCCGCAATGTGGCCTATGGGCAAGGTGCTCGTGACCTACCCAGGCGCTGATGGCCTCATACGCGCCGTCAAGCTTCGTACTGCTCGTGGGGAGTTGACTAGACCTATAACCAAGCTCGCTGTACTGCCGTTATTCTGAAACGCTGTTTCAGTGGCGTCCGGGATGTTCGTGAACGCAATCCACCGTGCCATCCTTATATTTAATCTTTACATTCTTTTTATCTAATTTTGTTTGTTTCGCTACTGCTACCACCTGTTCAATGTCTTTCCTCTTCGCTGTAACTATCATTCACTGACATTCGCTTGCTCACTTCATTTTTTGGCACGAGCGAGTGACGTGGTCCGGCAATAAACGTGGTTTGGTTTGAAATTTAAAGGTTTTGCAGTTTCATTCATTCATTTCTCACCAAAGACTTTTATAAATAAAAGTCACTGAATGATTTTTATTGATGACTTAAAAAATAAAAGTCATTGAATGATTTTTATTGATGACTTTTATAAATAAAAGTCACTGAATGATTTTTATTGACCTAAAAAATAAAAGTCATTGAATGATTTTTATTGATGACTTTTATAAATAAGAGTCACTGAATGATTTTTATTGACGACTAAAAAAATAAAAGTCACCAATAATTGTTATCATTAATTAATTTAATTGACTGGCACGACAGCCCGCTTACGCGAGACTAAGGCCTAGCTTCCCGCAACCACCCGTGTTGTGCGTGTGAATTTGCACACGGGTGGAAGGGACCTACAGTTTTATGCCGGTTCCGAACGGCAGGTTGGGAGCTCTCAGAGGTTTGATATTTCCAGCTGAGAGGACAGTTACCGAAAGAGAAAACGAGTTTTCCCGTTATTTTTTTAGGTGTTATTACAGGCAGTATTTGAACCTGGGTCGCTGCCTTCGACTCGCGGTCCAACGCACTAACCAACTGAGCCACGGCGGCTCGTTATCATAGGACAACTAAAATAAAAATCGAAATAAAACTGTTATTTGTGGACTAATATGAAAAAATCAAAAATAATTGTTATTGAAGGATTTTTAAAATATAAATAAAAAAGAATTCTTATATTTTTAATTTTTCCGTAAAAATTACAAAAAAAAGTTGATTGCCAAGTTTGATTCTCCGTGCGAAAAGAAATGTATTGGTATATTTCATTTATTTGCATGATTTTTCCTTCATAGTAAAATTTTCAATTATAGTTTTCATAAATAACTGTTATTTCTAGTCCCTGCATGAAACTTATTTTTTATTGAATTAAAATTGTTTTTACATTTTTAATGATTTTAATAGAAATTTGTAATTTTAATTTGGCGAAGTTTTGTTATATTTTTCTTTTTGTATGCAGGATCTCTGAGACTTAGTTTAGTTTTAAAATGTCCCCTGCGGAAAAATCCTGCTCTTCTGCATATTTAATACACGTGTTAAATGCAGATATAGCTTCAGAGTGCAGATTTCCTGGATCTTGGTTTTCATTTTCATCGTGATTGATGTTCTCGATATCGTCTTCTTCAATTTCATCATCAGTGAATTCAGTGTCGTCATTCATCCACTCATCAATCTCATTATCATTATAAACATTCGGGGATATTTCGACAAGTAGGTCAACTATTTGAGTTGAATTACTGGTGCGTAACATCGCAAGAGGCAGATTATCATCTGAATCCCATTCTTCGTCGTAAAGAATTTTTTTAAAACACTTTTTAAGGACACCTTCATCCACAATATCCCAAGCATAAAGTTTTTTAAAGAATCCATTATGTAAATTATTTGTTGAACTGGACAAAAGATGAGATTAAAAACTTTTACGATATTTCATTTTAAAAATTCGTATAGCATTTTGGTCCATTTGGGCAAACACATAACGCATAAGTCCTTGTAAAAGTTTGATAATGATTGTAGATGGCAAGTCGCATAGTCTAGCAGTAGAAGTGCTTTAGTTGGCAAATTCCTTTCTTTTAAGTATCGTTTTACTTGGTTTACAAATGATTTTTCAAACCAGTTTTTAAACAGCAGCTCAGTCGTCCAAGCATTTTTGGAGTTAGCATATTGTAACGGTACGTTCACTTTCTTAAACGCCCTTGGATTTTTAGCTTTTCCGATCATCAATCATTTAAGGTTATTTTCTCCCGTTGCATTGCAGCAAACAAGCAGGGTTTCTCTTTCTTTACCAATTTTACGTCCTTGTGCGTATTTTTCAGTATGCAATGCAAGCGTTTTTTCTGGTAGCTTCCTGCAAAAAAGTGCAGTCTCATCCGCATTATAGACTTGAGAATATTTAATGCCCATTTCTGCAATTTTTGTGTGTAGTTTTTCAATGAAGCGCTGAACAGCAATAGGATCGTTAGATAGGTTCTCGCCAGATATTTTAAGAAATTTTATTCCATATCGTGAGCGAAAATTATCAAGCCAACTGTTACAGAATAGTTTTGCCTTCTCTTGATTGATCTCAGAGGAAATTTGTGCACTGTGTTGTCTTTTATTTATAAGCCTTCCTCCATCAGTTGGTATTCAGCAGATCGCATAGTTTTGCTTTTACCATGGCCGCTTTCTGTTTTAGCAATGTAACTTCAACAAAAAACACGATTGACTGACTTATGTGTGTATTCAAAATGTTTCACAGTCTTACTGTCTTACTGGCCTCGATAGCCCAGCGGGTAGCGCGCTGGCTTCTCATACCGAGCGCCCAAGGTTCGATTCCTGGCTCGGGCTGGAAAAAACGCTCATCTACTTCTATCGCTATCCACATGAAGCAGATGAGAATTACAAGAAACGCACAAGTGCGCTCTTGGCAGGCAATGGCAAAACCTCCAAGTGTGAAAGAAAAACTGCCAATCGCCGTTCGGAGGTCCCCTCCCCTCCCTTTCCCCATCCGCTCGAAATGTGTGCTGTAACATATGTTGGGAAAAAACAGTGTTGCATACACATTTCAAAAAACGGGTGAAATATATGTGGTATCACAATGGGCCTTTCGGGCCTCCGAGTGTGTCTCTTATAGAGGCAGCCACCATAACTTAACCTACTTAATAATTTGTAATCCATTTAATTTTATGTCGGAAGTTGTAGATTTGCCTACATTGTACTCCACTGCCAGTTGACGAAGTGATTTTCCACTACTTAATTTGTTTAGAATTTCTTAGAATTTCCATCGTTAACCCATTTTCGGCCGCTACCAAAAATAGCCAATATTTTTTTAATTCCTTTTAAGAACTTACATTTAGGACCTTAATCAAGAATATATTTGGTTTTTTTGTGTGTTTTTTTACAAATTTTTTTTATAAATTAATAAAAATTCAATTTCAATTAAAAACAAATACAAGGTGCAACCCAAAGTAAACAGGACTTTTATAAAATAAAGAAAACGGATGATTATTTTTGTATAATTCTTTTTATTTATTCAAAATACTCTCCTTCTGCTTCGATACAACGTTTTGCACGGTCCAAAAGCATTTGGAATGAGTGTTTTAGGTCATCGGCCGGCATCGCCTTCAGAATGTTGGTACAAGCCTTTTGGATGTCCTCAACGTCCTTATAACGGTTTCCTTTCATCGGCAAATGCAACTGACCGAATAAGTAGAAGTCACAGGGAGCCATATCAGGCGAATACGGTGAATGATTGATGGTAAAAATGCGATTTTTGGTCAAATAATCGGTCGTAACTAGGGCTCTGTGAGCCGGTGCATTATCATGCAATAAACGCCAACTTCCTTCCTCGCGATATTCTGGCCGAATACGACGAATGCGATGCACCAAACGCTTCAAAACTTCAACATAAAACAAAGCGTTAATTGTTTTTCCCGGTGGAACAAACTCTCGATGAATTATTCCCTTTGAATCGTAGAAACAAATGAGATGAGTTTTGATTTTTGACTTCTCACGGCGGGTTTTTTTCGGATTTGGCTCATCTGGGTGCTTCCATTCGGCACTTTGACGCTTTGTTTCGGGATCATATTGAAAGCACCACGTTTCGTCACCGGTTACGATGTTGAACAAGAAATTTGGATCACGTCTGGCTTCCCGAACGATGTCTTTTGCGTGCTCAATTCTCTGCGCTTTTTGGTCGTCGGTTAAAGTGTGCGGAATGAAGCGAGAACACACTTTACGGAGACCCAAATGTTCGGTTAAAATGCGATCAATTGATGTTTTGGAGATGTTCAATTCCATTTCCATCAATTCCAATGATGATTTTGGCTGCATTTTGATAAAATCACGCACAGTTTTGATGGCATCGTCAGTAATCACAAATTTCGACTGGCCGACGTGTTCGTCGTCATTCAAGTCTTCACGACCATTCTTGAATCGATTCAACCACTCATTAACACGGCCACGGGATAAACAATCATCACCATAAACTTGCTTTAACAATTTAAACGTTTCGGTAAAAGTTTTACCAAGTTTAAAACAGAACTTAATATTAGCTCTTTGTTCGATCGACATTCTCGTACCAAAGTTAAAAACATACTGTCACATTGAGCGGGATATTTCGGCGTCTACTAGACCAAATGTCATGAAATTTAGACAGTATGTGAATGAAAGATGTACCTTTCCAACGCATGTCCTCACACATAGATGGCGCCACCAGAAACGTCCCTATTGCAAAAGTCCTGTTTACTTTGGGACGCACCTTGTATATATGTACATAGTTTTAGTCAAATAATAATCAAGCATGAAAACAAACAATTGTTGGCTTATACAAGGTGCGTCCCAAAGTAAACAGGACTTTTGCAATAGGGACGTTTCTGGTGGCGCCATCTATGTGTGAGGACATGCGTTGGAAAGGTACATCTTTCATTCACATACTGTCTAAATTTCATGACATTTGGTCTAGTAGACGCCGAAATATCCCGCTCAATGTGACAGTATGTTTTTAACTTTGGTACGAGAATGTCGATTGAACAAAGAGCTAATATTAAGTTCTGTTTTAAACTTGGTAAAACTTTTACCGAAACGTTTAAATTGTTAAAGCAAGTTTATGGTGATGATTGTTTATCCCGTGGCCGTGTTAATGAGTGGTTGAATCGATTCAAGAATGGTCGTGAAGACTTGAATGACGACGAACACGTCGGCCAGTCGAAATTTGTGATTACTGACGATGCCATCAAAACTGTGCGTGATTTTATCAAAATGCAGCCAAAATCATCATTGGAATTGATGGAAATGGAATTGAACATCTCCAAAACATCAATTGATCGCATTTTAACCGAACATTTGGGTCTCCGTAAAGTGTGTTCTCGCTTCATTCCGCACACTTTAACCGACGACCAAAAAGCGCAGAGAATTGAGCACGCAAAAGACATCGTTCGGGAAGCCAGACGTGATCCAAATTTCTTGTTCAACATCGTAACCGGTGACGAAACGTGGTGCTTTCAATATGATCCCGAAACAAAGCGTCAAAGTGCCGAATGGAAGCACCCAGATGAGCCAAATCCGAAAAAAACCCGCCGTGAGAAGTCAAAAATCAAAACTCATCTCATTTGTTTCTACGATTCAAAGGGAATAATTCATCGAGAGTTTGTTCCACCGGGAAAAACAATTAACGCTTTGTTTTATGTTGAAGTTTTGAAGCGTTTGGTGCATCGCATTCGTCGTATTCGGCCAGAATATCGCGAGGAAGGAAGTTGGCGTTTATTGCATGATAATGCACCGGCTCACAGAGCCCTAGTTACGACCGATTATTTGACCAAAAATCGCATTTTTACCATCAATCATTCACCGTATTCGCCTGATATGGCTCCCTGTGACTTCTACTTATTCGGTCAGTTGCGTTTGCCGATGAAAGGAAACCGTTATAAGGACGTTGAGGACATCCAAAAGGCTTGTACCAACATTCTGAAGGCGATGCCGGCCGATGACCTAAAACACTCATTCCAAATGCTTTTGGACCGTGCAAAACGTTGTATCGAAGCAGAAGGAGAGTATTTTGAATAAATAAAAAGAATTATACAAAAATAATCATCCGTTTTCTTTATTTTATAAAAGTCCTGTTTACTTTGGGTTGCACCTTGTATATGTACATACATGACGACTTCTTTCCAATGGCCGATTTTTCGACCACTGAAAAGTACGCGGTGCTGAGAGGTAAAAATATTTTCATAATCTTATGGATATCAATTGATTGTGGTAATTTGGTCTTTAGGCTTCGTAAATAATCAATAATAAATCAATAATTTGAAAAGGTCATATATTTTTCAGAATATTCAAAATATGACTAAAAAAATGCTTTTTTCGTGCCTTCGCCAACATCTCTAAATTTATCGTTTTTAAAAAAAATTATTATTTCGAGGGGTTACCAAAAGACCAAAGCTATTTTCTGCATCAAAAGTTCAAAGATATAATGTCTAAGTGCAGAGCTACTCTCCTTCAAAGTGGCTGGTAGATTTTTTGCCGAAAATGGGTTAAGAATGAACGTTTTTTCTTAACTATGGGTGCCATTGTTAATATATGATGCAGTTTACACAGTTAAATTAAACTTTTATAATTAATTAACACCACTTAATCTTATTCAACCCTTTGTTTCACACCTGAACCACCAAATGACATATTCTGAGTACAAATGTGTTTGTGTACATTTCTATGCATTACGACCGAAGAGAAAGCATATCGTTTTTCTCTCGAATTCCTGGTTTTTTTATGAAAACACATATTTATATAGAAAACGGGGACTCCCCGTAAAAAAGCAAACAAAAACTAGTGTCCGGATTTTTGAGGTAAATAAAAACTGTGATGTCCGGATTACAGAGTCTACAATGGAAAGCACTTGGGTGTCCGGATTACCGCGTTGTCCGAATTAGCAAGTGTCCGAATTATCGAGATTGTACTGTAATACTGCGTACTCAGTTTTTCTTTTCTACATCCTTTGTCCTTTTAAAAGGACTTTTGAAAAGGATAAACAATGAAAAAAATATAAAAAATACTTAACCTCGTTAGAATATGGCGCTATGTATATCAAATGAAAGAGGAAAGGCTCAAGAATTTAAATAGTGTCAAAATTGCATTACTCTAACTTTATTGGTTCGCAGTTATTTAAAAAAAAAATGCGGAAGCTGCAATTCTAATGAAGTACAAAAAATCTAGTTTATTTGAGTATCAGTATTTTAAATAATAAAAAGATACCAAATCAATGAAGCGCGAATAATTACATTTTGACACGTGATCAAGGAAATTTTGGGTTTTAACATACTTACTTTTCAAGAAAATTCTACATAAAATTTCAAAGATATAAAGGATTAAAATTTTCAAAGGACCTTTTTCATATCTTTTTTTTACAAATAGATAAAAAATCAATTTTATTTAAATTCTTGAGCTTTTCCTCTTTCATTTGATATACAGGGTATATCAGGTAACGGTAAGTATTTTTTATATATTTTTTCATTTTTTATCCCCTTCAAAATTTTGAAATCCCTTTAAAAGGACAAAGGATGTAGAAATGAAAAACTGAGTACGTAGTATTACTATGTTTGGTCTCTAGTTTCACGCCCATATGCGTTTTTTCCGGTGTGAAATTTTTTTTTAATTTTTGTCGCACTCTCCAAATTTCCAAAAATTGGCTTCAAGGCTGAAAGTCCCCGATATTTCGGAAAGTCGTAAAAATTTATGTCAGTTCAACAGGTAAGTTATTAGTATTCAACGTGTTGTATACAGTAGCTGCATATTGGAAGAAACCCCTATGAAAGCGAATGAGTTACGGACAGAACAAAACAGAACAGAAACAAAACTCTACCTAAAATAATGTGTGACATAGTTATTAGAAGGGATGTCAATGATTATTTTTGCCTTTGTCAAAGTTTGTTTGCCTGCACAGTTTGTACGTAGGTTAGACCTGAATCAAAAACTATGGTAGTAGTTATAGTCTTTGGTCGCCTTAGCGCGCACTAAATCGTCTGGCAATGCGGGCGCATTGTGGTTTGACTTCGAAAGGTGGTGAGCAATAGCGCAGAAGCTCATATTAATGTCGCATTTGGAATGTAAACACATCATTAACCCTAATCCGTCGTTCGGGTGATTTTTCACCCATTTTCAAATTTAGGATGCTATAACTTTCCTATATACAGTGTAATCTGGGTGGAGTGAACCCCCGATGGTACGAATACCCCGATAGAGTGAACATCAAAATTTTTACACTGAGTACTCTATAGAGTGAACAATTCTGAATCTCTTTAGAGTGAACACAATTTAAAATAAATTAATTCAGTAACTTCAAGTTACTGTCAACCAGAATTTCAGGCTATTGAAGAGAAAAACTCCTAAAAAAGGCGAATATCCGCGTATGGAAAAGGCATTGTACAATTGGTTTGTGCGGCAGCGCCAGAAACATTTTCCTGTCAGTGGAGATATGTTAAAAGAAAAAGCAAAGGAATTACATGCTGATATTAATGAAAAGGAAGGCGGTATTAATGCCAGTTGTGGATGGCTAGCCGGAAAGAAATTGTCTTCAATAGTAGGGGAATTCTTTATAAGGTGCCACTCTTTGTAATGTTCCACCCCTGCTCGATTTTGACGTTCCAGCAATCCAAGCAAAAAAATGCCTACCGTCATGTAAGGAACCCAGCATCCTTTAATCAAAATTGCAAATAATGCATTAGTTGACTTAACTGCGCCTAATAATATTTCAGCCTGATGAAATTTCGGGTCATTACTAGGGTATTATTCAAATTTTTACTGGGCTATTCTTAGCCATGCATTATACAGCAGACATTAATATAGCGTTTAATAATGTATATATGACAACATCAAGTTTAATGTGGTTTTTGAGGGAACAGAAAACAAAAAGAAAAAACTTAAAAATAATATCAAATATCAAAAACTAAGGTAAATATTAGTGTTGGACTTAATTTGTAATGCTTTTTCATAATCCGAAATGATATCCAAGCATATCGTAAGAAGATAACATTTATTCAATGATTTCCAAAATGGCGTGAAAATGTAAAGTGCCACCTTTTTTTCTTTGTAAAGTGCCACCCCCCTTTTTTCATTGTTTTGTGATCTTATATCTGTAAAATTTTAGCGATTCTTTAGGGGGTGGCACTTTACATTAAAAAATTTTAGGGTGTCGATTTTTAACACTTTGGGAAATTGGCTGTAAAATTAGTATTTACAAAAAATTCAAATGAGGTCATAGGATCATAGCTCTTTAAACCGTCTTTCCAACGGTATATTAACATTGGCGATAAGTTAATTTTCTAAAGAGCTATACGCAAAAAAGCCATGGGGTGGCACATTACAAAGAATTCCCCTACGATTTGTGAGGTACAACTTTGTAAAAGCAAAATTTACAACGTGGACGAGAGTGGACTATTTTGGAAGATGTTACCCGAAAGAACGTATGTAACCAGTGCAGGAAAAACGGCTCCAGTCAGGAAATTAGAAAAAGCCAAAGTTACAATTCTTGCATGCGCAAACGCAACGGGACAAACCACGCTCTTTCAAATCTTTCAACATTCCGGTGGACTACCGACACTCAAAAAATGCATGGATGACAGCAGAAATTTTTGAAGAATGGTTTCATAAGTTTTTTGTTCCACAGGTAAGATATATACTCGTAAGTACGTAATGTTGAACAGAAAAACTCAATCTGGATATAGTGAACAATCTGGATTCTATGAACTGGCCTTGTATTAATTAGTTCACTCCACCCAGATTACACTGTATTTATCAAAATGATTAAGGTTTCTTGTATTTGTAGCAAATCAATGTAAGTTTTAGAATTTATCCACAACATATTGATTATTTCATTATAACGGTGATTATAAAAAAAGTTACGTGGGCGACGTTCGGGTGAAATTTCACCTATATACAAATTGTATAGAAATTCAACGCAACACATACAGAAAATGCCATAAAATTACGTCACTTGATTGAAAGTTTTGAACTGCTTTTATAGGCAAAACCTTTTAATGGACCTCCTGAACTTAACGGAAAAGTAAGAACCAATTATATTATTTCAACTAAAGTTGGTATAACTCGCTATACTTGTTGTCGCGTGTCAGCAATACAAGTTATATTAGATTAAACACTATGTGTTTTTATTTTATTAAATTTGTTTTATTTTATTAAATTTGTGTTATTTTCCACTATGTGGAAATGTCTGTTTAGCTTCGCGCTACAAATTCAACTGCTCATTCTTAAAACTAAAACTTAAGGCAGGTTTCTACCTTGTGCGGCCGAGAAAACATGTTTTTTTTGAAAAATTGTTGATGGGAAGGTTTTTAAGATAAACACTGGAAAATTTTTTCAGATGTAGGTATATGTTTATTGTACAAGTAAAAAAAGTTTCAAGATAAAATATGCAAAGGGGGGGGAGGGGGCCATCGAGCAATGGCGGCAGGACTTCCTTACTCGCGGAAGTCCTGCCGCTGTTTGAGATGACTTGAAACACAAAAATGAAATTTTTTCTTATTCTGTATCCTTTTGTCTATGGCTGGAACTAGGATTTAAAAAAAAAAATGAAAAATGAAGGAAATATGCGATTTTGACTAAAAAACTAAATTTTTACCTACTTTTTTCAATACAAATTTCTATTTTTAATGAGAAAAAATTATTATTTCTTGAAGATCCTAGTTCGTGCCATAGCTAAGACCTTGATAAATGACTGTTTAAAATTTCGTAGCTATTGCTCAACTCGTGTGGCCTAAATCACTTCCGCAAGGTCAAAAAATGTAGTTTTGAGAAAAACGCGTTCAAAGTTTTGCTTCAGCGGCTCGGCGCCCTCGACACCGCTACCTGTTTCGATAAATTGCTTCCGTAATTCGAAAGATTTCAACTTCAAATTTTGGGAGCGTATTCTACAATCATGTATTAATCCAAAAATGCATGAAAAAAAAATCGATTTTTTTCACCGCACAAGGTAGAAACCCCCCTTAAGTCTACGTCGCAATCCAAACGCTATTGCGGAAGGTGCCGTACAGGTGCTCCGTTGGCGTTGTTGTTGTTGTTGCCGCTTTTCTGCTGCCGCTGCACAAGTCGATCGTGGGAATGGCAAACTGTTACGTCTTGCGTTCAGGTTACAGTTTGCCAGACAGATCGTCAGCGGTTTTGGTGGGAGTCATACGCCGGTGCTAACTCCTCCCCCACTTAAATTCGAAACGTCCTCGTTTCGACTCCTAATTGTTTGGATGGCGATTTGAAAATTCCTTTGCGTTCTTCTAGAGCGCACTTTATTGTTAAGGAAAATTACAAACATGACGACGCCACCCGCGATCAACAATGCGATGCAATGTGGTTGAGGCAATTCGATGCCTTCAGCAGCTTCGAAAATAGAGTTGTTGATTCTTATTTTACCGGAAAATTCCAGTAAAAATGTGCCCGCAACAGACATTTGTTGTTCGTAGAAGATAGTTGTATTCATCACGTTGTTTAATGCGATCATACCCTCCTTTATAACTTGGATCGAAGGCAGATGATGAGATGATTCGGTTGCGCAACTTGCTGAGTTGTTGCTGAGCAACTGTGAGCAGTGACTACGTGACGCGAAACTCGGAGGAGAAATGATTTTCAGACCATTTTTTGCTTTTTCCAAATGTCCGATAGTGTACGGGTTTTTTTACCCAAACATTCGCACAGCACCGGTTACCAGTCAATTGTTTGCATCTTAAAGTGCTAACTTTTCTTATTCGCTGTAAATATAGCATTGCAAACCACCTTGTTTTACTGGTCTAAGTAATTTTGATTGTAACACGTACCAACCAAAAGCAGAAATAAATTATTTCATATGCTAAAGTTAGCAGATATTCGGTTGCTTTTTCCTTCAGTTCATGTCTCATTGAGTTTGCCGTTTCTAGTGCAGCAAGAAACAGTGATGGCAAGTTGAACTCTTTTCAAACGCAGAGCTGCAACTCAAGCAATGCAAACGTTAAGGCTTTGAGGGCAGTCAGCTAAAACTGGAGTAAAATCATATTAAAACACGAGGCAACGTACTACAGAATGAAAGCAAAAAATAATAATTATTTTATTTGCAAATAAACATCGAACGCACCAGCAGCCCTTGCCCTGGCGTTTGTAGGGCGATTTTTTTGTACGACCCCTAATCAACTCTGGGGCCTGGTTTTACCGAATTTGCGACTCTGGGGCCTGGTTTTACCGAATTAGCAACCATGACCCCTCCGAGTTTCGCGTCATGTAGTCATTGACTGTGAGACACAGGTGGAATTTGTTGGTCGACAAATGCTGACGGCTGGAGTTTGGGTGCAATTATCTATGGTTGAGATACCCCATTGCATACTGCTACTTCGTTGACCTCTAACTTAATAATTGAATTGTTATGGGCTACAGGAAAAATTCTTACATAGTTACATACTGAGCTTATTAATGGAATTTTTAAAATATAATAAATCATAGTATTATTTTCTAAGATTTTAACTTTTGATGTCCCTAAGACATCACTAATGCTAACTTGTATGTTCTCAATGACTGTAATATGCTTTAGTTCAATAGAACCGAATATTAACGGATTTGCTATTTCAGCCTTTGCCAAAGCGACTGACAAAATAACTGTACTTAAGTGATTGAAAATTCATTGTTTCGATTTATGACAAATCGAATCAGTGAATTATCCTTTGCGATAGCATTATTTGATTTTCGCTGTAAAAGGTTGATTGATGTGGTCAGTTCGTTAATCCTATCTTGTATAACACTATTTATTTTCGTTTGTCTGTTGCTATTTTCAATAAGGGTGTTTTCTTTAGTCAATAGAAGTTCGTAGTCATTATGGTCCGGGGTTCCTGCCACAAACTTCAGGGCAGATCCTAAGAAGTCGATAGATCTTGCAAATCTGCCGGGTACCTTCAAGGTACTAATCAAATGCCTGATTTCACCTGCCTGGTTGTTTAAAATATCTCTATCTCGGGGGTCGTTCAATTGAACTGACAGTTTTTCGCTATCAAGTGCAATTGTTTCAAATTCCGTAAGATTCGAAGCATGAATAAGGTACATAGAGTCATCGTAAAGCGCCGTTTTACCCAGAGTTACCGCCATGAAGTGGGCAGAGGTGTAATCGATGATTTTCGCCAATGATAGTTGACAAAAAAATAAAACAAACCTAGAAAGAGAGAAAAATGCAAGGTGGTTTAACGGAGATTGCTCTTGTGGACGTGTTTACCATTAATAAGACAGTGGTTCCTAAATCTTTTTCTACTGTAGCCTGAATAAAAACCTTACTAAACTTGTTTCCTATGCGTTTATTCCTTCTTACAAATACAATATCGCCGGGCGGAAGGGTTTTCGCCACAGCTTCCCTATTGCGCTTTGCAAGCATATTATCTTGAGCTCTTATTAACTTGTTCTTGATATTTAGAAGCGCTTCGGGCGAGAAGTCGTGAAGTATATCCGTGGGCTTCTTTCCTGTTACAGTATGGATACTGGAATTATATTTATACGTTGCCAATAAAAGTAGATCTGTAATGTTCGATATATCGTGCTGTGCTTTCAGGCAGCGTGCTATTTCCATGAGGATTGAATGGAATCTTTCTATTTGTCCATTGCTCTCACTATGCATTGGGGGAACGAAAAATTGTTGGATTGAAAAATGGTCTCGCAATAATGTATTAATCATGCTTGATCGAAAAGCTCCCTCGTTATCCGATACGAGTAATCTAATATTTTTAAATTTGGAAATTACCTGAATGAGGGCTGGTTTAATATCTATGGAGGAACGCGAATTTATGGGGACCAATATAGCAAACTTCGAAAACTTGTCTATGAACGTTAAGAAATACTGATTATTGGTTATCAATATATCCGTATGCAAAATTTCGCCGGGGAATTCTGGAATAGGAGTTTGAGCTATGTTTGGTTGTGGTGGTTTTCTTTGATATTTGTTTTCCTGACATATTTTGCAGTTACCTATTATTGTTTTGAGCATTTTTTTTATACCTGGAAAGTAAAAGCCGGTGCTAACTTACAAGATGCCAATGAAGACCAATGTTAAAGATAGTAACTGACAAAACTAAAGTTTAAGGTTTGCGAGTTTTTGGCAGTGCATGGATCAGCGTTGGTGATATTCAGGCATTTTTTTGTATTTTAATTTTGAGAGGTGGTTTATAAATCGAATGGAAAATCTCTTGATAATTTCTAGAGTTACACAACAGGTAGACCAATTTTTCGTTCTGTCGGTGATAAAACCACTCGCCAAGAACGTAACGATTGTAATGAAGAAAGAAGCTCGTTAACACCCAAAAGAGATATATGAGAAAAGTAGGTGTATCGACAACTGCTATGTACGTCATATGAAAAGGACATACTAAGGGCCGTTTTCTCAACTTACCTTTAACTTTAAAGTTCACTTTATCGGGCCAATAAACGCATTTTCGTTTTCTCAACCGCTTGTTAAGCTATCCTCCCGATAAAACTCACCGGTCAGATTGAGTGCCTGTTAAACTTTAAAGTGAAATATAAGTGGAAGTGGTGCCTAGTACCTGCATATGTTTGTTTACAAACAAAAAACAGCTGGTAATAAAATTATAATTTGAAATGAAATTTGAATTTGAGATCTTTCGGTATTGAAAATATACGTGTTTTTTATATTCATGCACTGGAAGACGCTTTTGAAGGTACGGAGTCGCAAAATGCGGCAAATAGAACATATAACAGCCGATTGGACAATTTCACTGCTTTGCAGTGCTGGCATTTCCAATCGCTGCTGGGCCGCCACCTGTGCGATACGTCTCGCTCTTCTCCGCTGCAAGTTCCAGCTTGGACTTGCGCTTCAAGCTGTGGAACTTGTCCCTCAAAGATTTCCAACGTCGGAACACGCCCCATGTGGCAGTAAAAGCATGAGCAAGATTTTGCCAGGCAAAATTCTTCTTTTTTTCCTTCCAAAATAATTATAGCTGATTGCGCCGCCAAGTCCTGCCCATCGTAGACCAGTGTTGCCAAAAAATCAGACTTGTTAAATTTATATTTATCAGGCAGTTGAGAAAACGAAAATAGTTACCGGGCACTTTAAAGTGACCTTTAGCTAAAGGTCACTTTATCGGTAAGTTGAGAAAACGGCCCTAAGTAAACCATTTGGCTTTTTGTGGAAAATGCCCCTTTGAGCTCTTTTCATCATAACCAGGGAATGGGTAGAACCAGGGTGGAAAAAAATTATGCGAAATTATATCGTTTTACAATACGTCAAGAGCAGTAGTTGACACTTTAGACCAATTGGTTGTTCACTAACTATACCGTCAAACGAAAAACGAATCGCTGTCGAACCAGCTGGAATCACAACAAAAAGTACAAGCGGCGAGTTTTCTTGAAGACTTAAATTTTAGTTTAGTAAAGCTAAAGATTTCCGTTGAGCAACGTTACCGAAAAGGAAACCTTCATGCTGACTTTTTATCTCAATATAGCCAATTTCTCAAACCTTGTCAGAAAATCAGAGCATAAAAAAGTAAAAGAACTATTGGAACACGAGGCCAATTTGGTATCAAAACGACCGAAAGGAATATTCTGCTTGCAATTCTCGCAAAAAGCATGTGGTGAACACAAAGTTTTAGTTAACTACTGCCCTTCCTTCCACCCTTTCCCCATCCGCTTGAAATGTGTGCTGTAACTAGGCTTGCCACCTTTTTAAAATGGCTGTGGAGGACACCAAAAAATACTATAAACAATCATACATTTTTAGTTTTCAGAGTGCGAGTGTACACGTATTTGAACTCTCATATACATACATATCTGTGGTATTTTTACAAAACAACTTGTCTAATTTTCAAATTGTTCAGGAGAGCGAAAATACTGATAAGGTGCAGAGCAAATCTCATACAAAACTCGAGAAAAGTTTTATTTATTTATTTGAAATGCTATACATCATATCTCTGTAACTAAATTTATTTTATTTATTTTAACAACAAGTCGATTACACCAAAAGAAGCGTGTCTTTATGATTAAAAAACTGGAAAATTTCACTATTTCGACATAAGTTGTTTTGTCAAAATGCCACAGATATACATATAATACATATGTTTACGGAAAAAGCTCCCAAAAATTTTAACATTTAAACATAAAGATAACAAAACAAGTAAGCATAAAAACATAAATACGAAAACAATTAAAAAATTTAAGGAATAAATTCATTTACATATATACATCCCGCCGTGGCTCAGTTGGTTAGTGCGTTGGACCGCGAGTCGAAGGCAGCAACCTCAGGTTCAAATACTGCCTGTACTTACTTACTTACTTACTTAACTGGCCATAACAACCCGCTATCGGGTTACGGCCTGCCGCAAAACTTCTTTCCAGGCGCCTCTGCTTTGCGCGCGCCTTCTCCAGTTGGTCACACCAAGTGATGACAGGGCCTCTTCAACTTGGTCCTTCCACCGGAGACACGGCCTCCCTCTTCGCCGTCGACCTCCAACCATCGCATCGAACACCTTTTTCGCCGGAGCTTCGTCGTCCATACGGCAGACATGACCGAGCCAGCGTAGCCGCTGGATGTTAATTCGCTGCGCTACGTCCATGTACAGCTCATACAGCTCGTTATTGGTTCGTATACGATAGTCGTCACCAACACGTACAGGGCCGAAGATTTTGCGAAGTACCTTCCTGCTGTACTGCCTGTAATAACACCTAAAAACAAAACGGGAAAACTCGTTTTCTCTTTCGGTGGCTGTCCTCTCAGCTGGAAATGGCAAACCTCTGAGAGTAAAAATTGCTTATGAAAAAAAGCTCCCAACCTGCCGTTCGGAACCGGCATAAAACTGTAGGTCCCTCCACCCGCGTACAAATTCACACGCACAACACGGGTGGTTGCGGGAAGCTAGGCCTTAGTCTCGCGTAAGCGGGCTGTCGTGCCAGTCAATTATTATAAATTATTATTAAATACATATATGTGCTTTTCAAAGACTATTTGCTTTTAAATAAATATTTGTCATTGATTTTTGCTGCTTTAATCAGACTTATATTGCATTTAATGATATCATAAAATTAAAAATAATGAGATCAATTAATAATGAGATCAAAACAAAAAATATCGAATTTTTATCGAAATAAATATCAATAAGTTAAGGCTGCTTTTATACGAAACATTGTTAATTTCAACTCAGATTATTATGATGCATTTCGTGTTTGCTACCAAAGGAAATAGTAAAATCGGCATGTTTCGTGTTCGTGGAGGACATTTTGCCCTCTTTGGAGGACGGAGGACATTTGTGTAATTTGGAGGACTGTCCTCCACAATGGAGGACGGGTGGCAAGCCTAGCTGTAACATACATATGTTGGAAAAACAGTGTTACATACACATTTCAAAACGGGTCTCATAATAGCCTCCGAGTGAGTCTCTTACAGAGGCAGCCACAATAACCTAACTTAACCCTTTCCGGTCGATTTCCACATTTCTTGAGATACACATTTTTCCTTCAAAATATTGACTCTTATTGAACATTTTAGCAATAAAATATAAACAAATTTCGAAAAAATCATTTTGGTTGAGAATCACAGCATCATAAATTTTGTACGATATATCGTAGAATGGTCCGCAAAAGAGTAAAAATTCATGAATTTTTGGTTTAGGGTTTTGAAGTTTTATGAACAAATAATTGTTTTTTTTTATAGAAAACATAAATTATAACAACAAAAAATGAAAACGTGATTTCATTTTGATCGAAAGTTATATAAATTATGTTGATTCTATTTTTTTGTCAAACGGGACATAGCACACTTTTTATTTTTTTGAATCTGCAGATAACTGTAAAACATACCAGTGTTGCCCAATGCTAGATTTTGGAAGTAGATATAGTAAGCAATATTGGGTTCCCATGGACTTCAGGGTAATATAAAAATAGTAGTAGAAATTAAAGATTGTTTCAGTGCAATCTCTGTGATTCTATTTTTTTGTCCGTAACTGTATATAAACAAAATTGATTCACATTTATTTTGACTTATATAACGGTTGTTGTTGTTGCAAAGCCCTTTTCCTCTCAATAAAACACAGAATCAATTAAAATTCGTACAGTTTTACAGAAAGATACTGAATATAACCGATTCCTTTTATCGTAGTGGGAGTGGCAAGTACGCATGTCTAACCTTACATAACCCGTGTCTGCCCAGTAAAACTCAAAATCGTCTAGTAATTCTTATGTTTAATCGAAAATTGCCGAATAGTCGAAATTTATTAGCCACGTGGTTTACAGATGGGCGTGGCAGGCATACAAACGCAAAAAATCTGTTACCAAACCCATAACTTAAAAAAAAGCAAACATAACTTGCAACCTTTGCTTTCCATTTGTACGATATATCGTACAACGCTTTGCAACCCTTGTGGTCATTTGTACGATATATCGTACAATGTTTCGGGAGACTCGGGAAAAATATTTAGACGCAAAAAATGTTAAATTTAGTAAGTTATATAAATCAACTGAGATTCCAACTTTCAAATTGTTTCGCTTTTTGGTACCAAAAAGTATTTCATATTTAAAAATTCCTACGCAGAAGTACAGTGGACGTCCAATATAACGAATCTTGTGTTGTACCCCCAATTTGTTAAATCGAAAAATTCGTTAAATCGATCGAAATTTTTTTCTGTTTTAAACCATCCTTCTTAAAGAAATAAGTGTCACATATTCAGTTTTTAACCTTCTGCCTGTCCCTAGGGGTCTATTTGACCCAAGGCGGAATTAAAAAAACGGTTTAGCGGTTTTGTGCACTCGTCTACTTGTGTTATTTAGTGTTAATCGCGCTTGGATGGATGGATGGATGTGAGGGGGAGCCGAGGAAATAACCTAAGGAAGGTCATTACCTCAAGCACTCAGGCTTTATAGCCCATTGTACTTAAGGCTCAGGAAAAAGGTTGAAAGAGGAGATTGGAATGGGAAAGAAAAAAGAGAAAGTGGGTGGAAAGGGAGAAAGGGCTATGAGGTCTCCTGTGCAAATTTCCCGGACTCATTAATGAATCTTAGGAGATCACACAGGGTGAGAGAATGAACTTCGTCCATTCTCATAACATCTGAACCCAGCGTGCGCAATCTCGTTCTAGAGAAGGCAGGACATGCACAGAGAAAGTGCTCTGTACTATCTACCTCCTCCAGGCAAGACATGCAAGTCGGATCTAATCGCGCTTACAACCCAATAACAAATCGAGAAAACCACTTTTCGGAGCTTTCCCCTTTTCTTATGTGATTTATGTGTAACATTTCTTCATGTTTTGTCAGTAAATTATATAACCGTTTGATTGGGGTCATCCTGACCCCAAAGGCTTTTTAAAGGAAAAAAGCCGACCGAACGCAAAACAAATCCTGTGAAAATGATCAGCAATGCATACAAACAGAATTTGAAAATGTTGGTAACTTGACGTAAATTTGAAAGTTTAACGTAACAAAAACAATTGAGGTACCGTTCACTTGACGAAACCAAACATTCATTGTTATTGTCAGGGACTTAACTATTATAAGTGTTTTAAGAAATTAATTGCAATGTAACTATTACAATGCAACATAAATTTTATTTGTTGATTATAATTATTATTTGCGAGAATTAATTTTTACGTTGCATAATAACTGTTATGAGAAATAAATATTTTTTTCATTCTGGATAATTATTATTTTGGGATTTTTTTTGTTTACGTTGCATCATAACTTTTATTTATGACTTTTTTTATTTACGTTACCGATAACTATTATTTTGAGAACATTTTTTTTACGTTGCTTCATAACTTTTATTTATGATTTTTTTTTTAATTTACGTTACCGATAACTATTATTTGAAAGACAATTTTTTTTACGTTGCCTCATAACTTTTATGAAAGAATTTTTTTTATTTACGTTGCCTTACCACATTTTGAGCATGAATTGATTTTTAATTGTTTAGTTGGTGGTGGAAATAAGGTTTCTGCAGTTAATTTGCGTTTGTCAATTTAAAACAATTAAAAATGAATTCATATCTAAAATGTAGTAATTCAACGTAAAAAATGTTGTTTTCAAAATAATAGTTATCGGCAACGTAAAGGAAAAAAAATCATAAAATAAAAGTTATGAAGCAACGTAAAAAAAAAATTCTCAAAATAATAGTTATGGGTAGCGTAAATTAAAAAGTCATAAATAAAAGTTATGAAGCAATGTAAAAAACAAAAATTCCAAAATAATAATTATCGACAACGAAAAAAATTTACTTGTTACTTATAAGAGTTATTATGCAACTCAAAAATATTTATTACATGATAATAGTTATAGGCGACGTAAACAATTTCTTATTGCGAATAATTATTATAAAACAATAATTTTAGAAATTTCTTAAATTAGGGCAATTTTTTCATTCCCAAAAATATGGATAATAATTTTATTTTAGGTCTCTGGTTATTGTAATGAATGTGAATGCTCCAATAAAAACAATTCGAAGGGTGAAAAACAACATAAATATTCGCTATATCGAATAGCAAATTTCACTTTTGTTCGTAATAGAGAACCATCAATGGAAAAAATTTAGCCGTACGTTAAATCGAAAAATCGTTAAATGGAAAGTTCGTTATACTGGACGTCCACAGTACCGTCATTTGCTGGTTTTTCAAATTCTTGCAAAAAGCTGCTTACAAAACGCACTCATACTGTGTAGCCACGGCTATTATGATTTATATTTTTAAACAGAATGATACAACACAGCCTACTTAATGAAAATTAAAAAGCTGTTGAATAAAAAGTGCATTCGCTGTGAAATAAAAAATCGTCGAAAAAATTTTACGATATAATAATAACAATAATTGACTGGCACGACAGCCCGCTTACGCGAGACTAAGGCCTAGCTTCCCGCAACTACCCGTGTTGTGCGTGTGAATTTGTACGCGGATTGAAGGGACCTACAGTCTTATGCCGGTTCCGAACGGCAGGTTGGGAGCTTTTTCATAAGCAATTTTACGATATATCGTACAATTTTCCGGAAAGGGTTAACCTAACTGCCCTAATTGCAAAAAAATATAGAAAAATTTGCTAACTTATTTATCTGTAAGATAACAAAGATAATAAAGATTTAAGATAACAAATGGTTTTTTATTAAAATTGGTTAAAAAATTTATTAAACCATACAAAGTACCATATGGGTGAAATTTCACCCGAACATCTTATGTGTGAGTTTTTTTTGAACGTCGGATGAGGGTTAAATATTTTAATTTGTAGGATCCGCGCGATTAAAACTCAATTTTCACGATAACGATAAAACAATTTATTTGTTGATAAATTTAGTTTATAGCTGCTTGGTGGCAGCACGTCCGTTCCGGTTGAGTTTGTCGTCAGTCGTTTTTTGCAATTCACGTACACAGCAATGACCAAGGTTTATTAAATACTAGCTGGGCCCTGCGGCTTTGCACGCAAGCTCTCCTGTTTCCCCCGATACGAATTCTGAACCCATTGTTGAGAACATCAGATTTTGATTTAAAAAAAAAAACATGTGTCTATCTTTGATTTCGAGTGTTTTAAAAATGTTGAAGTCAGAAGGCCCTTTAAATCATATGTTTTCACATTTACTCCAAACAAATTCTTAGCCCTTGGTATACCATGATAGATTTCGATTTTCAAAAAAATTAAAAGCACGTTTATATTATTTCCCGATTGAACTGCTTTTGATAAGCCAGAACGCCCAATAAATTTTGTTTCTCTATACAAATTGTTAACCCATTGTTCACCCCGTTAGATTTTGATTTTCAAAAAAGTGATGTCAATGGGCCCATTAATTCATATTTTTCATTTCACAGTTTCTCCATACAAACTTTTAACCCGTCGCTGACCCCGTCCGATTTTAATATTCGGAAAAATGAAAAACATGTATCGAGTTATTTTACATTTGAAGTACTTTCACTAACTTTGAAGTCAAAAGACTCAAAAAATGTGTTTCTCCATACATACTTTTCACCCGTCGTGGATCAACGATTTAGATTTCGAATTTGAAAATAATGCGAAACACGTGCCTAATTTTATTTATTTCAATTATTTTTACAATTGTTAAAGTCAATAGGCCCATCGGTTCGTGTTGTTTATTTCGGAGTCTTCGGCCAGTTAAATTTTGATTTTCGAAAAATTATATAAAATACGTGTCGAATAAGTTTTGATCTAGAATATTTTCAGGAAGTTCAAATTCAATATATTTATTAAATCACGTTTCTTCATACAACACTTTAACCCATGTTTTGCCTTTTTAGACCCCGAATTTAAAAAAATTCCGTATTGGCGAAGGTTAATTCTTCAAGATGTACCTACAGTCCAAAATTCATGTTTGTAGCTTCAGCGGTTTGGGCTGGGCGATGATAAATCAACCAATCAATCAGTCAGTCAGTCAGGATAAACTATCTATGTATAAAAAAGTGGAGGTAGTACCACGCCCCCGTGTCAAAAAACCCACCCCATTCCTCCTGTCGAAGGACACGACCAAATTGTTAGGTTGTACCGAGTGTCATTGATGCGAACGATCTAGTTCCAAAGTTACACCGGAATTTAAAAAGTGCCACGCCCCTTGTCCAACGCTTATTAAATTTTACCGGTCGAACAACATGTTTACGCCATGACACTATACCAAATTTCAATGCTATACGACTTATGATTCCGAAGATATTCCGTATTAAAAAGTTGGCTTGTATGGGTGATGCCACGCCCCCTTGTCAAAAACCCACCCTATTCTCCCTGTCGAAGGACACGACCAAATCGTTAGTTTGTACCGAGTTTCACTGATGTGAACGCTATAGTTCGAAAGTTACACCGGAATTTAAAAAGCGCCACACCCCTTGTCCTACGCTTATTAAATTTTACCGGTCGAACAACATGTTTACGCCATGACACTATACCAAATTTCAATGCTATACGACTTATGATTCCGAAGATATTCCGTATTAAAAAGTTGGCTTGTATGGGCGGTGCCACGCCCCCTTGTCAAAAACCCACCTTATTCTCCCTGTCGAAGGACACGACCAAATCGTTAGTTTGTACCGAGTTTCACTGATGTGAACGCTATAGTTCGAAAGTTACACCGGAATTTAAAAAGTGCCACGCCCCTTGTCCAACGCCCATTAAATTTTACCGGTCGAACAACATGTTTACGCCATGACACTGTACCAAATTTCAATGCTATACGACTTATAATTCCGAAGATATTCCGTATTAAAAAGTTGGCTTGTATGGGCGGTGCCACGCCCCCTTGTCAAAAACCCACCCTATTCTCCCTGTCGAAGGACACGACCAAATCGTTAGTTTGTACCGAGTTTCACTGATGTGAACGCTATAGTTCAAAAGTTACACCGGAATTTAAAAAGTGCCACGCCCCTTGTCCAACGCCCATTAAATTTTACCGGTCGAACAACATGTTTACGCCATGACACTGTACCAAATTTCAATGCTATACGACTTATAATTCTGAAGATATTCAATATTAAAGAATTGAGTTGTATGGGCGGTGCCACGCCCCCTTGAATAATGCCACGCCCCCTATTCTAAGAACCTTCCACACGGTGCCCGTAAACACACACGTAATATTTTATTAAAATAGGTCTGGTGGTTTGGGAGTCTATAAAACACATACGAAATTTATTTGATTTTTATATATATAGATAAGGTTACGACATCCGAGACAGATAATTTGACAACGGCACTCATGACGTCACTGAAATTATTCCAATATGTCAAATTTTTTGTAGGAACAGTGGGACGAACAGCAAACTAAACTACAAAAAAATTAAAATTCGTGAAATTGTTTTTTTTGTATATTTATTATATTTTAATATGAAGTTCAAAAAATTTCTTGCACTATTACAATGATGGCGCGCGCACTCTTCCCTGGTATGGTGACCACTGGCCAGTGCTTCATCCTTCACTTCTTCTCCCTCCTCCTTCTCTCCTCTAACTGTTGTTGTTTGTGTTGCTGCTGCCAAGGCACATTAATAAGGTAGTGGTGGGAACTCAGCTGATTAAACTTTTTTATTCTCATTTTCTTTTGCTTTCTTCTCATTTTCTTCTGATTTTTCGCGAATGGGCATGCTAATTGTCAAAATTGGTAAAATTGTTTTTGTGTTGTTTGTGTTTCGATTTGATTTTGACAAGCAGCATGCCCAAAAGCACTAACAAAATACATGGGAATTTTGTTTTTGCAGTAGTGCCATCACCTTATTAATACACCTTGGCTGCTGCCACTGTACACGCGTTATTGTGTTAGTGGTGGTTGGCGCATTAGGTTGCATCTGCACGGAGTTTGTGCATAACCTCGGCTTTGTCGCTGTGCATAACCTCGCTGACCCTCAAAGCTGGGCCATGCAAAGACATCTACCGCGTCCTCGAGGGTGTTACGGCTGCAAAGTTCGGAGATTCGACTCGTATTCAAAGCGATGGAGAAAGGCTTTGAAGCAGCCGTTTCCGCTGATCACTTCTATAAGGATGAAGTCAACCTTGCCTCGTTTCATGCTGAGCCACACCATAAGGATAGGGATTAGCCGGTGGGTGCATCTGCCGTTACCTGCGTTGTCCCATCGCGTTTGCCACTTTGAGATGCTATTATCCCTTAATGCATTTTTAAACTCTGCGGTTGGCTTGGTGCACGACGCTGCATTCGTGCCCCAGTAGATCCAGCGTTTGCTGTTTGGGACTAGACACATTCCCTAAAGCCATTAAGTTCCTGTTGTTTTGCGCACATTTGCCCACTGCACCACGCATTCTGACAGAAATTTGTGTTTTCTATTTTGAAAAAAAAACACGTTTTCACACCAAATTTGTACAGGAAATGCACCTCAATACTTACGTTTTTTGGGCAAAAATCACTTTTTGAGGGTAAAATGATAATATTCAGTAAAACTCGCGAAAAATTCAAAAGAAACCGTCGGCCAATCAAAATTTGCTGTTCAAATCGTTTCTAAATAGAGCTGCCGAGTGACATTTTTTGAAATTGAAAGTCGTTTCTTTTTTATTTTGAAATTTCTAACTAGGTGCAAAAAGTTCTTGTTCTGTGTGAAATTGGACTTTGCTTCAAAGTATTTGCATAGATTAAGATACTTATCAAACAATTTGGTATCAGAACAGATTTAATTGACCATATATTACGATAATTGACTACGTTTAGAACTAAAATCTTTTGAAGGTGGGGTGGTAACTCTAGCAATGGGCACGCGTGACGTCAGCACTGGGATGTCGTAATCTTGTATTCTTTCATTCATGGCAATGACTACATGACGCGAAACTCGGAGGGGTCACGGTTGCTAATTCGGTAAAACCAGGCCCCAGAGTCGCAAATTCGGTAAAACCAGGACCCAGAGTTGATTAGGGTTCGTACAAAAAATTCGCCATACAAACGGCAGGGCAAGGGCTGCAGGTGCGTTCGATGTTTATTTGCAAATAAAATAATTGTTTTTTTTTTGCTTTCATTCTGTAGTACGTTTATAGGAAATTGATTGCAAAAAAACGTTGTTGCTGAAAAACGTCATAAGTATGTTGCCTCGTGTTTTAATATGATTTTACATCAGTTTTTGCTGACTGCCCTCAACGCCTTAACGTTTGCATTGCTTGAGTTGCAGCTCTGCGTTTGAAAAGAGTTCAACTTGCCATCACTGTTTCGTGCTGCACTAGACACGGCAAACTCAATGAGACATGAACTGAAGGAAAAAGCAATTGAATATCTGCTGACTTCAGCGTAAGAAATAATTTATTTCTGCTTTTTTTTTGTACGCGTTACAATCAAAATTACTTAGACCAGTAAAACAAGTTGGTTTGCAATGCTATATTTACAGCGAATAAGAAAAGTTAGCACTTTAAGATGCAAACAATTGACTGGTAACCGGTGCTGTGCGAATGTTTGGGTAAAAAAACCCGTACACTATCGGACGATTGGAAAAAGCAAAAAATGGTCTGAAAATTATTTCTCCTCCGAGTTGCGCGTCACGTAGTCACTGCTATTACTCTTGGAAGCGTACCGTTCGAGCGCAGCATTTCATCCAGCTGCCGCAAGACAATCGGCAAACCGCACCGCCCTACTGCCGGCCTGAAAGTGAAGTTAGACACCACGCGTCCTGCACGGCAGCGCGTGTAGCGCGGTTGTCAAAAAAGTTGAATCAGAGTTAGTTACACAACGTCGCACAGGACGCGTCAAACGGAAAAAGTTCACAAATTGTCAACTTTAAGCGTTTGTGCGGAATGACAGCTAATTAGCTGATGATATTTCTTAGTGATGCTTAGCTCATGGCTACAATCGAAATCGGGTTTAAAATAGAACAAAAACAATTAGTGTAAAATCATGAAATATGTAAAGAAGCAGTCAAACAGCTGAGGACGCATATGTAGCAATGCGAAATTTCTCCGGGTCATTGTTTTTCAATTTGTTGAATGTGTTAGCAAAAAAACTCCGTAACGTCCCTCTTCAAGTACAATTCGGACATGCAAATGCTTCTTTCCTTTTTATTAATAACTTTGCATATCTTTGCGGCACGTAAAATTGTATTTATAAAGTCCAGGAACTCAACAAAATCAACAAGATCGCGTAGCGAATCGATTTGCTTGTCCATTGCAGCAAAATGCTCAAACCAACTCAGCTGCTTCGAAAGACACCGGTTCTAAGCTTTGAGTGTAACTTTCCGCGCAGGACGCGCCAACGCGTTGAACGTTGAAAACGCTTGACGCGCGGTATGTAACTTCACTTTTGGGGTTGCAGCTAAATTTCAAGACATTTTCGGCGAATTTCTGATAGTAGCCGCGCTTAATCAGCATTCGATCAGCGATTAAGCGATGTGAAACTGGGAGAGTAAGCCGATTTTTGTGCGTTTTCTGCAATTCACGTACACAGTCTGTGTGTGCTGGCAGTGATCAGCTCTTCACTGTTTCCTCTCTTATCCCGATATTAGGGATTATTGTGCAAACTAAAATTCCGCCAGTTTTCTTTCAATTATTTTCTTCATCAAATACACAACATATCAACTTTTTGGTTTCATGACAGCCCGCTTACGCGAGACTAAGGTCTAGCTTCCCGCAACCACCCGTGTTGTGCGTGTGAATTTGTACGCGGGTTGAAGGGACCTACATTTTTATGCCGGTTCCGAACGGCAGATTGGGAGCTTTTTCATAAGCAATTTTTACTCTCAGAGGTTTGCCATTTCCAGCTGAGAGGACAGCCACCGAAAGAGAAATCGAGTTTTCCCGTTATTTTTTTTAGGTGTTATTACAGGCAGTATTTGAACCTGAGGTTGCTGCCTTCGACTCGCGGTCCAACGCACTAACCAACTGAGCCACGGCGGCTGGTTTCATTACGTAGATATTATTAAAAAATATACCAAAGAACACAAAGCTTAATGCGTTGAATACGACAGGGTCAATTGCCGCCCTTTTTATTTCGCAGTTCTTCATTTAGCGAATCTCTAACGATCAGATCAGAACAGGTATGCTTTTGGTGATAAATGCTCTAATTTAATAAACCTTAATTTAATTCAATAAAAAGAATACCAAACGGTTCTTTTGACACTTTTGGGCAATAATATATTTTTATAGTTAGTTCTATACAAGCGTATTGCGAAATTGCACCAAAAAAAATACAAATAAAAAGAAATATTTCTTTGATCACAAAAAATGACTCACACCAGCAACACTGGAAATTGAAATGAACTAGAACAGCAACCCCGTTTTAGAAATTTATATGGAGGAAAAAGTACGTTCCTGATCAAGCTTGGGGCCTACTAGTAGGCCCCAAGGTTGCAATTTTGCAATAATTTAGTGACTTTCTGTGCATGTATTTCTACCGGCTCTCCCACTGTCACATCGCTTAATCGCTGTTGTCGTCACGAATCCTCTGTCCTTCTCCTTCTTCTCTTCGTTTGTCCGTTTCGTTCCAAGGCGAATTGATACAGGTGATAGCGTAAGGGCAACAACAAAATTTCAATGTATTTTGTTTTTTGGGTTTAGATTGTCAAAATCAGCCAATCAGAACAAAGCTTGCTTTTTTCATTTTTAAACTGTCAAAGTTTTACACAGGCATTTTGACAATCTAGACCTTTTCCACCAGAAAAAAATCAATTCGCCTCATCCAACGAGGTCACCTGTATTAATTCGCCTTAGTTTCGTTCTATTCCAAAAGGTCCGTCCGCTTCTTGTCATCTTTATGTCTGTCAGAGTTGTACTCGAAAGGTCTGTCCGCTCCTAATTGTCAGAGTTGTAATCAGAACGTCCGTCCGCTGTGATTCGCAGTAAATCGAAATCAAGTCTATTTCAAATGTCAAACCAATAAGAGTTAAAAACCTAAATGCTATAAACAGCTATCAACTTCTGGATATGTTAGAAGTCTACATAAACTGAAAGAGCTTCGAAGGGACACTCGCATTGCTTTTGTCGAATGTAGCGTTACGAGGATTATTTGTATAGTATCCCAGTAGGAAAGTGGCACCTTCCGGAATTCATTACAGCATACTTACTTTTCATCCGGTGAGCATTCCAACTTCCATGCCAAACGCCCATTACGTTTGTACAGAGCATGGCCGCCGGATCATGCATGATTTTGTAAAGTACAAATGGTATCATAGCAAAATCCTTCGGAATTGTTCGGCTTCCCATTTAAATGTACTTTACTTAGTAATGTGGCGGTATGAAGGAAAACGTAATGTGCTATTGGAATGGGCTTAAAATTATGAAAAGAAAATGACCTACTCATTTTATGCCTTCCTAGCTACAGATAATGTAAGCACTACTGATTTCTTCACTTACGATGGAAGGTAGACATATTTGGAAATTTTTATTATTGCCTGCGAAAAATTGCCTTGTGCGTTTCTTATAATTCTCAACTGCTTCATGTGGAAAGTGATGGAAATAGACGAGTGTTTAAAACAGCCCGCGCCAGGAATCGAACCAGGGCCTCTGGCATGAAAAGTCAGCGCGCTACCCTCTGGACTACCGATGCCAGCTTATTAAGCTTGTAAAATCACCTCTTTCTACTTACATTACAAAGTAAAGCACTTGGAAGGGACGATACGAACAATCATTTGGGTTTTAAATCGACTTTTTTCGCACTTCTTGTACCTTCTTGTTTGCTTTCTTATCATAAGCTTCTACCGGAGGTACTCGGAACGTACCTTACTTTTGGTAGCATGCCGTTTCCACCTCCAAAAGGTGGAGGAAAACATTCATTATTCTGGTAAGCACCTTTCCATTTTCCTACTGGGATGCTTTGCTGTCGGGGCAGAGTGGTAAGTATGAAGATGTATGTGGGAGTTGCCACAGTTTTGTATTCTTCCGTATTGCCCCGAACACATAGACGACGGCAGCGACACGACTGCATCTGTCAAAATATAGAATCAGAACAATCGTATGGAACCGATTATTTTGACGACAGCATGACAACGCGAACACCGAACACAGATGTCGTCAAGCTTAGAGCTGGTCTCTATTTCGTAGGCGACAAACCCAAAGCAATTGGTATCACTGTTTAAATTGGCTGCATTGATTGCTTGTTTGCATACTTTGCTCAGACATCTCCCATAACCGGACAAAAAAACTGCGACGGTGAGTGTCCGGTTATGAGAAATTTCACTGTATTTATTGTTCAACTTCAACACTTCCAAACAAATACGAACTTGTGAAAATTCAAGCGCCACAAAACATATGATTGTTACGGTACTGCTGCCGTCATCATTAACTTTTTTAAACTAGTAGAGTAAGTTCGGGTAATGTGATATGGTCGGGTAGTGTGATATAGTGGCTTATTTAACAAGTGCGTTGACCTTTTTCAAAAGTAACCTTTTTAAACATCATATCAACTAAAAAACTCGTGCTGCATGATTTGTTTGCTTAACTAGTTTACAATCATGGTGATGAAATGGTTTGAGTAGTGCTTGCACAAGTTTTTGTTTATAAAGTTTGTAAGCCCAAAAGGTACAAAAACAATATAATTAGAAAGTTCGAGGCCAATAAAAAGTAAATCAGTGATATGAGTTTGTGAGGTACGCTCTTCTTAACAAAATTATTATTGTTTTTTCATAATGTGTTTTTCGCAAAAAATTAATTTCGGGTAATGTGATATAGTACATCACAGTACCCGAACTTATGACAGCAATACTACTTGTATACAGAAATGTATATATGCTTTATTTTATAATATTTGAAGGGGAATACTCTCAAAAATCTGTTATGATTAAGTTTCAGATAAAAATAATCCATGAAATCATGTTTCTCGATACAAATTTGGTACCCTGGGTTTACCCCGTCAGATTGCGATTTTCCAAAAGAAATTATTTTCGATTTGGAGTATTTTCACCAAGTTTGAAACTAATTGGTCTGTTAAATAACTTTTTTTCGGGTATATCACATTACCCGCCGATGGTATATCACATTACCCGCCACTTTTATCAGACGCCACTATTTGGATATTTGGATTTGTAATTAAAAAACTCGTCAACAGTTTATCTTAAAGAGTTAATAATCTTAGATATACTAAATAATGTATCAGTGAGCAATTTGAGACCAAAAAAGTGTATTTTAAGGCAAAGTGTGTCAGCAATCGCCGTAAAAAAAAACAGGTATATCACATTACCCGAACTTACTCTAATATAGGATAAATATTTTGCAAAAAATAATTCGACAATGGCTTCATTTGAAAACTTGGCTTTGAAACGTTTTTCTCTCGACCCTTTGACTCGTCTCCGCACAGTGGCAGCACTGTGCACCTTGAAGGTCAAACTCCATGAAGTTTGTTTTAGGCGTTCATGGTTTGTCGTGTTACGACGTTTCACCGGGTATTCGCGTTGCAAGGTTGTATGCTCCATAACACGCGTTTCCCGGGTCTGCTTCCTCTTCTTACGTCTGAGATAAACAAGGAAAATTGCGAAAAAGACGAAATGAAATTGCTATACGACGTTATAGACTTTATAGAATTTACTGATTTCATTTTAAACACAATAAATGCATATCGAGCATTGCAAAAAATGAAAAAAGAAATTCAGTTGAATTCAATTTGTAGCAATTTATTTCACAGGAATGAGCAAAATGCGATATACAACGAATAAGCTATCGAATTTCCAATACAGCGAAGACTAAGTTTCGTCTGTCAAAGAATTAAGTTAATTTTTAGGAATTTCTTCACATTTTATGTTAAAATATTGGGTTTAAAATGTTTCTTAACTGTATTTAATAGCTTTCGTGTAAAATAAATGCATTCGACTTTTTCGATAACACAAGTTTGTTATCGACTTTACCATCCACATCCACATTCATGTCACATAATTTATGTCATTTTTAGGAACTTTGTCAGCTGTTTGACGTCGTTAAGCGAGAAACGCGTGAGAAAAGTTGAAAATAGTTCACATTTTGACGCGTTTCGAGCGTATCGACGTCAAGTCATGGAGTTTGCTTCATACAAATACGCTGATTCAACTTTTTTTCGAAACGTGAGAAACGCGAAAACGAGGATACGCTTGAAATGCTCTTTATGGAGTTTGGGCTTGACAGTGGACAGCTGCCTTCGGCTGGCCCGCTTCGGTGTATCGTTATTTTTAGTATTCAATTGTGCGTTCGTCGTAGCGCTACTCAAGGTGTCTGTGTGCGCGCGACCTTCGTGCCCAACAGCGACGGGGTTCAGTTTGTGTGACTGCCAACCAGCCCGCCGGACTGCCTCGGCCAGCCTGCGCATATGTGTGCAATAGTTGATACTTTTGTGGTATGTTTGGCGCCCCTGGCCCCCGAACGGCTGTGGCTATAAACAAATGCAGCAACGTGAACGCACCGATTAAAAATCATAAAAAACCAGGCCGTTTTTCGTTTTCGGCCCGGTAAATGTGTACATACATATAGGCCAGCGTATATATGACGCTGTACGTCTTTGAGCGTGTGTGAGTGTCTGCCTGTTTGGGTATGTATGCGTGTAGATACTAAAACGAAAGTTGGAACGGTCGCGGCTAATGTCAGCACCCTTTGGGCGTCCTCGACTCCATCACAACTAAGCTAGCTGTAAGGTAGAAGAGAAGCGTGCAAGGACACTAATTTTCAGCATCACTGTTTTGCCGTTTCCATTGAGAAAAAGGCAAAACATTAAAAAAACGACGCTCTCAAAACAACAAGTACAATAACATAAACAATGATAACAACAGCAGCAGCTAATCCGAGCAGAGCAACATCGGCTGGGGAGAGGAGTAGTGGAGATGCGCAGCTCGCAACAGACATCACCGATACATAAAGGCTTCAGTTGAGCGACGACAAAGCAACAAAAACAAAAACTTTAATAGTTTCCACTTTAATATTTTCCACAATAAACTCTGTGATGCTCTGATCCGAGTTTCTGCGCACAACCCGCGGCGCAAGAACTCCAGCACTAGTGCGCCGCCCGATCTCCAGTGATTGTCCATCGTCCAGAGTTGATTCGGGTCCTTTCATCATCAAATTCATCCTGCCAGAGGGCCTAGAAAACAGAAGAAAAGAAAAGAGAGAACGAAATGAGTCAAATCTTGTGGAAGTGATTAAAAAATCGCGTGGAAGAACTCTCGGCGTTAATAAATGTAAACCTTTTTTGCGAGTTATACACAAAATCGTCCATTTGCAATGTTTAAAAAAAAGCTCAAAAATCTTAGTGGTAAGAAGAAAATCTAGAGGGATATACAGTCGTGTCTGGATATAGTGAACTAATTATTACAAGGCCTGTTCACAGTATTGAGGTTGTTTACTATATCCAGGTTAACATTTTTGTTCAAAAAGTAGTTTTATTTGCTCAAAAAACACTTTGTTTTTTGTTTAAATTTTTTTTCAATAGTTAGATGCTCCATATCAAAATTTGGGCGTTCACTATATCGTGGTGTTCACTATATCGGGTGTTCAGTATACCCAGACACGACTGTATTAGGAAAGTTGCGGGCTTCATTAGAAGGTGATTACAGAATCGAGTCAAAAAACACAATACTTATCAATTTAAGAAATTTTTGGGAGTTATACACACCAAAAGCGCTCAATTGTGCTCCAAAATCTAAGTAAAGAGAAGAAAATCTTATGAAGTAACCCCACTACAAGTGGAAGACGGAAGCTATTGCGACTCCCTTGCAAAGCGAGCGATGGCATTTATGTCCATTGTAGACAGTATAGCCGGGTTAACCTCAAAACGGTACACTTCGAGTCGGTTCCGTTTTTGGACTAATGATTCTATTGACTGATTTTTATCAGCACATTCTTATGCGATATTTGACGAGAGTTGCTTTGCAAGGGAGCCTCATATGTTTAAGTATGTGTGTACACTTGACGGCATCAACGGCCGTCAAACCTTCGTTCTAATGTTCTTTTTTCGTTTGTCTCGAAACAGTGTCCATGCACCTACATTGTATAGCCGTCCTCTACATTGTGTGCAGGAGCTCATTGTGGCAACAAAACACAGTTAGCCCAGGCGTATACGGAGACGCAGGCCGCCCAACACAGCACAAGGCAGCGCAGCGAAAATTAAACTTTGTGACCCAGAAAATATGTGAACTGCGTATACTAATCTCGTAAAACCAGCACACGTGTTCTGTATTCATTTCATAAACCCAGCAATACGAGTTATTTGTCTGAATTAGACTTTGAAATAGAACCTATATAATATAATATGGGTGTAATATCGGCCGTTCACGCACTTTTTCAATAAGTTCTTCAATTTTTGCTAGCTAACGTGTCGGCTGCGCGTAGGAAACTGTATTTCAACTACAACGCGACGCAGTTGTGCGCAGGCACGTCTCTCCGCCGCACGCGGCTATGTCGCTGTATACGCCGTTATACGGTACTGCGTTATTTACGAAAAACTAAACTGCGTTGAGTTGTGCTGCGTCTGCGGCACGCCTAGGCGTATACGGAGACGCAGGCCGCGCAACACAGCACAAGGTAGCGCGGCGAAAATTAAACTTTGTGAAGCAGAAAATATGTGAACTGCGTATACTAATCTCGTAAAACCAGCACACGTGTTCCGTATTTATTCCATAAACCCAGCAATACGAGTTATTTGTCTGAATTAGACTTTGAAATAGACCCTATATAATATAATATGGGTGTAATATCGGCCGTTCACGCACTTTTTCAATAAGTTCTTCAATTTTTGCAAGCTAACGTGTCGGCTGCGCGTAGGAAACTGTATTTCAACTACAACGCGACGCAGTTGTGCGCAGGCACGTCTCTCCGCCGCACGCGGCTATGTCGCTGTATACGCCGTTATACGGTACTGCGTTATTTACAAAAAACTAAACTCCGTTGAGTTGTGCTGCGTGTGCGACCTGCGTCTCCGTATACGCCTAGGCTAATTGTTGTCTTTTACTGCCGTTTATGGTTGACAGTATTGTAATTTTTTCTTACAGGCACCAAGCACATTTTATGACGCGACATGTAGTGACCTAGAACCTGTTAAGAAACGTTAATCGCAACTGTGTGCTCAAAACTCAATCACAAATATGGCTGAGTTGAGTTTTATAATCTTAAAGGTAGGTCAACACCACGTCCCGTATCCATTCGCACTTAATACTTAAGGCGACTTTGACTTTCAGGTCAACGGTATTGACGTCAAACAGTTGCCCAAAAATGAATCGGTTCAAATGTTCCTTACGGCCGGCAATGACGAGCCTTTGCTGTTCGAGGTGCGGCCCAAGAAGATCAGTGGCAGTAACACAACCGCCTCTGACGTCAGCGCGCCGGCTCAGCTTAGCGCGAAATTGGAAGAGCTGAAAATTGCAACGACAGTGACGGCCGATTGTCAGCACGATCCAGCGAGCGAATTGCTGCTGACCTTGAGGCTGGCGCAGAACGCGGGCATCCCGTCAACAACAACAAATGCGAAAAACACAAGCACACCGAAGACATCGAAATCAACACAAACAGACGAACATTTCTTCGTTAAAGCGGCGGCCGAGCGCCTAATCGAGCAAGAGCATAACCTCTTCGAGCAGTGCCTGGCGCCCGAGATCGATATCGAGGTGAGGCGGGTGATGATTGCCGCATTCGTTTGGCGCATTTCATATTTCGTTTTTCGCTTTAGGAAATCACGCTCCGCAAGTCCGGCAGCAATGAGCGGCTGGGACTGATTGTCTGTTATAGCGGTTGTAGCAACAATGGTAGCGGCAATAACAATAACAACAACAATGGTGCCTTATCTGGTTCAGATGACAATGAGTTGTGTACTGAAGTCTACATAAGTGATATACAGCCGGACAGCGTGGCCGGGCGCGACGGCCGGTTGCGGCAGGGCGACCAGATTCTGCAGATCAATGGCAAGGACATCAAGAACAAGGAGGAAACCGAGTCGTTGATAGCAGAGAACAACAACGCCGTTACGTTGCTGGTTAGCCGCTACTTGTATGCGGTGAGTATGGCAATAACAACGTACCACAGTGAATAACAAAGAGGCCGGGTGTGTTTCTTTGGGGTGCGACGCAGGATGAAGACGACTTTAACGATCCGTCAGTGGCCGAGCTCGATGTCGAGGATGAAGACGACGACGACGACGAGGAGGTGGAGTTCTACGACGATAATAATTTGGCGTACGAGAATTGCTTTCTGCCGAACGAGTACATGAACGTGGTTGACGAGCTGGACAAGGTACTGCTAGCGCAGGTGGCGCAGCAGGCCACGACATTCGCCGCCCAATCGGGCACCGGAAATCAGACAGTATTAAATGACACCGCAGCAGACGACGACGCCCGAGGCACTGTACAAGCGAAACACGCAGCGGCGAAGGGACACAGTAGCCGCGCGGACGGCGAACAACCGTCGGAGCATCAGGTGCTCTCCAGCCGACAGCTGTTGACGCCGGCCGGCCGCAAAGAGGGTGCCCCACCGAAGGCGCTCAATGCAGCCACCTTGTCGTCCACGTCGTCCTCATCGATTGCTGCATACGCACCCAGTAGGCTGAACGCGCCACCCGCGCACACCGACTACGAGACTGAACACATCTACGAGACGATACCGGAGGACTCCGAATCGGAGCCGTTTTACTGCTCGCCGTACGAGAGCGCCACGTACGTGACGGCCGTCGGCTCGTGCTCATCGTCGAACGCCGTCGACGCCATGCATCTGCAGCAGCAACAGAAGCAGCGCGTCGCGCAGTGGCTGGGACTGCGTGCGGCCGGCCCGAGTGCAGTGGCGCCAACCAACGCGAACGCGACGACAACGTCAGCCACGACAGCTCTGCGCCAGTCGATGCGCAGCAGCAGCGGCTGTGGGCGCAGCATTGCGCACTTTGATGGCACCTCTGCGGCGCGTCAAAACAAATCGGGCACTGTGCGGAGCAGCGTCACTACGGCGACGAACGGTTCGAGCAATAGTGGCGGTGGCCTTGTGCTCTTTTGTAGCAACAACAACGTTAGCGACGTGCTAAACGACGAGCACGACAATTCGTCGAGCGCCTATAACACGGGCGGCTCGAACAATAGCAACGCGCCACTGATACTGATGCTGAACCAAGGCGGCCGCGGCGACGTGCTTAGCTGCGCCATGGAGGACGAAGCGCACGCGGTGGTCATGGCGCGCGCCAGCAACGTCAAAGCGCAGCGTTTGCAGTCGCCCAAAGATAAAATTACTAGTCCAAAGCACAGCGGCGTGGGGCTGGGTAAGGGGGTAGGCAATGCGACGGCCGCTTCTGGAGCCGGCGCAGCAGCGTCGGTGCTCGTGCAAACGCTGCGGGGCAATGCAGGTAAAGTAGCTCGAGAAAAAACTCGGCAGTTCTTCAATGCTTCCCGGCTTTGCCCGGGACAAGTTGAAAGCGGCTTGGGGAACAATCTAAATGTTGTGCGTGTTTTTTTTAATGCCCTTATTTAAATGTACTACAGACGCGCCGCCAACGCTGGTGCGCATGTTCCCCTCGGCTGAGATGCAGCAGCAAAAACAATTCTCGCCGAAAACCATGTATACGAACGAGGCGAATCTGTACCAGACAATGCTGCTGCAGCAACACTTGTACAGGCAAGCCATGACGCAACAGCAGCAGCCGCATCATGCCGATCAGGTGCTGCAACAACAGCAACAGTTGCATTGTCCGCAATTCACGGCGCCGAATCTGAGTCAGTATCACTTCGTGAGCAGCCAAGAGGTGAGTTCGTCCACATTCAGCCTCGCGCGGTAATTGGAGTAGTTGTGCTTCCAGGTCAGCGCTGCGCATAGTAGCGGCGCTCAGCCAGCCGGCGGCGCCATGCTGGTCACGCACAAGAGCGCGCCCAATGAGGAGGCGATGGTGTGGAAGGTGAAGCGCCGGCCGGACGGCACGCGTTACATAGTGCGGCGACCGGCGCGCAATCGTTGCGTGCTGCGCGACCGTTCGGTGCGGCTCAGTATGGAGCGCGTGCGCAACAATGAAATCAACACCACGACGGAGGAGGAGACCATTTCTGAGGTGAAAACGGGCCGCTACTGGTCGAAAGAGGAGCGCAAAAAGCACATAGAGCGCGCACGCGAACGACGCCACCAGCAGCAGCAGCAACAACAGCAGCAGCAACAAATGCTCGAATCTGGCACAGCCGCGCGCAACTTCATGTCGACGATGCGCATAAGCGATCGCACTGCGCTCAAGCTGCAGCAGCAGCAGAAGCGTGAGCAGTGCTTGCAGCAGTTCCAGCAGCAGCAACAACAGCTGCAGCAACATTTGCAACTACAGCAACAGCAGCAAACACAACAGCGGCCGCGGCGCAGCTTACAACAGCAACATTATCAGTTACAATTCAATTCGGCAACTGTGCCAGCCACAACGCCAATGACAGCCAACACAAATACGGTGCAGCAACAAGCGGCGGCAGCAGCACCACAGCAGCATTCCAGCGCGCCGGAAATGGCACCGATCGCCAGCATTGCAGACATTGCGGCCAACGCAAGCGGCGGCGGCAATTTTTTGCCACTGCGCAACAATACGAACAGCTACGATCCAAATGCACATATCTGCAGTCCGGTGGCGGCCGATTCAACCGCAACGACGGCGCCCACCCACAGCGCCACGCTGGGTGCTGGCAGTGAGCTCGCCTACGAAGCAAACACGAACGTGGTAGTAGGCGCGACGGCAGGGGGTACGGCGGCGGCTGTTAACTATCCAGCCGCCAGCGAGGCAAGCAAACTGCAAAATTTGCTCTCCGTGACGACAGTATAAAAAATCGTTTCACCGCCCAACCATTCCAGCGTATTTAACGCCTGCGTACGCCGCCAAATGCAGCGACTCGACTTAGGACTTTGTATTCAGCCACGCCCTAAATCGTCGCTGGGCAGCTCCGAGCATTGAAGTGGCCGCATTCAACGCGTTCGTTTGGCAGCAATGAGTCCGCGCACAACTCGCCTGTGTAGGTAGAAGAGTACAAGAATTGTTTTTGTTTTTCTCTAGCCAAACTTCACGCATTTTCGCGATGCGTCGCTTAACCTTTTCATGATCGACAAATATTGTGCACCTACCCTTTTCCAGTCGATTACCCATCATGAAAGATTCCATTGAAAAACCTGAAGTATCTTCACTACTATTCTCAAAGTCGCACTTTTTAATAGTTCGTTGTTTTGCGGTAATTGTGCCATTGGCCAGAGTGACATCGCAAATAGCGAAAAGAACGCTTTACCTCAAATACGCAAAACCTGATCCTACGTCGTGAAAGGGTTAATCACACACCAGTTAACTATGCCCCAATGCGAGCAGAGTTCACTGTTGCACAAGGCGTCCTGTTTCCAACGACTCATACACCCATACAACGCCAGCCAGTCCTCCTAAACACACTTCATTGATTCCTCCTAGCTATGTTCCTAACTATATGCATACATTTTAACGTGTATAAGGTGTAATTGCAAATTTTTACAGTTTTGTCCAACAACAACCCACACACATACATAGCATACATACGCCGCAATTATTTAAGTTGTTTAACTCGTATTACCCTACGATCTATATACGTTTGCGTGTATGCATATATCTGTGCATTGCATGGCTGCATGTACATATTCATATATATTGTAAGTAGATACATACACACATGCAAGCATAAGCATTGATGAGCGGCAACTGGAATGCCATATACGACAACAGTGCTCGTCGGGGTCGTGCAAGCACAAGTCGAAAAGTGCACATTTGTTGCGCGGTGTACAACTATGTATGTTTGCTTTATTGACCAGTTTCATGATCCCGATTGTCCGCCATATATGCGCTGATCACTGCTTATGTATGACATGGGTATTCAGCTACTATTTTGTGATATTTTAAGCATTTAAAATTTTCTTATAAAAACGAAACAGAAACAAACAGGAGAGTAAGTTCGGGTAATGTGATATAGTGGCTTATTTCACAAGTGCGTTGACTTTTTTCAAAATTAACCCTTTTAAAACATCATAACTGCTAAAAAACTCGTGCTGCATGATTTTAGATGTGTTTGCGTAAATAGTTTACAGTGAGTGTTATGAAGTGCTTTTAATTGGATTGCACAAGTTTTTGGTCACGAAGTTTCAAAGCCCAAAAGGTACAAAAAAAATATTAGTACAAAGTTCGAGGTTAATCAAAAGTAAATCAGTGATCTCGATTATGAGTTTGCGAGGTACGCTCTTCTCAACAAAATTATAATTGTTTTTTTATAATATTTTTTTTCGCAAAAAGTCAATTTCGGGCAATGTGATATACCAAAGTTCGGGTAATGTGATATATTACGTCACAGTACCCAAACTTATGACAGTAATACTATTTGTATACAGAAATGTATATATATGTACTTTATTTTATAATATTTAAAGTGGAGTATTCTCAAAAATCTTTTATAGTTAAGTTTTAGATAAAAAAATCCATTAAATCATGTTTCTCGATAGAAATGTTTAACGCTTGTTTACCCCGTCAGATTGTGATTTTCCAAAAAATGAGAAATACGTCTCTAATTTTTTTTGATTTGGAGTATTTTCACCAAGTTTGAAACTAATAGGTCTGTTAAATAACGTTTTTTTGGGTATATCACATTACCCGCCAATGGTATATCACATTACCCGCCACTTTTATCAGACGCCAATATTTGGATATTTTGATTTTTAATTAAAAAACTCGTCAACAGTATATCTTAAAGAGTTAATAATAATAGATATACTAAATAATGCATCAGTAAACAGTTTGAGACCAAAAAAGTGTGTTTTAAGGCAAAATGTGTGGGAATCGCTGTAAAACAAACAGGTATATCACATTACCCGAACTTACTCTATAAGTAAACGAAGCCAGGAAAAGCTCTCTGAGCTTTTGACTACGTCTTCGTTGTTTACGCTCCACTTCTATTCGCAAAACAATGTACCATTCTTCTCTTTCAGCATACACACGCATACAAGCGATGTAATTCCTAATCCTATAAACATGAATACATATTAATTTTTTATTTCTGTTTACATATTCCCATAGTTTTTGTTTTTGTATATATAGTGAAATAAAGCGTTAAAATTGAAAAAAGCGACCAACATCTTTTATAGTGCTTTAATTCATAGAGGTGAAACACTTTCTAATAACGTCGATCAAAAAAATCGGCATAAATCAAAGTTTAGGTTAGGTTAAGTGTATAGAGCGTGCACGGAAAAACTCGCACTGCTAGTGGCAGACGTTCTTTCCCATTGTGAGTGCCAGGAGGAGGCACATCCCTCTCTAAACGAGCTTCCTATCATAAGACAAGATATAGATAATAACACTGTGCAAGTCCAAAATTTAGACATGGGGGGGGACCTACTGGGTGAGTTTCCTATAGGTATACTGAGTTGAGATCCACCAGCCGTTTGGTAAGATTGGCTCTAGTTTATGAGAAATCCGATTTTGAAGTTTGGTAATTCGGATAAAGTCGGATTTCTCATAAACTAGAGCCAATCTTACCAAACGGCTGGTGGATCTCAACTCAGTATACCTATAGAAAACTCACCCAGTAGGTCCCCCCCATGTCTTAATTTTTGAGGGCAAATTTCACGCACAGTGTAATTAGTTCGGCCACCTCAATGCAAGCGTATTCGTTTCTCTGGATTGTGCTCAAAAATAAAACACGCTTAAATTCTTCAACGCAGCTCTACAATAGTAGCCACTTTATTTACAATTTCACACTTTACTGTTTCTATACTTGTTACTCATAGCACTACCCCGTGTCGCACCGCTGCTTGCTAAAACCAAACTCTTTCCCTCTGAGCTGTACCCGGCTGTCTTTTAAACTTGTTTGCTTGTAGCGCAGATCGTTCTCGCACATTCTAAGTGGTCTCAAAATTTCCAGTATAATCGCGAGTCATCTCTGCGAATGCAAACTGCAGTGACAGCGAGCAGTATCGTCACAATATTATTATTTTCAAGTGGCATGGGACCTTCCCGAAAGGTCTTAATTAAAGAAAAACTACAAATTGGCACATTGTGCTACCACAAGAAACAATGAGTTATATTCCTTCTGGCCGTAATAGAAGAGAAAGTTTGGGGATGAACCCTAGCAAGTCTCACATTTTAACCGATCTGAGGTTATCAGAGTTGTCGCAGAAGTAAGAACCGAAAGCTCTCTATCGACGTTTATTGGGTGTGCCAGAAACTTATGGCATAGAAAATATGATCGTAAGATCATACCAGAATTTCTTTGCTTACACCGCGCGACAGAATTTTTCACACCGGAAAAAATCCAAATGTACGTGAAACTAGAGGCCAAATATAGTAATACTGCGTACTCAGTTTTTCAATTCTACATCCTTTGTCCTTTTAAAAGGACTTCAAAATTTTGAAAGGGATAAAAAATAAAAAAAAATATTAAAAATCCTCGTTAGAATATGGTGATATGTATATCAAATGAAAGAGGAAAGGCTCAAGAATTTTAATAAAATTGTTTTTTATCTATTTGTAAAAAAAGGATATGAGAAAGGTCCTTTGAAAATTTTAATCCTTGTTATCCTTGAAAATTTATATAGAATTTTCTTGAAAAGTAACTACGCTAAAACCCGATCTCCTTTATCACGTGTCAAAATTTCATTACTCTAACTTTATTTGTTCGAAAGTTATAACAAAAAGACGGAAGCTGCAATTGTATTGAAGTACAAAAATTTTAATTTTTTTGAGTATCAGTATTTTAAATAATAAAAAGATAAAGAAAGAATTAATGAAGCGAGAATAATGAAATTTTGAAAGGTGATCTTCGAGAGAAGTCAGTAATTTTTTTAATTTCCCGCGTGATAACTTTATTAAATGTAACCCTGCTACTATCAACTACCATCTCTTAGTAGGCTATATTCAAATTTTGAGCATGGTGCGTTATTTACTTTGTGTTTGACAGTCATTGAAGGCAGGCAACTTCGTGAATTTCGACAAAAATGGAAAAAAGTGAATTTCGCGTTTTGATAAAACATTTTTGGCGTAAAAAACCATCACCGAAACCAAGGAAAGGCTTGATAAATACTATGAGGACTCTGCACTATCAATTTCAATGATTAAGAATCGGTTTACTGAATTCCATTGTGGTCGTACCAGCACAAGAGACGCCGAACGTTTAGGTCGCCCAAAAGAGGTTGCCTGAATCTGTAGGTATCTCAATAAAGCATTTTAAAAGAACAAATCACTTGGTTATTTTATTGGTAACGGTACCGGCTTAAATATTTAGTAGAGATAACTGGTTTATATGTTACCTATAACCGGTAATATACCCAGTAGTGCTAACGAGAGTGACTGGTTTATATGTTACCTATAACCGATACTTACGTTACTCATTTGAGAAAACTTTCGGGTATTTTACCGGTAATATACCCAGTACTGATAACGAGAGTGAGCGAGATAAGCATATGTCTGAAATATGTTGGCAAACAAATGTGTGAGAATGGGATAGAAGGTCACATGTATACATGAGTTTCAGTCATTTTTTTCCCATCGCCCTTAAGAAAGTGATAGAAACTCCAGAACAAGCGGTAACTGAAACTTTCACAGTGCTACGAGTTAGATGACTGGTAATATAACCGGTACCTGTCTTGCAGGGAACCAACCAGTGTATTTGTATGGAGCGAGTTACGTAGCGCAAAGCGTCGGATGCCATCATGTGATCTTTACTTGTTTGTATTCATTTTCGCGCGATATTGGACGCAGTTGATATTGGATATGGATTGGCTGCCCAGAAGGTTTTCTTGACCACTTCGATTAAGTCCGCAATTTCCTCCATTGTCGTCAAGTTGTTTTGTTTTCACACCACTAAATGTTACTGTCAACTGATTAGACGATTCTTTAAGAATGCGTTGTGTAACTCAAAGCGTGTTATGGAGTTACACCATAATTGTATCATGGTTCCATAGAAACTGTCGATACTTTTGCTCTTATTTTGTATTTTCGCAGCTGTTGAAAGCAACGACACTTAAGTGAAAAGTTTTTGTGATTTTTATAAATGTTTTTATTTATTTAGGAGTCAAGAAACGAACGTTGCTTGAATTGGTAGAATTTGTGGAGAAACACGACGATTTGGCTAAAAATAATTTTAATTAATAATAATTATAATAATTGACTGGCACGACAGCCCGCTTACGCGAGACTAAGGCCTAGCTTCCCGCAACTACCCGTGTTGTGCGTGTGAATTTGTACGCGGATTGAAGGGACCTACAGTTGTATGCCGGTTCCGAACGGCAGGTTGGGAGCTTTTTCATAAGCAATTTTTACTCTCAGAGGTTTGCCATTTCCAGCTGAGAGGACAGCCACCGAAAGAGAAAACGAGTTTTCCCGTTATTTTTTTTTTTTAGGTGTTATTACAGGCAGTATTTGAACCTGAGGTTGCTGCCTGCGACTCGCGGTCCAACGCACTAACAAACTGAGCCACGGCGGCTGCCAAAATAGCTTACAAAATGGTTTGAATGGCCGTCGTAAAAAAGAAGTAATGGAGCAGATTAACGGAAATGGTAACCAGGGTTTTCAATGAAGACTAGCGGTGTCCAAACAGTATTTTGTTTGGAAGCTCTGAAGCTCCATAGGATTGAATACATCCCTCATCCTCCATCTAAACCAGAGGTGCCCATGCCCTATGCTCTCGTTGCTCATTTGTTTTTGCAAATCATCTTCAGCATAGGCTGAGGAATCTAATTCCTCATTTGTTTTTGTAAATGATCCTCGGCATAGGCTGAGCATTCTACACCTTTTCAAGTTCGATTTTAGAAAGTGTGAAATTTCAGAAAACTGAAATTGAATTTACGATTTCTGAAAATGCTTTACGCTTTCTGAAATTAAATTTATATTTCTGAAATTAAATTTACGCTTTCTGAAATTGCTTTTACGGTTTCTGGAATTGCTTTTACGCCTTCTGAAATTGTTTTTACACTTTCTGAAATCGAACTTGAAAAGGTGTACTCACACAGCACTCCGCACCAGTATTGTGACTAATACCATATATTAAAGTAGTGTAACTAATTACGTAGTATATTACTTTTGCTTTAAAAATGTAGTGTAACTAGTTACTTTTCCCATAAGTAATCACCTTCAGTAATATTACTACTTTTTTTCAAGTTATTTATTACAATATTACTTTTTAGTCAACAAAGTTCTAATTTTCATGTAAAACAGCAGCACTGACAACATGATTAAGATCCATTACAATTATACAACGCTGCACTTGTTCATACTAAAAATAGCTCGCGTGTTTCATTTCCAACTGAGTTTGGTAGTGGAGAAACAATTAATATTTGCAAGCAAATTAAGCGGTTTTAACAAAAAGGTAACGAAATTCAAATTGTAATTCAAAATATATAAAATTCAAAAATAACTAAACAAGATGCCTGAAGTTTTATAAAATAAATATGAAATATGTAAAAAAAATCTTCGTTTATTTTTTTGGAAAAAATCTGTAGAAATCATGTATTTGTAAAATAATATATTACTTTTTGTCATACATTACTTAACATTTCCAGTAATAAGTAATGTAACGATATTACTTTCAAATGTCAGTAATGTGTAATAAGTAATATGTTACTGTCAAAAGTAATAAGTCCCAACACTGCTCCGCACGCATTGGCGACAGTTATCTTTAACGTAGGTTTTGTTGTTGTCTAGCGAATGAATTTGCTTCAAAACGTGTGCGGCTGTCGATTCAGAAGCACTAGAAAAAATTCGGTGTTTGTTTCGTTTCAACGAAGACTTTTGGAAATCTTTAACACCAAATAAATATCCTTTACTTTACAAAGACATTTTAAGTTTGTATTCCATGTTTGGTAGCACATATATTTGTGAAAGGGCTTTTTCGAATTTAAAATTAATAAAAAGCAAGCACAGAAATAGAATAAGCAACGAACATTTGGAGGCTTTATTAAAATTGTCCACAACTGATATCGATATAAATTTGGATAATTTATTAGAAGGATCATGGAAGAAGGAAGATTAGAATTGTTTTTTTTTAAATAACATTACAGAAAATTAATTTTTTTTTTCGGTGTACATACTGAATTCCATTTTTTTGTTTGCATTTTTTGGCCAACTTTACATGTATTGGTGTTTGCTCTTCCATAAGAAGATTTTGGGCACCCCTATAGATAGAATCTATCGAGTTTAGCAGAACATACCACATTTGTTTTCTCAGGTGACGAAATACGTAGCCCGAACACATTCAAGACGGCAGCGACACTGCCACACAACTTTAAGATGCCGTCGACTTCGACTGTCGTCGTTTAGTCAACTACGTGACTACAATGAAAGCGGCAGCAGCGTCATCACAATTTTAATTTTAAGTTCCTAAACACTTATTTTAAAGTGCTTCCTTTCGTTCCCCCCACAAGGGTAATCACCTTGTCGCGGTGTGGGGGCTTGCCGCTGGCAGGGACGCCGCAGACTGGTCCACTCCGAGTGATGGACGGAGTGGAATAGTCTGGTGCAGAGCCCGTGGATGAATCCTCTTCTAAGCTCTAACCCTCGAGCAATGAAGGTTGTGCAGATCAACCTTCATCACGCGAAGGCGGCGTCGGTCGTCCTAGCGCAAAAGTTCACCCGAGACCACATCGGGGCGGCGCTAGTGCAGGAGCCCTGGTGCTATAACGGCAGAGTCTCAACTCGCAGCAAACCAAGGTAATATGGAACATAAGGCACGAGAAACCTCGTGCCTGCGTGGTAGTTGAGAAAAATACTAACTATGTTTGTATTTCAGAGAACATGTCCAGGGACCTGGTAGCGGTGGCGATGACGGTCCAAATCGAGGGTCGTGACCTCGAGATCGTCCTAGCTTCGGCATATTTTCCAGGAGAAGACATGACAGTTCCCCCCCACGAAGTGCAAGGCCTGGTGGAGTATTGCAGGGCAAACGTCTTGCCACTCCTAATAGGCGGGGACATGAACGCCCACCACACGATCTGGGAAGGCACGGACGATAATCTTATCGGTGAGTACCTACTTGATTATATACTAGCAACTAACCTAGTTATACTCAATTCGGGATGTTCCCCGACTTTTGTCACTAGAATTAGATAGGAGGTCCTAGACCTTACCATAGGTAACATTGAATGTCGAATTTTAACGTTAGTGCCGCCACAGTGTGGCCTAACCCCCAGGGTCCTCAAAAGTACAGCGTATCAAAATTAAGCATTGATAAGCGCCCCCAGAGACTAGCTCCCGGTACCAATTGGGTTAATGTTTTTTTTTTTTTTTAAACAGGAACAAACGCGCAAGGGATGACTCCTATTAATGCGAAGCATTGCGTTGGTTCAGGAAGGATATAAAGTTAGGAGATAGGGTTATGAGTAAAGTGTTTATGGGCTCTTGCCTTGAACCCATCGAGATCGTAATGTAAATGGACATTACCCCTCCTTGGTAGGGATCGAGGCCTATCTAAACCTCTGCCGTGCTATGGGTCCGGCACCCGGTTGTAAACGCAACTCCACGCCGAGACGAAACTCTACCCGCATTTGGGTGTTGAACCACGCCACCACGGATCTCCCCGAGGGGGCCATTCCCATAATCAGGCTGAAGCACAAGGCTCCAGGGGCACCCTGATTCCCGTGGTGCCAGACAAAGCCTCTGGTCAGACTGCGTAGCCGTGCTACTACCAGTTGAGCCCCATTTAGCTCGTGGACTGGTGACCACCGCACCGCACTTGACCCCATTCACGTGCGCACTCATTCATTCACTCAATAGACCAGCCCCCTCGCCCACTCACACATTCACACTTGGCAATACACCAAACTGCCGTCGCCGCCGAAACACAGCATTCGTATATTCATTCAATATGGCAATCAGCTGGCTGGTGGAGAGTGCTTCACACACACACCTCCGACTAATCCCCATCCGCCCAAGGTCCCTCAAATCTGAGTACAACGGGCACTCACACAACACATGCAACCAATCCTCTCTCACAGCCCCACACATACACTCTGCACTTGCACTCAGGGCTCTCTCATGCAAAAATGCATTGAGTTACCCGTGTCCAGTGAGTAGAAACCCAAGGCTCAAGCCGAAGCCGAAATCCCTGATCCCTACAACGAACTTCACGTCCCGTATGTACTCATACGTCTTTCTGCCATGGGGACTTTCGTCCCAACGTTGCAGAACACAGTTCTCCAGTATTCGCTTACGCTTCATACTGTCAGCACTCTCCACACCTTCGCCTTGCAGCCACTCATACTGCAGCAGCACCTCTCTATTCCCCCTCCTTAGCCCGAAGCCCACGGCACGCCATATGACTACGAGATCTAGAGGAGCCGCACCCATCAACACTTGCAATGCATCGGTTGATACAGTGCGGCACACAGGCATACACCCTAGCAACATTACACGCTGAATAGACAGCAAGTGTTTGCGGCCTACAACCGTCGCGGCCAATTCGTGCCATGCCGACGCTCCGTACGTAGCACAAGCTACGAACAGACTGTGGTAAATGCTACGAACTGCGCGTCGGCCGAGTCCCCAGTCACTCCTGAGTATCCGGCGCACCTGACTCATCATGCACACAAGCCTCTCTTTCAGCCTGACCAAGTGAGGCGCAAAACTCATTGTTTCACCAAATGTTAGCCCCAAGTATTTGACTTGCGTCTCATACCGGAGGCCAACACCATTCACACGCACAATTGGCGGACGACTGCGAGCCAATTTACCTTTCAGCAGCATGGTCACCGTCTTGTTCATTGCTACATCCACACCCACTGATTCACCCCATTCACACACCATACACATAAATTGCTCCCCAAGGGCTCTACATCCGCTCTTCAACTGCCCTCCACAAGGATAAGCAGATCATCCGCATACGCACAACACTTGCATACTGCTGCCAGACGCCGCAGTAGTGGATCAATCATGTAGTTCCATATATATGGACCACAGACGAGTCCCTGCGGGCATTCTAGAGCCACATCTATTTCAACCCGTTCATTCTTCCCAATCACACATGCCTTCCTGTCTGAGAAATAGCTCTTCCAGAGAGCTGTTTCCAGGCAGTCGGCATGATTCAGCCAATCAACCACTTTATCCCAGCGCAGGTGATCAAACGCCCCCCTAAAATCCACAAATACACCGAGAACATAGTTCTCGCTACTCTCACGCACCACCGATTTAACATACATCCTGATCTTATCAGCAGACTTCAAGAGCACCACGACCCTGGCTATCTTCCACGCGAGTGGAAAATAAGACTCATAAAGGCATTTCTCATAGATGGCCTCATAGATGGTTTTGCACATCTCGCTAGTCAAACCATCGACACCCGGTGACCGTCTAGACCTAACCAGGCCAAATGCATACCCTAACTCTCCAATTTCTAATGGCTCAGCAGCTGCCACTTGTGCTGGTGGCGTCTGCTGAACCGCCCTGGGAAAGAACTCGGCTAAGAGAACGTTCACACTGTCCCTCCATGTTGATGTCATAGTGTCACCAACACGGAGGGCACTCACATTCACCTGCTTCTTCTTAGAGCGGCAGATCCGATAGACATGACCCCATGGATCATCCCTATGGTCTGCCACAAACTCCCGCCAATTGTCTTCCTTTACGCGAACAAGCATACTCTTATACTCGTTCATACACCTATTGAAATCAGACCTGCGCTGGGCCAAGTGCTCAGAATTGGCCGCCCGGGCGCGCTGAAACTTTCGTCTCAGTCGCCTGACCGATCGCCTCTTTGCACTCAGCTCACTCGGCCACCACTTCACCCGCCTGTGATTCACTCTCTCCCATTTTTGAAGCATACTGTCATTTACGCGCCAGACACACTCGTTAAGTCGAGCGACCTGGTCGTCCACATCCATACTTTAAAACTCACTAAGTGGCACTTCCGTGACCACTTCACGCACATGCAAACCATAAGTTTCCCAATTCACACCACAGGTGCGCCATCGTCTGTCACATACACCCGCCCTTTCATTCACACTGTGGGCAGGCACAGTAATCACAATTTCAATCAAATTGTGATCGCTTATGCCCCAACCACCACGGACACGCCAGCTGAAATCAAACGTTCTGCTCGCTGCCCCATTCGCAAGCGTCACGTCAATATCACTCACCCCTCTAGGCCCGTCAAACGTATACCATTCACTTTGTTCGTTGAGATCAACAATGTCTCGCGGAACCAACCATTCACTCATTGTTTCACCCCTACTGTGGCTCTGGTAGCCGGCAGAAAGCCGCGATACCTTGCTGAACCACAGCGGAGATATGGCATACGCATCCATACCTATCAGGACAGGTGTGCCGCCTTCTAGACGGAACACCGTGTGAAGATAGTCCAAGTAGGGCTCTAGAGACTCACCATACTTGCAGTACACACTGCCCACAATCACTTTGCCAAAGTGACCTTGCACACTGACATAAACACCATACTCGTTCGCACACACAACCATACATTCTAGATGGACATCATTTACAATTACAGCCGCGTTTGCCCTGGTGTCAGGAAATACGGCATACGCGCCCTGACAGTTTAACTGTACTGCCTGCAGACCCATTAGTGACGAGCCTTCGCCCTGGCCAGAATTTGGCTGTACGCCGGGCAGTCGGTGGACATCATGTAATGCCCAGCCGGCTTGCCCCGGAACGCGCAATTCCGGCAATGCAGCTCATTGCTGGACGCGATGACCGCTCTGGCGACTGCGCCGACAAACGTCCGCTTTCATCCTGCATTCAGCCACTCTGCGGTCGAAGCTCAAACACCTAAAGCAGCCAGGCATCGGCATGAAAGGCCGCACTCGAAACGAAAATCACTTAATGTAGCATCGCTCCGCCTCCAGAAGGGACGAAAACAAGCCCTCATTCCCTTCCAACACGACGTTCGATGCTAAACCAGAGCCAACGGTCCACGGGCGACTCACCATGCGGACGCCTTTCTTAAAGGCGGCCGGGCTTATCCGCTCTTTGAGGTGCAACTCATAGAGCTCTTCCATGAATTCACTCTGAGAATTCTCCGAGTGAACCCCATGGACGACAACCCTCGTGCCCAGCTTCTCATTCGCAGCTACGTCAAGTCCAAGCACGCTCAATTTGGCGTTCTTGGTCAACTTCACTGCTTCGGCCTTGGAGGGGGTGCGAATAATCGCACCGCCACCACGCAATGGCTTCACTTCGTGAACCTTCACGCTCAGCGAAGACCGATAAGGAGTCCGAGTCACACTCTCGGCAATGGTAGAAGCTAGTAGTTGGGTTGACGCATTTCAGATGAAATGATCGTTGACAATCCTTTTTGTTACATGTGATCGTATTGTTCCTGGTCATGATTTCAGGCATGAGTTGCAGACAAATAGTGCAAAAATCACGATCTTCATCAGAGCTAAAACTTTCTTGTTTCTTTTTTGATCCTTTCTTTGTTTGTGGTTTTTTCTTTGCTGCTGTTGTTTTCTTTATCGGTGTTTTTTTGTGCTCTTCCTCTTTTTTTTTTTGTGGTTCATCTGCATTTCCTTCCTTCTTGCGTTTGTTTGCCAAACGTTTTTCAGCTGCTTTTTGCAACTCGCTTAGCCTTTCTGGTGTTGTCAAAACGGTGCTTTTCATGGCCTTTCGACCTCTAGTTGGATGCAAAATAACGCCTCATTAGCTATTTTTGACATTTCCTACTTTACCCCAAAGAAAGTTTCCCACTTTACCCCGACACCACATTTTGCAAAAATATGAGTGTCATTTCTTGACAATGTATAAACCACGCGAAATTCTTTTGCATTATTAAAATTAAGACTATAAAGAATACTTTGAGTGTACTTACAATCGGTTGATTTTGAAAAACAGTAAAAAAAATCAATGTGCCAACTTAGGAGAAAGAAATTTCGAAATCACTTGAAAACTTTGACAATTGTCAGAGAGCACGAAAACATTTCTGCACGCGTTGGTGTACCATGAAGATTCGCTGACGGTCGTAACTAACAGATGTCAGTAGCGCATGACATCTGTACTTTAATCGTTTGCCCGGGAAGTGCCATTTCCCACTTTACCCCACTTCCCACTTTACCACACTTACCCCTACATATTAACAGAATTCATTTATAATTAAGCTCCTATATTTTAAAGCATCAGTGACATACAAAACAAGACAATCCCATCCACCTACGCCAATTCCATTTAGCTTGTTTACAATTTCGTCTTGAGTTAAAAAGAACTTTCCAAAATATCGATATCTGATTCTTTTCAAAATTGGACACCTACACAGAAAATGTGTTATATTTTCTAACTCGTTCAAATTACAAAGACTGCAGTTTAGATTTCTGTGACCTCCAAGAAGTATCAAATCGCATCTGGCCTTCAAAATCCACATTATTCTATATTTTCCAAGATTGTCATTCAAGTAGCTTTTACCGATGTTATGATCTAAGTCTTTATATATACGTGAACTTTTAAGAGCCCTTTCCCAAGATTTTTGTCTATTTGTCGAGTTCAGAACGGATAACAATGTGTCAATGCTTTCATTCCAACTTCTTCTATTTAAAACGTCATAATTCCAACTAATATTTAATTTTTCTCCTAAAATTTGCATTGATTTTACCCAAAAGATCTTTCTCTCTATAATAATTTTTGAAAGTTTGTGTGGCAATCTGCTATCGTCGTACTCAAATAGAGTTTTAGAAATATATTTAAGATGAAGCCGTAAAGTATATAGATGACAGTTTGGTATGTCTGTTTCTAACATAAAACAATAATAGGGTGTGTTTGTTGGTAGATGTAAAATTTTCTTTAAGAAATAAAATTGAATTTTATCCACCAATTCAAACACTCAAAGCCCCAGACTTCCGCAGCATAAGTTTGTATGGCTCTAATGACTGCTAAAAATAATTTGTATTTAGCTGATACTTTTATCTTATTTTTGATTAGAAAGGACCACCATGTTGCATTGATACTGTTTTTAGCCATACAGTTCCTATTTTCAACATGTTTTTTAAAGCTTAATTTTGGTGTTAATTTTACACCCAGGTAATTGTATTCTGACACTATAGGGATATTTTCGCCTTTAAATGTCCATTTTTCTCTATCCGCCAATATGCCGCCTTGTCGAAAAACCATTATGGCCGATTTCGAAAGGTTTACTTGCATGTTCCAAACATTGCAATAATTTTCTAACCTAAATATCATTCCCTGCAGCTCTTCTACATTGTCAGATATCAAGACTATATCATCCGCATACAACAGTAGTCGCACATTCAAGTTTCCTATCCAAATTCCCCCTCCCAAACTATCATGTAAGTCATTCAGGTAAATAGAGAACAACAAAGGTGACATCAAACATCCTTGCTTTACGCCTGTTGAAATATTAAATTTATTTGATATTGCGCTGCCAGTCCATATAATCGAACCCGTATGGTTGTACATATTTTCAAAGAAATTTACCATTTTGGTTGGGATTCCCAAGCTATGCAGTTTATATCGGGTGTTTTTTTTAGAGGTATAGAACTTCGAATTGAAATAAAACACAAGAAAATCGTTTTAATGTCCATCAATTTGGCTTTATTGGAAGGATAATTTTATGCCATTAATGTTTAAATATGATTTCGGGCATGTGGCCGCCGCGGCTGGCTCGAATAAAGCCAATTCTACAGGTCCAATTTTCAACTACTTTTTCGAGCATTTGGGGCCGTATGTCGGCAATAACGGCACGAATGTTGGCTTCCAAGTCCCCTAACGTTTCTGGTTTGTTGGCGTAGACGAGCGACTTCACATATCCCCAAAGAAAATAATCCAATGGTGTCAAATCACACGATCTTGGTGGCCAATTGACAGGTCCATTCCGCGAAATTATGCGCTCATCGAATGTTTCCTTCAATAAATCGATTGTGACGTGCGCTGTGTGGCATGTAGCGCCGTCTTGTTGGAACCACAACTCATCCACATTCATGCCATCCAATTCGGGAACAAAATAGTCGGTTATCATGGCTCTATACCGGTCTCCATTAACGGTAACTGACTCCTCTTCTGACTGGGTCCTCTTCAACATTTTGCTCTACAGCGGCAATTGTTTCTTCGGTGCGCACTGTTCGACGTCTCTGCGGATGCGTATTATCACATAGAGTAAACGTAGTGCGAAAACGACCCATGGTTAACCGAATTAATTACTCTGATGGACGATTATGTCGACCATAAAATGGACGGAGCTTGCGGTAAACTTCGCGAACTGAACCATTATTTTCGAAATAAATTTGCACGATTTGCAAGCGTTGTTTTTTTGTCAACCTGTTCATGATGAAATGGCAAACCAAACTGAACATAAATGACATTAGAGTTGCCAGATTTGACCACAAAATGCCAGTTTTATCTCTATTCGAAAAACAAACCTCTAAAAAAAAACACCCGATAGATCAGAAGTTTTCTGGGAACCGTGTCGAAGGCGGCTTTAAAGTCTACAAAAAAAGCGTACACTTTCTTTTTTTCTGCAAATTTAATTTGAATGATTTAAGTTAAATTATAAATGTTATCTGCCGTGGAGTGTTGTTTTCTGAACCCTGCCTGATATTCTGTAATCAGCTTTTTACTTTCTAACCAATTTGTAAGTCTTTCATTTAATATGCCCATCATAATCTTTACAATACCGTTCATAAAAGAAATCCCTCTGTAGTTTGATGTTAAGGTTCTATCGCCTTTTTTGAAAAGCGGAAATATTATACTAGTTAGTTTCAAAAGCCGTATCTGCTTTCCCACTATTATATATCGCAGAATACGTGTTAGCCAGCTCATCAAGAAAAAGAGTGTCAGCATTTTTGAAAAATTCGTAAGACACCCTGTCTAAGCCTGGCGCTTTCCCAGTTTTAGTCTTATGTAGCATTTGTAAGATTTCTGCTGACGAGATTGGTTTATCTATTAAATCGTCCTTTATTAGTAAGCTTACGTATTCTATTTGATTCACGGAAGTAGCGTGATTTAACAGTTCCTCAAAATATTGTCTAAACGCCTCCGGTGGAATCTCTAAATCTAAGGCTTCATTTGTCCCTCGTATCTTTTTGGCCAATTCCCACCAATCACTGCAATTATTTATTTCATTTATTTCTCTTTCTAGATTTTCGTAATAAGTTTTCTTGCTATCTTTACACTGTTTCCTATAATTTTTTTGAGCCACGGAATATTGTTCCCTGTCTTCAGTATTTTGAGTTCTATTATACTTCCTAAGTAACCCTAAAGTAACCTTTCTTGCTGCTAAACATTTCCAGTCGAACCATATCGATTTTTTTCTTAGTATTTTTCCTGTTCGTTTGCCTACAGCCGCGGATTTGATAATATCAGTGAAATCTTCTAAAGCCAAAATGTCCTTTTCGTTTTTCTTTTTTTGCAGTTCAATTAGAAGTCTTCTGTTATATTTGTGAACTATCCCAATGTAACTTAGGCAAGAGATCCACTTTTTTACTAATTGGGCTATCTAGTATCAGCTGTGAAGTTAATATAATTGGCATATGGTCAGACCAAACCTTTTCCTCTACTACAAAATCTGGAGCATATTTTACAATATCTCTGTGCAGCGCACAAATATCATTCACTGATTCACCCACACTATTTATAAAAGTGAATTTTCCCGTATCGTCACTATTTGTCATTCCATTTATTACCATAAGCCCGTTGTTCTCACAAAAGTCAATAAACTGTCTCCCATTTCTGTTAATTACTTTGTCTTTAGAATGTCTTATTTCTCTACCTCCTACAATGTCAACATGCAACATGTCATCCAGTCCTACTTGAAGTTCCCCAATACGTATGTTTAAATCTCCTATCAAAATTTGATTAATCAATTCATTTCGTTCAAAGCATTCTTTTATCAAATCAAAATCTTGTGACCCACTGCAACCTCTTAAATACAAAGGTACAATATTTACTTTTTTTCCAGCCACAGAAATTTCTATAATGTCTACACCATCTAAGTATTTGAACAAATGTCCAATGCCAAAATTTATTAAACTTTTCTTAATTCCACACAGTTTTCCTCCGCTAGCACGTCCATATTGTCTCTGACGTGTTGCTGGTGTCCAATTTAGGTCAAACCCTTTAAAGTATTTGTGATATCTTTCAAAATTTTCTAGTTCTACATGAGTTTCTAACAGAACAAATACATCAAATGATCGAATATAATCGAAAAAATCATTAAACAAAGTTTTGTTACTTAATCCGTGTGTTTATGTAAGTAAATGTCACTTCTGGTCGTATCACCAGAGTGTAAGCACAGTGCGAAAACAGAACTTGAACTGTGTCGCCTTGGAGAACAATGGTAGTTAAACGCTGTGAAGTTGTGCATCAACTTGCATCAATATTGCAGCGGTCAATGTCTGCTTACATAAACACACAAACATCAAAATACCAAAATTGCATAAATGCACAATATGCTAAGAACTAATAACAACAAGGTAAAAATGCCTAACTTGCATCAATATTGCAGCGGTCAATGTCTGCTTACATAAACACACAAACATCCTGCCCCCCGTTGAACGACTGTTCAACTATATATTGACAGTGAAGTCTGCTGTTGATAGTCTTCTAGGGGCTGGTTCCGGGGGTGTGGTTCCAGGTTTCTCATTTGTTGTCGTTGGTCGTCGTTTAGATTGCCAGTACCAAACTGCTAGCAATAGCAGAATAATTGTGCATACGAAAACCACACTAGACAACGATATGGTGATGCGGCTTTGTGACTTCAGATCGTATGGTAGCTCAGCTATTTTCACTGTGTTGAGCAACGTTTGCAGACTTGTTAGATTCTTCATGTGATCTGTGTAGTCTGTCGAACTGATGTTTGCGAATAGTTCTCTGATGTGCCTTGGTGATGAAGGTTGTGAAATGTTGCCGAAACTTTCAAATGTTGTTCGCAGACAATTAAATAGCGTTTGATGTCCAGTTATTGTCACCGTGTTGCTTTTTATTGTGCAGTCTGGTGCCAGAGTTATTATTCCAGCTCCCCTTAAAGTAAGCTGAGAGAAGTCGTGGTCACACACTGTGGTAAATCGCATAGAATCTGTTATAGCAAATAGCCACTGGTTTTTCTCTTCCAATTGTGCCAGGTAATAATTTGATTTAACCTTTTCTAGTTTGCATGTCGGTGAAGTCGCCGCCGTGGCTCAGTTGGTTAGTGCGTTGGACCGCGAGTCGAAGGCAGCAACCTCAGGTTCAAATACTGCCTGTAATAACACCTAAAAAAATAACGGGAAAACTCGTTTTCTCTTTCGGTGGCTGTCCTCTCAGCTGGAAATGGCAAACCTCTGAGAGTAAAAATTGCTTATGAAAAAAGCTCCCAACCTGCCGTTCGGAACCGGCATAAAACTGTAGGTCCCTCCACCCGCGTACGAATTCACACGCACAACACGGGTGGTTGCGGGAAGCTGGGCCTTAGTCTCGCGTAAGCGGGCTGTCGTGTCAGTCAATTCAATTCAATGTCGGTGAAGTCTCGTTGACAAACAGATTTATTTCACAAGAGCATAGATGAGAACTTCTGTGATATAGAGCTTGGATGTTGGAACATAAGTATCTTCTTGGTGCTGTAATTACGCATTGATATAATTGATCTTGTCTCACAGGAACGTAGTGATCCATGTGTTTATTTGTCGCTAATGCTGTTGCACAGGGTTTAACCATTATCATGCTACCATTTATTGATGTCGGAATTGGAATTATTCTAAACATTTTTAATTGCTCTGGATTGACTAATGGAAGTGTAATTTCGAAGACAGCGTGATGTTGGCTGATGCCTCCCCTGATCGTCATTAATTTATACAATTGTATGAGATTGCCATCGTCCAGGGGGAGCTCCAAGGACGACGGTAGGTGAGCTCGTATTGTCCTTAATTCTGCTTTCAACTGGCTTGCAGACAATAACAATGTGTTCGTTTTGCCATGATGTGTGTCAGTTAATACATCGATGAGTGCATCTTGAATGCGTTGCAGATTCGCCGCCATTAAGGTGAGTTGTATCGTCATCATAAAAAAGGCTTGGTGTAGTTTCAGCTCGTAGTCTTCATTGCCTAGTTGGTTGAGGTTTTTAATGATTTCTGATAGCTGCGATTCGAGTTCGGAGGACCTCTTTTTGGTTTCGATGGTGTCTGCTCGTAATATATTTATGGTTGAGTCAATAATCGATGTTTGATTTCGCAACAGGTTCGACAGGTGATTCTCATTGGTTTTAATTTCATTGATTGTCTGGGACATCTCCTTTGCATACTCGCTGTCTAATACACCAAACAATGCACCTGCTACATTTCCAATCACGTTCATGGCGCCTCTTTTCACTCGTTTAGGAGACAGTAATATACCTTCCAACTGAAGGTTCTCAAGTGTGCCCTTAAAATGAGAGATTGTTTGGTTGCAGCTAACCTTATCTTGCATTTTGTTACATAAATCCTGTGCTATGTGCGTTCCATTAATTAACGACGATAATTCCGTTGCGAGTATTGCCAAATCGTAATACACTATAAAATTCCACTGGCTCGTTGCTATCTTGATTTCTCCCATGTCCTCAAAATGGACACCTAATTCAGGTCTGAATCTTTTTATCTCTATTCGGGTTGCAGTGATTAGTGGTAGTATTAAGAGCGAGATAGTTGCCATAAGTAGATAATTGGTGGACACTATTCGACGTTTCTTGGCCGGAACTTCGGTTGAGGTGCTTGGTTTTATTTCAATGTTCTGATTGTAAGGTGTAATATCGGTTGCCGGGGATTCGTCTGGTTTAGTGGGAAGCGGAGCAAGCCGATGTATGGATCGTCTAAAGACTCCTCTTGCTGTTTTCACGTCTACTACCCTCACGACGCCATCCTCTCCTGGATAAAGCTTGATGACCCTTCCGACTGGCCAAGTCATTACTGGGGTGTTGTCTTCTTTTATGATAACCATATCTCCTATGGTAATATTTTTTGCGTGATTCTTCCATTTTGATCTGCATTGGAGTTCATTCAAGTATTCGTTGGACCACCTTCTCCAGAAGTTATGTTTGATTTGTGAGACTAATGCCCATCTTTGGAGTAATGTTGGTTTAGCAGGCCTTGCTTCGCTATCAACTGTTGAGGTTATTGCTTCGCCAATCAGGAAGTGTCCTGGTGTAAGGGCCGTCGGATCGTTAGGACTGTCTGACATCGTCTGACTTCAACCACGACTGTTTCTAGCTCCTCGTACGTCATCGATGCACCTGTCACAGTCCTTACTAGATGATGCTTCGCTGACTTCACTGCCGCCTCCCATAAGCCGCCAAAGTGAGGTGCTCGTGGAGGTATCATTTGGAATGTTATGCCTCTCTTGGTGCAACTTGAAGCTATTGATTCAACTGCTTCTTGGGAGTATACAGCTGCTGTTAGTTCATGGAGCTGATTTTTGGCGCCTATGAAGTTTGTAGCGTTGTCACAAATTATTGTCTGGCATTGACCGCGCCGACTGGTGAATCTTTTGATAGCTCCAATGAAGGCTTCGGTAGTTAGATCGCTGACTAGTTCTAAGTGTACCGCCTTAGTCGGAAAGCAACAAAACACTGCAATGTATGCCTTGGTGGGCCTCTTTCCTCTTACTTTGTAGTGAACCCAGAATGGTCCGCAAAAATCCACCCCAGTGTTGATGAAGGGGCGTGCGGGTGTTACGCGCATTGTGGGCAGGTTACCCATTACCTGTGTGAGCAGTTTTGGTCTGGCCTTGCTGCAGATTATGCACTTTTGAACTGTCGATCTTGCCATTGATTTGCCCTTTATTGGCCAAAATTTTTGCCGTATCTGATACAAAAGTGTCTGGGGTCCCGAATGCATGTTTTGCCTGTGTGTTGCTTCAAAGATGAGCTTCGTCAGCTGGTCATTATAAGGAATAATCAGTTGATGTTTTGCGTCGTATGGAAGATTAGAGGCCTCCAGTCTTCCTCCAACTCTCATTAGGCCTTCGTTGTCCAGGAAAGGGGATAGGTTTGCTATGGATCTGTTCTTTTTAAGCTCTTTGTACCCTTTAAGGTCCTTAATTTCTTCAGAAAATTCAGTGTCTTGTATGGCCCGAATGATTGTTTTTAATGCTTCATTTAATTCTGTTGGTGTCAATGTTAAGTTGCGCTGGGGTGTTACCCGACCCTTCCTGGTATGCCTTATGAACCGGTGTATGTAGCCCATGACTCGTTTGAGCCTTTCAAAGGAGTTTTTGTGGTTAATGCTGTAAACAAGTTCTACAAGAGTGTCTTGATCCCTTACTGAGGTTGCTGAGACTGCAGTCTTGTTTCTTCGCTTGGGATCGGATACCACATCGACGGCTAACTCTGGTAGAAACCTCTGCGGCCAAATATCTTCTGATCCATGCAGAAAGACTGGGCCTGCGAACCAGATATTACAGGCTGACAATTGATCAGGTGGTAGGCCCCTTGATAGGATATCAGCTGGATTGTCCTTGGTGTTCACATGGCGCCACTGAATGGGTCTCGTCAATTCTTGGATTGTCGCTACTCTATTTGCTACAAAGGTATGAAAACTGGACGATGACGTATTAATCCATGAAAGAACAATTTGTGAGTCAGACCAAAAATAAATCTGACAACTCTTTAATTGTAGCTCTTCTCTTATGCGATTTGCCAATTGCGCACCAATTACAGCAGCACATAGTTCTAGCCGAGGAAGTGTAACTCGTTTGAGTGGGGCTACTCTTGACTTAGCGCATAGGATTCTTACGCTGATTTGGCCATTTCGCAATACCGATCTTATGTATGCTGAGGCTCCATATGCCTTTTCCGAAGCATCTGTGAAAATATGGAGCTGAATGGCCTTAGCAACTTCCCCGTTGAACATGTGTCGTGGTATTTGCAGATTAGACAGGGATGATAGGTTGCTTCGAAATTCAGCCCACCTTTTGCATACTTCAGCTGGCAGTGGTTCGTCCCACCCTATATTTGAATTCCAAAGCTCTTGGATGAACATTTTTGCTGTCACGACGATTGGTGATAGGAGCCCAAGTGGATCAAATAATCGTGCCAGATCTGATGTTACTGATCGCTTTGTGATCTTGTCAATTGGTGGAAGGTTGACCTTTATACAGAATTTGTCTGTGCTTGGCGCCCATGTTAAGCCAAGTGTTTTGATGGTTCCTGGATTATTATTTGCTAGATCTAGGTTGATCTCCTGGTCACTGCTCGGAATCCCTTGTAGTAGTCTTGAGTGATTTGCACACCACTTCCGAAGCTTCATGCCCGCAGCACCCAATATGTTTTTCAGTTGTTCTTGCATTTCTACAGCTGTAGTCAGATTGTCTGCACCACAAAGACCATCGTCTACATAAAAGTTATCTTGAAGCGCCTTGGCTCCTAATGGATGCAATTCTCTATTATTGTCCGCGATTACTCGTAGACATTTTGTTGCCAAATATGGTGCCGCTCTAGTACCATAAGTGACAGTATTTAGTTCATAGTACTTTATCGGCGAGTCTTGAGTTTCCCTCCAAATCACGAGCTGGTATTTCCTGTCATCAGGGTGTATGAGTATTTGTCTGTACATCTTCTCGATGTCCGTCGTGAACACGAATCGAGGCATCCTGAACCTTAATAAAATGGACAGCAGATCATTTTGTATTGTAGGCCCTGTGTGCATTAAGTCATTTAATGAGAGTCCGGATGAGGATTTGGCAGAGGCATCGAACACCACTCGCAGTTTGGTTGTAGTGCTGTCAGGTTTTAAGACACAATGATGAGGGATGACGTAGTTGGGGGTGGTAATTGATTCAATGCAAATCTCACTCATGTGGCCTAGCTTTTCATACTCCTTCATGAAGCTGACGTACTGTTCCTTTAATTTACTGTCCCTCGATAACCTTCGCTCTAATGCCAAGAATCGGTTAAAGGCCATTTGTTTGGAATCACCCAGTCGGGAGGTGTCTTCAATGAAGGGAAGTCTGATCACGAAGCGGCCGTTGACGTTATTGGATGTGGTTTGTGTAAAGTAATCCTCACACTGTTTTTCACTCGGAGAAGGTATTTTTATTTTTGTGTCGATTTCTTCCATCTTCCACAGTCGTTCAATTCCGTCTTCCAATTTGTCGTCTGTAACCATTCCACATGTCAGGTGAGTTGATAAACCTTCATGAATTTTTCCTGCGACTACCCATCCGAAAACAGTATTCTGTAGAGTTGGTAGGCCCTCGGACAATTTAATTTGCCCTGTTCTCAATAATTGGTGATAAAATTCTGCACCTAGCAAAATATCAATTTTCTCAGATCTGTGAAATGCAGGATCAGCTAGTTCAATGTTTTTTGGTATTTCCCAATTATTTATTTGTAAGTGTTGTGAGGGTTGTTCCGATACGATCTGTGGGAGAACGTAGGCTTCCATGACTACCTTGAAGTTGTTATCTTGACCCTATTGATCTTGACTCTATTGTAAGTGCTATTCGACGGTGGGTGTTCATTCTGCCCTTTCCGATACCTTCGATGCTAATTGCCGCAGATCCAGCCCTTAGTTTAAGGGAGTGTTCCCGGGTAGAAGTTTGAAAAAATCGATTTTTTTTTTGGCGTTTTATTGTACCTTATACTATATACTATCACCCCCCAAAGTCGTTTTTCAATCTGCGAACTCAGTACCCACTTTTTTGCATGTTAATTGAAGTAATCTCAGCTCTTTTTGCTCCGCTGATACATTGCGCATGATACTTTAAACGCGTTTTTCTCGAAACCACATTTTTTGTACTGGCCGATAACTTTTCTCAGCAACTATGAGAGGTATCGACTTGAAATTTTGGGAAAATGTTCTAGATAGTTTTCATTGGATGCTAAACCAAAGTTTTCATCAAAAAATTATTGTTAAATATATTTTCAAGCACTCTAAAGGTAAAAAAAGGTGGCAAAACTGGACAATTTTTTTTCATATGGCCGCCATTTTGTTTCTAATCAACATTTTGACTAAAACTGTGGTTTAGCATCCGCGGAATTTATTGCAGATTAATAATTGCATACCCATTTCTGTTTCACATTACTGGTTCCCGAAATTTCTTATCGGCCAGCAGTGAAAATCAGCGTGACAAGGTCACATTGACCACTGAAAATTTGTACTTAGGAAATAAAATTTTTTGACACAAATATGAGTTTCTGTTCTCCAAATAATAAGGAACAACAAGCAAAAAACCAGAATATTGCATGTTGCCTTGTAGCTCCAAAAAAACAGCCTAAAATCGGCATTCTAGACGGGAACACTCCCTTAAGGTTCTTCACCAATCGGTCCGTTACTTTTTACTTGTGAGCCTGAATCCAACATTGCACGACATTCAGTGGAGTTTCCGTTGCTGCCAGAGGCAATGACTCGGGCTGTACCCAACAGAACGTAGCCTCGCCTCCCAAGCTGAACTGCTGTGGCTAGAGAAGCTGAGTTAGGTAGTTTTTCGGATGTTGTCGTAGTTTGGCTCGAATTTATGGACTCAGAGACTGATATGGCAGCTATGTGTTGTTCTTCCACTGCTCCCTTGTCTTTATGTAGTAAGGTATTGTGCTTTTCATGACACTTGAGACAATTACCATATGAACATTGACTTGATCTGTGTCCCCGCTTTAAACAATTGAAGCAAAGATTGTTGTGTTTTACTAATTCCATTCGTTGTAGAACCGGCAGCAGCTTGAACTCGGGGCATGCAAACAGTGGGTGATTGTTGTTACAAACTGCGCATTCTTTTGTGGGCCTTGTTGCTGCCAAGGCTGTGGTGCCTTGTCGTGTTATTTTATCCTTCGAGCGTAAGGATTCCAACGTCTGGAATCTGGCTTCCAAAAATTTTAGAAATGCACCAACTTTTTGTTGTTCCTTTGGTGACGTTAATGATTGTTCATAGAGTGCATGCGTTTGCCGATCTAGTTTTTTTACGAAAATATATAACAGTATCGGATCCCATGTGCTGACATCAACTCTCAAGTTCTGCAGCGCAAATAAGCATTCTTGTGTAGTGTCATGAAGTTCCCTTAGGTGATGCGCGGTGGGTGCTGCAGTCGGCTGACCTAGTAACTTGTGGATGATAGTATTCACTAAGATCCTCTTATTGTTGTATCGTTCTATTAGCAGATTCCAAGCGGTGTCATAGTTCTCATCGGTTAGTGCTAAATGGTGAATAAGTCGTTCAGCTTCGGATGTGATATTAGTCTTGAGATACCACATCTTCTGGATCTTCGGTAGGGGCTGCACGTGAACCATTTGACTAAACATATCGTGGAATTGTTGCCACTTCAGGTAATCTCCATCAAACTTTGGTATGGTCACTTTAGGCAGCGGGAGCGCATTTGTGCTTACATGAGTTGAGGTTGGCTGTACAGGCTCCACTTCGCTTTTTATTGTGAGTTCTGTTATATGTTCTTGTACTAGAGCTTCTAGTTCTAAATATTCCTCGAAATCGTAGCCTGCAGTTGCTGGATCATCATGCATATCCCATATCTCGAAATTTAATGCCTCTATTTGTTGCCAAAACTGCTTGATTGTTTGGCATTTGACCTTGTAATATGCGGACGATTGTTGAGTGAGCAATACTGTGCCCAAAAATCTCCTCAATGATACTTTCGATGCGTTTTGTCGTCTGATTAAGCCATCAATCTTTGTCCCTTGCTTTTGGGTTTTCTTCAGTTGATCATGCTCGGATGGTTCCATGGCGAAAACTTGAGTTGTGCTTGCACTTGCGCTTGCCGTATTGCGTATTTCTTAAATTTTTTTTTCAAAATGAGCGGTGTATTCGTGCACTACATTGCTAATCTCCGTGTAGTAGGTAAAGTATTGATGTTGGAGAGGAATTCGCTTCAGTGTCCTAATGGCGTTGTCGTTTGCTTCGAACTCCTCATAACGGGTCACAATCCGCTTGAGTCGTTGTTCGAAGTACTCCTTCGATGCTTTTCTTGCGTTTGAGTCCTTTTTGTAGTTAACCACTACTTGCTGGATTTCTTTTCCCACAACCTGCTGCAGCTTTATTAGTTCGTCGAATTCCATGGTCGAAGTGTGATACTTGAGTCGGGGTCACCAAATGTTTATGTAAGTAAATGTCACTTCTGGTCGTATCACCAGAGTGTAAGCACAGTGCGAAAACAGTACTTGAACTGTGTCGCCTTGGAGAACAATGGTAGTTAAACGCTGTGAAGTTGTGTTACCACTGTGCCTTTATTGATTATCGAACCCTTATTTATATTGACAATATTGCTTACATGCTAAAATACAAAACCCAAAATCCAAAATTGCATAAATGCACAATATGCTAAGAATAATAACAATAATAAGACCCAAAATACCAAAATTGCATAAATGCACAATATGCTAAGAAATAATAACAACAAGGTAAAAATGCCTAACTTGCATCAATATTGCAGCGGTCAATGTCTGCTTACATAAACACACAAACATCAAAATACCAAAATTGCATAAATGCACAATATGCTAAGAACTAATAACAACAAGGTAAAAATGCCTAACTTGCATCAATATTGCAGCGGTCAATGTCTGCTTACATAAACACACAAACACCGTGAATATTATAAGCAATAAGTTTTAATTTGTAATCATCTACGTTGGGTTTATCTGTTTGTATCTCACTGTTACTTTTAACATTTAGTTCATACAATTGAGCCTCTTTATTTTTTAGTTTTTTGATTGACTTTTTTCTAATAAATAGTTATAATTTAGATTTAATTTTATAAAATCCCTATCAAAAATCTCTGCCAGTATTTTTTCAGCTGCCTGACCATTACAAATAAGAACTTTATTTTCATTAAAAGCCATCCACTTATTATCAATACAAATTCTGTCGTTCCTTACTATTGTTTTATGCGACTGAATTAAACAATAAATACCTTTTTTTTGTAACAAGGCTCTTTTGTTCTTTAGTTTTTCTACACTCAAGTCCTTCTCAATTAAAACTTTGGTGCCTCTAAGTTTTTTGGCGTTTTTTTAAATTTCCCCTACCATGTTTGTTGACTCAAACTCTGCTATTATATTAATCTTATCGTTTCGTTCAGTTATTTTGAAAGCATCTCGGACAACAATATGCTGTAGGCTAAGCTGTTCTTTACATAGTTTTAGAACAGCCTTTGCTGGTGATAATCCAGTAGGCAACCCTTTTATTACTAATTTCTTTCGTTTATTTTGACTTACGAGTCTCTCTACTTACGAGTCTCTCTCTCTACTAAAAATGCAAATATTTCTATGTCGTCTTTGTAGCAAAAGTATCGCAAAATCAGACCAAACAGCATTCTGTTGATTGTTTCAGCTCTGCTTCGTCTTTCTTATTTTCATGTGCTCTTCTCGCCTATGAACGCGCACACAGAACGTGAACGATTAGACGCGGGCTGTGTTCTGGGCAAGTGGCTGCGGGATGCTTTCAAACTGTCGGATTTCTAAACGTGCAATAACACTCAAACTGTGCAATGACGGTTGAAAAGCTGCTGTCGAGCACACACTGAAAAAATAGGAGCAATCGCAAGTGCACGTGCGCAAATTGAATTGAATTGAATTTCATTTTGATCATTTTCGTTTGTTTAAAATTTTTAGAATATTTGTAACATGCTAAGAGCCATTTTCTCAACTTACCGATTAAGTGACCTTTAGCTAAAGTGACCTTTAGTTATTCCTCACTTTAAAGTGACCGGTAACTATTTTCGTTTTCTCAACTGCCTGATAAATATAAATTTAACAAGTCTGAGTTTTTGGCAACTCTGGTCTACGATGGGCAGCACTTATTATAATTATTTTTGAAGGAAAAAAAAAGAATTTTGCCTGGCAAAATCTTGCTGATGCTTTTAATGCCAAATGGGGCGTGTAACGACGTTGAAAATCGTTGAGGGACAGGTTCGACAGATTGAATCGCAAGTCGAAGCTGGAACTTGCAGCAGAGAAGAGCGAGACGTATCGCACAGGTGACGGCCCAGCAGCGATTGGAAATGTCAGCAGTGCAAAGCAGTGAAATAGTCCAATCGGCTGTTATATGGTCTATTTGCCGCATTTTGCGACTCCGTACCTTCAAAAGCGTCTTCCAGTGCGTGAATATAAAAAACACGCCTATTTTCCATACCGAAAAATCTCGAATTCAAATTTCATTTCAAATTATAATTTCATCACCAGCTGTTTTTTGTTTGGCAACAAACATATGCATGGACTAGGCACCACTTCCACTTATATTTCACTTTAAAGTTTAACAGGCACTCAATCTGACCGGTGAGTTTTATCGGGAGGATAGCTTAACAAGCGGTTGAGAAAACGAAAATGCGTTTATTGGCCCGATAAAGTGAACTTTAAAGTTAAAGGTAAGTTGAGAAAACGGCCCTAAGTATGTAATTTGTTTGTATTTAAAATTTCAAATTCGTTTCAATTTTCGTTTGTGTTGGTTGTAATTTTGAACTGACAAAAACAGGCAAAAGCTTTTGAAAGCGCTTTCATTTTTAGACGCGTTCGAAAAAAGGTCATGTTTTATCGCATTTGCTTCGCCGTTTTGTTGAAATGAGTGATTTCATTGATTTGAATTTGTATTGGGAAATGCATGATTTGGCGTCGCATTTGAACATTTTCGCCCAAATCACGCATTTGGGCTCAATGTAAACGTAGTATTGCTCTACTTGTTTTCTACTTTGTGTCGTATAATGATGCCAACAGTTCGAAAGTCATCGGGAATATGCGCACTAATGTTGGGACATCTTACTGAAATGAATATCTTTAACCCTAATCCTGTATTTTGGGCAAATTTTGCCCAAACGCGTTTTTAGCTCAGCGTATCTGGCGTGTATTTAGTGATATCGGTATGAAATTTCTTGAGAATTATTTTTTTACATATATTTAGCAGCGTTGTGAAAATTTATATTCTTGCTCCACCAGGGGCTCCTCCATACCAAAAGTAACGAATCTTGTATTTTGGGCAAATTTTGCCCAATACAATTTTCCATTATTTCCGAAGGCAACATTTAGACTGTGTTTCGTTTTTTGTTGGCAGCATTGCTACAATAACGGCTGCACTGTATGTGTTTTTTTTTTAATTTGGGGAATTCCCAACTTATGTACACCTATTTTATCCAAAAACATTAGAAAGAGGAAGATATTCGGCATTCGTCAGTGAACTTTCGTTTTTGTACGTGTGTAGTTGCTTATATTGCAGTCGCGGGTTGTGAAGTGTGAAAGTAAAAATAAATAGTTCTGTTACAGCAACTTTACTCAGGAAAAGAAAACAACATGTCCAAAAGGGTATGTATAAAAATGTGCCTATACTTTTCCGTAAAGTGCCTGTATGAATAAAATTCAATTAGTCGGCCGCGCCAACTCGACGCCAAATAGAAGAGCTGCTGAGCGAATCAGACAGTGAGGCTGAAGGGCGTAAACTTGACCAGCAACTCGAAAGCTCTCTTGAAGATTTCGAAATTTCTTCAGATGAGGGATCAGCAACATATATTGCCATATCCGAGGGAGAAAGTATTTGCTCCGATGCTGAAAAATTTTCTGTTACTGCGCAAGAAGAAGCCCCACCTTTTGGTTTTCTTTCTAAGGATAAAAAAACAATTTGGTATGGCAAATGTGGCAGCTCATTGGTTGGTAGAAAAACGGATGAAAACGTTATTACTACTACTCCAGGACCAACTCAATATGCTATTGCACGTGTTAGTGATATCAAATCTACATTTGAGTTGTTTATGACAAAGAACATGCAAACTATTATTATCAGGATGACAAATATTGAAGGTAGCTTTCATCGTATTTTCGAAAACTTTGCGCATTACATATTTATACATTACTATATAGGTATCAAAGTGTTTGGAGAAGCTTGGAAGGAAATCAACCATGCATCCTTGAAGGCTTATCTTGGATTGCTGTTATTAGCTGGCGTTTATCGCTCTTGTGGTGAAACAATGGAATGCTTATGGGACGATGTAAAAGGGAGGCCCATATTCAAAGCAACAATGTCGCTGCGTAGATTCCAGAATATTAGCAGAGTTCTTCGATTCGACGACAAATCAGATAGGGCGGATCGGCGTGCTCGCGATAAGCTAGCACCTATAAGAGTTTTGTGGGACAAATGGGCAAATAATTTGAAAATTATGTACAATCCTAACGAATGCGTGACAGTCGATGAGCAGCTAGTGGCATATCGTGGCAAATGTCCATTTAGGCAATATATTCCTTCGAACACTGTGCGACTTGGACACTGTGCGACTCGAATACCAACTATGCCTGGTCTATGCAAGTTTATATCGGACGAAATCGTAATTGCGCTCCTGAAAAGAACCAAGGCATGCGAGTGGTACTCGAGCTTGCAGAAGGACTCAAAGGCCGAAATATAACTTTTTTACCACGTACGATCTTGCTGTTGAATTTCTAAAAAAGAAAATTACGGTAGTTGGGACTGTCCGAAAAAATAAGTTGTTTCTACCCCCACATATTTTCATATTTTGGATATGAGAAAAAAACCTGCCTTTTACTCAGAGTTGCTTTTTGAACATAAAAATAAAGTTACATTAGTAGCATATGTTCCAAAGAAATATCGCTGCGTATATCTAATAAGCACATTGCACCAGGACGCAAAAATACAGGATAACCAGTCAAAGAAACCAGAAATAATAGAGTATTATAACCATACAAAGGCAGGGGTGGATACACTCGACCAACTGGTTGGCACATATACTTGCAAGCGGAAGACCAATAGGTGGCCTGTAGCTCTATTCGCAAATATGCTTGATGTCTCCGCATGCAATGCTTTCGTGATTTGGACCGCAATAAACCCCGACTGGAACAAATCAAAACATTTTCGTCGCAGACTTTTTTTGGAAGAACTGGGATTCGAGCTTTTGAAAGAAAAAAAGCAGGAGCGTAAGACACAGCCATGTGGCACTGCCGCCAAGAAGCTACATCACCCACAAGAAAAGAAAAATACAAAAAGAGGCCGTTGTCACTTCTGTGAAAACAAGTCTAACAGTACTAAATACAATACAAAATTTAAGAATTGTAACTTATTTGTGTGCAAAAATCATTCTTGTGTAGAAATTATATGCAATACTTGCAACAAAAAGTAATAAAATTAGTAAAATTGTATTGGGCAAAATTTGCCCAAAATACAAGATTCGTTATCTTTTTTTTATACAGGATGAGGGTTAATTAATTTTGCACTTTCTAAAAATGTTTTTAAGAATTTGCTTAAAAGACTTATAGGTACAATAACTTTTATTTTACTTTAATTTTTGTTAGTCTGTATGAATTGTTAATTACTTCTAGGCTATTTCTTTAAATAAATGAATAAATACTTCCAACCTCGAAAGCATTTACACCCAATCATGTACGGCATCAATGGCTTTGACCGATTTTTTATAAGGCCGCTGTTGATTGAATTTTTGCATTCGTTGCTAGTAAAAACAGTTGCCAACTGAATCTCGCCCGACACTGGTCAACTATGTGCATGGACGCCACCTAGGTTTCGTTAATGTAGAGACCAAAAAGCTTAGTTTTGAAAGGATAGCATTATGAAACTTTCACTCGTAACAGCTGGTGAGAATTTGAATTGCGGAAACGCAAAAGTTTGGCCCCATTTTTGAAAAGCTGAAGAGTTTTTGGTCCACGCTGTCGTCGGGGTCACCACTCTTTGGTGGAGTTAGTGTCCACCAGCACTTTTTAATTAAACGCACTGCACTTTAAACAACAAACTTTTTATTTACAAATTTTACAACGCACTGTAGCTGCCGGTGTCGCGTCCGGACTATGACTGATTGTGACTGACTATCGCTAGTGTCAGGACCGCTTCTTTTATAGCAGCGAGCCGGCTGTGGTCCGTTCTGCCGGTCCGCTATGCCGTTGCAGCGTCGTGGCACCGTCCGCTATGTCGCCGCTGCCATAGACCGCTATGCTGTCGCTGCCGTAGACCGCTATGCTGTCGTCGTGGCACAGCTGCGGTCCGCTATGCTGTCGTCGTGGCACAGCTGCGGTCCGCTATGTCGCCGCTGCCGTAGACCGCTATGCTGGCACCGATGCTGATGCGTACCACGCTGGCACCGTCGCTGATATGCCGAGCGGTACAGTATGTGCCGCCACAAGTTCTACTTTAATAAGTAATTTTTCATGTCACTGACTTTCCGGATTTGAGAGATACAGGTATTTAAAATATATGTATATATATATACATAAATCAATCGCCGTGCGTTAGTCTCGCTAAAACTCCAAAATGGCTCGACCGATTTAAATAATTGGTTTTTGGCTTAAAAACTTAATAAATTGGAATTTGGTGGGCGTTGGACCAGGGGTGGGCATTGGTCAAGAGGCATGGTATCGTCCACACAACTTAAATCTTTAATATAAAATAACGTCGGAATTATAACTCAGCTTTGAAATTTGGAAGTTGCCACTTCGGATTACTTTCAATAGGTGCCATGGCGCACAGTGTCGCGAGTAGGGACAAAAATCAATAAAATGAATGTCGTAAATGTAGAAAAATAACTTTGTAGTACTGAAGTAAATGCCTCAATTTACTAAAATGTGAAAACGAATTTTTAAAATATCAATTTATATACCGATGGCAGGCCACCAAACTTGCACTTTGTGAAGGTTGGTGACTTGGGTAGAAATTATTGCAATTTGTTGAATGTAATTTCGAGGCCTCTTATTGAAAAATTTCCTATGGAACCTTATGTTAAGTAAATATTCTTCTTATATATAAAATTCTCGTGTCACAATGTTAGTTACCATACTCCACCGAAACGGCTTGACCGATTTTTATAAAATTTTACTTGCATATTCAGTAGAATCGGCTACTATCTATTTTCCATACGAGTCAGATCTTAATAAAGGGAATAGTTTCGAAGTTATAAACCGCACAGCATTGAAATTTGGTATAGTGTCGTCTTATGAGTTTGTCGCTGCACTGGTAAAATATTATGGGCGTTGGACAAGGGGCGTGGCACTTCTTGAAGCGAACACAATTTTTTAATAACTTTACAACTACAAGTCACACATCAATAATATTCAGTACGCACTTATTATTTAATCGTGTCCTTCGATAGTAACAATGTGATCGGCTCAGGACGGAGGGGCGTGGCACCTCCCATACAACCCAAATATTTAATATTGAATAAGTTTGAAGTTATAAGCCGCATAGCATTGAAATTTAATATAGCGTCGTCCCATAGATGAGTCATTCTACTGATAAGATTTGATGGGCGTTGGACAAGGGGCGTGGTACATTTTTTGTGACCCAAATGTTTTGCTGAACTATAAGTCGCTCAGCAATGAAACTTAGTACGAACCTACCATTTATTCATATATTTCGACAGAGGGAATGGAGCAAATATTGGATGAGGGGGCGTGGCACCACCCATACGAGCCAGATCTTAATAATGGAATATATTCCAAATTGTAAGTTGTACAACACTGAAGTTTTGTATCCCGTCGTCCCTTAGATGAGCCATTCTACTGATAAGATTTGATGGGCGTTTGATAAGGGGCGTAGATAGATAGATAGATAGATAGATAGATAGATAGATAGATATATAGATAGATAGATAGATAGATAGATAGATAGATAGATAGATAGATAGATAGATAGATAGATAGATAGATAGATAGATAGATAGATAGATAGATAGATAGATAGATAGATAGATAGATAGATAGATAGATAGATAGATTTTTTTTTCCTTTGTCTCTACACGCTAATCCGCGCTTCGAGTAGTATATTATTTTCTTTTTTTTCTTTGGTGTTATGTACTATGTTTACAATATATAATATGTTACTATGAGTAAGGACTAGATTACAAATTATGTTCAATTCTTATTGTAATAACTTTGGAAAAGAAGGACAAAATAATAATACTATAAATGCCTGCGAATGGATACAAGCGAGTTAAGTTTACAAATAATTTAAATTAGATAGAATAGAATAGAATAGAATGAAATTATATTTTACAAAATTATAGTGGTAGAAACTTTAAAAGTTTTAAGACTTCTTAAAATTAAATATGAATTCATTGAGGAATTAAAGTTATGATTTATGGTAGATTATTAAAAGCTTTAATATTACTTATAATTATTAGAAACTTTAAAAATGTTAAGACTTCTTAAAATTAAATATGAATTCATTGAGGAATTGAAGTTATGATTCATGGTAGATTATTAAAAGCTTTAATATTACTTATGATAACTTTAACAAATTCTGAAAATGATGTTGCAAGCGTGGCAATGGCCTTGACGTCGAATGGTGATGCTTCATACTGCTCGCAGAATGTTTTGTGCCGCTCTCTTGCACGATCGTACCGTGGACAGTCATGAAGAAGGTGTTTTATAGTTTGCGACGTCCGTTGATCGCATGGGCAGTAGTCTTCGTCAATGATTTTGAAGCGCTTTAAGTCTGATTTTTTGTAGCCGTGGCCGGTTAAAACCTGAGTCATCTCAAACGAAATTCCAAAGTTTTCTCTATACAGTTTGGCATCGTCAACTGTTGGAAAGAACGTCTTTGTACCACTGCCGGTTGTGTCCTCAAGATACTCTTCTTGCCACGCTTTGAGTGCTTCAGAATGAACATGCCGCTTGGTGTAACATAAAGGGAACTCGGTGTATGCCAAGTCAACACCATTGCGTGCAGCGTCTTTTGCATGCTGATCGAGGCCAATGTGAGATTTAACCCAAAAGAATTTTATTATACTTGTATGTTGTTTTTGGCGAAGCATGTGCAGATGTCGATGTATGGAAGCAATGAGTGGCGTGGAATTGCTCCGGTCTTGTATGGCTTCAAGGCACGAGCGGCTATCGCTGAATATGCAGAGCTTCCTTGTTTTTAGCTCGCTTTGAGCCCATGCCATCGCTGAGTCGATGGCGAAAGCTTCGGCCTGGTAGACAGTACAGGTACGATGTAAGCTGAACTTGTGCGGCTCCCAACTACCATCTGAAAGACGAACAACGAACGCAGATCCACATTCACCAGTTTCAAGTTTACTTCCATCGGTGTATATATGTGTTGAGCTGACACCAGAAATGGAGTCAGCTTGTTGTTGTGACTCAATAGCTTATAGTTTGGCGTTTGGCTGGATGTAGTTGCTGTTTTGGTGGAACGCGTTGCTGTAGCGTAATAGCATCGGAAAGTGGTGGATATACTCCGGTGGTCTTCACTTCTCCCACCTGCATAGCTTCCTTGATTTTCAGATGCAAAGGCAGGAACCCTGCAAGCGCAAGCGCTGATGTAGCTGACACCGTGTGGAACGCTCTGATAGCTCGTATAGCAAAGCTTCTTTGAAATGATCGCAGAAGTCGCCGAATGTAGTAAAATTTAATGGCTTTACCCCATATTTCTGCAGCGTACGTTATAGTCGGTTCAACAACTTGGCTATAGATAGTAAGGACGTTCTCGGGATGAACGCCCCATGTGGGTCTTACGAATTTACACAAATTGGTGAATATTCGCTGAACTTTTGCGATCACGTACTGCGCGTGTTTTGTAAACTTCAGACGTTCGTCAATTACTACACCGAGAAGTTTTATTTCTTTTGCAAAAGCTAAACGAGTACTATTTAAACTTATTTCAGCACGTTTGGCTTTTAAAGTAAATGCCATAGCATGGGTTTTGGCATCGCTGAATGTCAATTTCACATCGACGCCCCATTTATGTATTTTGCGCAAAGCTTCGTTGGCGTGCCGTTGAAGTTCTTGTACTGTTTTTGCGCTGACTATTAGAAGAACATCGTCTGCAAAAGCTTGAATTTCGCAACCTTCCGGTAATTGCATTGACAGCAGCTCATCTAGAATTGTGTTCCAGAAAGTAGGACCACACACTGAACCCTGAATACACCCTCTGGTCATTATCTTTGTTGCGGTTGCGTCGGCATAGTCAAGGGTAACTGCGCGATCTTTGAGGTAACTGCTGATGAGTTTGTAGATGTTTGATGGGGTGCGAATACGTTCTAACTGATTAAGAAGAGCTGGCCACCAGGCATTGTCGAATGCAGCTTCGATGTCAAGAGAAATGCATATGACTTGACGCTTTTTACGTTTTTGCCCTTCAATGTATTCTATGGCGTTTCGCAGTGCGTCGACCGTAGAAACCTGCTCCTTGAAACCAAACTGCTTCGGTGACCATAGCTGGTGCAGCTCTGCATGATAGGCTAAACGCTTTGTAAATAGCTTCTCCAGTAACTTTCCAAACACAGGTAGGAGCCCTATAGGTCTGTAGGATCCTAACTCATTCGCCTCTATCTTATTCGCCTTAGGCAACAGTTTTACATATGCGCCTTTCCACGGTTTTCGAAAATGGCCTATTCCAAGACATGTATTGTAAAGAGCAGTCAGAAACTTGGAATGCTTCTTTGCAAAAACTAGGCATATCGAGCCCTTCCCGCGATTTTATCGTATGAGCCATTTTTACCGAAATTCATTTTTTTACCGGTAACGATACCACTATAAATTTGTCATCAGTCCCTAAAAGCTGACATCTCTACGATGAACCGTTACGAAGTTTGAGAAAAAACAATTTTATCGTATGTCCACTTCAAATTTTTCCTTCATTTTTTGTGCCTGCGACTAGCTATGCGATACGATAAAATTGCTTTACTTGCAAAAAGTTAATTTTTAACTTTATTAAAAAAGTGTGTTAAATTTTAGAGAGAGAGTTAAAAAAAACTGCTTTTTCTAAATAAATCGTACAATTGAGAACATTTGAATATTGAAAAGTGAATCTATATGCATATAATTGTTTATCCTGACTGACTGATTCATCATCGCCCAGCTCAAACCGCTAAAGCTACAAATATGAAATTTGAACTGTATGTACATCTTGAAAAATCAACCTCCGCTAAGACGGGATTTTTTTAAATTCGGGGTCTAAAGGGGTAAATTATGGGTTAAGGTGTTGTATGAAGAAATGCGATTTAATGGGCCTATTGATTTAAAATTTGGTGAAAACACTTCAAATCAAAAATAATGCGACATGTATTTTTTATTTTTTCGAATATCAAAATTTAACGGAGTGAGCCAAGGGTTAAGGTTCGTATACGGAAAGGCTACGAAAAAACATGACTCGATAAGCCTTTTGACTTCAAAGTTGGCGACACGTGTTTCTCATGTTTTTCAAAATCAAAACATAAAGGGTGAACCAAGGGTTAAAAGTTTGAAATATGAAAGAAATATGAAGAAGAATGAATTTTTACGCTTTTTGACTTCAAACTTAGTTAAATGTTTGTTTATTTTAAATGTGAAATACTTCGATATGTGCTTTTCATTTTTTCGAAAATCGATATCTGACGAGGTCAACGATGGGTTAAGACTTTGTATGGGGAAACATGATTTAATGCGCCAATTGCCTTCAAATATGGTGAAAGGCGAAAATATTTCTCAAATGATAAATAACGCGATAAGTATTTTTTCATAAAAATCTAACGGAATCAACAAAGGGTTAAGAAGAACTTGATTTATTGGCCTCATTGACTTTAAAAGTGCATGCAAAGCCACGGTGCTCGGCTAGTAATAAATATTTAGATTTAAAAATTGATTGAATGACAAAAGATCTACTAGTTCAAACAGATGAATAAGATAGTATTAAATTTTTTCTGAAAGAATTTTTCGTATTTCATAAATAAAACTACACTATATAACCTATGAATTACAATATATCAATCTTAACGCAACAATATTTTGTATTCAATAAATGAAAATATAAAATTCTTTTTTACGATTTTATCGTATGTGCCACTGCAATATTTGAATCGCTCATAATAGTGCCAGCACAAATTATCGTATGTCCAAAATAACGCCGTTGCGCTTTGCTGAAGTCACTAAAATTACCTATTCCAAGTGTGTAATCCTAAATAAAGTGTGTATACCAAAAATCATGCAACTATGTTGCGCCAATGCAGAGAAAACAAAAAAAAACGTCTCCTGTAAAATTTGGTTTTTGGCTCATACGATAAAAACGCGGGAAGGGCTCGATATATCCGATGTGAGACTGTCAAGACCTGGGGCTTTGTTGGGGTCATTGTCATCAAAGCTTCCAGTACTTCGTCTTCTGTGAACTCCTCGTCGTCGGGTGTTCCAAGGCCGATTTTAACGCTGTTGCGCAGGTTGTGCTGACGAAGGGTGTAGTCATCTGTGTCATCGGGATAGAAATGCCGCAACAGAGCTTCAGCGGTCCCCGCACTCGTTTCGGAGAACGTTCCTCTGCGCTGAAGTGTTACTGGAGGGCGTTGCGATGGCGCATCTTTAATGAGCCGGTTAGTGAGAGACCAAACATTCTCTTTTCCTTGCTGGTTGCAGAACTCGCGAAAATTTTCGGTAGATGCTTTCCTCAGTGCTTTAGCATATGTGCGCTTAGCATTTGCATGCTCTTGCGCAGTGGCTTCTGTGGGCTTCTGAAGTCTTCGCAAATGGTTTAGCTTATGGTGTAGTCGAACGCAGTTTTGTTTGAGGTCTTGAAGCTCTTCACTCCACCAAGGGTTGTATGGTTTAGCTTCTCCACGCAACTTCATTGACGCTGAGCATGCATATCTGATGTCTTCAGTTAGGACTTGAACGACATTATCTAAGTTATGTGCTGTGATGTTGACGAAATCGGTGTTTAGGACTCCTGTTTGCTGAAGACGTTCATTTAAGACATTTTCGAACCTCTTCCAATTAGCTGTTTTGTTGTTGTACAAATAAGTTGAGGTGCGCTTAGCAGGAGTGACTGTATTGCAATTCTCAACTTTGAATGTTATTGCGCTATGGTCTGAGTTTTGGATGGCCCGAACATTCACAGTCCAGTCGACAACGCGCTGCGCAAGATTCTCTGAGACCATAGTGATATCGACGATTGAACAGGCCTGAACACAATGTCGCACTGCATTGAAGGTTGCGGTTTTCCCCCTGTTGCAAAATACCATTGCGTTAGCTGCTATAATGTTTGCCAAAGCAACTCCACGATTGTTGTTTTTCTCTGATCCCCATGATGCGTGCCAGCCGTTAAAATCTCCACCAACAATCTGTAGGGCAGATGATGTGCTACAGAGAAATGTGTTTACTGCGCCTAACGTATCAAATTGGTCAATGTCTGGCTCTACATACGCGCTAGCAATGTACAGTGAACGCTGACCTATGAGTAGTTTGACCACGCTCAGATTTGGGGTAGATAACTGTGAAATTCCAAGCGCTGCGCCTATAGCTTCTTTTATCAGGATGCAAGCCTTGACTTTCCGATTTGGCATTGGGAATTGAAATATTGAGAAACCATTAGCTGCGCGAACCGTTTGAGCATTACCAGTGTACGGCTCAGATATAAGTGCAATGTCAACAGTATTTGAAGTTAAAAATTGAAGGATTTCGTTGTGCGTTACATAACAGTGATGCGCGTTGACTTGAATAAAATTGAGCGGCTTAACAACCATATTGAGTGCGTGAGTTGATTCGCTGCTGCATGGATTTAATCTGGGGGCAATGCTGAACGCTTGTCGCAGAATGCGTATCGTCTATCTTAGTACTGGTTTTCTCGTTTCGCATAGCACAATTAAAGCATTTATGCTTAGCCTCATTACTCTTGTCCGGGCAGTTAGCGTACTGGTGGTCTTTGCTTGCACAATGCGAGCATGGAGTTATTGTTGCGCTGCACTTGTTTTTAGTATGTCCGAACTGAAGACATTTGAAGCATTGAACGAAGGCGCTGAAGTCAGATACGTCTACGCGTTGAAAATCCACGTTAATGCGGCCAAGCGCCACCATTGCGTTGCGAACATTTGGAGAAACCTCCAAAACAGCATTGTAGACAACCTCTGGGTTCCTTCGATTCTTACGACTAAAGCGAAAAACAATATCGTCGGCCTGCTTTGACTCTGAACCAATACTAGCGTTTTGAATTTTAATTATGTTGACTAGTTCATTTATTGGAATATCTTTTGAGATACCTTTTAGAACAGAGGTGCCCATGCCCTATGCTCTCGTTGCTCATTTGTTTTTGCAAATCATCTTCAGCATAGGCTGAGGAATCTAATTCCTCATTTGTTTTTGTAAATGATCCTCGGCATAGGCTGAGCATTCTACACCTTTTCAAGTTCGATTTTAGAAAGTGTGAAATTTCAGAAAACTGAAATTGAATTTACGATTTCTGAAAATGCTTTACGCTTTCTGAAATTAAATTTATATTTCTGAAATTAAATTTACGCTTTCTGAAATTGCTTTTACGGTTTCTGGAATTGCTTTTACGCCTTCTGAAATTGTTTTTACACTTTCTGAAATCGAACTTGAAAAGGTGTACTCACACAGCACTCCGCACCAGTATTGTGACTAATACCATATATTAAAGTAGTGTAACTAATTACGTAGTATATTACTTTTGCTTTAAAAATGTAGTGTAACTAGTTACTTTTCCCATAAGTAATCACCTTCAGTAATATTACTACTTTTTTTCAAGTTATTTATTACAATATTACTTTTTAGTCAACAAAGTTCTAATTTTCATGTAAAACAGCAGCACTGACAACATGATTAAGATCCATTACAATTATACAACGCTGCACTTGTTCATACTAAAAATAGCTCGCGTGTTTCATTTCCAACTGAGTTTGGTAGTGGAGAAACAATTAATATTTGCAAGCAAATTAAGCGGTTTTAACAAAAAGGTAACGAAATTCAAATTGTAATTCAAAATATATAAAATTCAAAAATAACTAAACAAGATGCCTGAAGTTTTATAAAATAAATATGAAATATGTAAAAAAAATCTTCGTTTATTTTTTTGGAAAAAATCTGTAGAAATCATGTATTTGTAAAATAATATATTACTTTTTGTCATACATTACTTAACATTTCCAGTAATAAGTAATGTAACGATATTACTTTCAAATGTCAGTAATGTGTAATAAGTAATATGTTACTGTCAAAAGTAATAAGTCCCAACACTGCTCCGCACGCATTGGCGACAGTTATCTTCAACGTAGGTTTTGTTGTTGTCTAGCGAATGAATTTGCTTCAAAACGTGTGCGGCTGTCGATTCAGAAGCACTAGAAAAAATTCGGTGTTTGTTTCGTTTCAACGAAGACTTTTGGAAATCTTTAACACCAAATAAATATCCTTTACTTTACAAAGACATTTTAAGTTTGTATTCCATGTTTGGTAGCACATATATTTGTGAAAGGGCTTTTTCGAATTTAAAATTAATAAAAAGCAAGCACAGAAATAGAATAAGCAACGAACATTTGGAGGCTTTATTAAAATTGTCCACAACTGATATCGATATAAATTTGGATAATTTATTAGAAGGATCATGGAAGAAGGAAGATTAGAATTGTTTTTTTTTAAATAACATTACAGAAAATTAATTTTTTTTTTCGGTGTACATACTGAATTCCATTTTTTTGTTTGCATTTTTTGGCCAACTTTACATGTATTGGTGTTTGCTCTTCCATAAGAAGATTTTGGGCATCCCTATTTTAGAATAACTAAAGGTCGCCTATTTCTAGCATTTTCGGCTTTGAGAGTAGAAACCTCTGAGAGTTTACGCATTGTAGCGTCGCGCTGTTCTACAGAGTCAAATTCCACACGCACTTTGTTGTTCGATACCGGTAGGATTTTTGCTGGAGCGTAGCTTGTGTCTCTGAATGTGACGCCCTTTCGAAATGCGTTGAGGATGTCAGTGTGCTTGACATTCACGTCATGTTTCGCGCCGAGTATGATGGCAGGTTTAGCGGTAGCATTTTGTGAGACTTTTTTAGCCTTAACTACATTGGCATAGCTTATTTTTGGTGATTCTGACGGAGTGTTGGCATGTAATGAATCTCTGAAAGCAGCTAATTCTTCACGGACCACAACTCGCATATTAGCAGTTGAGTCTGCAGTTGCGCACGCAGTAGCATTGTTCAGTTGAAGTGCTTCAATCGACGGGATGAGTGTTACTAATTGTACGACTTTTTCGGCGATGGCATTTTTTATTTCGCGTTTTATATTGCCTGATTCTTTGAGCTGCTTTTTTATTTCTTGCGAAATGTTTTCAATAGCATTGATGATTTCTGTTGGCGATTTCATCCTGTATTGTCAGTGGCCAATCAAATTGACAGCTACGCGTTTAATATGAGCCACCAAGCGGAAAGTAGCGAAAGTGTAATTTGGAAACCCTTGGAGGTTTTACGGCGAAAGCGAAATCGTAACTTGGCAGCACTGAAATTTTCACAAACAGCTGTTGGCGCGTGCGCACCGGTTGTTGCGAATTCGTTCACCCACGCACAAGGACACTTTATAACAGTATTTCGCCTGGAAAACCGTTATATTTAGCAGTGGCCCAAACCAAGTGTCAGATTTTAAGTGTAAAAATCGAACACGCTCTTTACAGAAATCAGCTGTTCTATCGCGTCCAATAAAATATTCGAAGCTCAACCGTCACAAAATTATTTCACGAAATATTATATTTTATGAAAATCATAAATTCTGCACTGCACTGCATATATCATTTTATATCAATCGATTCCCGGCACTTTCCGCGATAGTTTTTGCGCACTTCAAGATTTTTGCGAATTTGTTTTTAATTAAGGAAAATAATTTTTCGCGGAGCCGATTTCAAGTTCACTTTAACGCTTCAACTCTTCTTACTAGATAGATAGATAGATAGATAGATAGATAGATAGATAGATAGATAGATAGATAGATAGATAGATAGATAGATAGATAGATAGATAGATAGATAGATAGATAGATAGATAGATAGATAGATAGATAGATAGATAGATAGATAGATAGATAGATAGATAGATAGATAGATAGATAGATAGATAGATAGATAGATAGATAGATAGATAGATAGATAGATAGATAGATAGATAGATAGATAGATAGATAGATAGATAGATAGATAGATAGATAGATAGATAGATAGATAGATAGATAGATAGATAGATAGATAGATAGATAGATAGATAGATAGATAGATAGATAGATAGATAGATAGATAGATAGATAGATAGATAGATAGATAGATAGATAGATAGATAGATAGATAGATAGATAGATAGATAGATAGATAGATAGATAGATAGATAGATAGATAGATAGATAGATAGATAGATAGATAGATAGATAGATAGATAGATAGATAGATAGATAGATAGATAGATAGATAGATAGATAGATAGATAGATAGATAGATAGATAGATAGATAGATAGATAGATAGATAGATAGATAGATAGATAGATAGATAGATAGATAGATAGATAGATAGATAGATAGATAGATAGATAGATAGATAGATAGATAGATAGATAGATAGATAGATAGATAGATAGATAGATAGATAGATAGATAGATAGATAGATAGATGGGGGGCAAAGGTACTTGCAGTTATGTGCCGTATGCAGCTAGCATGAACTGTACGGCCCAAATGTTCCGACTCTCACCTCCACGTGGTGCCCCCTGGTAACCCGAGCAACCCACCGTGAGATGCAGTAACCAACCTGCATGGATCGTGGGTCGGGGCTGACGAGAGCGGGAGACCTCAGCAGAGCTCTCTGACGAGGTTTTGGCAGACCAATATGGTACGGAGTATCTGATATCATCGGTTGCTGACATGGGACGCGACCAGATCAGGACCAGTCGATCGCAGGCCAAACAAAGCGCGCGATGACAAAAAGTTCCCAACGATGCACAGGTGAACGGTAGCCGTGAGTACACAGAGGACTACATAACCACGACACGGACGCCAGGGTCTGAGACCAGTAGGACCTTGGTGATTATGGCACTGGAAATAAGTTGGAATAGTTGACATGGGCTGGTGACTGTAGTGACTGGCCTTTTAGTAAGTGTGGAGTGAAATCCCACTGAAATGGCGGTCCAGATATTGCTACAGTTACCTCCGTCCCGATAAAACCTTGGCAGGCCTCGAGGTACGTTCCCAGCCCGTCGCCATTAGGTTGGTGGTGCAGGTTAGGTTGAGCTTGCTCCCTATTCACGCTGACCCGGCTCTGAACGCATGTACCCATAAGGACATGCGTCAACCCTAGCGCTGGCCTCCCTGCTTAGGCATAGACAACCACGGGGTCATTAAGGCGACTGCACTTTCGAAATGGGATAGCGGCCTCGAGGGGGGACCCAACCGCAATGAGTACTGAAAATTTGATGACGAATATGGCAAATACAAAGGACAATGAGAGTACACCGCCGCCTTTTCAAGGCAGCACACGAACTAAACGTTCTCCTGTTATTGCCTCGAGGGTAATCAGAGGCCAAGGAGAAATCGACCACGAAACCCCAGAACCAGGAGGCATCGCACCCAGAGACCCCAATGCTACACCGCGCGCTGTTTTAGGCACTTCAAAACCTACCCCGATTGTCTCAACACCAGGAGATATCGCAAAATCCGCTCGACCAGAAAAGCAAGGATCGGGTAATATAAACATACCGACAGCTCACTACGATAGCACTATTCTAGCACCGATGGTTGCGCTAGGTCGGGAGATAGATGAGCTTATGCGATACTGCAACGCACAGAGAAACATGCACAAGGATGTTTTAAGACGATGCAGCATCATCAGGCGTTTGCATACTGAGGCAATGATACAGGTGGACAAGGAACAGAAGCAGTTAAGAGCGAGAACTAACCAAATCGCGGCAACAGTGTTTGAGACTGATGCGTCTGGCGCACGAAGTGGAACACACTCTGCCAAGCGGGCGAGAGCAACAGCTAGCCCTAAGGGTCCTGGAAAAGTCAAGTCTCCCGCAGCGAAGAAGCAGAAAGCGCTGGATGCGATGGTTACGCCAAAGTTACCGGAAGCGCCAGCTAATAATGAAGCCTGGACTAAGATCCGGAGAAAAAATAGACAGCGGGAGAGTCAGACAATTCGACCGAGGGCGGACGCCATCATAATTACCACCAAAGGAAACGAGTCTTATGCTAACATCCTACGGAAGACCAGCACGGAACTTAAGGCCATGTTCGACGGGGTTCGCACTGTTCGAAGGACACAAAAAGGGGACCTCCTCCTTGAGCTTAATCGCACGAAGGATACAACCGCAATTACATTCCAGGCGGCCATTGAGGGTGTTCTGAAGGACGAGGCGGTAGTGCAAGTGAGAACACACATGATCACGGTGCAATGTAAGGGTCTGGTCTCCGACATCAGCACCAAAGAGGAGCTCCTTGATGCTCTGGAGGAACAGGCCAAAATCAATCGGCCAGGACTATCTGCAATAAGGAGTATGAGGAACACGTACGGTGGAACGCAGACAGCATACATTACACTTCCGGCGGAAGACGCTAGAAGAGTGGTTGATCTAAAGCACCTGCGGGTGGGATGGGTCCGCTGTCGCGTGTCTGAGACCGCATCGCCAACAAGATGCTTTAGGTGCTGGGGCTATGGCCACATGGCAGCAGCATGCAAAGAGGCGGACCGAACGGGACTCTGTAGAAGGTGTGGTGAGGGTGGCCACATGGCGTCCACATGCATAAACCCGGAAAGATGTGCACTTTGTGGAGGATCACACGCTGCGGGGAGCTCATTGTGCCCGCGGTACCAGGAGGCAAAGAACAATAGACGCGGATGAGAATTCTTCAAATTAACTTGAACCACTGCGCGGCCGCACAAGACTTGCTGTGGCAGAGCCAGGTGGAGCTGAGAGCAGACGTTGCCGTACTGGCGGAGCCGTACGTTGCGATAGATTCGTACAACTACACGTCGGATCAATCGCATAAGGCCGCTATCTGGATCCTGGGCGACAAAACCCCACAGTCCAGTCCGAAGGTGGCAAACCAGGGATTTACATGGGTGCGAATCGAAGGGCTCTACATAGTTAGCTGCTACGCACAACCGAGCATGCCAATAGATGAGTTTCAACAGATGATGGGAAAAATGGTAACGGAATTGCGAGGTAAGCGTCCCGTTATAGTTGCAGGAGATTATAACGCCTGGTCGATGACATGGGGAAGTAGCCGCACTAACCAAAGAGGAAGGATAGTTGAAGAGGCATTTGCTACAATGGATCTAGTTTTGCTAAACGAGCCGGGGCGCTACACGTTTGACACTGGCAGTAGGCGATCGATTATTGATCTGGCCCACGCAGACAGAGCTACGGCAAACCGTGTAAGGTGCCAAATTGCGGAAATGTACACTCACAGCGATCATAATGCCATTATGATCGATGTGGACCAAGGACAAAGGCGTCCAACGTGTTTGCAGAAGGTCCAGCGGGTCGCGTGGAAGAGGAGCGCATTTGATGTGGAGGCATTCCAAGTAGCATGGAGTGGATTTTCGTACAACGGAGATACGGCAACAACCAAGGCCATGCAGGTGGCCAAGCAATTAGAAAATGCGTGTGACGCGGCAATGCCAAGGCGAAATGCCACAGTAAACAGACCTCCCGCATACTGGTGGACGGATGAAATTGCGGAGTTGCGTAGAGCTTGCATAAAAGCACGAAGAAAGGCTCAAAGGGCGAGGGTCCGACCAAACTTTATGAACTTGCATTCTAACTTTAGAGCAAGCAGGTTAGCGTTAAAAAAAGCAATAACAGCCAGCAAAAATCGCTGCTTTAAGGAACTCCGTGACAGCGCTGACGCGGATCCGTGGGGACAGGCGTATAAAACTGTTATGAAGAAGGTGAAGGGGCCAAGAGCTCCACAACCCACATGCCCAGATCTACTAGAGAAGGTGGTGAGCGAACTTTTTCCCCGACAAGAAGGCATGGGCCAAGTCGGTCTAGACGAAATGAATGACTGGGTGGAAGTGCACGAAGTAGCGCCAGAAGAGGTGTTAGTCACGCTCTCGCGAATTAGTGATGGTAAAGCTCCCGGCCCGGACGGGGTACCAAATGCAGCACTCAAGGCCGCAGTGCGCACAAGGCCCGATGTCTTTGCGGACCTCTACAGCGCGTGCATCAAGGAAGGGACCTTTCCAAAACGTTGGAAGCGACAGCGTCTGGTATTATTACTGAAACCTGGCAAGGCACCGGATGAATCGTCGGCTTACAGACCATTATGTCTGTTAGACACGGTAGGCAAAATATTTGAGCGCATTATATGCGACCGCCTACAAGTGTACCTGGAAGGAAAAGAAGGGCTCTCCAATCAACAGTTCGGCTTTAGGCGACGGCGGTCTGCGGTTGATGCCATACGCACGGTGGTAGGCATAGCCCGCGAAGCAACGAGAGGAACGGGTGGATGGTCCACCATAAAATACTGCGCGGTCGTCACCCTGGACATTCGAAATGCGTTCAATTCAGCCAACTGGACGAAGATATTGTTGGCTTTAAAGAACTTTGGCGTCCCAGCATACTTGCTGCGAGTGATTCGCAGCTACTTTTACGAGAGACTACTCGAGTACGACACGGAGGATGGGCCGAAAAAGTATGCGGTATCTGGTGGCGTCCCACAGGGCTCTGTTTTGGGTCCAACTCTGTGGAACGCAATGTATGACGGCGTCCTCAAATTGGATCTCCTCGCAAACACTACATTAGTCGGTTATGCGGACGACATTGCTAGTAGCAATAGGCAAGCAGATATTGGACGTTGAGCTAATTTGTAATGACGCAGTATCCAGAATTCAGCGCTGGCTAAACAATGCAGAGCTTGACTTGGCCGCCCACAAAACGGAGGTAGTGCTGGTGAGCGCGAGAAGAAGAAGAGAAGAAATGGTGGTGAATGTTGGAGGCCACGACATACGATCTAAGCCCGCCGTCAAATACCTAGGAGTACTGATAGATTCACGATTAACTTTCAAGGAGCACCTAAAGTCAGTCGGTAAAAAGGCGGCACCAGTAAACGGGGCGCTCTTCCGCATGCTCCCCAACATAGGGGGACCGCAAGGAGCCAGGAGGAGACTGCTCTCCACAGTCACGGATTCTATCGTCTTTTACGCAGCGCCGATATGGGCAGGCGCAAAGCACACACACATGCGTGAGGCAAGGCAGGCTTACAGGATAAGCGCTCTAAGGGTGGCTTGTGCATACCGAACGGTATCCGAGGAGGCGGTATGCGTGATTGCGGGGAAAGTACCGTTTGACATTCGTGCACGGGAGTTGCAGCAGCTGTATACAACTCAAGGCATAAAACCGACAATAGAGCAGAAGTTAGAGCAGCGGAACAAATCGCTTAACGAATGGCAACTAAGATGGGAGCAAGTAAGCAAAGGTCGGTGGACGTACGAGCTGATCCCCCGAATAAAGACGTGGATGCAGAGAAAGCATGGAGACGTAGACTACCACCTAACGCAGCTGCTGAGTGGGCATGGGTGCTTTTTGTACTACCTACATAAGTTTAATTTAGCGGACACTCCCTTCTGTCCAAATTGTCAGGGAGAGGCTGAGAGCGCAAAACATATAATTTTAGACTGTGGACGCTTTGACCATGAGCGGAAGGAGCTTGCACAAGTATTCGGAAGTTCTCCGACGGTGGAGAATTTCGTTATGGAGATGTGTGACACGACAGAAAAATGGAATGCTGGGTGTACATTTGCTGCTCGAGTTATGTTAAAGCTATGCGATATAGAGCGGGAGCGAAAGCGCGTACAGCGACAACAACAGCTTGTGGAACAGGAAGTACAATCTGCAACATCAATATTGCTGACAGGGGAGAGGCAGTTACCAGATGAAATGGGCTCGACACTACGAGAAACATGACAAAGACCATGACTGACGCTTGAGATACAATACTCAAAACGGCCTCCTTGACGTAATTACCTACCGGTATCCCAGGGGGGACTAACCGTCGGACAGTGAGGGGGTTTTAGTGGGTTAAAGTCTCACACTGACTGGGTGGCTTTCGATGCTTTCCCCCTCAATAAAAATAAAAAAAAAAAAAAAAAAAAAAAAAAGATAGATAGATAGATAGATAGATAGATAGATAGATAGATAGATAGATAGATAGATAGATAGATAGATAGATAGATAGATAGATAGATAGATAGATAGATAGATAGATAGATAGATAGATAGATAGATAGATAGATAGATAGATAGATAGATAGATAGATAGATAGATAGATAGATAGATAGATAGATAGATAGATAGATAGATAGATAGATAGATAGATAGATAGATAGATAGATAGATAGATAGATAGATAGATAGATAGATAGATAGATAGATAGATAGATAGATAGATAGATAGATAGATAGATAGATAGATAGATAGATAGATAGATAGATAGATAGATAGATAGATAGATAGATTGATTGATTGATTGATTGATTGATTGATTGATTGATTGATTCTTTTTGGAAAATTAAAAAAATAATGTTTGGTGTTTTGTTATTTTTATATTCCCTCTTCGTTCACAGCGCTCTATGCCTCTTTCACTCATATACCACATCCTTACACACTTACAATAAGTTAGTGATTCTTTTTCTACACTAGAAATTCCCTAGAAATAATTTGTATGGCAAAACAACGTTTGCGGGGTCAGCTAGTCTATATATTGTAACGATAAGACAGTCTGTCGCTGTGCAAAGCAACCCTGTCGCTACGCGCCGTGCCATAATTCAACCTGGCAATGATGACCGCGATAATGGAAACTTTTAGTCCAACCTGGCAATGATGGCCGTGATAATGGAAACTTTTAGTCCAACCTGGCAATGATGGTCGCGATCATCATGGAAAACTTTAGTCCACTCTGGAATGTGCGAGAACGATCTGCGCGATGGCCGGACAGGTATAAAAGGCGGGTGCGGCGCAGCTAGTCAGTCTGATTTTGACAAGCGAGGGTGCCACACGGAATAATTAGGCAAATATTTAAGTGTAAAGACAGTGAAGTGTAAATCTGTGAAATAAAGTGATTGTTGGTTTTTATTGACTGCGTTTGAGGAACTAAGTGTGTTTTGTTTATTTCAAATTGCACAATCCAGTGAACTAGTAGAACTAGTATTCGTAACATTTGGTGTCAGAAGTGGGATTGTGCTATTGGAAATAAATTAAAATTTAAAAAACGCAGACATGGTTAAACTCGAGCTGCTGAAGGTGGACCAGCTGAAGAAAGAGTTGGCTGCCTGGAATTTGCCGACTGCTGGCGGAAAGGTGGAGTTGCAGCTGCGCTTGCGAGAGGCATGTAAATCACGAGGCATCGATTTAACTGCCGAGTTCGGGACGCAGGAGCCAGAGGCGTCGGCCAAGGTGGAGGAATCGTCTGCGGGTGCTGCGACGATGCAAAGTACGGCTGCAGCGGCTGCGCCACCACAAGCAATGGACATGAGCCAGCTTATGGTTGCAATGAGAGGCGTGTTTCAGGAAATGTCGGCGCAAATTGAAACGGCGAACCGGGAAATGTTAGCAAAACTTGAAAATGCAAATCGGGAGTTGTCCAGCAAGCTTCAGGAAAATTCTGCGCGCTTAGAGCAAAAAGTGGAGGAAATCTCGGACAGGATTAATGTGAAAGTCGAGCACTTGGAGACGCGAGTAGAGCACTTGGATAAACGAGTCGACGACCTGGATGATACCCTGAACAAACGTGTTGACGATCTTGATGATTCCCTGAACAAACGAGTTGATAGTCTGGAAGACTCGATGAACAGAAAAATGGACGAGCGGCTTAGAGAGGTACAGCCGCGAGAATGGTTGCCGCCGGTTCCGGAAAGTGTTGCCATCCGAGCAGAAGTGCCTACTTATGATGGGACTACGTCGTTCGATACATTCAAGCTACAATTCGACCTGGCTACTCTGGAAAATCAGTGGACCGATGTAAGGAAAGGTCGGAGATTGGCGCTGGCTCTTAAAGGTGCTGCGGCTGAGGTAATAGAATCAGTTCCAGAATGGGCAAGCCGACATTTAGGGAGACGGTGACCAGCGCGATGACATACGAGGCGACATAGATTGGGAGCACTCGGTATGCACCTGCAAGGATACGCCAGATCCAGCCGGACAACGACATTACGATCCAGGCCATAAGCTCGGAGCCACCGGGCAGGCCACCTCTAAAGTTATTTGCTATGTATGTGGCAAGCAGGGCCACATATCACGAGACTGCCGCCAACGAAGGCGTTCCCGTTCCCGATCGCAATCGCCTGAAGCGGGCAATACTAACAATCGAGGCTCAGCCAACAAGCGCAGGGCTGGGGACGAGGAGCCGTTAAACTAAAAAGGGTCAGCCTAAAAGGGTCAAGGCGAGATCACTCCTGCAGCACTATGGGTCAATATTTGCGGCAGAAGCAGGCGGAAGAACAGCCATAGTGAAGCACAACATCGACACCGGAAGTGCAAAACCGATTCGCCAACCGCCAAGACGAGTTCCTCTGGCCAAGAGGGAAGAGGTCACAAATTTGATCGAAAACATGCGGAAAGAAACGGTCATAGAGCCTTCTTCGGGCCCCTGGTGCTCGCCGGTGGTGCTAGTCAAGAAAAAGGATGGCAGTACCCGGTTTTGTGTGGACTATCGGAAGCTCAATGATGTGACCAAGAAGGACAGTTATCCACTACCTCGGATCGATGACACCCTGGACACACTGTCAGGCACGCAGTGGTTCTCCACGCTCGACTTACGCAGCGGCTATTGGCAGGTAGAGCTTGCAGACAAGGACAAGGAGAAAACGGCTTTCAGCGTTGGCGATGGTTTGTGGCAGTTCACCGTCATGCCGTTTGGACTCTGCAACGTACCAGCAACATTCGAGCGGCTAATGGAACGCGTGCTAAAAGGGCTGCATTGGCGGACGTGTCTGGTGTACCTCGACGACATAATCGTGATAATTCGGGTAAAAACTTCGGCGACCACCTGGGAAAGCTAAACGAGGTATTCGAGCGGATACGAGAAGCCGGGCTTACCCGAAGAAGTGCTCGCTGTTCCAAAAGGAGGTCAAGTATCTGGGTCATACGGTTTCCGCCCACGGAGCACATACGGATGAAGGAAAAATCACGGCGGTGAAGGAGTGGCCCCGGCCACGCAATCTACACGAACTCCGCAGTTTCCTGGGCCTGTGCACATACTACCGCCGATTTGTTCCGGGATTCGCGAGCATAGCCAGCAGCTTGCACAAACTGACGAAAAAGAGCCAAGCTTTCGAGTGGAACGAAGAGCAGGAACAGGCTTTTGCATGTCTGAAGGAAAAACTGTGCAGTGCTCCAATTCTGGCCTTCCCCGTGCCTGGGGAGATGTTTGTGCTGGATACAGATGAAAGCGGAAATAGTATTGGCGGTGTGCTATCACAGATAATAGACGGCCAGGAACAAGTGATAGCGTACTACAGTAGGGTTCTATCGAAACCGGAACGCAACTACTGTGTGACACGGAGAGAACTGCTGGCGGTACTTGGACTGCGTAAAACACTTCCACAAATATCTGTATGGATAAAGGTTTCGCCTGCGCACAGATCATGCGGCATTGAGATGGCTCCTGAACTTTAAAGATCCTGAAGGGAAATTGGCGCGGTGAATCGACCGACTGCAGAGCTACGACTACACGATAGAGCATGCAAGGGCAGTAGCCTTGGGAATTCCGATGTCACGCCGTCCGTGCAAAGTCGAATGCAGGCAGTGCTCGCGAGCCGAAAGCAAAGAACAGATAGTGGACGTTTGGTTGGTAAGCGTTATGCCAGAGGAAGCGTGGTCTGCGGAGAGGCTACAAAAGGACCAGCGCGAGGATGCGGATCTTGCAAAAATCGTCGAAAGCAAGGAGCAAGGCGCCCGTTCAGACTGGCAGGAGATGGCCGGTGAAAGCCCGATCGCTAAGGCTTACTGGGCATAGTGGAAAAGTCTGCGGCTGAAAGAAGGATGCCTGTACCGCGAATGGAAGAGCGCGGATGGTCGGACCAGCAACTTCCTAATGGTAGTGCCGAAATGCAGAATCAACGAGGTCATCGAGGCATACCATAACGACTTCAGTGGAGGGCACCTGGGCATCACCAAAACCGTCGCCAAAATAAAAAGACGATTCTACTGGGTAGGATGTCAGGAGTCTGTAGCCGAGTGGATTAGGAGCTGCGGCCGATGTTCAGCCGCGAAAGGGCCGACAAGAAGATCTCGAGGCCGCATGCAGCAGTACAACGTGGAAGCGCCCTTCGAGCGGATTGCTATGGACGTCGCCGGCCCATTCCCAACTAACACTCAAGGCAACAAATATGTGCTGGTGGTAATGGATTACTTCAGCAAATGGCCCGAAGTGTACCCTATTCCTAACCAGGAGGCCACTACGATCTCGGAAAAGCTGGTAAACGACTGGGTAGCCAGGTTCGAAGTTCCGTTGGAGTTGCACTCAGATCAAGGCCGGAATTTCGAGTCTGCGGTATTCAGGAAGTGTGTGAGCTGCAGGGGATAAAGAAAACGCGTACCACTCCTTTGCACCCACAGTCCGACGGCATGGTGGAACGCTTTAACCGGACACTGGAGGAATACCTGCGGAAAGTGGTAGGCAGGAATCAAAAGGATTGGGACACGCATATCCCCCTGTTCCTGATGGCGTATAGGTCAGCCCAGCACGACACGACATCACTCACTCCAGCCCGAGCAGTGTTCGGCGCAGAGTTGCGGTTACCCGCTGACTTGAAGTTCGGGGTAGTCAGCACGACGGGAGGCGCTAAGACGGACTACGTGGTCAATAAGCGGGCGGAACTGGAGGAAATTCACCAGTTTATAAGGAGCCGCACCAAACTCGTCAGCGATAAGGCGAAAGCCAGATATGATCTACGGGCCAACTCAGCAGGGTTCCAAGGAGGCGATCTGGTAATGCTCTACAACCCGCAGCGGAGGAAAAGTTTGTCTCCGAAACTTCAAGCGTCATGGGAAGGACCTTACGAAGTCGTGACTAGAATTAACGACGTGGTATACAGGATTCAACGTAGCAGCAATAAAGGCGCTAAGCTGAAGGTAGTCCATTTGGAGCGCCTTATCACAGCGGAACCTCGGCACTTGTTCGGGACGAACAAGTCTAGGTGGTAGGCAGTGTAACGATAAGACAGTCTGTCGCTGTGCAAAGCAACCCTGTCGCTACGCGCCGTGCCATAATTCAACCTGGAAATGATGACCGCGATAATGGAAACTTTTAATCCAACCTGGCAATGATGGCCGCGATAATATAAACTTTTAGTCCAACCTGGCAATGATGGTCGCGATCATCATGGAAAACTTTAGTCCACTCTGGAATGTGCGAGAACGATCTGCGCGATGGCCGGACAGGTATAAAAGGCAGCCGGGTGCGGCGCAGCGAGTCAGTCTGATTTTGACTAGCGAAGGTGCCACACGGAATAATTAGGCAAATATTTATGTGTAAAGACAGTGAAGTGTAAATCTGTGAAATAAAGCGATCGTTGGTTTTTATTGACTGCGCTTGAGAAACTAAGTGTGTTTTGTTTATTTCAAATTGCACAATCCAGTGATACGTACCAGCCCACTAGAACTATGTAGTATTCGTAACAATATACAAAAATGAATCGTGGTTCGTTCGGCTGCTTAAAACTTGAAAACGACTGGATCAACTTGGATACTTCCTTCGGCGGGTTTGTTTTAAATTTTTACGTAAAGGCTTAGGAAAAAATAAAAGTCGGGAAAACGGGGCGTGGCATCACAAGAATACATTTTTCGACAATAACTTTTGAACCATAAGTCACACATCAATTAAATTTGGTACAAACTTACTATTTAATCATGTCCTTCAATAGAGGGAATGGGGTGGGTATTGAACAAGGAGGTGTGGCACCGCCCATACAACTCAAATCTTTTAAATGGAATAGCTTCGGAATTGTAGGTCGCACAGTATTGAAATTTGGTGTACCGTCGTTTCATAGATGTAGCATTCTACTGTTGAAATTTGATGGGCGTTGGACAAGGGGCGTGGCACATTTTTTATGACCCAGCATTTACGCAGTACTGTATGTCCACATCAATTAAACTTGGTACGAAGTTTCCACTTAGTAGCACAATTGGACTAGAAGAAAATTGTGAGCATTGGACAAGGGGGCATGGTACCGCCTCCGTTTTTATATACATAGATTGTTTGTCCTGACTGACTGATTGATTGATTGAGTTATCATCGCCCAGCCCAAACCGCTGAAGCTACAAACATGAAATTTGAACTGTAGGTACATCTTGAAGAATGAACCTCCGCTAAAACGGGACTTTTAGAAATTCGGGGTCTAAAGGGGCAAAACATGTGATAAGGGGTTGTATGAAGAAACGTGATTTAATAGACATACTCATTGCGAACTTCCTGAAAATACTCTAAATCAAAAATAATTCGACACGTATTTTATAATTTTCCGAAAATCAAAATTTCACTAGGCCATCAATAAGCTAAGGTTTCTTTATGAAAATGGGCCTATTGACTTCAAAAATAAAAATTAGACAGGTGTTTCTTATTATTTTCAAAATCGAAATCTAACTGGATCAACGACGGGTTAAAAGTTTGAGTGGATAAATTGTGAAAAAACATGAATTAATGGGCCGATTGACTTCAAACTTGGTGGAAGTACTCTAAGTTAGGGATAATTTGACACGTGTTTTCACTTTCTTCATTTCGGGAATCGGGAAATAATAAAAACGTGCTTTTAATTTGTTTGAAAATCGAAATCTACCGTGGTGAAAAAAGGGTTTAGAATTTGTTTAGAGTAAATGTGAAAACACATGATTTAATGGGCCTTTTGACTTGCAAATATTTGGAAACACTTGAAATCAAAGATAATTAGACACATGTTTTTTTTTTTTAATCAAAATCTGACGGGGTCAACAATGGGTTAAGCATTTGTATCGGGGGAAACAAGAGAACTTGCGTGCAAAGCCACAGGGCCCAGCTAGTATTCTATAAATATACTATTTTTGCAACTCTATGGACGCTTTTCCTCTTTTGTTTTGCTTGCCAAATTCCTTGTACCGCTACTTGAAGAAACGTCAATTCGTAGGAATAAAAGTGCAGTGTCATCAAACTTTAGATAAACTTAAAAAAAAACAACTTCTTACTATTTCGAGATTCTACAGTTTGATTTAGCTGAAAGTATGTATTAATAGAAACCATAGACGTTAGCTGCACAAACTTGCAGTAATACTGGGTGGCTTGCCATCGAATCAAGGCAACTTTTGAAAAGAAGCAAAACTTGTTAATATCTTCAGAACTAATTATAGCAGTTAATAGAAAAATTAAAGTTAAACATGAAAACCGAAACTCTGATATACTGCAATATATAATATCTGAGGAAGTTGAAGAAAGGAGTTTTTAAATTTTGTCAAAAATATGAGGTGAACCAGAAAAATGTTAGAATTTTTACGCATCCAGCATACGAAAATGTCAAGAGTTAGGACCCTGGTATTTTCGAGTGAAAGTATCTATAAATGTTGCAGTTTCTTGCTAAATTAGTCAATTGGATCTTGGATCTATTTTAGTCAACATGTCCAGCCCACAAGAACACTGCCGCAAATTAATACTGAAAATTTACTTGACTGATAAGACGAAGTCTAAACTAAACTAAGCATTGCAAGAGAAAGCAAAGCGAGCGTAGCGACGGTTTATAATGTTATAAGCAACTAGCTGACCCGGCGAACTTCGTCCCGCACGACATTTGTTGTTTTTTTATAATGAAATACGCGAGATGGCGATGTGGCAAATGGCAAATTGACGAAGAAAACCAACTAAAGGAAGAGGAGGGAGCTACTGATTAACGCAATCGAGGCCCGTAAATAAGCAATGGTGCTGCTAAGTTTCAGTAAAGAAATGGATAGCGCTTGAACAATATTTAAGTTATATTGGCAAGGCCACGGCCCCTTATTCAATATCCGCACAATGCCCTCTGTCGAAAGAGAAAATGGTAGGTTCGTACTAAGTGTCATTGCTGAGCAACTTATAGTTCAGCGAAATAATTGGGTCCCAACAAATGTGCCACGCCCCTTGTCCAACGCTTATTAAAACTTACCAGTAGAATGACCCATCTATGGGACGACGGGGCACTAAATATCAGTGTTGTACGACTTACAACTTCAAAGATATTCTCTATTAAAAATTTGGTTTGTATGGGCAGTGCCACGCCCCCTTGTTCAATACCCTCATCATTCCCTCTGTCGAAAGATATGAATAAATGGTAGGTTCGTACTTAATTTCATTGCTGTGCGACCTATAGTTCAGCGGAATATTTGGATCACAAACAATGTGCCACGCCTCTTGTCCAACGCCCACCAAATCTTACCAGTAGAATAACTCATCTATGGGACGACGGGGTACTAAATTTCAGTGTTGTACGACTAACAATTTCAAAGATATTCTATATTAATGAGTTGGCTTGTATGGGCGGTACCGCGCCCCCTTGTTCAATACCCGCACCATTCCCTTTGTCGAAAGATATAAATAAATGGTAGGTTCGTACTTAGTTTCATTGCTGTGCGACTTATAGTTCAGCGAAATATTTGGGTCACAAAAAATGTGCCACGCCCCTTCTTCAACGCCTATCAAAATTTAACAGTAGAATTACACTTCTATGGGAGGATGTCAAACCAAATTTCAATGCTGTGCGACTTACAATTCCGAAGCTATTCCATTTAAAAGATTTTAGTTGTATGGGCGGAGCCACGCCCTCTTGTTAAATACCCGCCCCATTCCCTCTGCCGAAAGATATGACTAAATGGTACATTCGTACAAAGTTTCATTGATGTGCGACTTACAGTTCTGCTGAAATGTTGGGTCATAAAAAATGTGCCACGCCCCTTGTTCTTTTCCTGAATTTTCTTTGCTATAAACCTCACACAGCCCGAGACCTTTCCAACGAATGCAAAACCGTGGAAATCGGTTCGTGCGTTCTGGAGTTATAGCGTCAGGAAGGAAAACCCGACTTATTTTTATATAGTAGACTACAACGCGGGAAACTCCATCTACAGAACCGAAGGATCAGGCAGAAAAAAGGGTCCAAGTAACCCAGAAGTGCTGAGAAAGGTTGTTAGCACATATCGGAATATCCCCACGAGGTCGACTCGATATATTGCAGCTGCAGCAGGCACATCGCAATCAAATGTGATGCGATATAAGCGGTCAAGGATTAAGGACCTACAAACAGCAGAAAGGGCCTGACCGGTCGGAAGCAAAAGAGAAAATAGCTAAGACGCGCACTCGAAAACTGTATGACGATTACGTAACCAAGTTTGATTGCGTGATTCTCGATGATGAAACCTACCGTAAGGCGGACTTCAAGCAGTTGCCTGGAATGCCTATTTCACTACAAAGAATTAGAATGGAACACATAGAAAATACTCTGAAGTGAAATACACCAAATTTCCGAAAAGCTTCATGGTTTGGCAAGCTATTTGCACCTGCGGTCTACGGAACAAGGCTTTCATTACGACAGGAACAATTAACTCTAGAATTTATATAGAAGAATGCCTGCAAAAACGCCTTCTACCATTTATTGAACAGCACAAAGGAACAGTTTTGTTTTGGGCAGACCTAGCGACAAGCCACTACTCCAGGTCAACTATAGAATGGTGAATGGTGAAGAAAATTGTGTCACGGTGGTCCCAAAAGAAGTAAATTCTCCCAATTTAAAGATATTGGGCTATGATGAAGCAAACCCTAAGAAAAACAAAAAAAAATGCAAAAATGATGTACAGTTCCGCAATCGGAAGCAAGCCTGTGCAGTAGGCACCGAACGTACTGTCCAGTCTCTAACTAAGAACTTTAAGAAAAATTAAAAAAAATTTGCACCTGCTAATTATATTTCATTAAATTTTTTTGTGAATTAGAGTTTAAGAAATGTATAAGAAACTGCAGTTTATTTTAGTAAAATCAGACGATTACTATTTTAATGTGTCCTTAAAAATTCTAAAATTGTTCTGGTTCACGGGGGGCGGAGAGGCGGACCGCACCGGGCCCCGGGCTGCGGGGGGCCCCCGAGAGAAGCTTAAATATAAATATTTAAAGTTTTTCGAAACTGAAACTTGTAAAAAACTATTTGCGCTCCACAATGGTTGTTGAAAGGTTATTTGTCACCTTTATCAATTGAAGGAGACAAAGTATCGACAATTGACTTTGAAATTGCAATAACAAATGCAGTTCAATAAAAGCAAGAAAACATCCTTTCTAAATAACAATTGTTTGCAAATTTTCAAAAAATGTTCCCTCGAAGATTGCAATATTTAATTTTTAACTTAAAATTTTGTGCAAAGTATGCAAATACAAAATTCTAAGTTAAAAATTAAGTATCGCAATCTTAGAGTTTGCTAGTGCGAATTACGCAGTTACTTAACCTCATTAAACTTTGTAGACGTCAAACAAATTTACAGTTATTATTATTATTTTTATAATTATTGGTTGGATAACAACACATCGTCCCGGAAATCCGGTTTTCTTCTTTGATAGACTCTTTTACGAAAGCAATTCTATGCTCCTTGTAAGTAAGCTACTGCTACTGGGTTTTATAAAATATTTCTGTACATTTCTAAACTACTCGACACGAAAAATGCACCTAAAAATAAAAGTGTTTTCTAGACTGAAACTTTGAAATAGAATAACATTTAGATGTATGAATCTATAGACCGAAATCCAAATCATGTATGTTTTCCCTACCTGACATATTTTTGTCCTGAGACTTCAAAATTGAAAATTTAGTTAAAAGGATTTCTTTCATTTGATACCCATATTTTCATCATTGCACAACCGCATATATTTAAAAAAAATTTTTAAATGTGTATGTCCTTAAAATGTTAAAGTTTTTTAAATAGGACTTTGGGCCAGAAAATGAAAAACTGACTATGCCAGATTACTATAAATGATCTCTAGTTTCACGTCTATATCCAAATTTGGATGAGTCTCGGCAAACAAAAATTTTTCGCACAGTGTAATAAATGTAAAGTTGGTGTTTTTACTCACTGAATCATAACTTTGTAATTTTTCTTTCAATTCTATTGATGTTAGGCTTCATATTTGCTCAAGTAATATATTTGCTGAAAAAATATATAATAATAATATATCTTTCATCTTAGATTTTAAAACTAGGGGAGATCATTTTTTTATCCATAAAAAAATATTTGAAAATTTATGATTTTTTGGTCGAAAAATTCACTTTGTTACAACTTTCCTTTGGGGAAGTTACTTGTCAGTAACTTCCCCAAATCTCATCTGCTTTGAACAATCTATATATCACTAAAAAGTAGTGTCCGACCGAAACCACTTTTTTGGGCCGAAACCGAAACCGAATATTCGGTTTTTTTTTAATATTCGGCCGAAACCGAAACTTTCTAGTTGAAATAAAGATCACCATATCAAGCACTTTTTTCAACAAACGAATTTTACATTAAGTAAATAAAGAACAAACAAACAAACACAGCATAAATAAATAAATACTTATTAATAAAAACAATTTATTCATTTTTTAAAAACGTAAACAAGAAGAAATCACCCTTTCGTACCTTACTCGATAATATTCAAAATTAAATAATTTGATATTATATGCTAAAAAAAAGAAGTTTATTTACATTGCTGGCATCTAAATTACTCCTCCTTTTACTATATATCTGCTACACAATAAAATGTAAAAAATATTCTAGAAAGTTTCGGTTTCGGCTATTCGGCCATTTTTTGGCCGAAACTGAAACCGAAACCGAAACCACTTATTTGGGCCGAAACCGAAACCGAATATTCGGTCGGACACTACTAAAAAGGCTAAGGTATTATATTCTTCTTGAACGACGGACAGCTCGTGTTAATCAGATAATTCTTTCAGGAGATATGTGCTCATAACTGAAACAACAGGAAAAACTGGTTTTTCGAAGATTTTTTGAAAACACTTTTTTTATTTTCAGTTTCGTGTTCAGCGGCTAAAGTTAGTCTAGAAAACACTTTATCTATGCGCGCGATTGGCCCATTTTTTGTCGAGTAGTGTAATGATGCACTGATCGCAAAATAATCTAATCCTCCTGCTCGGGTTGCTTAAAAAATGGCCAGATCGTAGTAACGAAGCAAGATTTTCTGTTTTTTTTTAGTTTTAAGATGGCTTTTTGAAATGACGAGTTTGTTAAAAGTTTTGTTAATTTCACGAAATTGAAATATCAAATTTGGAAATATTTAGTAAGATTATCCTTTTATCCATTTGAAAACTAATGAACTGAACTCTTAACGAATTTATTGAAATTTCTCGAAAATGTATGTCTGCACTCGGCTCGCGCCATTGTTCCAATGAATCTTCCTCCATCGACGGCGTTGCCACCTCGTCCCGCGGATGGGACGGAGTTGCCACCGCTTACAGTCGGCTTTCCTGACCATTCGCAGCGTCCTCGCTCGAAACGTCCGGCGGCAGGTCATCCTCGCGATCCGAGACATCGGCATCGTCCGGTGGCAATTGGCACCATGGCTTCAGCTGGTCGGATGCGTAGACGGAGGTGTAGTGTCGCTGGGTGCGCTGGGCATGCGGCAGGTCCTCGATGACGTACCGGTCGTTCGGCAGGACCTTGCTGATTACGAAGGGTCCTTTGTATTTCGGCTCCAACTTACGCGACGTCCCGGTGCTTACCGGCTCGTTCGTGGCCAGGACGATGTCACCCTCGTAGTAGCTTTTAGGCCGCGCGCGTTTGGCGTCGTACCGTACCTTGGCCCGCGCTCGTAGCTCGTTCACTCGACTGGCGGTGTCAACACGGAGTTCCTGCAACTCAGCGCCAGTCATCGCCTCCATGTGGTCGTCTTGCAGGGCTTGTATTAGCTGGTTTTGGGTGATGTCGCGTGGCGTGTACCCATACAACAGCTGGTGAGGCGTGCGTCCAGTCGTCTTATTGGTCATGGTATTAAGGCTCCACTGGATCTGGCGTATCTTGTCATCCCATCGTCTCTCGTCATCGGTGGAGGGTAACAGCATGGACAAAATTATTCGATTCGCGCGCTCAACATGGCCATTGGCGCGGGGCGTGCGTACTGCGTTGAGAGTGTGTTTGATGTTGTTATCTCGACAAAACTTTTCGAAAGCTTTCGAGGTGAACGCTGTTCCTCGATCTGAAATAATGCGCTCCGGCATTCCCACATAGCTGGTGACCTCAAGCAAGATCTGGAGGACATAGCTGGTTGCAGTGCTTTTAACAGCGCGGATAATGGTGAATTTCGTGAACGAGTCCACTAGGACGAATACGTGTTCGTTCCGCTCGGAGCGTTTGGGGAACGGACCCAAATGATCGATGTGGACAGTGGAAAAGGGGATGGGTTTAATGTCGTCGTGGTGGTATTCGCCCTCTTTTCGGCCACCTGGCTGTTTGTACAGAGCACATGCGACGCAGGACTTAATGTAGCTCTTGGCGTAATTTCGCATGCAGGGGAACCAAGCCAGGTTGAGAATGCGGTCGACTGTCTTGTCGACGCTCATGTGTCCGGCCTTGTCGTGGCATTCGTAAAGGATGTGATACCGTAGCTGCTTCGGAACGACCCATAGTAGCTTGTTTTTGCACTTTCGGTACAAGCGACCTAATTCGATGACGTAATCGGCATAGTCGGGCTTCATGCCGGTCTGCATTTCGTGGACAATGTTTCTGATGTTGGCATCCTGCAACTGGATGCTGAACAGCCAGTCCGCTTTGTCGATGATCGTTTTGGAGATTTTCAGGTCGGCGGTGTCTAATTCGTGAGCTTCTTCGTAAGGAGCGCGACTCAGCGCGTCCACATGTTCCATTCGGGAGCCCGGTCGGTGAAGGATTTCAATGTCGAAGTCCTGGATTCTCAACCACCATCGCGCGATGCGTGGTATGAGTTCGCGTTTGTCCATCGTTGTTCGTACGGCGCTGCAATCAGTGATAACCTTGACCTTCTTTCCATAGACGTAATATCTGAACCTCTCCAATGATTCAACCACGGCTAGGGCTTCCAGCTCGTAGCTGTGAAACCGTTTTTCGTTCTCGGTGGTGGATCGGCTGAAGTAGGCGACCGGTTGAGGCTGCCCGTCTTCCATTTGCATCAGGACACTAGCGAGGCCGATAGAACTGGCGTCCGTATGTAATTCGTGTTCAGCGTCGACGCGGTAACTGACCATGATTGGGTTCGAGGATAGGTGGAGTTTTAGCTCGTTGAAGGCGGAGTCTTGTGGTGACCCCCATTCGAAGCTGACGTTTTTGCGCAACAGCTTCCGCAGTGGCTCAGAGATGATTGAATATCCGGCCACAAACTTGCGGAGGTAGCCACTGAGACCTAAGAATTTGCGTACCTCTGTGACGTTTCTCGGCGGCGGAAAGTTGGCGATGGCGTTAGTTTTGATCTCGCCGGGGCTGATGCCGGCAGGATGTAACTGATGCCCCAAGAATGTCACGGTCTGCTTGACAAGCTCACATTTGTTCACGTTCAATGTGAGCCCGCACGAGCGGAGCACGAGAAGTATACGAGACAGCTTCGCATACATCTCGTCGAAGGAGTTGCTGCCAACGAGAATGTCGTCCATGCAGTGGAGCATGTCGTCTTTCTGTACCCGCTTCTGCAGCTCTGCCATGAGGCGATTAAAAACGGCGGGCGCGTTCTTCAGCCCAAACGGCAGTCGCTTGAACTCGTAGAGGCCGTCGGTGGTGATGAATGCCGTGAACTTTCGGCTTTCCGGTGACATGGCTATCTGGTAGTACCCGCTATTCAAGTCTAAGGACGTCGCCTCTTGCAGCCGTTCTTCGATGTTAGGAACGGGAAAGTTTTCCTTCTTCATGAGTTTGTTAATGCGCCGATAATCGACGCACAGTCGATCGCCTCCACTCTGTTTTTTGATTAATACCACCGGACTGGTGTATTCGGATGTGGATTCGGTTATGATGTCGTACTGCAGCAACTCGTCGATCATACGGTTGACAATGCAACGTTTCGGCTCAGGGATTCGATAAGGTGCTTGGGCGATGACTTGGTTGCTCTCAAGCTCGATGCTGGCCCTAACCACTTCCGTTTTCCCGATGTCATTGAGTCCGCTGGAGAACACATCAGCGAATTCTTCCAGGAGACCGCCCATCTTGTCCCGTTCTGGTCCTTCACTGAAATTAGACAAAAGGGTCGTAAATTTTGCCGCATGCCCTACCGTTTGCTGGACTGCTCGTCTGTTCCGGAACACTCTCGATTTTCATTGTGGTGTTAACGTTAACGATTACATCCTGGCCTAGTAGGATGTCTTGTTGGCCCAATCCGTCGTCAGCAATGTAGAGTTGTGCTGTGATGACAGCCTCGTCGATCGTTACGTCCACGATGATTGCTTGGGTGAGGATACGTATTCCCCCACAGATGCCTCTAATCTGCATACAGCGCTGACGTCGCTCTGCGTTGACTCGTTCGGCCCCCGACCTGCGGATGATGCTGCACTGCCTGCCTGTGTCAATGAATGCGGTGTACGGCAGTGATTGTATGTAGACGATCTTTTGAAAGCATTCGTCCAAATCCGTCGCGCCCAATCGTCGTGAGATCGCTGGGGTCTCGTTGCAATTTGCACCACTCGGGTGCACTTTGCCGCACGTCGTGCAGCATTGACTTTTTGTGGCAGTGGGCATTTGTTAGCAAAATGCCCCGGTTTATTGCAGTTGTAGCACTTTAACTGCGCTCTGGAGCCACTTTGCTGGCCTGCATCGTCCGTCGTCACGTTGGGCTCTTCCCGCTTTGTCGGTTGCTCGGTCTTTGGTTCGTATAGCCGGCCACGATTGGCGAAGTAGTCTTCGACGGCGTCCCTCATCTGCTTCATGGTAGCGAATTCCACTGCAGCGAGGCTCTGCTGCAGCTCCCGGTACTTCAGCCCGGACCTGGCGTAGCGTATCACGGCGGCTTCGCTCAGGTGGTAGCGAACACCTAGCGTCGTGCCAAACTCGGCCCGCAATGCGCCGGCAAAGTCGGCCCACCTGTTATGCAGGACAGGCGACGCATCCAGCCACAATCTGGCAAACCCTCTTAGCCGCATATAGATGGCTAGCAGCAGGAACCGGTCATCCCATTGGTATGTTTCGACCACCTTGTTGACCCGGTCAATGAACTGGTCCACCGTGACGCTGGCGTCGTTCGTCGGGTCAAAGTCCGGAAGGGTGTCGGCGATTTCCCTTACCGAGGCGTGCCGTGTGGTGGAGCCCACCGAGTCGTTCGCATATGGCGGCGCGGCTGCGCAGTCACTGGTCGCGATTGTGCTGTCGTTCGTTGCTGGCAGCGCTGCGGCCTGCCCAGCGTCTGCCCCAGCCGGCTGCGCGGCGCGAGTGTTGTCGTTGCTGTTTTGCGCTTGCATAAGTTGCGCCACCATATCGCGGAGCTGCTTTATGTCGTCTTGGAGCTGTGCCACCGTCGCTACCTCCGCTATTTGCTCGTCTGCCTCCGCTTCGGGCAACGCGATTTCGTCGGACTGCTCGAATATGTTCAACCGCTGTATCAACTGGTCCTGCGTGCCCGTCGTGGGCAACTGCCTTTCGCGCAAACAAAACTTCAAGCGGTCCACTTTCAAATCCTTTATTTTCGACATTCGCATGTTCGTTTTTCTTTTAAAAAAAAATGTTTTAACGGATCGGCCCTGTTGCCAATTTCCCGTTTTCTTTCGCTTGTGCGTGCGAGCACTATGCTGCTTTAGCGGGGCCGCGCCGCTCGTTGACGTGGTGGTGTGTGCGAGCACTTTGTTGCGCTGGCAATGATGCCGATTTTCGTTCTTTTTCCCTTCGTTTTGTGCGTGCGAGCACTTTGTTGCGTTGGCGGGACCCCGCCGCTCGTTTACGTGATGGTGCGTGCGAGCACTTTGTTGCGTTGGCGATGCTGCCAATTTTCGTTTTCCCTTTGCTTGTGCGTGCGAGCACTCCGTATCGCTGGTTTTGCTGTTGTGTGTGTGTGTATGAACCCTTCGCTGCGTTAGCGGGGCTCCGTCGTTCGTCTTCGTGGTGGTGCGTGCGAGCACTTCGTTGCGTTGGCGGGACTCCGCCGTTCGTTTTCGTGGAGGTGCGTGCGAGCACTTCGTTGTTCTCCGGCGTCAGGGAATTTCGTCGCGAAAAGGAAATCCAAGTCCTCCGCGCGGACTTCAGATCCCACTTCTGAACTGAAAACTAATGAACTGAACTCTTAACGATTTTATTGAAATTTCTCGAAAATGTACTTATGTCTGCACTCGGCTCGCGCCATTGTTCCAATGAATCTTCCTCCATCGACGGCGTTGCCACCTCGTCCCGCGGATGGGACGGAGTTGCCACCGCTTACACATTTTTCATTTTTTCTCTGGGATTCTATTGCTTTCTATAAAATTTCAAGCACATATACGTTTCAAAATAATTTGTCCCTTTACTGTCCATTTACTGTTCAATGGAATACAAATTTTCAAAAAAAAATTAAAAAGCATAACCGGAAATTCCAGTTATTAGTTTTGTACGCAAACTTATTCTGCACCGTTTGTGGGGGCCCCTCAGCCGTCGCCGCCCCGGGCCCCCGAGCACCTTAAGCCGCCACTGATCGTAGCAGTACAAATTAACAAACTGTAATTTTTAATGGTAATATATGCTCTACTGAGTTTAATAAGAGGTGTTATTATTTTTTATTTGGGTTTCAAATTACTTACTTATAAGTATGCACAGATATTTGTAGTTTTTTCAATATTTCGTTTTTTTATGACAAGCGTATTTGTAGGTTGATAGAATTGGTATATGGTATATGTATGTATGGTATGTAGGTATATGTCTTTATATTGATGATATGAAAAGCTGTACTAAATTTCATCAATATACCTTTATTTTCCGAGATACTGTCAACTTAGTATTTGGTTTCTATGGGAGGTGGGCGTGTCTATGGGGCGATTGACTTCTCTTTATAACAAAATTATATGTACAAAATTGTATTGTCGTACGACTATTCCTTCCATTTTTGGCCCTCGCTACTATGGACTCGCGACACTGTGTGGCGGCGTGAATTAAATGAATTAAATTGCATTTTGCAACCATTAGTTTTGAACAGGTAAATTTACTTTGCAGGCTTAGCCATAACCACCAGTTTGGATTTAGTTTGGGGATATTATAAAGTTCTCAAAGAAAGTTCAACAGATTTGAATGTTCACGAGTTCCAACGTTTGAGATTTCTATGATTCTCAAGTTGATATTAAGCATAATTCTCAACTTGAGTTCAAACATTTCCTCAAACATATGATTTCAACTTGAGTAGCAGTGGAGTTACATTGGAGAAAATATTTGAATATTTGGCATGTGGCAATGTTTGAAATTTCTATGATTCTCAAGTTGATAATCAACATAATTCTCAACTTGAATTCAAACATTTTCTCCAACATATGATTTCAACTTGAGTAGCAGTGGAGTTACATTTGAGAAAATTTTAAAACATTTTGTATGTGGCAATGCTGCAGTTGGATTCGCAAAAATGTATGTCTGGTAATGCTAGTGAACCATCTGTTTTAATTATTCGACAAAAGTTTTGAAAAAGTGAAAGTGAAAAAAACAAAAAGCAAAGCTGGAAAAAATAAATAATAAAAAGATGGAAATAAAATAAAAGGTAAGTTAAAATGATGAAAAGGGAAGTGAGGCGGGTGGTGGATCTGCTGTCGAAACGGCCAAGTGCTGGGGAAGCTTTGGCACCGGGGCCGTCGACAGCAGCTGCCCGCCGAAATTCCCCAACTTTTTGTTGCCTCAAAATAATCGTCTGCATTTCTACTTTCATATATGTTCACTTGTGGTAACTTTTCGATGCGGAATATGGAAGTGATATGGTACCAGTTGATATTGACTTTTGACGCGATGAAAAAAAACTGAAGGCAGATTCGGAATCGGCACAAAATTTTACATTAAAAGTAGTATAGAGATAAGAGATTTTTCCTGAAAACTAGTCATATATATCCCTATTGAATAAGTCTATTATGTTTGAATTGACTGAATATTTAATATTTTATTTAATTTTATATTTTTTGTTATTTTTATTTATATCCTTTAATTTTTATTCATTTCAATTTATCCTTCCTTTTTTAAGTTTTTTAATTTTAATGTAAGTAAGTAAGTAAATATTGTATTAAATTTAATTATAGTACAAATATTAAAAGGTAGTCTGCAGCTGTGAAACCATATGAAATAAAATATTTAGAGTCCGACCGATACCGAATTTTTTGGCCGATGCCGATTAATCGGCCGGAAGGGCGAGTTTGGCCGATGCCGATTACATAGAAATCGATGCCGATTACATAGAAAGAATAACACGAATGAATTCAATCAAAAACACAGTCTATTTTATAAAATAACAAAAGGAACTATTACATATTGTTTGTATTATTCATCACAAAATAACAAAAAAACGAGAAAAGAAATAATTAAAAACTAAATAACAACGAGGAAAGAAATAATTAAAAACTAAATAAAATAACAAGAGAATTCCGAATTCTAATAAATTAACATGTATTAAAAAAATAATATATCACATTTATCCACTGAGAGAGAAACAAAAAAGTGACGTAAATATTGCATACAAATTTAGTTTTTTGTTCAACTTAAAATTACGATTTTTATATTAAATTTGTACTCTCAAATTGCGACCCGTTGTACAGATGCAGTGGGAATAAGTCAGTAAACAAATTTGGAAAAAATAAAAGGCCTGTTAAAAAATGCTTCCAATTAAAAAGGAAGGATAAGATTGAAAAATTAAATGCCCCTTCTTCTGATATCCACATTAAGAGACGAAATGCATGGACATTGCGAAAAAATTCGTATTTTTAAGAATACCTAGTTTTAAAAAAAACATTTCTAGGAAACATTTATATTAAACAGTATCTAAAAATACATTACTGAAAAGGGGTATAAGAACCCGTTGGTACAAAAAATTAAAAAAAAAATGAAAGCAGAAAAATAGCCGATGCCACATCGGCCGTTTTTGGTCGATGATGCCATCAGCCAAAAAAGGCCGATGTCGATGCCGATTCTTTTTTTTTTTGCCGATGCCGATACCAATTTTATTGGCCGATACTAGTGCAGTGGTACCACATGACCACTTATGCCGAAACCAGTCGATCGCGCTACACTTATTACTTCACATGTGCCAAATGACACCACGCGCACGACAGTGCAGCACTCAAGTGGCTGAGCCAGCGATTAGCCGAGCGGCGTGCCACCCGACACCACCTACCGCAGTGCAATGTCCCACTTACGGAAAAATTTCCTCAAACATATGATTTCAACTTGAGTAGCAGTGGAGTTACATTTGAGAAAATATTTGAATATTTGGCATGTGGCAATGTTTGAAATTTCTATGATTCTCAAGTTGATAATCAACATAATTCTCAACTTGAATTCAAACATTTTCTCCAACATATGATTTCAACTTGAGTAGCAGTGGAGTTACATTTGAGAAAATTTTAAAACATTTTGTATGTGGCAATGCTGCAGTTGGATTCGCAAAAATGTATGTCTGGTAATGCTAGTGAACCATCTGTTTTAATTATTCGACAAAAGTTTTGAAAAAGTGAAAGTGAAAAAAACAAAAAGCAAAGCTGGAAAAAATAAATAATAAAAAGATGGAAATAAAATAAAAGGTAAGTTAAAATGATGAAAAGGGAAGTGAGGCGGGTGGTGGCTCTGCTGTCGAAACGGCCAAGTGCTGGGGAAGCTTTGGCACCGGGGCCGTCGACAGCAGCTGCCCGCCGAAATTCCCCAACTTTTTGTTGCCTCAAAATACCTCAAAATAATCGTCTGCATTTCTACTTTCATATATGTTCACTTGTGGTATCTTTTCGATGCGGAATATGGAAGTGATATGGTACCAGTTGATATTGACTTTTGACGCGATGAAAAAAAACTGAAGGCAGATTCGGAATCGGCACAAAATTTTACATTAAAAGTAGTATAGAGATAAGAGATTTTTCCTGAAAACTAGTCATATATATCCCTATTGAATAAGTCTATTATGTTTGAATTGACTGAATATTTAATATTTTATTTAATTTTATATTTTTTGTTATTTTTATTTATATCCTTTAATTTTTATTCATTTCAATTTATCCTTCCTTTTTTAAGTTTTTTAATTTTAATGTAAGTAAGTAAGTAAATATTGTATTAAATTTAATTATAGTACAAATATTAAAAGGTAGTCTGCAGCTGTGAAACCATATGAAATAAAATATTTAGAGTCCGACCGATACCGAATTTTTTGGCCGATGCCGATTAATCGGCCGGAAGGGCGAGTTTGGCCGATGCCGATTACATAGAAATCGATGCCGATTACATAGAAAGAATAACACGAATGAATTCAATCAAAAACACAGTCTATTTTATAAAATAACAAAAGGAACTATTACATATTGTTTGTATTATTCATCACAAAATAACAAAAAAACGAGAAAAGAAATAATTAAAAACTAAATAACAACGAGGAAAGATATAATTAAAAACTAAATAAAATAACAAGAGAATTCCGAATTCTAATAAATTAACATGTATTAAAAAAATAATATATCACATTTATCCACTGAGAGAGAAACAAAAAAGTGTCGTAAATATTGCATACAAATTTAGTTTTTTGTTCAACTTAAAATTACGATTTTTATATTAAATTTGTACTCTCAAATTGCGACCCGTTGTACAGATGCAGTGGGAATAAGTCAGTAAACAAATTTGGAAAAAATAAAAGGCCTGTTAAAAAATGCTTCCAATTAAAAAAGAAGGATAAGATTGAAAAATTAAATGCCCCTTCTTCTGATATCCACATTAAGAGACGAAATGCATGGACATTGCGAAAAAATTCGTATTTTTAAGAATACCTAGTTTTAAAAAAAACATTTCTAGGAAACATTTATATTAAACAGTATCTAAAAATACATTACTGAAAAGGGGTATAAGAACCCGTTGGTACAAAAAATTAAAAAAAAAAAATGAAAGCAGCAAAAATAGCCGATGCCACATCGGCCGTTTTTGGTCGATGATGCCATCAGCCAAAAAAGGCCGATGTCGATGCCGATTCTTTTTTTTTTTGCCGATGCCGATACCAATTTTATTGGCCGATACTAGTGCAGTGGTACCACATGACCACTTATGCCGAAACCAGTCGATCGCGCTACACTTATTACTTCACATGTGCCAAATGACACCACGCGCACGACAGTGCAGCACTCAAGTGGCTGAGCCAGCGATTAGCCGAGCGGCGTGCCACCCGACACCACCTACCGCAGTGCAATGTCCCACTTACGGAAAAATGCACTGATCAGCATGTTGTGTGATGTCACCTACCGCAGGGCACGGGCACTTGAGGAAAGTGCTGCGTTGACCCAATGGTCCAGTGACGCTGATTGGACGTAGCCTTTGGTCACTGGAATAATGGGCGGAGCGCTGGAAATGCTCCGCTGTATAACAGTTTTGTAAATTAGTATTTAAGTAACCAATTTTCCGAAAATAAACCAGCTTGCTTAGAACCGTCACTCTGCGTGTGTTTCTTTTACAGCAAGACACTGAGGCTTAAACTTAGCCATCCCTTTTGAGGCGAGGTCCGCCAATAGACCAACTCACACTATTACACACACAACCACTATACACTCCCTCCACATGGCGATCCTGCAGACCACGAACTGATGACCTCGCAATGATGACAACCCATGCACCGATGACAATGGCACCGATCACCTTCGTATTGACAGAAAGCAAAGCGCTACGCAAACAGCTAACCACAAAAGTTGCGTACCTGATGAGACCGCATCGCCAGATCCAAAAATTCCTCCTAAATTTTCAACAACATTTTAACTAATAGAATAGAATAAGAATTGTAAATGTATTCTTCTCATAATTTTACAATACACAAATAGAAACTAAAAGAAAAAATATATAAACAAGAATACGTAACAATAACATTTAAGCACTTTTAACATCAAACACAGAAGACATAACACGACACGAGAAGAAGAATCATACCGCATGTTCAACATGCTCAACATGAGATTCTAAATGGAGGACATCCTTGACGAACTAACCAAGATACAGACAAATTTAAGAAAAACACCGAACAGAACATACACTCAAGAGACAATAGTAAGAAAACAACGAACGAACTAAAAACACAGTTTGAAGAACTCTTATCGGAATACACAGACGACGACTACATAGCTGGCAAAAAAATAGCCTTCGACAAGACATACGACAACATTACAAAAACATTAAAACAGAAACTAATCGACAACTACACAGAACAAAAAAACCCCCCAGGCAATATGTCTTCATTCAATATAGAAACGGCGATGAAAGCCATCCCGAGCTTCACGGGAAACCACAAAGAGGTAGACACCTTTCTAAAAATCACTGAAATCATATACAGAAATCTTGACCCGAACGGAAAAACTGAACTAATAGAATTTGTATTTTATGCGAAACTTAATTCTATAGTGAGGACAGCAATTGGCAACAACACAATTGACACCCTAGAAGAACTAAAAACCGTGTTGAAAGAAAGGTACAAGAGCCCAATAACGATCCCACAGCTGCAAAACCAACTGTCATGTTTCACACAACGTAACTCGAGCATAACATTATACAAGGACAAGATTCTAAATCTGATTGCCGAACTCAATAAATTACAGATAGCTCAGACAGGAACTACAACAACCCAAGAACAAGGATTGATAACAAAAATTAATGAACAATACAGCCTAACTGTATTCAAAAATGGACTCAATGACGAATACAAACAAACGATTTTTGCCGCAATGCCAAAAACTTTCAACCAAGCAGTCGAATTGGCCTTGGAGCTTGAAAAGGACAATCAGCAAAACCAAACAAGAGTAATGTTCATCAACCGGAACAGCAACAACCGAAACAACAACCAACACAGAGTAAACAGCAGATATCCAAATCAACAAAGCAGATATCAATACAACAACAATTATAGAAACAACTATCAAAACAACAATCAAAACAGCTATCGAACCAATACTCGCAACAACCACAACAACAGCAGACCTAACAACGACGGAAACACGTCGAATGACAACCGCAGTAGAAACAACTACCCATTCAACAGGAACCAAAACCAAAATAATGTAAAGCAAAACAACAGAAATAGTAACCAATACCGAAGAAACAGCACACGCAATTATGACAACCGTATCCAAAACTACAACCAACAAGGTCGCCCAACACGCATCAACTACATACAGAGAAACGCGGGCGACCCGGAGGAAGACAATTACATTTCTCCGGGGGAAGAAGAACGAATGAACAACGAATTTATCTAATATCCGAAAATTTAACAAACTATAATATATATAACACACTAAAATGCAACCAATTTTGTAAACCATTGACATTCCTCATTGATACCGGAGCAGACATATCACTGTGTAAAACAAACAACGATGACAGCCTTGAGATCAACACAGAAAACACATGTAAACTAACAGGAATATCCACACAAAAAATAGACTCACTGGGAACATTAAAACTAACATTCCCACTACGAAAAACCAAAACAGAATTGAATTTCCATATGGTCAATGAAGACTTCCCAATCGTAACAAATGAAATCATAGGAAGAGACTTTCTACTCAAATACATGTGCAAAATAGACTACGAAACCCTAACATTAACAATGATAATAAATGAAGAAGAACACATATTCCCTATAACAACCAAACCACCGCCACGTACCTCACACACAATACCGCCAAGATGCGAAATAATATTACCGATCAGCATGAATACTAAACCAAGAACTTGCAAACGGAGTATTTTTGGCAAATTCTATAGCACCAGCAAAAGGCAAATGCCACGTAAAAATAATCAATACAACAGATAAAACAATAACCATAAGAAACATCCGACCAAAAATAGAAAACTTGTCTAATTATACTATAATGAAAACAAACTACAGCACCAAAAGTTCAGACAATGAACGGTTCAGAAAACTAATATCAACACTCAAGCTAGGCAACTTAGATGCACAAAAAACCGGAGCTCACAAACATTTTCCGAAAATACCAATCGATATTCCATCTAGAAGGAGAAGAAATTACCACAAACAATTTCTATACACAACAACTTAATTTAGAAGACTCCACACCAGTATATATAAAAAACTACAGACTACCACAAACCCAACAAGAGGAAATAAAGAAACAAGTAGAAAAGTTAATAGACAGTGATATAATAGAACCATCAACTAGCCCATATAACGCACCTCTATTAATAGTTCCGAAGAAAAGCGAAGACAATACAAAAAAATGGCGATTAGTCGTAGATTACAGAAAACTGAACGACAAAATAATCAATGATAAATTCCCGCTTACACGACTAGAAGATGTTCTTGATATACTTGGCAGAGCGAAATACTTCTCAACTTTAGACATGACCAGCTCTTTCCACCTTTGGAACAAGATTCAAGACCACCCACAGCATTTTCCACACAAGATGGACACTACCAATTTAAAAGACTACCTTTTGGTCTCAAGATATCCTCAAACAGTTTTCAACGAATGCTCACTCCAGCACTAAGTGGACTCAGCTCAGAAGCCTTCCTCTATGTTGACGATATAATAGTATTTGGATGTTCATTAAAACACCACAACGAAAATCTGATTAAAGTTTTCGACCGACTACAACAATACAACTTAAAACTAAATGCAAGCAAATGCCAATTTTTAAAACCAGAAGTCATCTACTTAGGACATTTAATCACAGATAAAGGCATCAGAACAGATCCAACAAAATGCGAAGCAGTACTAAAATATCCAACACCAACGAATGCTGATGAAGTCCGTCGATTTGTAGCATTTTGCAACTACTACAGACGTTTCATACCTGAATTCGCCTCAATAGTAAAATGTCTTAACTCTCTCCTTAAGAAAGGTACACCTTTCATTTGGTCAGACGAGTGTAAAACAGCTTTCGAGACACTAAAACAAAAGTTATCTAACACTCCAATACTGCAATATCCAGATTTCAACAAAACCTTCATATTAACAACAGACGCTTCAGACTTCGCCCTAGGAGCAGTACTGTCCCAAGGAGAAATTGGACATGACCTACCTATCTCATATGCAAGCAAGTCATTACAGAAACACGACATTAATAAACCAATTATCGAAAAGGAACTTCTAGCAATACATTGGGGAATAAATTACTTCAGACCATATCTATACGGCAGAAAATTCATCGTAGTCACTGACCACAGACCACTGGTATCACTGTTTTCACACAAAAACCCATCATCAAAAATGACAAGAATCAGATTAGACTTATCGGATTATGACTTCGAAATCATATATAAACAAGGAAAAATCAACACAAACGCGGATGCTTTATCACGCATAAAAATTGACAGCGACACACTAAAGGCAATGGACCCAATTGTCCAGTGACGCTGATTGGACGTAGCCTTTGGTCACTGGAATAATGGGCGGAGCGCTGGAAATGCTCCGCTGTATAACAGTTTTGTAAATTAGTATTTAAGTAACCAATTTTCCGAAAATAAACCAGCTTGCTTAGAACCGTCACTCTGCGTGTGTTTCTTTTACAGCAAGACACTGAGGCTCAAACTTAGCCATCCCTTTTGAGGCGAGGTCCGCCAATAGACCAACTCACACTATTACACACACAACCACTATACACTCCCTCCACACTAGCCGATGCCGATTAATCGGTCGGACTCTAAAAATATTTGTTTGCAATACACTTGTTGTGTTTTACATTTTTGAGGCATGCTTTTAGGCAGTTATTTTGAGACCAATTGGAGAATCACCTTTAAATTCAAGTTGAGAATTATAGTTTTCTCCAGTTGAGAATAAATCAATTTTCATACAAAAAAAAATGCCCTTTTTGTTGAGAACGCTATGAGTCTGGAGATGCCGTTGAGAATTAACGTTGGAGATTTGAGAAACACGTTTGATCTCAACTTAACCTCAAGTTGATTTTCAACCTAAATGTTTATTGGGCAGTCTGGTTACGTAACCACCCTACAAGTAATGCCTAACCGAAAATTTGTCTAAAAACTAACACATGCATAAAAATTTCCCAAATCTCACTAACACATACAAATCTGCATTTTGCATTTTGGGAGTTTATTTAGTAAGTGCGAATGAAACATTATATTCCCATTAGTGCGTTCCAAATTCTCTGTATGAAAGAGTGAGATGGCGCTATAAACGTAACGCGTCTCTTGATTTCATGCACAAAACATTTTTGTGCTAAGAGTCAGACGAAGAAGGCGTCCGCTGGCGAAATTTGTTTTAGAGGAACGTGTTTTAATTGGTAAAATTCTTTATTTTATTAAAAAATAACAATACATTTCATTATTATTTCATTATTGTTTTATATAGATTTTCCGAAAGTGTGGAAATTGCTTATTCAGCAAAAGAACCCTGGAGGCTGAAACCATAGGCACCGGAAGAAATATTGTGTATATTTGTGTTGTGATTTGTGTTTTCTCGCTTTTTCTGTTTGTATTTATGTATTTTTATAAAAACCAAATACATCTGTATTAAACTAATCGTGCAAATAGTCTTAATGTATATTTACGTTATGACTATCAGTTACGTCTGACCGACAAACCGGTCAGACCTATCTGATATACCGAATCGTACGTTATGTCTACCAAATACGGCTGACCGGTTTGTCGGTTAGACGTAACTGATTGTTAGGGTAGACATACCGTATCGTACATTATGTCCACCAGAAAGGTCTGACCGGTTTGTCAGTTAGACGTAACTGATTGTTACATGCGAGATTCCATGTGAGTAAGCGAGACAGCTGTACGTTTGCATTTGAACAAAACTGACTAGAAATATAACCGATATGTTGGTTATGTATACCGGTTATATCGGGTGTTTTTTTTAGAGGTATAGAACTTCGAATTGAAATAAAACACAAGAAAATCATTTTAATGTCCATCAATTTGGCTTTATTGGAAGGATAATTTTATGCCATTAATGTTTAAATATGATTTCGGGCATGTGGCAGCCGCGGCTGGCTCGAATAAAGCCAATTCTACAGGTCCAATTTTCAACTACTTTTTCGAGCATTTGGGGCCGTATGTCGGCAATAACGCCACGAATGTTGGCTTCCAAGTCCCCTAACGTTTCTGGTTTGTTGGCGTAGACGAGCGACTTCACATATCCCCAAAGAAAATAATCCAATGGTGTCAAATCACACGATCTTGGTGGCCAATTGACAGGTCCATTCCGCGAAATTATGCGCTCATCGAATGTTTCCTTCAATAAATCGATTGTGACGTGCGCTGTGTGGCATGTAGGGCCGTCTTGTTGGAACCACAACTCATCCACATTCATGCCATCCAATTCGGGAACAAAATATTCGGTTATCATGGCTCTATACCGGTCTCCATTAACGGTAACTGACTCCTCTTCTGACTGGGTCCTCTTCAACATTTTGCTCTACAGCGGCAATTGTTTCTTCGGTGCGCACTGTTCGACGTCTCTGCGGATGCGTATTATCACATAGAGTAAACGTAGTGCGAAAACGACCCATGGTTAACCGAATTAATTGCTCTGTTGGACGATTATGTCGACCATAAAATGGACGGAGCTTGCGGTAAACTTCGCGAACTGAACCATTATTTTCGAAATAAATTTGCACGATTTGCAAGCGTTGTTCTTTTGTCAACCTGTTCATGATGAAATGGCAAACCAAACTGAACATAAATGACATGAGAGTTGCCAGATTTGACCACAAAATGCCAGTTTTATCTCTATTCGACCTATACACCCTATATAACTAGTCATATGACCGGTAGTCTCTTTGTAGGGAATTGTTAGTCACACACATATGTCGTTTTTGCTTCGTCATTTTAAATTACTTTTTGAGCAGATTTTCAATATTCAAATTCAACACAGAGGCTTAAGGTTCGATTCCTAGTTCGGGCTGTGTAAGCACTAATCTACTATTCACGAAAAGTAAATGAGAATTATAAGAAACACACAAGTGCGCTTTTGGCAGGCAATGACAAAACCTGCTCTGAAAGAAAAACCTGCTAACTGTCAACCGCCCGGCGCGTCGTTCGGACTCAGTGTTAAACTGTAAGTCCCCTCCCCTTGCCCCATCCGTTTGAAATGTGTGTTGTAACATATGTTGACAGTGTTGCATACCCTTTTCAAACGTATGAAATTTGACCATAAGTATATACTTAGGCCTAAGTGTGTCTCATATAGAGGCAGCCGCCGTAATTGAACCTAACCGCCTTTCAACATCGATTTACTCAGCTTTCCGATGGAATATTGGAGACTTTTCGAATAGGTGAAGAGTTGTACTACAAGATAGGCAATATTTCTTCTGGTTTATCGGCTAAACGATTTAAAATACTCGGGTTTTTTTCAAAGTCATCATTCAACATGACTATATTCAACTTTTTGATTGAATAGCGGAGACTTTTGGCACCTATATAAATTGCTTGATGGGTTACATTTCCTATCGCTAGCTCAAATTTCAGATTGAGCTTCCTTTTAAAATCGTCAGAAACTGGGCATCCAAATCAGGCATCTCCTTACAAACAGCGAGTGCCAAAACAGTTTTCTTGACGGCATATTACTATCCCACTTCTCGCACACACCAATCATACTATTTGTATTTCGTAAGAAATTAAAATTGTGCAACACGCATTCTTCAAATTCTCGAATGAAGGAAACGTACTCGAATCGCTGTGTGTTCAAAAGCTCAAGCGCCCATCCGCTCGCCCGCTTTGAACACACGTGTGAGATGCGGCTCAAAGGCAGAATCGTGACCAAGAAAACCCAGCGCGGCAAATTTTCGATTCGGATTTGATGCGATACAATTAGATTCGTTGTGATTTCCTGCATCCTTGCTAGCGTCTGCGATGTGCATGCATGGTTGCACAATTTCGTTCGATTTTTCATTAACATTGGAAAGCGTTTGAAAATCGCGGGACGTGTGGTGGTGACGGTGATGATGGCGACGGTGGTGGGTGGGTCGGCACTAGGCGATATCAAACATTGATTTCCCTTTCACGAGTTTTTATTTTTTCGATTTGCCACATTTGTTGTTGCTATTGCTATTGCAGACTGTAGTTAAAAAGCACAACAACACTACATATTAGGTATGCCCGAAAAACTGCATTAAGAAATTCTAAAATAAAATACCAAATAATACATAAAAATAAATAACGATTAATACAAAGTCAAAAATATATTAAAAAAAAATATGATAAAATAAAATAAAATATATAAAATAAAGAACAAAATCGAAAGCGAATGCAGCAGAACCTGTCAGGCTGCGCCGTTAATTACCGTCACCCCGCTATGACGGATTGTGGACTGTGGATGAGGGGCGACGGCAGGGGCTGTTTTCTATTGATTTCCATATTGATTTGTTACACATATCGGCGGAGGGAATATCCAGCAGCCGTTTCGTTGCTTAAATTTCAATTTGTTGCTGTTGCTGTCCTTTTTGTTGCATACCCCTGTGCGCATTGTTAAAAAACCGGGATGGAAATTGTTTAACCCTTTTTGTGAGCGAACGTTTGATCCCTTTTACGCTTTCCAGTGTCGAACACTGATTAGATGGCGAAAAGCGGCGAGCTCGATGAGGGTAACAAATCTGGAAGCGTTCGCAACGCACGAGCCAAAATCCTATCTAACTTATTTCCTTTTTAATTTGAATTTTTTGTTGTTGTTTTGATTTTGCTGTGTTAAAAATGCAAAGGCGGCGGCTGAGGGGGCGGGCACGTACTGTTTCTCAACACTATCACATTAACGGCACACGCCAGCGCGGCCGAGTTGCTTCCGCTTATTCTTTCCCTGCTTTCCGCACATTTTAGTGCGTGTCGTTGCTCCAGTTTGCAATGAAAAATCTCACAAAACATTTCACATATTGGAGCTCATTACTTGCTATGTTGCAAGGCCAATATCCGCGCAATTTGGTTTATAAGGCGACCACGAAAGATTAGAAAAGTAGTGTAAGCGAGTACCGAAAGTGCCGACAAATTTGCACAATTTCTACATTAAAAATATTTCATAACCTTGTTTTTTTGGTACACTGTGAGATGAAAGTCCAAGCTGCAGCATTGAGCTAGACCAGACAGATTGATATGTATATAGATTAGATATGGAAGCCACGCATTTACTGCCCGAGACAAAGCTGAACGAATTGCGAATTGCTGAACTAATTGGGTATTTCCCGGTCTTTTGAGCACTGATTCTTAACACTAGAAAGACCGCAAGTTTTCCATACCTACAAAGACTACATATTATACTAGTTGGGCCCTGCGGCTTTGCACGCAAGCTTGAAGTCAATGGGCCCAATAAATCAAGTTTCTTCATACTACACTCTATTGGCGATGCCACGCCTCTTTTATGTAATGCCCAATCCATTCCTCCAGTCGAAGGGTGTGACCCGGTTTCATTGATATGCGACTTTCAGTTCCAAAGTTACGCGGAAAATTTCAGTCACAAAAAATATGCCGCGCCCCTTGTTCAACGTCCATAAAATTTTGCCAGTAGAAGGACACATCTATGGGACGATGGTATACAAAACTTCAAAGCTTTCCAACTTATTGTTCCGAAGCTATTCCACATTAAAAATTTGGGTTCTATGGGCGGTGCCATGCCCCTCGTCCAATACCCTGTCGAAGGGCACGTCTAAATCGTAAGTCTGTGCCAAATATCTTTGATGTGTGATTTGCAGTTCCAAAGTTATTCAAAACAATAGGGCCGCTTAAAAAGTGCAACGCCCCTTTTCCAACACCCTTACAATTTAACTACTTAACGACACGTCTAAGCCATGATGCTGTATCAAATTTCAATGGTGGCCGAGTTATAATTCCGAAGATATTTCACATTAAAAACTTGGGTTCTATGGGCGGTGCCATGCCCCTCGTCCGATACCAACCCCATTCCCCATGTCGAAGGGAACATCTAAATCGTAAGTTTGTGTCAAATCTCCTTGATGTGTGGTTTGTAGTTCCAAAGTTATTGAAAACATTTGAGTTGCTTCGTTTTAGTTTTACCAGTGAAACGGCACATCTAAACGGTGGCCCCGCACCAAATTTTAATGTTGCCCGATTTCTGATTCCGAAGATATTCCATATTGAAAATTTAAGTTGTATGGGCGGTGCCACGCCCCCTTGTTAAAAACCCACCCCATTCCCCTTATCAAAAAACACAACTAAATGGTACGTTTGTACCGAGTGTCATTGATGTGAACGCAGTTGTAGTTCCAAAGTTACACCGGCATTTAAAAAGTCCCTTGTACAACGCCCATTAAGTTTTACCAGTGAAACGGCACATCTAAACGGTGGCAATATATAGATATTTGCTGCAATGACTCACAAAATTTTTTTCATATCCATATTGTTTTGCACAAATATGCCACAGTTAATTTTTGTCATCATAATGGGCATTGAAGGAAGGCGTAAAAGGTGGGCGTGGTCAACCTTATATAGCCTATGTTTACCGCTATGAAACACAGAATCATTTTACATCAACATTAATTTTCAGACATGCACCGTAGCTTTGTTTTGTTAGTTTAGTGTGCGTGGAAAGTGGGCGTGGCCAATTATATTATAGCCTATGTTTGCCGCAATGACACGCTGAATCGTCTGATACCCATATTGATATGACAAATATACCATGGCTGATTTGTTATTATAGTGGGCGTGGTGAAAAGGCATATCGGGTGGGCGTGGTCAATGTTATATATCCTATGTTAAAGCTATGAAACACAGAATCATTTTACATCAACATTAATTTTCAGACATGCACCGTAGCTTTGTTTTGTTAGTTTAGTGTGCGTGGAAAGTGGGCGTGGCCAATTATATTATAGCCTATGTTTGTCGCAATGACACGCTGAATCGTCTGATACCCATATTGATATGACAAATATACCATGGCTGATTTGTTATTATAGTGGGCGTGGTGAAAAAGCATATCGGGTGGGCGTGGTCAATGTTATATATCCTATGTTAACATCAATAAAACACGGAATAATTTGATATTAATAATAATTTACAGACATGTACCGTAGCTTCGTTTTGTTAGTTTAGTGGGCAGGGAAAGTGGGCGTGGCCGATTATATTATAGCCTATGTTTGCCGCAATGATACGCTGAATCGTTTGATACCCATATTGCCTTACAGAAGCATACCATAGATGAGTTTTGTTACCATAGTGGGCGTAAGAAGGGGGCGTGGTCATTCTCATATAGCCTATGTACCATTCCCCCAGCTAAAAATATGTTTGGTGCTTATTTCATCTAAATCGGTTCAGCGGTTTTTGCCTGATTGTGGCTCAAAAAAGCAACGTCACAAAGCGCTTTATATAATAAGTATAGATCCGCTGATATCCCCAAAAAGTACACATCGGATTTGGCTAATTGTGATTGTAGAACCCTAATTGTAGAACTAATTGTAGAACCCGATAAAAAATAAAAATCATCAAAGCAAAAGTTGATAGAAATACTAAAGAAAATACAGTTATTTAAAAATGAAAAACCGTCAAAATGACCGCAATGGTCTTTCTTGTGCTAAGACTAGTACAATTTCCTTCAAGATGGACTCATTTCTAGATGTTAGAAGCGAACTGTCACTCTTGAAGTCGTCCTCTTCTTTAGCCTCTTTCGACTACTTCTCTTGTCCATACTGATTGGGTATTTTCCGTGGCATTCCCAGCAGCTCGAAGAATTGATTCTATAGGCTCATTACGTTTTCTTCAATGCAGGGGGAAATTCTGAAGACTCATACAAATTTCTTGAAGATGTTGTCATTTCGGCATGTTAGAAGTCATTGGTCGCTCTGGTTATTGTCCTTTTTCAGACGCTTTCTTTGAAAAATTTAATATATATAAAATGACATCTCATAAGGCAAAAGCATGATACAAAAATATACAGGTAGATTCAATCGAGCAAAATTAAAAGTCATTTGCTTTTTTGACAAATAAAAACAAAATTTTAAGGGTGCAAAAAAAAGTAAGAAATACCGAAACTGAATGATATACTACATAAACTAATTGTGTGAAATTGCAGCTCTGTAGCAAAAAAGAAAATAGTAGTACACAATTTGTAAACAAATATTTTTTTCCAATTTTCAATTTTATTTTTATCTGTCGCATTGAAACTACCTGCATATTTTTGTATCATGAGGCAAAAGTGTTTCTGAATATGGAATTATTTTCCAAAAACACCTTGTCACTTAGATTTGAAAACTTGGTGAAAGTGAATTGAAAATGCAATAAAAGCGAAAACTTTTCAATGACGCCTTCAATTAATAATTTTAGAAGTTTTAACATTTTTCTTAATATAATAGTTTTTCCATGAATGATTTATGAATAATGAAATGTTTACAATTTTTTGTCCGATAAATCTTGCTGTGAACGCAAAGCGTGTAACAAAGTATATCCTAAGTAGCGACACTCTTTGACAACCGGACGTCGATTTTTTTTGAAGGCTCCTGTCAAATTGTTGTTGTTCACGTGTAAAACTGTCACTGTGGTGAATAAGTACATTAACTTTTAGGTTTGTGGGCTCTTGACAAACCCTGAAAAACTGGAGTTTTCATGAATTTCTTAAGTGTAGTTTAAAACGATGTTATGCTTCGGACACTGACTTTTTATGCTGGCATGAGCAGGGAAAAGAAAATTAAATATTTATCTCAAAAATTTGTTGCCTTCCAAATAGAATTATGAAACAATTTCAATTAATTTCGAATGTTTTGCAAAAGCAACTCTGCCCGGCAATAAATATTCACCACAATTATTGTCAGTTTCAAATTTGAATTTCAAATTTAACTTTTATATTTTTACACAAAAGTTGACTGGACACAAGAAAATTTTGTGTTGATCGGGGGTTGTTAACAATGAAATGCGATATGTTGTAGCGCTGCACGGCTGAGAGTATATGGCTGTGTGCGCTCAACATCACCGGGCCGCGCTCTACCACGAACAACTCCTCCAGCATGGCCAACTCAGGCAGCAGCCCGGGCGGTCGCCGGCCAATGAGTCGGCGCCACACTGCAACACAATCGTCGGCCAGTAGAAGTTTAGCACCGTCCACAGAGCTGCAAACAGCTCCACCGCAAACGTCTACCGACCAACTGCAGTGAGTGCACCGGCGATTTGGCCAGGGGTGATACAGACCGCAGCTCTAGACGAAAAAATTGTCAATAGCTCACATTTGTAAAAATAATTTTGTGAGCAATGACAGTTCGATTTTTGTCTTCGTGGTGAATATTTACACATTCTACGGTGAAGGTGGCAATTGAAGTTGATGTAGAGTTGATATTTTTGTTACACATGTTGAGTATAGAAATGTTGCAAAATGGATAGTTTTACAAAAGTTTTTGATTTTATTTAAAATATTTTAACCACTTCAGCTACATTTAAATATTCAGCCACAGATGCAGAAATGTTCTATTGAACTCAAATGCGTTCCGAACTCAAATGCATTCCGATTTAAAAATAGCGCATATAAATGTTGAACATTAATATATGTTGGTAAACAAATTTTAAGTGCTTATTAAGAGTTACGAAGATACACAAAATTATATTTAACTAAAATTCTTGACATAATTTATAAGAAATAACTTTTTCGCTAGCATTTTTCCTTGCACTGGAGCAAAATTACATTGACATTGATTCCGAATGTTCAATGTTTACATAATCAAATTGCCTGCACAAAAGCAATTTCAAAATTTTTATTCAAATCTTTTCTGTTTCAGTTAATTATATTAGCACCTATTGAATTACAACTACAAATACGTATCCATCTAAAGATATTTATTTTCCCAAAAAATGCTTACTGCTTGTTTCGAAAAAGTAGTAAGAAAATTAAGTATTAAATTTACTACCAAAACCAACAGAAAATCGCATCGGGGTAACACGGTCAAACAGACTTAGTGTACCACTGACAGCTCCAAAAAAGAGTGTCGCTACTTATAGTATACTTTGGCGTGTAATTTATGCAAAAATTAGTTAAACTTCGCACAGGAAAAAAATGGGAAAGCGGAAATGCTGTTTGGGACACAGAATCACATGTCAGCCAAAATCTAAACTCTACGATATTCGGCAGTAAAAACCCTGTAGGAAATCGGATTGGTCCAAGTGTAGTTTTTCAACTGGTCGCTTGACAGTCATATATCGCACACGCACTACAAAAGTGACACAACTCAAAATTTTTGATTTTTCAGGAGACGCAAAATCTGTTTTTGAGATACTATAAATAAACATTTTTTTGTAAATAACGTATAGACCGTTCAGTAGAAAATCCTTACAGATTATGCTTTAGGATAAGTTACAAGAATTTTTTTATATTTTACACTAGAAAATCGAAAATTTTGAGTTGTGACTGTTTTGATGATATTTTAATTCAATAAATACGGAATTATTTTAAGTTATGTCACTTTTTCTGAGTTTTATAATTATAATTTACAGTTAAAAAGTAGAAAGAAAAATTTTGAGAATTCGAAATTAATTTTTTTATTTGGAAATATATACTAAAATTGTCAGAACTTTGCATAAAATTAACTTCAACAATCTAGACTGGGATCTAGACTGGGAAGTCAATAAACATCCCCCCCAAAATCAGGGTGTTATGCGACCCGTGCCCCTGATTGGTTTGCAGCCGGGGGGTGAAGTACCTGGCTGTGTGTGAACGGAGCCTCCCCGACACCGGGCCGAATCGGGTGTAGTACTTGGCCTTGCCATGGCAGGGGGGGCGCTGTCATGGTCGACCACCGTTTCGCCCCCACCTCCTAAGGCCCGCCGCGCTTGCCTTGTCGAGCAAAGCGGGCGATTATGACTCTGAAAATGGCTTCTTAAGGTTTAGTCTCGGAACTCGCGGGAGACGAGGATAACCGCTCCCTTACTGACTTAGACAACCTCTCAGGGCTAAGTCAGGACACCTTAACTGAGAGCGTCGGGGTACGCGCCAGTGGCGCCTCCCCGGCACCCGTTTTAACGAGCGGACCGCAGACCTCCAGTGGGGAGAAGCGCGACGCGAAAAAACCAAAGAAGCGGACAGCGAAGGCCGCCTATAACCATGCCCTATTCGTTCTCGCTAAGATAGCTGAGAGTGAAAAGAAGGGCGTGGCGGTTGAAAGGGACGCAGCCGACAAGCGAAGGTACCAGGCAGTCGTCGATGAGTACCTCGCAGCACAGGCTCGAGCAGAAGAGCAGCCGACCACCAGCGGGAAGGCGGCTGCCATGCTGAAAAGGGTTAGGTCCCAGGAATCTGCCGACAACCACGCCAAACGAGTGAAGGACGCCAGGGGCGCCCCGCGGAGGAAACCGCACTCCTCGAGCGAGCAGGTCCGCCTCTTCAGTGAAGTGGCCAAGGATCAGCTCTGCATGGCATTGGTTGACGAGAAGAACAGCACGGGCCGGTCGATCAGCGAGCGATGGGACAAGATCGAGGCGAAGCTTTCCGACCTGGTGTTGGAAAAGCTGAGAGCAAAACAAGGATCTATCCCCAGTTTCGATTGTTCGGACGTGGTCAGGGGCCATCGGGTGATCAGATGTGACGACGAGGCCTCGAGGGTGTTCTTGTTGGAGTGCGTCGCTAAGATTAGCGACGCCTGGGAAGGTCTGAAGCTCAGACTGGTACCGGCCAGCGAGATCCCCAAGAGACCAAGGGCGCGCATCTGGTTGCCTAAGGGGCAGACTGACCATGCGAGAATAGTTGAGACACTCACTCTGCAGAATCCCGAGGTGCCAATGGATGACTGGGTCATCATCAAAGCAGAGGAGCCGTCCAAAACAAGCCAGACGTTCGTGGTCCTTATCAACCCAGAGAGTGTTGAGGCCATCGAAAAGGCTGATGGCAAGTTGAGGTATGGCATCAGGAAGGCCAGGATCCGTGTCTGGACATCCGACGCGGGTGCTGGTCAAGATGACATACCGGCCCTTAATCCAGATGAGGTGGAAGACACCAACAAGTTGTTGGACGACCTGGCTCTGGATGATAAGGAAAAACCCACAAAAGATGCTTAGGGTCGTGCAGGTGAACCTGAAGCACTCGAGGTGTGCTTCAGACAACCTGTCCGTTCTTCTCAGCGAGGAGGACGTGGGCCTCTGCATCCTACAGGAGCCCTGGGTCAGAGACTCAACTGTGAAGGGCCTAAATATCCAGGGGTACAGCCTTCTGTACAGGGTTTCGTCAGGTACACCTAGAGCCTGCATATTAGCTAAGAAACATATTAACGCTTTTCTATGTTGCAGCCTGAGCAGTGACGACCTCGCCGTTGTGAGGCTCACGGACGCGCGCGGGCAACCCTTGATGGTAGCAGCGGCTTACATGGCCCATGACAAGCCGGCACCGCCAGTGGAGGTGCAGACGCTAGTGGAGGCAGCCCGCACCGCGAAGTGTGATCTGCTGCTGGGGTGTGATGCCAATGCCAGGCACACACTTTGGGGCAGCAGTGAAGACAACGAAAGAGGTGAGTCTCTCTTCAGTTTTATTTTAGATAATAACCTTAGTGTTTGTAACTTGGGTAACTCTCCTACTTTCACCTTTCCGAGCTCAGAGAGCTTTCAAGGGTGGGAGGAGGTACTCGACGTAACTCTGCTACTCGACCAGACTAATTTTAACATTGAGGGCTGGAGGGTGTCCGACAAAAAGTCTTTCTCGGACCACAAATACATCATGTTCAGTGTTGACACACCGGTGTGTACTCCAAAAAAGTTTAGGAACCCTCGGAGGACGGACTGGAACCGGTACGAAAGAATCGTGAAGGCCCAGTTCCAAAGGTTCGCGAAGTCTAGCATTGGCTCTATATCCGAGTTAGAGAAGAGAGCCAATCGGCTTGAAAAAACTCTGGCTAGGGCATTCGACCAATCCTGTCCGATCCGTCACGAAAGGAAACCAATTCCACCGTGGTTGAACACAGAGCTTTCTGAGTTGAGGAAAGAGACCAGTAGGGTCTTTAATGAGTCCTATAGGACCAATTTTTGGCAGCCATACAGGGAGTGTCTGCGCAGGTATAAGCGAGCTATAAGATCTGCCAAGAGGCAGTCCTGGCAAAACTTCTGTTCTTCGATTGAGAACGTTAAGGAAACGGCCAGGCTAAGCAAAGCTCTTGCCAAGGGATATTCACCCCCGACGCTCTTACATAGACCGGATGGGACAGCCACGGATTCAGTGGCAGAGTCATTGGAACTCTTAACGTCCACTCATTTCCCCGAATGCGTTGTGACCGCACCCAGGGTGCTACCAGTTCGAAGTCCTAGGGCGAGAGCGGTCGCCCAAAAGGTGATCTCTAGGGAGGTGACCCGCTGGGCTATCAGCTCTTTCTCCCGACCGAATTCTGCCCATCATGCTACAAAGAATGGGGGAAGACGTAATGGACTGGCTTCGAGAGCTCCTCGTCAGCTGCATAGCACTGAACTATGTACCCAAATCATGGCGGAAAGCCAGGGTGGTATACATACCAAAGGCAGGCAAAAGAGGGCATGTCCTTCCGAAGGACTTTAGGCCAATTAGCCTGACTTCGTTTGTGTTAAAAACGCTCGAGCGCGTACTGGACACGTATATAAGAGGAAGCCTGGAAGAGAACCATCTTTCCGCGGCTCAACATGCATACATCAAGGGTAAATCCACCGAGACTGCTCTGCACGAGGTCGTGAGGACCGCGGAGAGATCTCTGACGTTTAAAGAATATACCCTGGCGGCGTTTCTTGACATTGAAGGAGCATTTAATAACGTGGACAAAGAGGGAATAGTTAACTCCCTGCTAGATCTGCAGGTCGAGGGTTGCATCTGTTCGTGGATTTCGGCTCTGCTAAGTAGCAGACAGATCCAGGCTGAACTCGGCAACTCGAGTATCACACGTTATGCAAAGAGGGGGACACCCCAGGGAGGGGTATTATCTCCATTGCTATGGCTTATTACTTTGAACCCCATACTGATGACTCTTAACCGGGGTGGGGTCAAGGTGGTTGCGTACGCCGATGACATCATCATTATGGTGACAGGGCCGTTCCTAGATACAATCAGTGACATCCTGGAGGGTGCTCTGAGGACTCTGAGCAGCTGGGCCGCTCGATGCGGGCTGGGGATTAATCCTACCAAACCAGAGCTGCTACTATTTACAAGAAAGTACAAGGTTCCTTCATTTCGACTGCCAAAGCTCAACGGTAGCGAGCTCAGGCTATCCTCAGAAGCTAAATATCTTGGAGTCATATTGGACACCAAACTTAGCTCGAAAACTAATATACATGAGAGGGCCAAGAAAGCACTGGTAGCGTACTACTCGTGCAGCAGACTCTTCGGTAAAAAATGGGGCCTACAACCGAAGATGGTTCGTTGGACCTATACAGCGATAGTTCGACCAATTCTCACATACGGAGCACTGGTGTGGTGGCCAGCGCTAGAGAAGAACTACAACATCAATAGACTTAGTGCAGTGCAGAGGGCGGCGTGTGTCGGGATCACGGGGGCCTTGAGGTCCTGCCCTTCTGACGCTTTAAATACGCTTCTTCATCTGCTGCCGATTGAATCTTTTATTAGACGGACGGCCGCTTCTAGCGCATTGAAACTGAGAGAATCATCCCAATGGGCGGAAAGACCTTACGGACACAGTAACATCCTCACGAAGGTTCCGATGGACCTAAGGGGGGATACGGACTACACAAAAGAATGTGCCGACTTTGATGTTAGGTTTTCCACGCTCTTTCCCTCCAGAAGGGAATGGGAGCGTTACGCATCCTTGTTTACAAACCCTTACAGCCCTATACACAGACGGTTCAAAGATGAACTGTGGTGTTGGGCAGGCATTTACTCTAGGGATCTGGTAGTGGAAAAAGCTACCAGATATATGCAGCGCCTTTCAAGCGGAAGTCTTTGCAATAGGAGAAGCCTGCAGGATTCTCCTACAGCAAGAAATCCAGAGTAGGAATGTTTACATCTTTTCAGACAGCCAAGCGGCCATTAAGGCACTCACCAAGCCCATAGTGAAATCTAAACTAGTCAGAGACTGTAAAGAATTGCTAGGGTTGGTGAGCGGCCGGGTGGATCTTACCATCTGCTGGATACCCGGTCACGCGGGTATCAGCGGAAACGAGTCAGCCGACGAGCTGGCCAAGGTGGGATCCGCCATGGACTCACAGCCCGAAAGGGTGGGACCGCCTTTAAGTGCAAGGCTAAAACAGTTAAAGGATTATTTCCTGAGGAAAGCGGGTAGTAGGTGGAGCAATCTTTCCAGCTGCAGAGTGGCTCGACAGATCTGGCCACGCTACAACTCCCACAGAACCAACGATCTGCTGCTAAATTCTCGTAGGAATGTTTCTAGGCTAACAGCCGTGATCACGGGTCACTGGCCAATTGGCCTACACGCGGCGAGATTGGGAATCCCCCACAACCCCTTTTGCAGAAGCTGCATAGAAAGCAACGAGAGTGAGACACTCGAACACTTCCTCTGCGGCTGCCCTGCCTTAGCATTTAAAAGACTAAATTTCTTGGGGAACAGTCTGATTAGCTCTCTAGCTGATCTGTCTGGGACAAGACTGATATGCATCAAGTCCTATTTGGACGATGCGGGTTGGCTTTAAGGTCCAGTATCTTCTCCCACGCAGGGAAGACCCAATCGAGGAGGCGACAGCAAAACGGCACATAGTGCTACTTGGGTGTGCTCAGTGAGCACGCAGTCGCTGCTACCTACATACCTAACTTCAACAAAAAATTTATTTCGTCAAAAGTGTCACAATTTGAGTTAGGACACTTTTGCATTGAGCTTCAGCGATCAAATAGCATCAAACTTCTGACATAAAGAGAGACCTAACTGTATTTTTGCAACAGTTAAAAACAACAAAATATACTGAGCTTTTGCTTATTGGTAGATTGATGCATTGTGCACAGTATTAACACATAAACCCGAAAATTAAAAATTTTGAGTTGTGTCACTTTTGTAGTGCGTGTGCGATATGACCTCAGAACCGACTCGTTTTCTTAGAGCAAACTCACCCTTTTAACAAGGCGGTGTCCTAGGCGGCGGTCAATTGTCCCCGTCTGCATCCATTTGCAACTAGTCCAAGGTTAGTCCGAAGTAAACCAGTTTTCAAACCAGTTGTAAAGCGACTAGTTTGCAAACTAGTTTATTCTGGATCAGTTTTCTAACCACTCGATTTTTATGTGGAAAATAAAACAATGCATTTTTTAAATAATTATTTTATTTTAAAAATGTTTAAAAATAAAAACAAAAAATCATCGCGAATAAAAAAAATTGTTGGTGCATTTAAAGATGAACCAAGATGAACTTCGACTTGTTGCAATTAATAAATAAATAAATAAATTGGAGAATAATTTCATAAATAAATATATTATCAGGTGTACAACTTTGCTTCCGCCGTTTTCCGATAGGTGGCTGTACCGGCTGAGGCTGGTTGAAATACCTTTGCCTTTAAAGTGAGTGTGGATAGTGCCTAACGAATTGTCATCGCCGTTTCAGTGACAGTTGTTCTTGTTTTCGTATTATTCACGCTCGAAAATGTCCGTTTATGTGCCCAATTCTCGCCATTTGCGGGAAGTTTTACTTTTCTGTTACAATTCGCAAAAAAATGCAGCTGAAGCGCATCGAATGCTCTCAGAAACTTACGGTGATGCTGCTCTGAGTGAAAGAACGTGTCGGGAGTGGTTTCAACGTTTTAAAAATGGTGATTTCGATGTCGAAGACAAACATGGTGGTGGAAGAGAAAAAACCTTCAAAGATGAACAACTAGAAGCATTGCTTGATGAAGATTCGTGCCAAACCCAAGAAGAGCTTGCCGAATCGTTGGGAGTGAGTCAGCAAGCCATTTCAAAACGTCTCAAGGCCCTGGGCATGATTCAGAAAGAAGGAAACTGGGTGCCGTACGAGTTGAAACCGAGGGACATCGAGCGCCGTCTATTTGTATGTGAGCAACTGCTTCAAAGACAAAATCGTAAGGGGTTTTTACATCGAATCGTAACCGGTGATGAAAAGTGGGTTCGATACGATAATCCTAAACGCAGAAAATCATGGGGAAAGCCCGGGCATGCTTCTTCGTCGAAGGCAAAACCGAATATTCACGGCGCCAAGGTTATGATTTGTATTTGGTGGGATCAGCTCGGTGTGATTTACTACGAGCTCTTAAAACCGGGTGAAACCATCACAGGAGATCGCTACCGAACGCAACTGATGCGCCTTAGTCGCGCGCTAAAAGAAAAACGGCCACAATATCAAGAGCGACATGACAAAGTCATCCTCCAACACGACAATGCTCGGCCTCACGTCGCAAAAGTGGTCAAAAAGTACCTGGAAACGCTGAAATGGGAAGTCTTGCCCCACCCGCCGTATTCCCCAGATGTCGCCCCTTCTGACTTCCACCTATTCCGTTCGATATAATACATACCTTTAAGCTGCCGCTGCAATTCGTTGCTTTACGCAACCACGCAAAATTCTAACTGAAATCATTCAAGACAAAACGTGCAAATCGAGCAAACTTCGTGTCATAGAAACAGATAGTTCGAAAAATGCAAACATTTCTACGTTGTTGTTGTAGCAGAACAATCGCAAGATTGGCCTTAACCCTCTAACGCGCCAAACAGAAAAACGGGGTATAGAATAAATGAAAATATCAAATTTGGTTAATTTGACCACAAGAAACACGAATCTGAACTTATTTTTACAATACCGTTAACGGTTTGGCCACCAGATGCAAAAAAAGAATGACCGTCTACAGACGGTCATTCCCGTTAGCGGGAAAAAAAGTCATACTGTTGCTCATATACTGAGTAGCAAACGAAATTGAGTTTATTCACTTTTTGTCTTAACAAATGTAATCCAATGGTAAAAAATAGTTCAAATAGAATAAATTAAATATTTTGCAGTTACAAAATTACATATTTATATATATATACGTATGTGTATGTGACTTTTCATTTGTCGTTATGAAAATCAAAAAAGCAATTTTTTCAAGCAGTATACTTGAGTATCTGATTTCTTACAGTATTTGCAGCGCCTTTTACCCTTTGAATCTGTCATTCCTGGATAATGTTCATAGCCATCGTATCGCTCGTCGTCACACGGTATCTTAGCTTTTGTTCCGCCTTCAGATAAAGTATGTTTTCCAGATAATGTAGATGGCCTGCCAACAGAAACATTCTTGTATTTGCAAAGGCTTGCAGCTACAGCTTCACGGAAATCTGGTAACTTGAATGTTTCTTTTTCACCTTTATTGGCACGTCGATATAATATGAAGGCATTTGTCATAATCATATCTAACAAATGATAAAAGATTCGCAGCGAACAGTTACGTGTCTTCAACCGGATATGATATCTGCCTATCAAGCCGTCCATCAAATCCACACCTCGTATATGAGCGTTGTATTCCTTAATTATGTGTGGGCATTGTACATCTACATATTCTACCTTCCTTCGGTCATACCGAGGTATTGTACCGGCTTGTGACGATGTTGCTGCTTGTGCAAATGGTTGAATACCAACATAAGTAGAAGCTAAGCGAACTACCTTGGTGTCCTTCCACAAAACGGTTGAAACTTCGACACCGTATGCTGATCCAGTGTATTCCTCGTAATATCCACGATCAGCCTTGGTCAATTGCTTATCCGAAGAAAACTTGCACTGAGGTATTCTATTTGATCGAATAGTACCCAATTAATATATACCGCGCGCACGAAGATATACCAACAGAGGAATCGACGTGTATAGATTATCGAAATAAATTATGTGATTTATTTGTTGGGAATTGTTTGTGAAAGCCACACGACTACGATAGCTGCAGCTCCTAGGTCGGGTGAGCCAGGAAGCACCACATTATCACCAGCCCCATTATAAATCTCAAACCGATATGAAAACCCCATTGAGTCGCAAAGCACGAAGAATTCAATTCCCCATTTGTGCGGTTTGTTTGGCATATATTGACGCAGGTGATGACTCATCTTCGTTGCGCTCATTTGCTCATCCTGGGAGCGGTGAAATAGGAGGGATATCCCATTCGCCCATTTCTACCGCCACCTCTATTTGATTCACTATTATACAAACGCAATGAACGTATACAATATAAATCCATTACATCGCTTTCGCAGTAGTGCACATATGCCATACCGCACAAAAAAAGTTCCCGCTAACCGGAATGACCGTCTACAGACGGTCATTGGTTTTCTGTTGACTAAGCATAGCAAATTTACTATTTTGGTTGAAATGTTATTTTATAATAAAAACACATTAAATTTCTTATCAGCTAATTATTTTTTTATTTTACTCCAACAGCTCAAATTATTTGAAAAAATCGCGGAAAAGTGGGAAACTATTAAGATAATTTTCGCGGGAAAAAAAATCAATTTTTCATGTTTGGATGTCTCTAAAGAGCAAAGGGTTTATAATAGTCCAGATTTGACACAGCCTGAAAGCTGCAGAACATAGCTACATAGTTTTAAAAATTTTGAAAACTAAAATGACTTTTTAGCGCTGTAATTGAGCAAAATGTAATGACCGTCTGTAGACGGTCATTCCCGTTAGAGGGTTAACAGTATTTTTTTGCTTCTCTCACCTCTGTCTCGTTTTTCTCATTTTTATGTGCTCTCGCCTATGAACGTGCACACAGAACGTGAACGATTAGACGCGAACTGACTGACTTCTGCATCCGCTGACAGTCACTTGGACAACTGGTTGTCAAATTGACTTACAAAAAGCCAGTTGAAAGACCAATGAATTTTGGGAACCAGATGTCTCAGGTCCGACTGGGAAGTACCGTACGACCCATACACTTGTGTGTGTCTTTGTGTATGTCAGCTCGTGTATTCTTATGTGCATTTGCCACGCGAGGGATAGGAGGTAACATATTAGGGCAATTCGCGATAACGTGCAAATAGCTGGGCAAATGCATGGATTTTCAATTATTTGCCATCAACACATTTAAAAATGCATGGCAACTCGGTTGCAGAACAAATTCACAACTGTTTTTGAAGAATAAATAAAGAATAAGAAGAATAGAATATTTGCGTCGTGGGAACCTGCGAGAATAAAGAGCATGCACAAGTTGCTGCTGCTGTGGAATCCGTGGCGCTTCTTGCAAATAACTTAAAATTGTACGAATCCTCTCCTCCGTCCACTTTTTATTTGGTTTTTATCTTTTTCTTTGTCTGCTCCATCGTGCCAATTTCGACAGCTGCTTGATTGGCAAATCTGTGTTGCCCATGCACAACAATATGCAATAGGGTTTCAATGTTGCAAATTTGTAACTGCAGGGCAAGTGCAAATATGTACATTTTGTTGTTGCGTTGAAAATATTTGCCATCACATTTTGCACATGCCATGATGCAAGACCGGTTGCACGTTATCGTGAATTGCCCTAATAAACATTTGGAAAGATGCGCTGGAACTGGAGGCAGCGAAAGTAATGCGAAATTGGCACACAAGTGTGGCGGCGATCAGAAGCGCGAAGAAACGCCAATAAAAGCGTCGTAGACGGCGAAGTGAGGAGGCCAAGGAATGCGAGCCAGTGAAGGTTGTCTGGTGCGCGATTTATTACATTTCTAACGCGGAAGTGCGTACGAGCGGGAGATGTGCGACTGTTTGGTTATACCCTACACTGAACTGCTAGGGTCTATACACTTTGAACAGCGGTTTGCTGCGTCCAAAACGAGGCGTGGGCCATATAGAAAAGTATTTATACCAGAGACTGGCAATGAGTACTAATAAAATTAGTATACTTAAGTCATGAGCCATAACAATTGGTGCAAGTGAATACTCAAACCAATTCAACAAAATAGTATTACTCATTCGCACAAAAACATCAAAATACTCAAAATCCCCTTACACGAATATGTACCGGTATTTTGTGTATTTATTAGTTACTGGCTCATAATCTGATTTGACTCACTTGTTCGTGTGAGAGGAAAATTGGTATGGATGAGTTGAGTAATAATACGTTTTGTGCTTTGCGCTTTTTGCTAAACAGTAATTTTTTGCTTTTGGACGCGTATCTGGTTGCTGCTGTGCATTGATGCTGACAATATTTCTTCTCTTAAATTCTATTTTCAACAAAAAAATATAAAATAATTTTTGTTATTCTTTATAGTTTTTTAGTTACTTAGTAGGGACATAAATGTTGTTACAACATTGAACACACCCATTGTAATAGTTGAATTGAACATACCCCGTTATTTGCACATGGTTTATGAAACATAACCTGTAAAGCGTTAGTCGGCACCGGGAATTCTAAATTGTTCTAGCTTTCACCATGGAGTGGTCAGATAACGAGCACCGTATCGCTGTTATAGCGATATTTAAGTGTGAAATGAAAAAAGGTGATATTTTCAAAACGCTCCGCCCGCTCGGGATTAGTCGTACTATATGTTCATCTATCGGTACATAAAACTGTTTGAGGAAACTCGAGATGTTGAAGACCGGTCGGGCCGTTCGCGCACAGTTCGAACACCACAAGTCGTTAAAGCTGTCAAATCAAGAATTCAGCGAAAACCGCTCCGAAAACAGAAAATTATGGCCCGGGAGATGAATATCTCGCGAATGTCCATGAGTCGAATTATTAAAAAAGACTTGGGACTTGGGGCTTTCAAACGCCGTACCGGACATTTGTTGACTGCAGTTTTGAAAAAAAAAGAATGGAAAAATGCAAACGTGTTTTGTTAAAGCACGCTGAGAACTTGCACAGAAAAATCTTGTTTACCGACGAAAAAATGTGTACCGTGCAGGAAAAATTTAACAAGCAAAATGATAGGGTGTATGCACGGTCATCTAAGGAAGCATCTGAACTGATTCCTCGGGTCGAAAAGGATCATCACCCAGCTTCAGTCACGGTTTGGTGGGGTGTTCTTACGATGGGGTCACTGACTTGCATTTCTGCGAACAAGGGGTCAAAACATCGGCCACAGTTTACCAAGAAACCGTTTTAAAAGCTGTTGTAAAACCACTTAACCATTCGTTGTTCCAAAACCAGCCGTGGAGATTCTGCGCCGGCCCATAAAGCTGAAACGACTCAAACCTGGCTCCAAACCAATTTACCAGCATTTATTTCCTCTGAAGAATGGCCCTATGGCAGTCCTGATTTGAACCCGCTCGATTACAAATTGTGGACAGATTTAGAGGACATGGTTTGCCACAAAAGATACCCCAACATTGATTCTCTTAAGACAGCTTTGATTCGTTCTGTGACCAATTTTCCGATGGACGAGGTGCGTGCGGCTATTGATGATTGGCCAGTCCGCACGACTTAAGTCGTGCGTGAAGGCCAAAGGCGGACATTTCGAATGAATGTTTGCCTTTTGTATACAATATATATCAATAAATATGTAAACAAAAATTAGCCCAAAAACATTCACTATTTTTAAGGGGGTCAATACGTGTAACTTTACAAAATTTTCGAAATTTTTTTTTGTGAAATAGTGGTGGTTTTTAATTCTGATGGCCCGTTCCCTTGCAGCAGCGCTTTATTGATGGTCAATTCGTTCCGCATGATATTGGTAACGCAAAGTTTAAACCGAATTATTTCGAAACACTGGTTTTTGATTATGGAAGTAGAATATCTCGGCAAGTTTTAGTCCCACTGATCTAAAATTTGGGCAGCAACTTTTTGAAACATAGAACTTCTAAAGAAACTAAAAATTTCATTGTTTTTGGCGAAATCCGCGGCGCCATTTTCGGGAATTTTTTTTTGTTAGTTCGTTTAGAAGGTACATATATACAGTAGCGGCTTAACGGGGGGGCGGAGGGGCGGACCGCCCCGGGCCTCGGGCTGCGGGGGGGCCCCGAGAGAAGCTTGTATATAAAAATTTAAAGTATTTCAAAACTGAAACTTGTAAAAAACTATTTGTGTTCCACAATGGTTGTTGAAAGGTTGTTTGTCACTTTTATCAATTGAAAGAGATACAGTATTGACAATTGACTTTGAAATTGCAATAACAAATTCAGTTCAATAAAAGCAAGAAAACATCCTTTCTAAATAACAATTGTTTGCAAATTTTCAAAAAATGTTCCCTCGAAGATTGCAATATTTAATTTTTAACTTAAAATGTTGTGCAAAGTATACAAATACAAAATTCTAAGTTAAAAATTAAATATCGCAATCTTAGAGTTTGCTTGTAAACTAGTGCGAATTACGCAATTACTTAATCTCATAAACCACAACGGTACCACAACGGGCCGCAACGTGGCCTACGTGAGCTCTTTAAGCTGCCACCCTAACCTAACCTAACCTAACCTCATTAAACTTTGTAGACGTCAAACAAATTTACAGTTATTAAGTATTATTATTTGTATAATTATTGGTTGGATAACAACACATCGTCCCGGAAATTCGGTTTTCTTCTTTGATAGACTCTTTTACGAAAGCAATTCTATGCTCCTTGTCAGTAAGCTACTGCTACTGGGTTTTATAAAATATTTCTGTACATTTCTAAGCTACTCGACACGAATAATGCACCTAAAAATAAAAGTGTTTTCTAGACTGAAACTTTGAAATAGAATAACATTTAGATGTATGAATCTACAGACCGAAATCCAAATCATGTATGTTTTCCCTACCTGACATATTTTTGTCCTGAAACTTCAAAATTGAAAATTTAGTTAAATGGATGTTTTTCATTTGATACCCATATTTCCATCATATATTTAAAAAATATTTGAAATTTAAAGATTTTTAAAAAGGACTTTGGGCCAGAAAATGAAAAACTGACTATGCCAGATTACTATAAATGATCTCTAGTTTCACGTCTATATACAAATTTGGATGGGTCTCGGCAAAAAAAAAATTGTTCGCACAGTGTAATAAATGTAAAGTTGGTGTTTTTACTCACTGAATCATAACTTTGTAATTTTTCTTTCAATTCTATTGATGTTAGGCTTAATATTTGCTCAAGTAATATATTTGCTGAAAAAATATATAATAATAATATAGCTTTCATCTTAGATTTTAAAACTAGGGGAGATCATTTTTTTATCCATAAACAAATATTTGAAAATTTATGATTTTTTGGTCGAAAAATTCACTTTGTTACAACTTTCCTTTGGGGAAGTTACTTGTCAGTAACTTCCCCAAATCTCATCTGCTTTGAACAATCCATATATCACTAAAAAGGCTAAGGTATTATATTCTTCTTGAACGACGGACAGCTCGTGTTAATCAGATAATTCTTTCAGGAGATATGTGCTCATAACTGAAACAACAGGAAAAACTGGTTTTTCGAAGATTTTTTGAAAACGCTTCTTAAAAAATTTTTTTTATTTTCAGTTTCGTGTTCAGCGGCCAAAGTTAGTCTAGAAAACACTTTATCTATGCACGCGATTGGCCCATTTTTTGTCGAGTAGTGTAATGATGCACTGATCGCAAAACAATCTAATCCTCCTGCTCGGGTTGCTTAAAAAAATGGCCAGAGCGTAGTCACGAAGCAAGTTTTTCTGGTTTTTTTTTTAGTTTTAAGATGGCTTTTTGAAATAACGAGTTTGCTCTCCCAAAAGTTTTGTTAATTTCACGAAATTGAAATATTAAATTTGGAAAGATTTAGTAAGATTATCCTTTTATCCATTTTTCATTTCTTCTGGGATTCTATTGCTTTCTATAAAATTTCAAGCACATATACGTTTCAAAATAATACAAATTTTCCAAAAAAAAAATGAAAAAGCGTAACCGGAAATTCCAGTTATTAGTTTCAGAGTCACAGAGATTTCGGCGAACGCGCACTCAATAATGACACAAAGCTGATTTCAAAACCTTATAAAACTTTATTTTGTATTACTTCAGTGGATGTCATATACGATTTAAGTTGCGTGTATACAATGGATGATTGCGTATTAACAATGTGATGACAATATTAATTATGGTAAATGTATAAAATGTTTGGTGTTAAGATTGGTGTAAATGTACAATGTATAAAATGTTTGGTGTTAAGTTGTTTCGTTTAAACTGTGAATTCAAGGTGGTGTTTATCTTGTAGAATATATGTGGTCTAATGGAGTTTGCGTTTAGTGGATGGTTTGTGAAATATGCTGTGTTTGTGATGTTGATGAACAGGCTGTCACGGATCGCGTGTTGTACTCGTCGGTGATCGGATGATGAGTGAAGATTGCCGTCAGCCGCGCAAGCACCGTTTAGGACAGCGAGGGATGCCGTCGGTAAGTACATAGGGGAGTACATAAGGTAAGTATACAAGGACTGTATAAGAGTGGGGATAACTGATGATGGTAAGTAGGGGTAAGGCATATGGGAAATGCAGAAAGGTAAGTAAGTAAGGTGGAAGAGGAGATGTACTTGCTTATTATTTATATACAACATATTTATTTATATTTATTTTATGTTATAGGTGATGCGCGGTGACGGCGAGCAGCGACGTGAACACCGGCGTATGCGCGATTAAAAAAATATACCGTATTTATGTCCCTACTATGTATTTAACTTAGAATGAGTATTATTTGTACGTGTATATTTTTTCTTAAGTATAATTTTAATATTTTTGAATTCTTTTAATTTAATTATATTTAAAAAGCATGGATTTGATCTCATTTTGTTATTTACAAATACAAACTAACAAAAAGTTCATTTAATAGTTCTGCATTTATTGACCTGCATTTGGTTTCCGCTTTTTGTTGCAATATTCTCAATTTCAACTAAGGAGAAAGCGAAACTGAAAATTACTCCAATGACTTAAGTCATTCCATTGAACCATTGGTGTTTCTTGGTGTTGTGAGTGATTACGGTATAAAGCGGCCCATACACGACACATTTTGGTCGTGCAAACAGTTGGTCGTTAGGACACACGTTGCGATTTCCGACACAACTCGTTCGTCCAACTTCATTTTTCTCATAAACTTTGTTGAGTGTAGACGCAATGACAAAGAGCCTATTTACACGAGGGCTTTTCCCCCTGCGTTAAAGGTCATGCGTGACGAGCTTGTGGGCGAGAAGTGGTGAAAAGTCAGCGGGGTAGGCAAACACGTACGGTCAGCGAATTCCAGGGGTTTTTTTACATTTGCTTTGCCCTTTTTCGCATTTTCCTTCAAATTTCAAACCGGCCGGACCTTTTGCTAACAATTATATTTACATTTTCCCTATTATTTACATTTGAGCAGTTAATAGCCATTTCTTCTAAAATATGTATTTTCAATAATTTCTTCTTTGTTGAAATCCATTTTTCTTTTAATAATGAGAATATCAAAAACTACGCGAAAATGTGAATGAAAGAAAAAAATGAAAAAAGTCAAGCAAAGTTGCAAGTAAAACGTCTTCATGTAAATGCATGAAGATTTACGCAGCAACTTCAAAAGAGAATTGAAAAAAACGCAGGGGGAAAAGCCTTCGTGTAAATAGGCTCAAACAAAATAATTGCGCTTCTGATAACACTGAGCAACAGCCAAAATTTTTCCGAGTTCTAGTAAACCTTTTCTAATTTTTTTCGATTTTTCGATTTTTCATCTTTGAATTTTTATTGCATTATAATATGTTGAAAAACACGATAATTTTTTTATGACACAATAACGAATCCTCAAGCTATAATTTTGACCATAGTCGATTGGTCAAGGGTTAACACGGCTATGGCTCTTCAAAGTTCAATTTTCGCGAATTTTTTATAAAAATTCATTTAAATTCGGGGTTGCAATTTTCAACTAGGAGTTAGTGTGCAATGTATAGTGTAAGGTTGTAACTTAAACTTATAGAACAGATTTTTTGTGTTGTATGTGCGATTCTCGGCCTATGCTCATTAGAGTGTAAATGCGACTTCACCTTTTGAACACGTGTTTGTATTGAAATCTTCTGATGCTCTTCGCGTCATTGAGGAAAGTATCTAAAGTATTTCCGCAAGCGTCAGTATTTGTCTTTTCAAGGGCATTCACAAAATTTGAATTGGTTCATTGCTGTAGAAGCTATACTAAAAAGAGTTACATCACACAAGTAAAAATTTCAACCACACACACTAAGCGAACGACTTGCTGTTTTTCCATATTTCATTGCGACATATTTTTAGGGCACAACAAATTCAAAATTCGAAAGCTGAACATTTTATGAATTGAGGGCATTTGTTGAATGTGAGCATTTTCATACTGCTGCCTAAAATTGTGCTCCGATATTATAGCTCAAAAGTAAATCCTTGCTTTTGTTGCTGAATTTATGAATGGAGAACTTACATATTTGTACACATTTTCTATTACAAACATCGTATTTCAAAAATTTCTTTTTTAATTGAAAGCCTAAACATTCTTCTTTCACTGTATGACAATATATATTTTTTGGAAGCAAAATTCTTTTGTGTATTCGCAATCTTGCAAAGTAACTGAAAATTTGACTTTGCATATGAATAACTCTTGCAAATTTGGACCGATTTTAATGTTTTAAATTTAAATACATGGTATGTAATGTAATGATAATGGGTAGGGACAATGCCCTTGCGCATTGCAACCTAGTAGGTTTATTGTGCCCCTTGAATCATCTGGTGTTTTATGTGCTCAGGTATTGAATCAGACCTTTCTGCGATATTTGCATCAGGTCCTCATCACCGAGAATATGTTTCCCTAGAAACTTTGCACGTCTGTGTGCCAGGGCTGGGAAGTTTATGATAACGTGTTCCATTGTTTCATCGACCTCATAGCAGTATCTGCATGTTTTGTCGATGACCAAGCCAAGTTTGTGGAGGTGGTAGTTACAAGAATAGTGGCCGGGTAGAGCGCCACATAGGATTTTGAGTTGTCTTCTGCTAAGAAGTATAGCAGATTTAGCTCGTTTTGTGTTAAAGTTTAGGAATCTTTTCGAGTGCCGTAGTCCCTCAATATTATTCCAGTATTTTTGTTTTTGTCTCTGGATCCATTTTTGGATGTCCTGTTTTAGGTCGGTTTTACCGAATCCAAACATCGGGCCCGGCCCTATGAATGGGCTTTCTGCACCATTTTTTGCTTGTGTGTCTGCATAGTTAGAGTATTGTAAATCTATGTTAAAAAAATGGCATTTAAGACTTCAGGTTTGTAGGAGCTACATGCATGTAATGGTCAAAAAACATGTAAAACGCCCTCCAAGGAAAACCATCAATATTTTCTATGCCGCTCAAACAATCAAAAACTAAGTACGCAGTTGTAATCAGCGTAAAAAAATCCTTTAGAAAAGTATAGTTTGATTTTAGAAAAAAAAAAAAAATTTCGATTTTGTTGCTCTGTGTAATCAATGAAATTATAGGAAGAGGAAGAGAGCAGTGGAAATTCAAAATTCAAACGCAGTGTTTTCTTAAACGCAGTGTCCGTGGAAATATTCTCCAATTCATCGTCCAAATTTTCATTTTGGTGAATTTGTTTTCAGCTCATTCATCTTCACGCCCTCAATAGCACCATTGGGATCAATTTTTTTTATAGGCTGTGAAAAGTTTTTCATGTGCGGTATGACGAAAACTTTTTTTTTGTATTTTCCACATTTGCTGTTCCATAGTTCCGGCAAATTTCGATAAGCTTCGATTGCTTCGTTCGCAACGCACAAAACAGAGTCTATACTACTCGTAGTCTTGAAACTTCGCTCAAACGGCCAATCTGTCAAAAAATTTTGAACATATGGTTATCTTTGCGTATTTAGATAATAAAAGTGAGAGAGCAGCCAAAGCAGCTGTTCGCTATTTGCCCGCTGAAATGAATTTGTCGTACAACTGATTTCCACTAAAAAGGATTAGTAAATACAATTTTCTGCGCATTAATCAATTTCAAATTGTTAACTATTTCATTCGCATGCGATGCGACCTATTGCATTTCTGTTGTTTTCTTGTGGTTTTGCAAAATTCTTTGGTAATTTTTCAAACAAATTTAATTTTGCTCTCTCTATGAAAAAGTGGTGAATAAGTACACAGCTGTTTTTGTAGATACATTTCCGCGACAAAAATTTATCTTTTAGACGTGGCAGCTCGCGGACTTCTGAAAATGCAAAATAATGAACATTGGTTTTTCATTTATATATGACCCGGAAGAAAGTTTTTACTACTGAGGAAGTTCCACAGCAAGTTATTAGCAATTTGCAATCAACAAATATTGTGGATTTTAGTTTATGTCGCTACAGTCGTGCATTATATATGAGCAAATTTTCATATAAAATTCCTTTTGATGATCCTGAAATGCGAGGTAAAAAAACAATCAGCTGTTAATTGTTCGCGAATTTGCCAGCATCACCGCCTTTGCCAAACAATATTATTTTATATGAAAAACTACCCCGGAACAAGGATTTATGTGCGTTTTTGATTCTAACTGAATATTTAAATGGTTTGCCATCATAAAATCATATTTGCAGTTGCTTTTGTTGATACTTTTCTGGCATTATTCTGCCGTCACTTTCTATGTAATTGTTGTACGGCCAATAAGAAGAAATCGTGGTGAACCTATATCAGCTGTTTCTTTGTTGTGAAAATTTCCGCGATTGGAAGTTGGACCACACATTTAACTTTCATGCTGAAATGTATTCGGAAGAATATTACATGTTATTTTGCACACCTACAGGAAAACACAAGAAGGTTTGCATCATTAATGTTTGTTCGTGGCTATTGATACTGCTGCATTTTTGCATTCTTCCGACGGTGTTTCTCATACATATTTTGTGCTGCCAATAAGTAAAAGCCATGGTGAGTAAATATCTGCTTATTTGTTTATTCGTCGTCAACCTGCTCGTTGCTCGGGGTAAATTAAAAATAGCTCAAATTTATAACAATGAAGTCTGATATTATATAAGTAAATATTGTTATATGTTAAAAATTCCTTTTCCTAAACATCAGATACGTACCACATATGGTTTGATTCTATGACTGAATCAATTTCAAGAGTCTTTTACCTATAAACTGTATCTCATGTGCAGAATCACAAATGGTTTTTTATTCAGTTCTTAGGTAAAAGATAATATTTGGCATGAGAACACCTCTTTTTCTTACAAAGAACATTCATCGGATGCAATATGAGTGCGAATAACAAATTACAAATAAGACAACAAACAAATTACAAATAAGACAACACCGCAAAACGCAATTCTGTTCGCAATAAATTTCTGAAATAAACACAATTTTTATGTACTTGTGCAAACAATAAATTTCTTCAAATAATCTACTAAAACGAATATTAATCCAAAAGCATTTTGATACTTTAATTTTCTTGATTTAAATCTATTTTTGTGCTTGAATATATATATATAATATTGTGCTATAACAAAAAAACGTATAAAATCAGTCTCACCATGCAATTTTTCGGGCTTTAGGAAACAAAGTTGTATGTTCTATTGACTTTTCAAGAACATACGACAAAAGGTTTCTCAGACAACGTTATCTGCGCAGTATCTTTCGTGGTGGGAAGCATGTTGTCGGCCCAGTCCTGATGTGACAACCAAAAGTCTTGATGTGACAGTTCGATATGAGTGCTGCCAATTCATTTTAAAGGAGTTTCAAGACCAGTATAGACTTTGCACAAAAGCTGAAACACGAATGAACTCAGAAAATTGCACGACATACATACAACATACCCATACACGTTGCGACCGCTCACACAACACGACCGAAATATCAAAATATTTTGATTTTCATTCAAGCGGTTGTGCGACACGTACAACTGCGCTACACACGATGCGATTTTGTGTACAACCTTGTCCAGTTGTACAACGTATCGCAACGTGTATGGGCCGCATAACACAATAAACATATTCACTCAATGGGAGATCTGAGCACGCACCGGTTCATATCAGCAAAGAACCCTGCAAGACAGGACTGATGGAAACTCCAACACATCCATACAAATTCTCGCTGAAACTAACACATTTACATATTCCCTTTGAATTAAAAAAAATGCTGAATCAAAAAAACAATTTCTTCTGCTATTAATCCAATGATAACGAAAGAGATAGTTCGGCAACATTTCTTACAAACGTGAAGTTATGTATGAGAGAACGAGAAAGCTAATGTATACATTGGCTCGTGAACTTGACAGGTGCTCGTGCACATGGCGCACAAAACTCGTGAAGTTTGGTGAAATTTGTGAGCTTGCGGACGGAAGCTGAAAACTAAAAAGAGGAAAAAAGGAAGAAAAAAGGCGAAAAATGGAAAAATAAAAGCAAAATAAAGATAAGTATTTGCGTTTAGTGAATAAAGTTAATAAAATGAAAAAAAGAACATTGCAAAATTGCTTGAGCAGACAAAAAAGGATTGACGAATCCAGTGTCTCGAAATTTAAGAAATTTCGGGAATCTGCTCAAGCAATGGAATGTGCGGAAAAATCATAAGAAAATAACCAAAATTTCTTAAACCCTTTTTTAGACTACACAAACTCAACAGTTCAGCGGAAGATGGAGATGAAGAAAATGTTTGCAGAAAAAGTTTGGAATTGTTCAACTGTAATGTTAAAAAGTCATTTCAGTTTTATAGATTAATTAATTAATATTTAAATTAACAATTTTAAATTATTTTAGTTTAATTCATTCCAAAATTGTGTAAAAATAAATGAATTACTATTATATAGAAAATTAAAGCAATTCAACAACAAAAAATGACTTTTAATCAGTGCTGATAGGTTTACACACCAGTCCTAATATCAGTACTCAATCAGGGCTGATTAATCATCTGATTAATCAGGACTGACAGAAACTCTGTTGAAAGCTGATGTGAGTGAGCGAGACAGCTTGAAATTCACAAGGAATTCAAACCACAATGACAGAAGGTGCGAGCAAACAGCTGCCCATTGAATATTTTGCCATAGTAGGTGCGAGCTAGACAGTTGTATATCTGTGCCAGATACCAAAACTCCTGTGTTGAAAGGTAATGCAAAATCACACGTATACGTGAGTTTCTATCAGAATTTTCACACGGCTCTTGAGAAACTGATGGGAATTCTGGTGGAAATTTCTATCAGCACTATAGGTTAAATGATTAATCATTTAACCCACTGTGTTCTTGCAGGGAACTTATTTATTGTTCACACACAAAATATGTGTGCATGCGTAAACGAGTGTGCGTAGATATGAGTTGTTGTCAAAGAGACTGTCAGCGGATGCAGAAGTCAGTCAGTTCGCGTCTAATCGTTCACGTACTGTGTGCGCGTTCATAAGCGAGAAGAGCACATAAAAAAGAGAAAAACGAAACAGAGGTGAGAGAAGCAAAAAATACTGTTAAGGCCATGGTTCAACTACAAGGTTATAGCAAGCCACCGGCTGATCGTTTATGGCTTCTGTCAAAATCGTCGGTGTCAGCAGTGGTGCTGTGTTGCCGTATAGGTTGAAATGAAAACACCTGGCCAATTTCCAAAATGGAACAGAAATAATGATTCGCATTGTTTCCAACCCTTATATGAGTTATTTAAATTGTGATTTATATGTAGTAAGTAAGACGATTAAGCGCTATGAAAATATTACTTGGAACATTTTACGAAAATACGAGGGAAGGGCAATGTCGCCAATGACACAACTGATTGGCTGGCACCAAACCAGATTGATGTGCGCAGCCAGCAGGCCGAAAATCCTCAGTGCAGCAGCAGTAGTGATACACGCAACGCCGTTGACAGCCTTGATCCAGAGGAAGACTGTGCAACTCTCGAGGATTTCAATCCCGGCTCATTGTCTGATATCAACACACTGCATGAGGATGCGCTGCAGTACGTGGCTGGATACATCATCCGAAAGCTGCACCTTCCAGAATATGAGAGCACCGGCACGGAGAACTCCAACACATGGATTGACGAAGTTTCGAAGGGTTCCTTAAAGAAACCGACGCGGGAATTTCTGTGTTTCTTGAAGGAGCTAGAATGCGTCTTCACCACAGTCAACGGCCTCGACATCGCTCACTGCAAGAACTTGCTTCAGCGTTTGGTGCAAAACAGCACAGGTATTGACCTACCGGACCATGTTAAGCGCTAGTTTTTCAAGTGTAGAGTCCACTTTCGCGTGCGCCATCTAAACAAACGACTCAAAGTTATGAAGGCGAAGCAGAGAATCATGGGGTACAAGAAGTTCATAAAAATAAATCTGTGAGACTGCGGCGATCGTCTCTGGCCATAGGAGTCAGTCGCGTTTATTCCATATAAAATAAATTGGGTTTTTTGCCACAGGCTAGCAGGCTTGCAGGTGCAGTCGGCAGTTGCAATCAACAGGCACGCTAAAACAATTGTTTGAACAGTATTAATATAATAAACTATACAATACGAATTTCAAGCACTTCCCCGTTTTTTTACTCGAAAAAGAGCGCTTTCTGGCAACAATCAGTTTTGTCTGTTTTCAGTTTCTCCCTCTTTCGTCGGAAAATATCAGCTGATTTTGACAGTAACGATAAACAATCCTACCAACAAAATACATGTGGTTTTTGGTGTTGCGGGCATGCTATTACCTTGTCATTGTGCCATGGTTAAGGCTGATCTTGCGATTGTTTTGCTACAACAACAACCTAGAAATGTTTGCATTTTTCGAACTTTCTGTTTCTATGACACGAAGTTTGCTCGATTTCCACGTTTTGTCTTGAATGATTTCAGTTAGAATTTTGCGTGGTTGCGTAAAGCAACGAATTGCAGCGGCAGTTGAAAGGTGTGAATTAATATATTTATTTATTTATTTATTTATGTAATTATTTATTAATTAATTAATTTATTTATTTATTGCAGGCGAAGTCAGGATGTTGTATTGCAGGCTCAAACAGTTTCGGCAGAAGTGTGGCAACAAGTGGAAGTTTATCTTGGTTCATCTTTAAATGCACCAACAATTTCTTTTACTCGCGATGATTTTTTGTTTTTATTTTTAAATATTTTTAAAATAAAATAATTATTTAAAAAATTTAAAAGTTAAAACATTTTAAAATATTTTTAAAATAAAATAATTATTTAAAAAATGCACTGTTTTATTTTCCCCATAAAAATCGCGTGGTTAGAAAACTAATCCAGAATAAACTAGTTTGCAAACTAGTCGCTTTGCAACTGGTTTGAAAACTGGTTTACTTCGGACTAACCTTGGACTAGTTGCATATGGATGCAGACGGGGACAATTGACCCTCGCCCGACTAGGGCACCGCCATGTTAAAAGGGTGAGTTTGCTACAAGAAAACGAGTCGATTCTGAGGTCATATATGACTGTCAAGCGACCAGTTGAAAAACTAGACTTGGACCAGTCCGATTTCCCACAGGGATGTTTTTCTTTCACTCATATCCACTAATACTCTTTCTTGTGTTATTCAACCAATGACTTAAAAAAGAGAATAATTGCAGTCCTCTGATTTATACACAATTGTAGCAGGGACAGGGCCACCGATTTTAACAGATCCGACAGTGAATTCCTCTGTCTGTCCGTTTATCAGTCCAGCTTCTGGTACTGTTGCTTTTCAACTAAGCACTGATTTGCATGGCGTGCCTACTTTTAAGCAGTGTGGACAAAATTCTGATATAAACTAAAAGAGTTGATTATTTAGGGCTGTTAGCAATTAAAAAAGGGTGTACCATGCCCTTTACGTTATGAACCATAGTTGTACTATTTAACTTTGTATCTAAGTATGTACATATTGATACGAAAATGACTTCTCTAAGTTCGTTTTGGATTGTGCTTGAAAATAAAACAACTTCATTTATTCAGCGCAAACGCAGTCAAAAACCAACAATCACTTTATTTACAGATTTACTCTTTGCTTGTATCTACACTTGTTGCTACTTTGCTTATTCAACTAAGACTCGACCCTCTGCGCTGCCACTGCTGCTTTTTATACTTGTTTTCTTATCGCGCCGATGTTTCTTGCACATTCTAGTTGTACTCTCTATTGTTCTAGCACAGCCCATCACCTTGGCGAACCATCCTTGCCATATCGGAATTATAGCCAACCGGCCGTACTCCAAAGTGCATGCCTAAAAGTATGCTTGGAAAAGCATTCACGCGCCTCATCGTTGCAATAAATATATTACAATTTTTGGTTAAAATTTATGAAATTTTATAAATTTATTTTTAGCTGCTTACAACAAAAATTAGGAGTGTCACGCCCCTTAACCCTATTGTGAGTCATATTTAGCGATTTGTCGTTTAGAGGACTTGTAGGGTTCGTATAGGTCAGTTAAGATCGACGGCAACCAGGGACTTATTACTTTTGACAGTAACATATTACTTATTACACATTACTGACATTTGAAAGTAATATCGTTACATTACTTATTACTGGAAATGTCAAGTAATGTATCTCAAAAAGTAATATATTATTTTAAAAATACATGATTTCTACAGATTTTTTCCAAAAACATAAACGACGATTTTTTTTACATACTTGATATTTATTTTATAAAACTTCAGGCATCTTGTTTAGTTATTTAAAAAAAAAAATTATCTTTGAAGTACATAGGGTCACGTTTTCTGGCTCACACAATTTGCAGCGTACTTTTATATTTTTGACTGCAGCATTTTGCAAGTCGGTTGCTTCCGTCAAAAATCGAAATATTTGCGGAATTTACAGCTATTAAAAGTAGTCATTCTGCAAAAAAACAACAATCAAGTTAAATGATTATTTCATTTTGAATTACAATTTGAATTTCGTTACCTTTTTTATTAAAACCGCTTTAATTTGCTTGCAAATGTTAATATTTTTCTCCACTACCAAACTCAGTTGGAAATGAAACACGCGAGCTATGTTTAGTATGAACAAGTGCAGCGTTGTATAATTGTAATAGGTCGTAATCATGTTATCAGTGCTGCTGTTTTACATGAAAATTAGAACTTTGTTGACTAAAAAGTAATATTGTAATAAGTAACTTGAAAAAAAGTAGTAATATTACTGAAGGTGATTACTTATGGGAAAAGTAACTAGTTACACCAGGGGCGTAGCCAGAACTTGGTCATGGGGGGGTTTTAAAATTTTTTTTTGCCAGTTTAGTATTACGTGTTTTTTAAAGTAAACTGCACTTTTCAAATAGGGCATTTTGTGGTGGCTTATGTGACCTAATGCATTGAAAATTAAATTTGTTCCCGAGTTTTAGTAACAAAAACAAAATTTCATGAAATTTGGTGCACTGGAAGCGAAATGAAAGTTTGTTTGTGTCATCGTACAAAAATAAGCATCGAACAAAGACCCAATATTAACCAATTTAATCCAATTTGGATTTTTAATCATTTCTTTAATAATAATTTTAATTGACTGGCACGACAGCCCGCTTACGCGAGACTAAGGCCTAGCTTCCCGCAACTACGCGTGTTGTGCGTGTGAATTTGTACGCGGGTTGGAGGGACCTACAGTTTTATGCCGGTTCCGAACGTCAGGTTGGGAGCTTTTTCATAAGCAATTTTTACTCTCAGAGGTTTGCCATTTCCAGCTGAGAGGACAGCCACCGAAAGAGAAAACGAGTTTTCCCGTTATTTTTTTTAGGTGTTATTACAGGCAGTATTTGAACCTGAGGTTGCTGCCTGCGACTCGCGGTCCAACGCACTAACCAACTGAGCCACGGCGGCTGCCGTAAGTAATCATTTCTTTACTTATGTTTAATATCTGCCAGAGCATTTAGCTATGATTTCGAATCAAGGACCGTACCGGTTATCGTTTTTATCAAAAAGGTCAGATTTTAACTGTTATCTTTTAACTTTTATTTTTCCCGACAAAAATAAAAGTTATTTTGTGCCTCTTTATCATTTCAGGCAAAAATTACTGTTATTTTTTACTTTTATTTTATTGGTCAAAAATAACAGTTATTTTGTGACTTTTATTTTTTTGGTCAAATCTATCAGGCAATTTGAATTTTTCCAAAGGCCGTTTGACCGACTAAAAAACTATTGATAAAATTTTTTTCGTCGCACAAGTCTTAAATCTCAAAATGTGCTGTCCAGAGCAGACCAAATTTTGGTAATACCAATACCAAAAATTGTAAAATAACAGTTATTTTCGGTCCCTGTATAACTGCACAAATTTGAAGGTAATTTTCAATAACATGAACAAATATTATTTTTAGAAATTTTGTTCATGTTTAAACTTGATCCCAGGCGCTTTTGCTGCCATTTTAAATAAAACTCACAATAAATGTTTTTTGCGTACATCAAATTTTCTAATATTTATCATAGTTGCAAAATAAATCATGAAAGTTAGGCCTTTTTTCGAAAAACGAACAATCGCAGAGGAAGATACTAAATACTGAGGTATGAAAAAAATGTAGGGGTAAGTGGGGTAAAGTGGGAAATGGCACTTCCCGGGCAAACGATTAAAGTACAGATGTCATGCGCTACTGACATCTGTTAGTTACGACCGTAAACGAATCTTCATGGTATACCAACGCGTGCAGAAATGTTTTCGTGCTCTCTGACAATTGTCAAAGTTTTCAAGTGATTTCGAAATTTCTTTCTCCTAAGTTGGCACATTGATTTTTTTACTGTTTTTCGAAATCAACCGATTGTAAGTACACTCAAAGTATTCTTTATAGTCTTAATTTTAATAATGCAAAAGAATTTCGTGTCGTTTATACATTGTCAAGAAATGACACTCATATTTTTGCAAAATGTGGTGTCGGGGTAAAGTGGGAAACTTTCTTTGGGGTAAAGTAGGAAATGTCAAAAATAGCTAATGAGGCGTTATTTTGCATCCAAATAGAGGTCGAAAGGCCATGAAAAGCACCGTTTTGACAACACCAGAAAGGCTAAGCGAGTTGCAAAAAGCAGCTGAAAAACGTTTGGCAAACAAACGCAAGAAGGAAGGAAATGCAGATGAACCACAAAAAAAAAGAGGAAGAGCACAAAAAAAACACCGATAAAGAAAACAACAGCAGCAAAGAAAAAAACCCCCAAACAAAGAAAGGATCAAAAAAGAAACAAGAAAGTTTTAGCTCTGATGAAGATCGTGATTTTTGCACTATTTGTCTGCAACTCATGCCTGAAATCATGACCAGGAACAATACGATCACATGTAACAAAAAGGATTGTCAACGATCATTTCATCTGAAATGCGTCAACCCAACTACTAGCTTCTACCATTGCCGAGAGTGTGACTCGGACTTAGATGCTTCTTCCGCGAACGACGAATAAGTCACAATTTTACCAATTTTTTTTTTATTTTTTCATTATTTTTTTTTATTGCGAAAATTTTGTAGTTTTCATACTAGGGGTATTCTCGATGTCTTGCACGGAGGAAGAATTCGTAAAAATGCAACCGTGCAAGACTGGAAAATGCTACACATCGAGAACGCACAAAAAAGCACACATTGCAAATATTGCAAAAATGCCGCAAACTTTCTCCAATTCTTTTTAATTTGGTTTTCGGTTGATCCATTTCTACCTGCAAGCAAGACATATATGCAAATTATATAAAAAGGTTGAAATAAAACCAAATATAAAGAAAATACGCTTGCGCACACGAAGAAAATTAAATGGCTGCCGCACAATCGCGATGTCACACACAAAACAAGGGTTTTTGCGTAGCATGACATGCAAAAAATGCAAACTGTTTTTGCTTGTATTTTGTTCGTGCACGATGTCAGGGCTATGCAAGACATCGAGAATACCCCTATTGATTCTTCAGATGTATTCTTCGAACCTTCAACAAATTAAAATAAAGATTTGACAAATTTTCTACAAGATTTGTGTTCAGTTTATAAAGTTTTGAAATGTTTCCCACTTTACCCCACAACTTTTAAATTTGGTCATTTTGAACATGATCAGTCGAAGCTCGGTAACTCTTAGAAACATCATTATTTCCGGTTCGTTGCTGTGACAAAAATATAGCTTATTTGATTCTCTTTACTATAGGAAGTTTAAACATGAAAAAATAATTAGTTCTGTTCACTTAACGGAGCTCCAAAAAAAAGTTTCCCACTTTACCCCAATTACCCCTATATATTATTATACCGTTATTGTCAGGCTCACATGGCCGACATACGACAGGAAGCGGACTGCGAGTATCCTGGACCTCAAAAGGACGGAGATATCCATTTTAACAAGAACCCTCACATGACACTGGTTGATTGGAGCACACGCCATCAGACTAGGTGTCAATGCAAGAGACTTCTGTAGAAGCTGCGACTGTGCTGAAGAGGAAGAAAGCATCTCCTCTGTCACTGCCCAAGACAACCGTTTCTCTCAAACCTAACAGAAACATCCTGCATAGATGTCAAAAACCTTCTTAGGTTTGTAACATCGTCCAGATGGGTTCACCATGAACAGTTAGCTTAAGCTGTATATGGCATCACAATGGGCCAGGATCTTGGCCTAAGTGAGGGATATCTGCTATCCAGCCATTTTAACCTAACCTAACCTAATACCTTTATTGTGAGTTTTACTCAAAATAGCGGCGGAAGTGCCTGGGGTCATCCGGGTGACGACATTGGTAAATGACGTACACAAATATCTTTGGTAAGGCGAAGGTTAAGCATCTCAATAGCATAAATTTATCAATAGCACTTTAACTGAAGAGTTGGCTATCGAAGGATGCCATCTCATCGATCGACACTTGTTTTGACTTTTTTTGTTTACTAAAAGTCGAATTTTAACCATAAACCACTCCTCGTTTTCACCTGATGCGGCACCGTGCGACTTTCACGTTTTCAAAAAATGCATTTGCCGATGAAAGAAACCGTTTTGAGAACGTAGAAACCATCCAAAAGGCTTGTACCGACATCTTGAAGGACAAACCGGTCGACGAACTAAACTACTCTTTAAACATGTTTTTAGAACATGCAAATCGCTGTATTGAGCATAAACGGGACCATTAAAAAAACAAGTTAGTTTCGCCCAACAAATGTTTTGTTATCTTCTTATATATAAAAAAATTCAAAAATTCTGTGTAGAGAAAGTGTTTGCGAAAACGGTTCATACTTTCGGCAAAATTTTTTTCGTGTGTGATAGAAGATAATAATGCGGTGGTTTGTAGCGATATTACATGTTTGTACGGCAGGTGGGCGTGACACCTCCCATACAACCTAAATTTTTAATATGGTATATCTTCGGAATTATAAGTCACACAGCATTGAAATTTGGTACAGTATCATGGCGTAAGCGTATCATTCCACCGGTAAAATTTAATGGGCGTTGGACAAGGGGCGTGGCACTTTTTTAAATTCCGGTGTCACTTTGACCGTGTCGTGGACCGGTCGTGTCCTTCGACCAAATCGTTAGTTTGTACCGAGTGCCATTGATGTGAACGCTCTGTTTTCAAAGTGACACCGGAATTTAAAAAAGTGCCACGCCCCTTGTCCAACGCCCATTAAATTTTACCGGTGGAATGATACGCTTACGCCATGATACTGTACCAAATTTCAATGCTGTGTGACTTATAATTCCGAAGATATACCATATTAAAAATTTAGGTTGTATGGGAGGTGTCACGCCCACCTGCCGTACAAACATGTAATATCGCTACAAACCACCGCATTATTATCTTCTATCACACACGAAAAAAATTTTGCCGAAAGTATGAACCGTTTTCGCAAACACTTTCTCTACACAGAATTTTTGAATTTTTTTATATACACCCATACCTCGCTATACGGCCGCTCTTTATACGGCCTTTCGCTATAACGGCCTTCTTCAATTAAGGCACGTTTTCGATTTACGGCCTAAAATGTTTCGCTATAACGGCCAAAAAAAAATGTTTTCGATGTCGATATATCACGTTTCTCGGTAACGTTTATTTTGTGGGAAATATTTTTTCCGTTGGCAGTAACTATTGTGAATGGGATTTTTTTTTTCCGTTGAATGATAACTATTATTTTGCAATATATATTTTTTACGTTGAAAATACCGGCACCAATGCATTTTGTATGCAAAACTTATCCAAGTTCTGAACCACTCAAGTTCTAAATCACGAGCACACTCACCGGTGGAATAACAGATTCAAACGTTACCGAGCAACGTAAAAAATATTTTTCTCTCATAACAGTTATGCGATGACGTAAAAGATATTTTTATGTAACATGAAGTTCTTTCATTTTTGTTTCTATATTTTTGTTATTATTAACGTTACCGAGCAACGTAAAAAATATTTTTCTCTCATAACAGTTATGCGATGACGTAAAAGATATTTTTATGTAACATGAAGTTCTTTCATTTTTGTTTCTATATTTTTGTTATTATTATAAAAATAAATTATAACATTGTTATAAAAATTAAAAAAAAAAATTTGGAACCGATCCCATTGAATTTGTATGAATTTGTATTCAAATAATTGATTCCTTATACGGCTTTTCGCTTTGCGGCCAAGTTTCGTGGAACGTATCTAGGCCGTATAGCGAGGTATGGGTGTATAAGAAGATAACAAAACATTTGTTGGGCGAAACTAACTTGTTTTTTTAATGGTCCCGTTTATGCTCAATACAGCGATTTGCATGTTCTAAAAACATGTTTAAAGAGTAGTTTAGTTCGTCGACCGGATTGTCCTTCAAGATGTCGGTACAAGCCTTTTGGATGGTTTCTACGTTCTCAAAACGGTTTCTTTCATCGGCAAATGCATTTTTTGAAACCGTGAAAGTCGCACGGTGCCGCATCAGGTGAAAACGAGGAGTGGTTTATGGTTAAAATTCGACTTTTAGTAAACAAAAAAAGTCAAAACAAGTGTCGATCGATGAGATGGCATCCTTCGATAGCCAACTCTTCAGTTAAAGTGCTATTGATAAATTTATGCTATTGAGATGCTTAACCTTCGCCTTACCAAAGATATTTGTGTACGTCATTTACCAATGTCGTCACCCGGATGACCCCAGGCACTTCCGCCGCTATTTTGAGTAAAACTCACAATAAAGGTATTAGGTTAGGTTAGGTTAAAATGGCTGGATAGCAGATATCCCTCACTTAGGCCAAGATCCTGGCCCATTGTGATGCCATATACAGCTTAAGCTAACTGTTCATGGTGAACCCATCTGGACGATGTTACAAACCTAAGAAGGTTTTTGACATCTATGCAGGATGTTTCTGTTAGGTTTGAGAGAAACGGTTGTCTTGGGCAGTGACAGAGGAGATGCTTTCTTCCTCTTCAGCACAGTCGCAGCTTCTACAGAAGTCTCTTGCATTGACACCTAGTCTGATGGCGTGTGCTCCAATCAACCAGTGTCATGTGAGGGTTCTTGTTAAAATGGATATCTCCGTCCTTTTGAGGTCCAGGATACTCGCAGTCCGCTTCCTGTCGTATGTCGGCCATGTGAGCCTGACAATAACGGTATAATAATATATAGGGGTAATTGGGGTAAAGTGGGAAACTTTTTTTTGGAGCTCCGTTAAGTGAACAGAACTAATTATTTTTTCATGTTTAAACTTCCTATAGTAAAGAGAATCAAATAAGCTATATTTTTGTCACAGCAACGAACCGGAAATAATGATGTTTCTAAGAGTTACCGAGCTTCGACTGATCATGTTCAAAATGACCAAATTTAAAAGTTGTGGGGTAAAGTGGGAAACATTTCAAAACTTTATAAACTGAACACAAATCTTGTAGAAAATTTGTCAAATCTTTATTTTAATTTGTTGAAGGTTCGAAGAATACATCTGAAGAATCAATAGGGGTATTCTCGATGTCTTGCATAGCCCTGACATCGTGCACGAACAAAATACAAGCAAAAACAGTTTGCATTTTTTGCATGTCATGCTACGCAAAAACCCTTGTTTTGTGTGTGACATCGCGATTGTGCGGCAGCCATTTAATTTTCTTCGTGTGCGCAAGCGTATTTTCTTTATATTTGGTTTTATTTCAACCTTTTTATATAATTTGCATATATGTCTTGCTTGCAGGTAGAAATGGATCAACCGAAAACCAAATTAAAAAGAATTGGAGAAAGTTTGCGGCATTTTTGCAATATTTGCAATGTGTGCTTTTTTGTGCGTTCTCGATGTGTAGCATTTTCCAGTCTTGCACGGTTGCATTTTTACGAATTCTTCCTCCGTGCAAGACATCGAGAATACCCCTAGTATGAAAACTACAAAATTTTCGCAATAAAAAAAAATAATGAAAAAATAAAAAAAAAATTGGTAAAATTGTGACTTATTCGTCGTTCGCGGAAGAAGCATCTAAGTCCGAGTCACACTCTCGGCAATGGTAGAAGCTAGTAGTTGGGTTGACGCATTTCAGATGAAATGATCGTTGACAATCCTTTTTGTTACATGTGATCGTATTGTTCCTGGTCATGATTTCAGGCATGAGTTGCAGACAAATAGTGCAAAAATCACGATCTTCATCAGAGCTAAAACTTTCTTGTTTCTTTTTTGATCCTTTCTTTGTTTGGGGGTTTTTTTCTTTGCTGCTGTTGTTTTCTTTATCGGTGTTTTTTTTGTGCTCTTCCTCTTTTTTTTTGTGGTTCATCTGCATTTCCTTCCTTCTTGCGTTTGTTTGCCAAACGTTTTTCAGCTGCTTTTTGCAACTCGCTTAGCCTTTCTGGTGTTGTCAAAACGGTGCTTTTCATGGCCTTTCGACCTCTATTTGGATGCAAAATAACGCCTCATTAGCTATTTTTGACATTTCCTACTTTACCCCAAAGAAAGTTTCCCACTTTACCCCGACACCACATTTTGCAAAAATATGAGTGTCATTTCTTGACAATGTATAAACGACACGAAATTCTTTTGCATTATTAAAATTAAGACTATAAAGAATACTTTGAGTGTACTTACAATCGGTTGATTTCGAAAAACAGTAAAAAAATCAATGTGCCAACTTAGGAGAAAGAAATTTCGAAATCACTTGAAAACTTTGACAATTGTCAGAGAGCACGAAAACATTTCTGCACGCGTTGGTATACCATGAAGATTCGTTTACGGTCGTAACTAACAGATGTCAGTAGCGCATGACATCTGTACTTTAATCGTTTGCCCATTTTTTTCATACCTCAGTATTTAGTATCTTCCTCTGCGATTGTTCGTTTTTCGAAAAAAGGCCTAACTTTCATGATTTATTTTGCAACTATGATAAATATTAGAAAATTTGATGTACGCAAAAAACATTTATTGTGAGTTTTATTCAAAATGGCAGCAAAAGCGCCTGGGATCAAGTTTAAACATGAACAAAATTTCTAAAAATAATATTTGTTCATGTTATTGAAAATTACCTTCAAATTTGTGCAGTTATACAGGGACCGAAAATAACTGTTATTTTACAATTTTTGGTATTGGTATTACCAAAATTTGGTCTGCTCTGGACAGCACATTTTAAGATTTAAGACTTGTGCGACGAAAAAAATTTTATCAATAGTTTTTTAGTCGGTCAAACGGCCTTTGGAAAAATTCAAATTGCCTGATAGATTTGACCAAAAAAATAAAAGTCACAAAATAACTGTTATTTTTGACCAATAAAATAAAAGTAAAAAATAACAGTAATTTTTGCCTGAAATGATAAAGAGGCACAAAATAACTTTTATTTTTGTCGGGAAAAATAAAAGTTAAAAGATAACAGTTAAAATCTGACCTTTTTGATAAAAACGATAACCGGTACGGTCCTTGATTCGAAATCATAGCTAAATGCTCTGGCAGATATTAAACATAAGTAAAGAAATGATTACTTACGGCAGCCGCCGTGGCTCAGTTGGTTAGTGCGTTGGACCGCGAGTCGCAGGCAGCAACCTCAGGTTCAAATACTGCCTGTAATAACACCTAAAAAAAATAACGGGAAAACTCGTTTTCTCTTTCGGTGGCTGTCCTCTCAGCTGGAAATGGCAAACCTCTGAGAGTAAAAATTGCTTATGAAAAAGCTCCCAACCTGACGTTCGGAACCGGCATAAAACTGTAGGTCCCTCCAACCCGCGTACAAATTCACACGCACAACACGCGTAGTTGCGGGAAGCTAGGCCTTAGTCTCGCGTAAGCGGGCTGTCGTGCCAGTCAATTAAAATTATTATTAAAGAAATGATTAAAAATCCAAATTGGATTAAATTGGTTAATATTGGGTCTTTGTTCGATGCTTATTTTTGTACGATGACACAAACAAACTTTCATTTCGCTTCCAGTGCACCAAATTTCATGAAATTTTGTTTTTGTTACTAAAACTCGGGAACAAATTTAATTTTCAATGCATTAGGTCACATAAGCCACCACAAAATGCCCTATTTGAAAAGTGCAGTTTACTTTAAAAAACACGTAATACTAAACTGGCAAAAAAAAATTTTAAAACCCCCCCATGACCAAGTTCTGGCTACGCCCCTGGTGTAACTAGTTACTTTTCCCATAAGTAATCACCTTCAGTAATATTACTACTTTTTTTCAAGTTACTTATTACAATATTACTTTTTAGTCAACAAAGTTCTAATTTTCATGTAAAACAGCAGCACTGATAACATGATTACGACCTATTACAATTATACAACGCTGCACTTGTTCATACTAAACATAGCTCGCGTGTTTCATTTCCAACTGAGTTTGGTAGTGGAGAAAAATATTAACATTTGCAAGCAAATTAAAGCGGTTTTAATAAAAAAGGTAACGAAATTCAAATTGTAATTCAAAATGAAATAATCATTTAACTTGATTGTTTTTTTTTTTGCAGAATGACTACTTTTAATAGCTGTAAATTCCGCAAATATTTCGATTTTTGACGGAAGTAACCGACTTGCAAAATGCTGCAGTCAAAAATATAAAAGTACGCTGCAAATTGTGTGAGCCAGAAAACGTGACCCTATGTACTTCAAAGATAATTTTTTTTTTTTAATAACTAAACAAGATGCCTGAAGTTTTATAAAATAAATATCAAGTATGTAAAAAAAATCGTCGTTTATGTTTTTGGAAAAAATCTGTAGAAATCATGTATTTTTAAAATAATATATTACTTTTTGAGATACATTGAGATACTTGACATTTCCAGTAATAAGTAATGTAACGATATTACTTTCAAATGTCAGTAATGTGTAATAAGTAATATGTTACTGTCAAAAGTAATAAGTCCCTGGTTGCCGTCGATCTTAACTGACCTATACGAACCCTACAAGTCCTCTAAACGACAAATCGCTAAATATGACTCACAATAGGGTTAAGGGGCGTGACACTCCTAATTTTTGTCGTAAGCGTATCATTCCACCGGTAAAATTTAATGGGCGTTGGACAAGGGGCGTGGTACTTTTTTAAATTCCGGTGTCACTTTGAAAACAGAGCGTTCACATCAATGGCACTCGGTACAAACTAACGATTTGGTCGTATCCTTCGACAGGGAGAATAGGGTGGGTTTTTTACAGGGGGCGTGACGGGACGACCTCCCATACAACCTAAATTTTTAATATGGTATATCTTCGGAATTATAAGTCGTACAGCATTGAAATTTGGGACAGTGTCATGGCGTAAACGTGTCGTTCCACCGGTAAAATTTAATGGGCGTTGGACAGGGGGCGTGGCACTATTTAAATTCCGGTGTAACTTTGGAACTAGAGCGTTCACATCAATGACACTCTGTACAAACTTATTATTTATTTTGTGTCCATCGACAGGGGAAATGGGTTGGGTTTTTGACAAGGGGGCGTGGCATCCCCCATACAACCCAACTTTTTTAATGTAAAATAGCTTCGGAATTATAAGTCGCACAGCATTGAAATTTGGTACAGTGTCATGGCGTAAACGTGTCATTTTACAGGTAAAATTTAATTGGCGTTGGACAGGGGCGTGGCACTTTTTAAATTCCGGTGTAACTTTGGAATTAGAGCGTTCACATCAATGATACTCGGTACAAACTAACGATTTGGTCGTGTCCTTCGGCAGGGGGAATAGGGTGTATTTTGGACTAGGGGGTGTGGCACCGCCCATACCACTAAATTTTTTAATATGGTATATCTCCGGAATTGTAATTCGCACAGCATTGAAATTTGGTACAGAGTCATGACGTAAACGTCTCAGTCCACCGGTAATATTTAATGGGCGTTGGACAAGGGGCGTGGCACTAGAGCGTTCACATCAATGACACTCGGTACAAACTAACGATTTGGTCGTGTCCTTCGACAGGAGGAATGGGGTGGGTTTTTGACACGGGGGCGTGGTACCGCTTTCATGTTTTTTTACATAGATGGTTTATCCTGACTGATTGATTGGTTGATTTATCATCGCCCAGCCCAAACCGCTGAAGCTACAAACATGATTTTTGGACTGTAGGTACGTCTTGAAGAATTAACCTTCGCCAAGAAGGGATTTTTTGAAATTCGGGGTCGGTTGTATGAAGAAACGTGATTTAATAAACATATTGAATTTGAACTTCCTGAAAATATTTTAATATAGATCCAAACTTATTCGACACGTATTTTATAATTTTTCGAAAATCAAAATTTAACTGGCCCAACAATGGGTTAAGGTTTATTTGCGGAAAGACTCCGAAACAAACAACACGAACCGATGGGCCTATTGATTTCAACAATTGTAAAAATAATTGAAATAGGTAGATATAATTAGACACGTGTTTCTCATTATTTTCAAAATTGAAATCTAACTGGATCAACGACGGGTTAAAAGTATGTATGGAGAAACTGTGAAATGAAAAATATGAATTAGACTTGACATCAAACTAGGGGAAAGTACTCTTTGTGAGAAATAATCTGATACGTGTTTTTCACTTTTTTGAAAATCAAAATCTAACGGGGTCAACAATGGGTTAACAATTTGTATGGAGAAACAAGATTTATTGGGCGTTCTGACTTCAAACTTATCAAAAGCAGTTCAATCGGGAAATAATAAAACGTGCTTTTAATTTTTTTGAAAATCTGAATCTACCATGGTTAAACCAAGGGTTAAGAATTTGTTTGGAGTAAATGTGAAAACATGTGATTTAAAGGGCCTTCTGACTTCAAAATTTTTAAAACAGTCGAAATCAAAGATAGACACATGTTTTTTTTTTAAATCAAAATCTGATGGGCTCAATACATAATGGGTTAAGAATTCGTATCGGGGGAAACAGGAGAGCTTGCGTGCAAAGCCGCAGGGCCCAGCTAGTTATTCTTTTAAATGTTTAAAGATGAAAAGACCTTTTTGCTAATGTGCGACCGTACATACGATGCATGGTGATTGAAAATTTTGACAAATTATAGGCCATGGGGGGGGGTTCTGACACCCAAACCCCCCCTTGGCTACGCCCCTGAGTTAGACTATATTTTAAAGCAAAAGTAATATACTACGTAATTAGTTACACTACTTTAATATACACCCATACCTCGCTATACGGCCGCTCTTTATACGGCCTTTCGCTATAACGGCCTTCTTCAATTAAGGCACGTTTTCGATTTACGGCCTAAAATGTTTCGCTATAACGGCCAAAAAAAAATGTTTTCGATGTCGATATATCACGTTTCTCGGTAACGTTTATTTTGTGGGAAATATTTTTTCCGTTGGCAGTAACTATTGTGAATGGGATTTTTTTTTTCCGTTGAATGATAACTATTATTTTGCAATATATATTTTTTACGTTGAAAATACCGGCACCAATGCATTTTGTATGCAAAACTTATCCAAGTTCTGAACCACTCAAGTTCTAAATCACGAGCACACTCACCGGTGGAATAACAGATTCAAACGTTACCGAGCAACGTAAAAAATATTTTTCTCTCATAACAGTTATGCGATGACGTAAAAGATATTTTTATGTAACATGAAGTTCTTTCATTTTTGTTTCTATATTTTTGTTATTATTATAAAAATAAATTATAACATTGTTATAAAAATAAAAAAAAAAAATTTGGAACCGATCCCATTGAATTTGTATGAATTTGTATTCAAATAATTGATTCCTTATACGGCTTTTCGCTTTGCGGCCAAGTTTCGTGGAACGTATCTAGGCCGTATAGCGAGGTATGGGTGTATTAGTCACAACACTGACGGCAACACACATCTCTTTATATTTTCCGATTCTTGGCTGATGGCCGTTATGTCGCCGCTGCTATTTGCTTTTTTGCGCCCGTGTGGGATAATAAAAAATGAAATAAAATAAAAAATTGTACTCTGCGTATGGTTGTTGTTGATGATTCTTTGCCATTACCCGAATACATTAATAAAGAGCTACTGGGCGCAGAAACGCACATATATCGATGTTATATCAATTAATCAAAGCTGCCCTCAACCTCGCACTCCTCGCCTCTTGCTCTTCGGATGCCGCCCGGCCGCCTCCCTTGCGCGTTCGCCTCCTGCAGTCGCGTTGTTGTTGTGTTGAGTTTCGTTTTGTTTTGTTTTAGTCGTTTGCCACCCCTATCACCCCATTGCCGGGTGAAGCGTGTGCCCGTACCCGTTATAAAAAATCCGCCGCGACTGCTCACCGACAACAGTTGTTATTTTTTTTATGATTCCTTCTTTCCCAGCCGTCGCGTCGCGGCACATGGCATTTTTTATTATTTTTTGCCCTGGTCCTGCGTATTTTTTGCTTGATGTATGTACGTTGTTGTTGCTTTTTATACTACCCTCACAGTTTTTTGCTCGCATATTTGCTGGTGTTGTGCTATGATAGTTGTTGTTGTTGGTAGTAATGGTGGTGGCAGCGGTGACGGTGCAGTTGCTGGCATTTCTACAGCGGCGTTTCGCTTCCTTACGTCTTTCCTTCCTACTTGTGCGCCCGCAGCTCGAGCGATAGACGGTGTCAGTGGGCAATTAGACTATATATTTCACAGATAAGTAAATATATAGTAATAATGAGCGTGCAAATATGTGCAGAAATCATTTGAATGTAAAACAGTTGCGACCGAGCCTACCTACACCCCTGGGCCGCCGCACAGTGCTCTGTTAGTGGGCAAAAATAGGATAAATGATGGTCGCCAAATTCCACGATGTTGGTCTCATTTTAAAGAAGAGTCGCACTATGTATGAACATTATAGTATTTAAGCAAGTTAATACATATAAGCAATTTGTTTGCTTGATATACAGTACATTCCGTTTAGCTGCCTTTTCGCTTAGGTGCATTTTCTGCTTAGCTGCATGATTTGGCCAAAATACTACTTCGCAAACCGAATTTTCTTTGAAAATTTCACATTTAGCTGCATTTCACTTAGCTGCACTATTCCGTTTAACAGTCCCTAATTTTGAGCAAGTTTTCTTTGATTTGTATGAAAAATACTTCGTTTAGCAGCACTGGAAAATTTTTCCGAGTTCAATTTTATTAGTAATCTACCTCATTTCAACACGCACGCTACGTCACACAGTGGCTCAATTTGTCATTTCAGGTTGCAAAATTAATAACTCCTGAACGAATAGAGATAATTGGACAATTTTTTTTGCTGTTGATTAGAAATTCATCAATTCAATTGTATTCTCAAAAATAAACTCAATCGAAGTACAGGGTGCTACGTAATACTTTGTCAAAGTTCGGCTTTCTGTAAATAAGAATAATGCGAGCAACAATGATAAGTTTTAGTTGCAAATTTAATGAAAATGCATTAAAAAAGATGAAAAGTAATAAGAAATTTAAGAAATAAGCTGAAAGAGTCAAATTTAAAGAAAACAATTAATAAATTTCGCTTTCAAAATTATAACCAGAATTCGAAAAATTTACATAAAAAGTAAATTTTTCTTTGGACAAAAACAGTGCTAAAGTTTTATTATGACTATATTTGATGGGTAGTACATTGGGTGGGGTGGGAATACGGTTTTTTATTCTTTTAACACGACCCGGGCTTGCTGGTGAAACCGCTTCCACTACAACGCCTTTCATTTTCTCCTGATCCTTATTTTATTTTATGATCAAAGCTTCTGACAGGTGGATGGTAGTTATTGTTTCCGTTGCCTCCATAAGCTTCCTTTTTTATTAAATGACGCACAGTCCTGAATTGACTTTTCGGCCTTCCTTTTGCCGCCTTTTATGTCGATGGTTGGTCATCGCTTATGCTACATGCATCTCCTGCATCCAAGTAAATTGTTTTTTCCAACCACTCCTCATTATTCTGGACAAAATTGAATTTGGTATGGTTTGCCGCAATCCATTTCAACTTTGTAGTGCGATAAGTCCTGGATATCTTCTCTTTAGTCATAGATATGTTGGCTGCAGGCAAACTTCCTTCGACGTAACCAATTTCTTTAGTGACAGCCAGAACAAACTTCTCCTTTGTCTTCGAAATAGTAAATATTTCAAACAGCTTCGAATTTTTCAAAAAACATCTTTGTGCTTCTTCTTCGGTTTAGTTGCAGTGGCGGAGTTGAAGTGATGTTTAGTTCAAATTAAACTCGAAACTAACTTCACTTACTCCAAACTCCTTTTTTTATAAGTAGGATTTGTATATGCATTCAAATAGCAGGTACTAAGCTTCTAGTACTAGCAGGTACCTAAACAGTTGTTAGGTTTTCCCGCGTTGTGGGATTTTTGAACAGCCCAGACAGATAAGGGTGCACATAAGACAGTGCACATAGATACTTATAAGTCTGCTTTTTGTTTTTCAATAACTAATTGTTTCATTGGCGCGGTTCAACTCAAAGACTAATGGCGACTGACTGAGTTTTGCTCAAATTTTAAAAAAATGTATGCCAGACACAGTGTTAGTATTTTATTAAAAACAAAAACATTACATCAAAGGATACATGATAGCTGATTGCCGGTAATGAAAGCCAATTTTTTTTTCGTACGTGCGAACTGCGCATCCAGCAAAAGTACTCTTTACTTCGAGCTTACAGCAATATACGCCAAAAAAAAGTCGACTTAATATGGAGTTGCAAGCTTGTATCACATCTTAAATGAAGCCAAAATCCAAATTTGCATGCCCTGGCAACGATTATAATCGCGTGTAAGTGATTCACTATCAAAATCTTGACGAACTTGTTCGAACCCACTGACCCGAAAGCACAAAATTGCGCGAGGTGGCCACAGAAAAATCGCTGTAAAATCCAGTCGGGCAAAATCGGGCACCCGATCTCTTCAGGGCAGTACTCACAGAAGACTAGTGAACAATTTTCCCAAAGACGGAACCGTGGCAAGTATGGCTTTTTTTTTTTAAGTCTATCGAAATTTCAAAAAGAGTGATAAAAACAGTGCTTCAAGTGAGTGCCTATGAAAACACCACAACAACAACCAACTTTTTTTTTTATATTTAATTATTTACTACAAATGCCTTCTTTAACGATGCTGGTGCAAAAAGTTTCAATCAATTTGCTCTTTTCCGTATTTTAAAACTTCAGCTTTGCCGAAAAAGTGCAAATGCAGATATTATTGCACACTCTAAAAATTGCTCAACTTTGACGGGCTCTACAAGCTAAACTATTTGTCCAATTTAGTTAAGGTTTTCGGATTTCTTAGGTCCAAGCATTTATCTATCGGACAAGTATAACAGTTTCCCCCAAATCGAACATGACAAAATCGACTTTTGCAACCTACGTCGGCAGAATCAGCCACTGTGCGTCATTTCAACGTCGCTTTCGAAATGGAGGCAATGGTTGTGAAATTGTCAAAAAAGAAATATTCGCAGGGTAAAATTACCGATTATTTTACATAAAAGCATATCAGTAAGAATGTGTATATAAATATTTTCATTATATCCAGTGTATACATATAGTACATATTATGTATGTATAAGCATCTATAAGATAGCGGTTAATTTGCTAATCAAAATTTGTTCAGTCTTACCACAGATAACTCATCATATAGATGTCCAGCGGCCAAGGAAAAAATGTGTCAAAAAGTTCGACAAATTTGGCCTCCGATAAGAGCTTTTTGGCCTCTAATATCACTCACACAATCACCGCTTCACACGCATTGTGCTCTGTTTTGAGATACAGAAATATGTGATTTTTAGTTAAAACGGCGCTTGTCTGTTATCATACCTTTTAAGCAACCAGTCGGGATTGAGTGTTGATGGTCAAATGCGTAAGCGGGACTGTCTCGGGAGACGGGTGCGCGGTTCGATCCTTACTGTAGCTGCCAAGATTTTTATAATGGCTTATTTTAAAATATATTCCTTTTTTTAAGACCCGTGAAAACAATATAAATGAAAAATTTATTTGGTTTCTAGATCTCTTGATTAGTAAATTGTTTGGTTTTGGAGACAGATATAATTGTTCGCAAGTTTTAAAATCAATCAATCAAGCGCAGCATACGGTTACAAACAACCATACAGGCAACCTCATGGGCGTACCTAGGTATGGGTAGAGGAGGGTATTTCTTCCCTCGCTATTCTATATTTTATATACATATGTACAGAAATCTATATTCATTTCTATTCTATTCGAATTTTATATTCTGAATTTGGAAATGTAGTTATGTCTTCGCCCTCTTTTATTTGTTGCTGGGTACGCCCAGGCACTTGCTTTTCGCAAAAAAGAATGAAAAGACCGGCACAATTTACCAAAACGAATTGAATTGTTCAGCGGTCACTACATTGTCGCAATAGAGTTACGCCGACGCAATGGATAGACCTGCTGGCGCCGCAGCTATTGGCAATGCGTTGCCTTAGCAACGATGTGTATGTATCATACCAAAGAAAATAAAGACTTCATATTCTTTGTCCATACACAAGAATAATATGTGCGCTGAAATATTGTTAGAGCCAATTTATTTATATCAATATTTTTCAATACATTATTAATTTCAGGTATAACCGATTAAAAATGTTTATAAAATTAAGCGTTAAATGTTAAGAAAAATTTTGCTCTTCGCCCAGCTTCGAACCCGAGGCGAAATTTACGACGAAAAAAAAGTTACAAATACCTGACGTGCTGTCTACCTGTTACACCAAATACAGCACATGATCGCTGTAGCTAAAATCATAAATGTATGTTGCAGAAAAGAATATCAGCAAGCAAGAAAAGAAATTCTAAATTAATTCAATCCGGCATATGTTCTGGATGAGCAAATGCAGCTGTGTGCGTAAAATAGCTTTGCGGAAAAAAAGCTGTAATTCAGAGCTTGAAATTTTTGTGCCGTTTTCGTTGTATCAGAGTGGACATCTATATGATGAGTTATCTGTGGTCTTACACTGGCGTAGTCTTTTCAAAAAATCAATAGATTCTTTCATGCAAAATTTTGATATATATAATATGTTCCAAGCAGAGGTATTCGCTGCCACAAGAGCGGCGCAACTAGCAATGGAGCGCACTCCTCTTAACTCTCGAATTAACATCTATATTGACAGTCAAGCAGCCATAAAAGCGGCAGCTGGGGTAATTTCAAACTCGACATGCGTACGGAACTGCAGAAATAAATTGGACGAACTCTGCAGCAACAGAGTAGTCACTATTTATTGGGTACCGCGTCACAAAGGAGTTGAGGGAAATGAGAAGGTTGATGCGTTCGCCACAGCCGGGACACGGCTGCCTGCGGTTAGTGTGCCAGACATCCATCCACCCCTCTCCACGCTCAAGATGGAAATTGAAGAGACAATGATTCGCGAGGCGGCGTCCATGTGGGAGAGATCTACATCTCACAGGACAGCAAAAATCATGCTTTGTGCGCATAATAACAAAAACACAGAGTTTGTACTGTCAGTCCAAAGAGAGGACTGCAAACTGCTTGTTGGGATACTCACGGGACATTGTCTCACCCCGTCCCACGCTGCCAAACTTGGCTTGGTACCAAGTGATGCTTGCACAAGATGTAGTGAAGACAATGCCAAAGGCACCCTGGAGCACATGCTCGGATCTGCGTCGTTCCCTTCATTGGAAGGAATTGCAGAGCAAAAAAGCGGCGACCTATTTAGATTTGCCAAAACGTTCTTAAAAAACTATATATAGGTCTGGAACTCCAGAATCTTTGGTACCACTATGGACCATTACTTGATCTATGTGAGACCCCTTCGTGGGTCGGCCAGCCTAACCTAACCTAATATGTCAATATTGATATAATACATATATACCTATATATTATATATATTTTGATATATTTTGACATTTTTATATAGGTGCGCTAAGGACCTGCATCAAAAAAATTTAGCTGTTTCCAAAAACTTTTTTAGATATTCCGCTTAGCTGCATTTTTCGCTTAAGTGCCCCAAATAATGTGCATCGAAGGTGAATGCAGCTAAACGGAATGTACTGTACGTAGCTGTTCAAAGCTGGCAATTTTCAATTTGCTATGATTAATGGGTCGATTACCGATTGCAACCCAACGCTAGTTGCGTTGCCAGTTGCCGAAATCACATTGCCGACGGCAACTGGCAACTAAAAGGTGGCAACTCAGTTGCCGCACAGAAATAATATTGGCAACGGCGAATTTGTAGTTGCCGTTCAAGCTGTACGAGAGTGAAATTTTAAAGTAAGTAAAAGTTCTTAAGAAATTTTTGTTGATTTTATTATAATTACACTATTTTTGGGTTAGCAGAAGTGAACATGGTGAAAGTGACGATGAAGCAGCAGTTCGAGGTGCTACTCCAACAAATGGAGCTTAACCCGGCGATTGCGCGCGGTGTGCGCGCTTTTGGCGAAACGAAAGTAAGCGTCGAAGAAATTTGGAGGGAAATTTCTTCTAAATTAAATAGTTACGGCCCACCAATGCGCACGTCAGAGGAATGGCAGAGGGTATGGGTAAATTTTAAAGCCAAATTAAAGAAAAAAAATGTGTGTGGCAGGCGGAAATAAGCTTTGAATCTAAACAAAATTATTCAATGAATCAAAAATCAAGTCATTTCTTCAAACGTAAACTTCAACTCACAGTGCATTCGGCAATTCTAAAGGATTGGAATTATCTCTCAAACTCCGTCTAATGGATGCCACGTGCACACAATCCTCGTTGTCATTAAAAAATAGTTCCACAGAACTCAACATTATTAATAAAGCCTTTAATTCCGCTTTAACTCCTGTTACACAAAAATTTTCTTTTTTTTTGCTGCTTCTTTACATTCAAATTCAGAGTTGCTGTACTGGCAAAATCATGTTATCGATAAGTTTTCGGCAACTGGCGGGTGGCATTCAGTCGTATCATGGTAAAATATTGCACAATATTATATTTTTACCTTAGATAGTAGATAAAACGAAAGTAACAATATAACTAATTTTTTAATGATTTGTAATAAAATCTCAATTCCACAAAATTGTAGGAGCTGTTAGGTTAGGTTAGGTTGCGGTGGCTGCCTCTGTATGAGACACACTTAGGCCTCTTAACGTGCCCGTTGTGATACCACAGATTCCACCCGTTTGAAATGCGTATGCAACACTTTTTTTTTTCAACATGTGATACAACACACATTTCAAACGGATGGGGAAAGGGAGGGGAGGGGACCTACCGTTTAACGCCGAATCCGAACGGCGATTGGCAGTTTTTTTCGTCACACTTGGAGGTTTTGCCATTGCCTGCCAAGAGCGCACTTGTGCGATTCTTGTAATTCTCATTCCCTTCATGTGGATAGCGATAGAAGTATATGAGTGTTTTTTCCAGCCCAAGCCAGGAATCGAACCCGGGGCGCTCGGTATGAGAAGCCAGCGCGCTACCCGCTGAGCTATCGAGGCCGACGAGCTGGAGGAGGAGGAGCTGTTAAACATGGACTATTTTTTGGGGGAAATTCATAAATTGAGCATTTTCTAGAGTCCCGGAAAAATTAGTTCGTGAGAATCCGAAAAATTTTTTCTGTTTATAAGTAAGAAATACAAGATAATATACAAAAAAGCAATCAGAAATTCCAAAAGCAAGGGCTGGAAGGATTTCTGGTCTTCAATAAAAACCACCAAGGATTCTGCTAGGCTAAGTAAGATCTTATCCAAGGACCATACCAGCCCCTCTTTTGTAAAGAAAGCGGATGGTTCATGGACAGGTAGCACGCAGGAAGCCTTGAATCTACTTCTAGAAACTCATTTCCCAGGATCTTCGGATGAAGAGCAGGATTTTGAGCATCAGAGGTCACCTACCACGGGTATTGGTACCGTGATTATAACGGAAGACAAAGTCGCATGGGCAATCAAAAGTTGTTCAGCCTACAAATCACCTGGACCAGATGGAATCTTTCCTATGATGCTTCAGGCTACACAGGAGTGGATAATTCCTTGGCTCGTTGCAATTTTCAGAGCATGCATAACAATTCCATACGTCCCTTTTAGTTGGAGAAGGGTCAGAGTTGTCTTTATTCCCAAGGTGGGGAAAAGAGGACACGAGTCAGCCAAGGATTTGCGGGCGATAAGTCTAACATCCTTTGTACTTAAAACCTTCGAGAGGCTGCTCGACCTGCATATCAGCAATGTGGTGGGAAGCCAGCTATCCGATGCCCAACATGCATACCTAAAGAGGAAGTCCACGGAAACGGCACTCCATGAGATTGTAAGGACGGTGGAAAAGTCCATATAACACAAAGAGTAAACTCTGGCGGCCTTCATGGATATTGAGGGGGGCCTTCAACAACATCCGAATAGATGCGATCCGGGAATCGCTAGAATACCTTGGAGTTAATGTAGACATCTGCGGCTGGATAACAACAATTATCCATTCAAGGGCGATCAGCGCTGAACTGGGAAAAAGTACGCTGATCAAATACCTAAACAGAGGCACCCCCAAAGAAGAATTCTATCACCTCTACTTTGGGTTTGTGCCCTGGATAGAATACTAGCGGTAGAGGTATCAAAGTTGTGGCATACGCGGATGACGTCGTGGTGATGGCATCGGGGATGTGTCTCGAAGTGATTAGTGATATCCTTCAGGAAGCGCTGAAAAGATTGAGGGCTTGGTGCACGGGTCGTGGGCTATGCCTTAATCCAAGTAAGACTGAACTGATGCTTTTCACCACACGTACCAAGATACCTAGATTCAGATTACCTATGCTGAACGGAGCGACACTATCCCTCTCGTCGTAGTATAAATTATAATTTTTGGGTAGTATTTATCGACTTCGAGTAGTACACATATTTTCTTAACAGTGTAAAAAATCGCAAGAATCAACTACAAAATCAGATACTAAGTTTCAAAACACATTAACTATTTGATTTATACAAAAGTGAAAGAATGTAATTCAGTTACAAAAATGTATATAAACAAATTTTATATGTTTTTATGATATAGGTTTTTTTGTGGCTCCCATTTTTCGCAAAATTTTCCCCTAATAAACTTTTCGAAGTTAAATCGAGTGGAGAGTAGCGTTTAGTAAACAGTTTATTTTCTAATCTTTGATTAAATTTATTTCGGACTACTATGCGGAAACTCAATTACAGTACCAATAAACTGCCGAGGGAGCGGAAACATATACCCCGTTTATACAACAGCTCAAGTCGCTTTCAGTCAATATGCATCGACTCAATACAGGTGATGTACACTCAGTTTTTTGAGCATTTTCAACTAAAAAACAAGCAACACTAACAGGTAATTTTCATTCAGACGTCGAAAAATCGGAAAAACGAAAATATAAAAGCATACTTTTCAAACCTTCTGCAGTCAATTCGCTTCTGAAATCAATGTATTAACACTTCTGTTACCTTAGGGTAATTTTTGAGTAAAATTTGACTTTAAAGAGCCGTAACTTTCTTATTTCTGGTAAAGAATTGTTTTCCTATGGACTCAGTGCCTAATTTTATGCCATTTGAATATACGCTAAATTTCATTTTATTTGCAACACTGGCTGACGTGCAAATGAGCAACTATACAAATTTGACCTTAGGGTCATTTTATGACCCATAGGACTGAATGCACTAAATTCGTCGATGCGATGTGAATTTTATTAGATTTGGTTTCAAAGTGTCGTGGATAATTATTTCTGGCATTTTTGTTTTATTTTATGTTGGTAAGAGGGCGTGGCGCTAGCTATACAACCCTTTCTCTTATGGAGTAAAATCTATATTATGAGTCATATAGCATTGCAATTTCGTGCAGTGTCCCCATGTAGACACTGTTCCACTGAAAATATTTCATGGGCGTTTAAGAATGGGCGTGGCACTCTTTTAACGATCCAAATTTTGTATATAACTTCGAAACTATAAGTCGCACATCAATGACACTAATATCGAACTTACTATTGGGTCATGTTTTTCGACAGGGGAAATGGGAGGAAGGGGAAAAGTGCATTTAATAAAGGGCGTAGCTTCGCCCACACATCTTAATGAGCAGTACAAGAGCTTTTAAGTTTCAACGGATCGAAACCCAATAGTACGAAAACTTTATGTTTGCTGGTATGAAATCTTAATTGAATCTTTCAATATAAATAGTACATATAGTACGATTTCTAGCAAGTAATGAATTTCTAAAAAATTCCAAAAGGAGTGCGAACAAGCTACATCAAATTTCTGAAACATATTCGTATCAGCGACAAACACACAATTTACTCGTGGCTGCAGTTCGCAACTCTATTATTCCTTGCGGCATCATTGCATTTGTGATGTGAAATTCATCCCTGAAATGATAACGTAACGCTGCTTATTCTATAAACTATTGGAAAAGTTACTTCATGGGCTTCAATTTTGTGAAAAGAAAGCTAGCCAATAATATAATCGTGTGAGTTATCCTCAGCAGTATATTCACTAAAGAAGATATTCAGTGAAAGGAAACGATGAGGCGCAATCCGGGTCAGCCGAATATATTCATTTTCTTCTTCGGGAAATCGAATAATGTTAATTAATATATAGTATAATTTGTATTGGTTCATTGGTGTCAATATCTAGTATAACTTTAATATTTTGGCATACTTTTATAAATTAAACCTCTCAACTGAGTAATTTTTTGTGGGCCACGGGAACAGGCTTTCTTGCGAAATCATTTATTTTTGGGCGATTAACGATTAATGATTATTATCTGTTATATATAATATAATTGTCCAAAAATTAGTTACGATATAGTTTTAACTTCTGAAGAAATCGCAAGAATTAAAGTGCCCGAGAAGAATATCAAGAACCTGGACATGGTCTCCATGTTGAACATATTTGACTCCCGTAAGGCCAAATAGTCGCTTTTCGATAATAAAAGCAATAACTAATTGTTAAAATCACATTGTCTTAACTTTTTTGAACAAAATTCAAAGAAATAAATTGGGGTCATTTTATGACCCGAGGGTCAAATGTGCGAGTTTTTCCTAGGGTAACAGAGGGGTTAATAAACACCTGGCTCGAAAGCGTATCGAGTCAATGCGAATCGACTGGGACCGTCGTATTTATTTATTTATTTATTCTTTATTTATTTATTTATTTATTTTGGAATATTATTAACATTAGGTGCAGTAAGAACTAAGTCTTTTAATTGCACTTCAATCTGCATTAAATTTCGCCAATTAAACTGAAAACTATCAATAACAAAATTAAATGAAATAATAAACTTAAAACTATCAATTATAAAATTAAATTGAATGATAATAATATATAATATATGGTAATAAATTCATAAACATGGTAATAAATTCATTAATACCGTTTTTTTTTTAAACTTGACTCAAGTTCCAAATTTAGCAATACCATCAATTCCGCTTCCAGAGCTTCAACATTCTGTTCTTCAACTAAAAGTGAGAATCTTTCAATTAGGGGAACTAGTGTGGGAGATACATTGTTTGGATTTATACTTTCCAAGCACCCTTAACTCAATGATGTCTTAAGTCGACCTAAGCGATTATCGTTTTTGACCACAGATTTAATAATACTTCTTTTTCGATGAACTTTAATGGAAAAAGCGTATAAAGCTTTGATAAAATACTTAATTACTTAAATTTATTAATATCAAATATCGTTCGAATTTTACTTTTAGCACTTCAAGCAAACAACCTTGAAATGGCTAATTGGGAATGGGATAATTTTGAGCAAACTTTAAATTGATTTTTTAAATTCAATAATTAGTTTCTTTTGATTAACAATCCAACGGGATTTGGCCCCAATTTGCGCAAAATAAAAATGCCAAGCCTAACAGAAATCGAACGATTTTATACACTTGTATCAGGATATTCCAATGATTACGAATTACATGTTTTTTACATGTTTAAATTTTCTGACTCGTCGACGTCCCATTGACCACTTTATTGTCTTTATTAAATTTTAAAAGATTCTTACAAGAATATGCAAAAATATTAAGTTATTTTGTATTTAAATACAGTAATATTACTCTATTATTTCACGATTTTCATTGTTGGGTATCGCATCCGGTGCGCTGTTTCCAAAGTTTAACTCTTTATCAAAAGCTATTGTACGAACAGCATTTGGCAACATAAAAAAGGTGCAATTGTCACTTTTGTCGCACAACGGTAACTCTACGACGAGCACATTTGCTTGATTGCAAAAAATTCAGCAAAAAGTGAAGCATACGGAAACACATTTGTTACACATTTGCTTTGGCAATGTTCAGTTCGGTAACATATTTGTATATTCTTTATATTATTATTATTATATATTATTATATTTCAGAAAATAGTAGTACAATCGGCCTGTGGGTAGTACGGTAGTACAGATGATGAAATAGTAGTAAAATACTACTATAGTAGTACGTTCGGCAGCACTGCCTGGGGGTAATCTTGGAACCAAAGCTAAACTGGAAAACGAACATCGAACACAGAGTCAGCAAAGCGGGCTTTGCTCTGTACGCCTGTAAAAAGATGATTGGCCAGAAATGGGGGCTCCATCCGGACCTAATGCTATGGATGTACAAATCGGTTGCACGTCCAATCCTTTCTTAGGGTTCCTTAGTTTGGTAGAAAGCTCTCAGGAGGGACTATAACATCACAAAGCTGAGTAGAATACAAAGAACGGCATGCGCGATAACAACAGGGGCGATTAAATCCTGCCCTACAGAGGCTCTGAATGTGTTGGCGCAGTTACTTCCGATAGACCTTCATATCGCCAACACCGCCACTCTAAGTGCGGTGTTGACGATAGGAGAGATAGGATGCTGGAAGAATAAACCGTATGGGCACGGGTCTATACTAGAACAACTGCAAAATGCACACACTGCGGAGACAGACTATAAAATTCCCACTGTATTCTTCGGGAAAAGGCATGGCATACGAATTCCCTCCCGTTTGGAATGGAAGAAAGGAAGAGTCACAAGTGGGAGCGATCCCGAAATCTACACTGATGGATCAAAGATGGACTGCGGTGTAGGAGCGGGAATCTACTCAGAGAAGCTGAGGCGCAGCAAATCCATTCGCCTCCCCAACACAACCAGCGTCTTCCAGGCGGAAGTTTTCGCTATTAAAGAGGCCTGTACGATGGTAATGGATGATACCATCTACAAACAGCATATGCATACTATCTGATAGGCTAGCTGCCATCAAAGAGCTGGGCTCGTCTGTTATAACATCCAAGCTGGTGTGGGAAAGTAAGGAGGCTTTAATGGATCTGGCTCGTCAGTTCCAGGTTGCCCTAATCTGGGTGCCGGGGCACAAGGATATTGGGGGTAACGAAAGAGCGGACGAGCTGGCCAGGGGTGGTTCCGCACTTGAGGAATGGGTAGCGGAAATGGTCCGCATCCCAATCGGTTCCATCAAGAGCGAAATCTCCAAATGCTTCCTTGCTAAAGCCGATACCAGATGGGCCCGGATGCGTTCCTGTAAAATCAGAAGATCCTTATGGCCAAGGTACGACAGGAACAAATCAGCCGAAGTAAATAACAGAGGCCGACGTGATGCAGCCAGGCTCACCGCTGTCATCACGGGTCACTGGCCCATTGGAGAACATGCTGTCAAAATGGCATTCCTCATAATACCTGCTGCAGAAGCTGCAACAATCCCGAGGAAAAGGAAACGGTTCAACATTTTCTCTGCGATTGCCCGGCCCTAGCAAGGATACGGTGGAAAACTCTATGTAAAGCGTTGACGAAATCAAAGACTACAAGGTAAGCTCACTTCTTTCGAAACCTCTCGAAATGGCTGTAGCGGATAAGTCATCGGGAGTGCAACAACCATCTACCTAGGTTGAATCAAGATAGTGGTCTCAAAATGGCGCATCTGCGCTAATTGGATGCTTGGGGCATCACCACTCTAACCAACCAACCAACCATAAGTAAAAACGAAAAAGTAAAAACTCTTCCGAGTTTTTCTGATTCTACACAATATTCGACTTTTTCCATCCGTCTAAAACAGAGTTTTCACAGGATCTAAATGGGCAAAACATATGTGTGTTATACATACATATTGTTACGAATATGAGTTTTCTAAGCTGTTCGTATCTGATTGTGCTTGAAAATAAAACAACTTCATTTATTCAGCGCAAACGCAGTCAAAAATCAACAATCACTTTATTTACAATTTTACACTTGTTACTACTTTACTACTACTATTGCATGTTTCCCGTTTGCTTGCTCAACACAGACTCGACTCGTTGTGCCGCGCACCGCTGCTTATATACCAGTTTTCTTATCGCGCCGAAGTTTCTTGCAACTTCCAATTGGAAAACGCTCGACCGTTCGCGAACCATCCTTGGCATATCGGAATAACACCAAGCGAATTATACCAAATTCGCCGTACTTCAAAGTGCATGCCTAAAAGTATGCTTGGAAAAACATTCGTGCATAGAAAAGCATTCAGCACAATGCCTCATCGCAACACTGCCCACCACTTAGACTTGTTCGTCCGGAACAAGTACCGAGGCTCCGCCGGAGTAAGACGCCAAGCGCTCCAAATGGACTACTTTCAGCCTAGCGTTTCTGTTGCAGCAGCGTTGAACTCTGTACACCACGTCATTAATCTTTGTCACGACTTTGTACGGTCCTTCCCATGATGTTTGAACTTTTGGAGACAAACCTTCCTTCCACTGCGGGTTGTTGAGCATTACCAGATCGCCTTCCTTAAACCCTTCTGAGTTAGCCCGTAGACCATAGCTGGCGTTTAACCTGTTTCCGACTAGTTGAGTGCGGCTCCGCGATCTTCTCATCGGCCCTTTCGCAGCCGAACACAGATCACAGCCTCTTATCCACTCGGCGACAGACTCCTGGCATCCTACCCAATAGAACCGTCTTCTTATCTTGGCGACAGTTTTTGCGATGCTTAGGTGCCCTCCACTGGAGTCGTTATGGTTTGCCTCGATGACATCGTCGATCCGGCCTCTCGGGACCACTATTAGGGATTTTCTGGTCCTGCCATCCCTGCTCTCCCACTCGCGGTATAGGCAGCCGTATTTCAGACGTAGACTTTGCCACTGCGCCCAGTAAGCCTTCGCGATCGGGCTCTCACCAGCCATCTTCTGCCAGCCCGGCCGTCCTCTCTGCGCTTTGCCTTTGATGATCTTTGCGAGATCCGTATCCTCGCGCTGGTCCTTCTGTAGCCTTCCCGCAGGCCAATCTTTCTCTTGTAGAACTCTTACCGACCGAACATCCACAATTTGTCCCTTGTTTTCGGCTTGCGAATCATGCCTGCGCTCGGTTTTGCAAGAATGATGTGGCAGAGCGTCAGCACATCTTGGCGACGTCTGTTGTCCGGAACGCTTCTCCCGCAGATGGCAGTCTCGTGATAAATATGTGGCCTTGCTTGCCACATCGCCAGCAACTGACTCTAGATGAAACAGCCCGCGGCCTCGCTGGTGCCTCTGAGCTCACTGTCTGGCTTTGCGTGACACGACCAGATTGAGCTCGGCGCCTTTCCGCAGATGAATGTCGAAAACTTCTCCTCCAGGCCGCCTCATACGTCAATGCGCTTGTCACCGTCTCATGGAATGTCGGCTTCATCATCATCAATGTACTGCGACGTGTCTCCGGGTCATGAAGACCTTCAATAAATGCCTCAATCTTCAGCCTTTCCAAACCTTCTATGCTGAATTCTGGGTAGGACAGTGGTACCAGCCGCTCGATATCTGCCGCATACGTCTGCAGCGCCTCGTTGGCTCTTTGTCTACGGCTCTTCAGCTCGCAATAATACAGCATTTTGTTGTGCTCGTCACTGTATCTGGCTGCCAGTGCCCTTATGACGGTGTCGTAATCACCTCTCAAACCTTCCGGAACGGTTTTTATTACCTCAGCCGCAGGACCTCTTAGAGCCAGTATCAGCCTCCGACCTTTCCTAACATCGTTCCACTGACTCTCCGAAGCAGCCATATCGAATTGTAGTTTGAATGTGTCGAACGACGTAGTACCATCATAAGTAGGCACTTCTATGGCAAAACTTTCCGGAACCGGCGGCAACCATTCTCGTGGCTGTACCTCTCTAAGCCGTTCGTCTATCTTTCTGTTCACCGAATCCTCCAGATTGTCAACTCGCTTGTCTAAATGTTCTACTCGCGTCTCCAGGTTCTCGACTTTCACATTAATCCTGTCTGAAAATTCTTCCACTTTCTGCTCCAAGCGCGCAGAATTTTCCTGAAGCTTGCTGGACAACTCTCGATTTGCATTTTCAAATTTTTCCGCATTTTCCTGGAGTTTGGATTCCATTCGCTCTGCTATTTGCTGATTCGTAGTTTCCAGTTTCGCTGCCATTTGCGCCGACATTTCGCGATTTTCATTTTCCATCTTGGCTGCCATTTCACGGTTGGAAGTCTCGAACATGCCTTTAAGTGCAACCATTAGCTGGCTCATGTCCAATGCTTGTAATGGCGCAGCCGCTGCAGCCGTACTTTGCAGCGACGCAGCACCTGCAGGCGTTTCCTCCACCTTGGCAGACGGATCTCTCTCCTGCGTCCCGAACTCGTGCGCAGTCCAATCAATGCCTCGTGATTCACACGCCTCTCGCAAGCGCAGCTGCAACTCTACCTTCCCGCCAGCAGTCGGCAAATTCCAGGCAGCCAGCTCCTTCTTTAGCTGGTCCACCTTCAGCAGCTCGAGTCTAACCATGTCTGCGTTTTTATGATTTAATTTTTTTCTTGTTTATTTTCAGTGGCACAATCCCACTTCTGACACCAAATGTTACGAAAATCCAAGTTCGGTTTGATTGTACTTGAAAATAAAACAACTTCATTTATTCAGCGCAAACGCAGTCAAAAATCAACAATCACTTTATTTATAATTTTACACTTGTTACTACTTTACTACTACTATTGCATGTTTCCCCTTTGCTTGCTCAACACAGACTCGACTCGTTGCGCCGCGCACCGCTGCTTATATACCAGTTTTCTTATCGCGCCGAAGTTTCTTGCAACTTCCAATTGGAAAACGCTCGACCGTTCGCGAACCATCCTTGGCATATCGGAATAACACCAAGCGAATTATACCAAATTCGCCGTACTTCAAAGTGCATGCCTAAAAGTATGCTTGGAAAAACATTCGTGCATAGAAAAGCATTCAGCACAATGCCTCATCGCAACAATATGTATTATGTGTGTTACATAAGTGTTTTATGGAGGCATGCGATTTAAGAGACATATTGATTTCAAACTTGGTGAAAATACTCCAAATCAAAAATAAGTCGACAAAATCAAGATTTAACTTTAACAATAGGTAAAGGTTCGTATACGGGAAGACTATGAAAAAACATGGGTCTATTGACTTAAAAATTGGTGAAAACAAGTGAAATAAATTATAATTACACACGTTTTATTAATTTTTTTCGAAAATCAAAATCTGACGATGTCAACGAAGCGTAAAAATTTGTTTATGGCAAAACATGACTTAATGGGCCTATTGACCTAAAATTTGGTGAAGACACTTCAAATGAGAACTAATTAGACAAATATTTTTACATCAAAATCTAAGGGGGTCAACGAAGAGTCCTCAAGTACTCAAAATCGAAAATCAATATCTCATGGGGTAAAAAATTTGCTCGGAGTTTTTGTGAAGATACAATTTAACATTAGATATTATCTTAAAGTGAGTAAGGATTATTTCAATTAAATCATTGAATTCATGCCTGTACACCCGCCAACCTCTGTTAGTTGGCACTACTTACCTTCCTCGGTCCACAAAGTACTAATCTGATGTTATCAAGTTCTTCTTTTTTTCTGTTGCATGTAGTTTTTCTACTGTTTTTTACTAACTTGGGTGCGCTGATTGCGAATCTACCTTAAGATTTATTTTAGCAGCTCTAGTTAGTGAGATACAGGTACCGTGTCACTTTTTCAGATTTTCCTCTACTTTTTCCATATTTTTTATCGTAATTTCAAAACCAATAAACCGGTTGACATAATTTTTACCTAGTTGCATTAACAACACCGCACGGCTTCTTTTTCGATGCAATTTATTTTTATGTTTTAAAATTTCGCGGTAATTGGACCTCAAAGTCGGAAAATATGGAATTTTAAGGCGTTTTCTTTGATGGTCAAAAACATATACAATTTTTGTTGATCAATTAACGAGTGTTTTCATATCGTTACGATCTTACGATCTATTACTTTGTATACGGTATTGTAAAATACGATCTATTACATAAATATTATCTATTATACGGTATTGTAATAAAGAAGTCATCGCAGTCTTGAGTCGACCACGTGATCGACTACAACAATTGGCGACGAGGTTAACCAACGAACGAATGCCCAATCTACAGGAGAGTTCGGCGGTGCAGGTGATACCTGCACGTGCTTTCAATTTTGAAGCTTTCGACAACCAAATTACAACGTGAGATCGTTGGGTGAAACGCTTCGAAAATGCAATGGAAATTTTCGGCGCGGACGCAAGAAAGAAGCACAGCTTGCTTCTACACTACATGGGAGTACAAGCCTACAATGAGCTGTGCGACAAAGCGATGCCAGCTAAACCGGAAGACATGCAGTACAGGGAGGTGGTGCAACTGCTGGAAGAGCATTTTAATCCAAAACCAAATGAAATTTTGGAGAACTATAAGTTCCACATGTGAAAGCAGCGTAAAGAAGAAAAGTGCTCTGAATTCGCGATTGCCTTACGAAAGCTATCAACAAATTGCAATTTCGGTAATTACATTGATACGGCGATCAGAAATAAATTTGTTTTTGGGTTAAGAAACCAAAGCATACAAAGCCGATTGCTTGAACGGGAGAATCTGACGCTGAATATCGCCATTCAAATAGCCAGTGCGTACAAAACAGCAGAAACGAGCGAATTGGAATTACACCAACAAATAAGCACTGCTGAAGATACGGTGAATAAGATCCACAAGAAAAATAAAACGACTTACGAACAGAGCCAAAAAGAACAAAGTGAGAAAAAGGAGAGGAAAAGCAAGGACAATAAGAGCAAACAGTGCTTCCGCTGTGGTAATAGTTCCCACCTGGCGAACGAGTGCAAGTACAAAGATGCCACTTGTCACTTTTGCAAGAAAAAGGGGCACCTGCGAAAGGTGTAGTGGTACCATATGACCACTTATGCCGAAACCAGTCGATCGCGCTACAGAGTCCCTACCATGGACCATATAAAATTATAGAAAGAAATGGAGTAAACTCCACAATAGAAATAAACGGTAAACATAAGATATTACATAATAATAATCTTAAGAAATTTCTAGGAGATAATGACTTAGCAAGTAGCAACTAAAATTGTACAAAAAATAAAAACATAACATATATATTACACAAAGCATTTAAACTACCCTATAAACACGAAACATACTACATATATCTTTAAAACACACTATACATAATTTTCATAATCTAAATAATGTAAGCTAAGCATTTCCAAATCCACCTCCGAAAACCCCGACCGCTAACTTAAAAAATTATTTCAAGTAATAATTTTTCGCTTAAGGGTAATGGTGTAGTGGTACCACATGACCACTTATGCTGAAACCAGTCGATCGCGCTACACCACGCGAACGACAGTGCAGCAATCAAGTGGCTGAGCCAGCGATTAGCCGAGCGGCGTGCCATCCGACACCACCTACCGCAGTGCAATGTCCCACTTACGGAAAAATGCACTGATCGGCATGTTGTGTGATGTCACCTACCGCAGGGCACGGGCACTTGAGGAAAGTGCTGAGTTGACCCAATGGTCCAGTGACGCTGATTGGACGTAGCCTTTGGTCACTGGAATAATGGGCGGAGCGCTGGAAATGCTCCGCTGTATAACAGTTTGTAAAGTAGTATTTAAACAGAGACCTAAATCTTGTACTTGCCAAAGCTGGGCAGTGACAGAGGAAGTGAGTAAGTGTTTCTTTCTCGTCTAAATTCCCACATCTCCTACAGTGGGTATTGAAGGGGATGTTTAGCCTGTGATGACTGCCGTAAGCCTAGCGATGTCTGTGCGAGATCTGTGTATAAACTCGCGGGACCTCCGCTCATTGTAGGAGGGCCATATCGCCCGCGAGGTACAACAGGAAGTCAGCGACTTCCACCTCCGATTGGCAAGACTGAGACAGTGCAGATAGCAGCTCCTCTTGACAACTTCCAAAGGCGTCGGAACCGGGACACCCAGCGATGCGTCAAGCGAGGCCCCTGAGCAGGCCAATTCGTCCGCCCCCTCATTCCCTTCAATGTTCCTATGGCCAGGAACCCAGATAAGGGTGATATCAGCACAATGATTTAGCGCGCTCAGCACCATCTTACACTCCTCGACCAGCCTTGATTGGACGGTGGTAGATTGTAGAGCCTTTATTGCTGCCTGACTATCAATGAATACTGCAACCTTACACCTATCAGTGATATGTCTCTCTACCAGTCGGCAGGCTTCCCTGACCGCCAGGACTTCTGCCTGAAAAACTGTGGCATCATTAGGTAGACGTATGGCTTCATTAATCCCCACGTGGTGTGAGTACACCCCCGCACCCACCCCGCACGCCATTTTAGATCCATCCGTAAAGATGGGTATGTCGTATTCGTTTAAAAGACTAGTCCTTTCCCATTCGGCCCTCGTAGGAAATTTCGCCCCGAAATCCTTTTGGAAGCATAGGTAACGCACGATATAGTCGGTAGTCCCACTAAACTTAACGTTTGGTAATGTACTTAGCACTTTGCTGTGCCCATAACTAATTTCCGCCCAACAACCGATCGCCTTAAGCCTTACTGCGGAGTTGAGGGTGATGTGCGTTATATGTAAATCAATAGGGAGAAAGTGTAACAGCTCGTTCAGGACATCCGTGGGGCATGTGCGTTGTGCCCCCGTAATGCCAACACATGCTGATCGCTGAACCCTGCTGAGCTTCTGGGCCAAATAACTCTTGCTTAGAGCCGACCACCAAACCAATGATCCGTCGGTTCAAATTGGACGCACTATGGCCGTGTACATCTAGTGGGTGATGGGGGGCTGCACGCCCCATCTTTTTCCAAACAACTTGTTGCAAGAGTAGTCGATGATGTATAATAACACTGTGCAAGTCCAAAATTTAGACATGGGGGGGACCTACTGGGTGAGTTTTCTATAGGTATATTGAGTTGAGATCCACCAGCCGTTTGGTAAGATTGGCTGTGCAAGTCCAAAATTTAGACATGGGGGGGACCTACTGGGTGAGTTTTCTATAGGTATACTGAGTTGAGATCCACCAGCCGTTTGGTAAGATTGGCTCTAGTTTATGAGAAATCCGATTTTGAAGTTTGGCAATTTTCGTCAAGTTTGTCGCTTAAGTCTTCGAACGTTTAAATGCTAATAGATCCTAAATCGTTCCGAATATCGCTTTACTGTCTTCGGCAAGTTTGTAGATATTTTAACGACCAACAAATTTGCTTAAGACACCAATCCAAAAAAAAATACATTCAAACTGTGTAATTGCGATATGTGCATTTTTTTGCGCAGCGCAACATGGCGTATGAGTGTCATTTAATTGTAATTAACCCGGCGTCGGTGTGGTGGAAAAAAATTACGTTATTGGTGTGGTGGGGTATGACATACCCCAAAACTTTATATAGCCGCAGCCTCACGAAACAACACAAATATGAAAGATTGCAATTTTATATTATTCTTCATTTACTTTTACGCAAGAAAATACAAAAGCACTTCATGTGCAAGCAATTGTTAAAATAAAATATCAAATATAACAAAAATATACGAAAAGTACCGATATTAATAAGTTGACTTCATATAATGGGGTTTAAACAAATTTCTTTATATAATTTTCCAAAAAACATAGTCTGTTTTAAAAATGAAATGCATATAGTTATGTGACATTAAATTTTTGGTAGCTACCCTGAAAGAGGAGCGAATTACAGGGTCTCAAAATTAGCGCATTTTTCGCAAGTCGTATAAGGTGTTTGCTCTGGGACAAACCGAACATCGAATGCTGTACTGACGACGTTTTGGTACAGCTTCGCCTTATCTCAAGGATTTACAGAATCATGATATTTTTGTGTATTAATGATATTTTTTGGAATATATGATACGATGAAAACGATTGTGGTATGTGCAATTGAATTCAATGGAACATACGACATTCGTTTTCTACGGCGACGAAATGCGAATACTGAACTGGGAGCTTTTCTTGCACGTAGCAGTTGGGCAGTTGGTATTTGCCTCTTATTTTTCCGTACGGTGAATTTTTGAATAAATAGATGACTACTAGACCATCGAAAATATCAATTTGAATTCAAAATTATTTACACAAAAAGTTACGTTATTGGTGTGGTGGGGTATGTCATACCCCAATGAACTTTAGCGGGATGTGACTGAAGTCTGGTCACACTCAAGTTGTTTTTGGATAGCAAATGTGTATGGTTGGACTGTTATAAACAGCTACTAGAAGCGATAGTGCCCACATTAAACTGATATCCGTATTATTTACAAAAATACCACCTCTGGGGTATGGTATACCCCACCACACCAATGCCGGGTTAACACTCATATAAAACTCACCCAGTAGGTCCCCCCCATGTCTAAATTTTTTAGGGCAAATTTCTCGCACAAACAGAAAAACGGGGTTAATTTGTCCACAAGAAACACGAATCTGAACTTCTTTTTACAATACCGTTAACGGTTGAACCACCAGATGCAAAAAAGAATGAATGATGAATGATGATGAGAATGAAGAATGAATGAATGTCTACAGACGGTCATTCTGGTTAGCGGGGAAAAAAGTCATACTGTTGCTCATATACTGAGTAGCAAACGAAATTGAGTTTATTCACTTATTGTCGCAACTAAAGAGCGGCGCAACCACTATAAAAATTACTTGCAAGCCATCGCTGTGCTTTCAAATACTGTCGCTCTTCTTCACTTTCACTATAAAACAAGCACTGCAGTGAAGAAAGCTTTTGATATTCATACGAATACTGCACGAAACGACAATAGAACTTCAAGCACCTTGAAGTATAGAACAACACTGAAGTAGAACAACATTGAAGTAGAACAACACTGCAGTGGAACAACACGGAAGTAGAACAACACTAAAGTAAAACAACACTGAAATGAAGCACTGAAGTAGAACATTTTCAAGTACACCTAATTCTGTTTTTACACGGTCTTTTTTTACACGGTTTTGATTTAACACGGTTTGAAAATAAAAAAAATTTAAATTTTTTTACACGATTTTATTCCATTTAGCACGATTCAAAATCTTTTGCGCTTACATTTTTTTTGTCAAATTTAATTTTTGCGAAATATGTTCATATCATAAATGTGGGGAAATTCCCTTTTTGTGGATACAAGCAAATTTATTTGTCAAAGCAATTCCAGTTCAAAATTATTCCAGCGATGATAGTGATTTTATACGCATTCGAAGCAAGCGAATGCGAGTAACCGCTGATGACAGCAATTAAATTTATGTTCCTGTATTTAGGATTATCATTAAAATTTTTTTTTAATTTTTGTTTACCTTAAAAATTGAATAACCTATTCTTTTTGTTAACAACATAGCTGTTTTACATAATTGTTTTTTGTTCCTGAACTTGTCATACATTTAATTTACATTACTTTTAAGCTTAGAGTGCATATCTTGTTTTTCTTTAATAACTATGCTTGTGTAAATACACATTATATATGTGATTTAATAAAATAAACATGACTACTTGTTCTTAAAAAATCCTTGTTTTTCACTAATTTTAATAGGAATCAATCACCAAGGAACCAATAACCTATTTTTGCATACGATCAATGTCTTTTTTACACGGTTTTTTTTTACACGGTTTTTCCTGGAACCAATCTACCGTGTAAAAACAGAATTAGGTGTATACGGTGTTTTGTTTTGCACGATCGGAGTAGCTGATGTTTGTTTTGGTACTTTGTATGGAATCTGGGCTGCATTTCAAGCATTACAACAACATTAATGTAAAAAACGCAGGTTTAAAACATGTTTTTTCGATATTTATTTAAGTCTGTTTCACTCGGTGTGAAGTAGAAGTTCTGTTTCACTCGCTGTGAAGTAGAAGTTCTGCTTCACGCGGTGTGAAGTAGAAGTTCTACTTCACTCGGTGTGCTTGCTATGATTTACCGTTACTTAAACTCATTATCGCTTTCTGTTTTGATGTTTTGCTTCACAACAGAACACAAGCACTGTCGTTGCTGTAGCAAAAATGTTTGCAGTGCTTGCTTTGTTGCAGAATAGAACTATTGCGCATTTGAATTTGCTGTCGCCGCGATACTGAAGTACAGTACTTGACAGTACTGTGCAGTAGTGAAGTGTGCCCAATAGAACCTTTTGCGCAGCTCTCTAGTCGCAACAAATGTAATCCAATGGTAAAAAAATAGTTCAAATAGAATAAATTAAATATTTTTCAGTGACAAAACTACATATTTATATACATACATATGTGTAAGTGACTTTTCATTTGTCGTTATGAAAATCAAAAAAGCAATTTTTTCAAGCAGTATACTTGAGTATCTGATTTCTTACAGTATTTGCAGCGCCGTTTACCCTTTGAATCTGTCATTCCTGGATAATGTTCATAGCCATCGTATCGCTCGTCGTCGCTTTTGTTCCGACTTCAGATAAAGTACAGTGAGTGTCACCCAAAATCGTACAGGCACGTTGCTTTACTATTTTTTGTTAAATCTCTGAATTACTTCCGATTTTCGCATTGAAATACTCTGTTTCACAAAGAACGTAACAATTTTATTCCTTTATTAACAAAACTAAAGTTATTTCAATTGTAAAAACAAAAATATATTCGGTTTTAACACTATTACAAGAAAAATTAACAGTCAGTAAAAATCGTACAGTGTACCGTGTTCTCAAAAAATTTGTATAAAAAAATTTTTAAATTATCGAGTTATTGTTCAATACATATTTAGTTGGAAATCCTTTATTGCCTGCTGCAGCCTGCCGTCGTTTAGGTATCGATGCAACCAGTTTTTTGCAGTAGTTTGGTGAAATGCTTAACCACTCCTCTTTCAGAGCTGTTTCTGAGTCTCCAATTTTAGATATCGAACGACTTCGTATTTTTTGGTCCAAGTGATTCCAGACATGCTCAATTACATTGAAATCCGGTGATTGAGCGGGCGCTTTAAGAACTTTGGAGCAATTAAACAGCGTCCACATACGACAAGAATGCGCGGTATGCCTTGGGTCATTGTCAGCATACAGTTTAACCCTTTGCAGCACGGTGGTAAGACGTATATATCACCTAGAATACTACCATTTTTTTCAGTTTTCAAGTTCTTGTGACTCGACTTTTATGATTCTACATTGAAATGTACTGTATTTACATGTTCATGGTTCAAAATTTTACGTATACGGTATACGGAGGTTTTCGGAGTCGCTGATTCCGAATTTATTATTAGATTTTCGAAATTCAAAATTGCGGGTGGAATATGGCAGACACAATATAGAAGTCATAAGTATAGGTACCATATTTTTTGTTGTTCAAGAAAGGAACATTTTTTCAAGTTGGTAACAACAATTACTACAGCTCTCAACCAAACCCGGAGACACGAACAAGGACGCAGCAGCTATCATCTCCATTTTTTTTGTATTTTTTTGGCATCCCTGAATGCAGACCTCTACGCTAGAGCTTCCATTACATTCATGCTGATGCCAAACGCGGACGCAAGACGTGAAACTTTAGAAACTGGTAATCGGTGGGCAAATTAATATTGCAAAATATTGTTTTTTTTTTCTTTCTAAAATGCCGAAAAGAGTGGAACTAACGGAGTTACCAAGTGATGCAGAATCCGCTGATGGACTTTGTGATTCATCGGATGATGAAAATTGTACAAACGAAGGCACAAGTGTACTACAAAATGATTCTGATGATGACTGTTCTGAAAACGAAATTGAATATCAATATTGAATATTGAATATCAAATTCGTAATCAGCGACCGCGGAAACCCCCATATACAAATTTCCATATTGATATGAATAAGTTTTACTAATGTTGTCGGCCATATTGGATCCGCCATATTGGATTGCTGAATTTCAAAAATTTGATTACATATTCCTTATCAGCGACCCCGAAAAGCCCCAGGGCGACTATTTTCATTGAAAAAAAGTTATCTGAAAAATGTATGCTTCAAAGGGTTAAATGTGTTCAAAATACCCATTTTCTCGGCACTTTTTTTAAGGTTACTCTTTAGTATATCTAAATACTTCCATTGATTAATGCGGCCGTGTATAAAAACTAGATTTCCAACGCCAAGAGATGACATACTCCCCCGCACCATTAATGAGTCTCCACCATGTTTTACTGAGGGTCGCAAATTTTTGGGATCCATTTCTGTATTTGGTTTTCTCCAAACATTCACCTTACCATCCGATGTAAACATATAAATTTTGATACGTCTGTAAAAATTACGTCATTCCAGAACTCTGGGGGCTGTTTAAGGTACTCTTTTGCAAATTCCAAACGTCGTTTTCTATTGCACTTGCTGATGAATGGTTTATTGCGTGCAGTGCGTCCATGGTAATAATTTTTTCTTTGAACTCTTTGTACTGTGGAGTCGCTCGCATAATTTTTTAGGTAAATGTTAAGGTCTGCGACAATTTTAGGAGCGGAAATGCCTGGATTAGCTTTAACTTTCCTTATTAGCCAACGTTCATCACTTCCAGTTAGCTTGTTCATTGACGATTTTTTGTTCTCGACTCGACTCGGTTTTCTTGTTTCTATCTCGAAATTATGTATCGAACTGTGCTTTGACCAGAGGCGTACCTGGAGGACGTGGCGCCCATGGCAGCGAAAAAATTGCGCCCCTCCCCTCTTTTTTCTATAAATTTATGAATGTGTTGTACTTAATCTGTAGAATACGTTTTTAATTCTTATGAATTTATAAAAATTTGTATAATAATTTAATAAGAAATACTTCGTATTTGTTTTAATATCATAATGTTTAAGAATGGAAATTAAATTTGCATTTTCAAGATAATATATTATTTCAGGATGCTGATTTTTAATAATAACATTACATGTTTAACCCTAGAAAGGTAATCTTCGTCGATTCGACGAACACCACATACATTTCTTCAAATTTCTCCTTATTCTCCGATCTGATTGCTTTCTCTTTTCGTATGATCTCAGTTGGCGATGTGCTTTCGCGGAATACAAGGTTTTGCAGCATGAGCGCAGCGTAAGTTTTCCTTTTTTATAGAAAAACAAAACTAGGCTTCGTCGAATCGACGAAGAATACCATTAACGTGACTTTTTGCAACTGAATACGAGTACTTTACATTGCATTTCAGTATTTCAAAATGTCCCGGAATTCGGAGTTATCGGAAGAATTAATTGATAAATTGTTTCGAATTGGTTAATTAATTAATTATTAATCAGTTAAGTTTATTAGTTAGTTAGTTAATTAGTGTACAAGTAAGTTAGTTAAATAGTTAATTAGAATTGTAAAAAATTAATTATATTTTTAAATTTTTTTGCTTTTTATTTATTTTTTAAGGACTTATAATTGTGTTTCTGTCTTCATAAAGAAGCTATGTATTGTTCTTCCCTTTCTTTTAATTTTAATTCTTTTTTTAACTTCTGATACTCATTCCGATCTCAAAAATAAATGTACCTCAACACAAATTATTGAAAAATACACAAATAATTTTTAAAAATATGTACGGTGCGAATTATTTACACAAAAATGTCTAAGTATAATTATAAAATTAAGTTGGAGTTTATACGATTTCTAATACTTCCAAAAATCGGAGTTGAATACGACTTCGTCGATTCGACGAAGATTACCAACAACGTATGTAAAATATGATTACCCTTCTAGGGTTAAGGTTATATTTAAATTATTTATTAAAAGATCTCGCATCGTTACAATAATATTTCTTCACTAATTTGCTACTACTTTCGAAGCCTTCGTAAAAATTACAGATGTACTTTTCTTGCTTTTTTTGACGCAAATTCATTGATGAGATCATCGAAATCCGTTTTTTCAGTTTCATCCCTTTCTACGCTTAGTAACGCCAAATCGAACAATCTTTCTTGACCCATTGTAGCTCTTAAATAAGACAGTATAAGTTTCAACTTGCTGAAGGATCTCTCGCAGCTAGCAATGGAAACTGCTATTGTCAGTAGAATTTGAATTGCGACGCGAAGATTCGGGAACACGCTTTCATCTCCGAACTGAACAATGAATTCGAGGAGTGTTTCTGGACTTGAAATGGTGTTTTTTCGGCTCGTGAGCAACATCTTGCAGTCAAGAATTTCTTCGTAAAGTTCATTTCCATCAATATCACTCGCGTAGAATTGACCTAGCTGGTTGCATTTTTTTTTTGAGATCGTATTCTTTTTCGCGATAAATAAGACCTTGGACATCGAGAAGAAATCCAAATTTTTCATCGATTTCATTCAACCGTACGAATCTTCCGTTCATTTCTTGAAATAGACGATCAACTGTTTCTTTCAAAACTTTATTCATTTCTTCCATGGCATTCAAACCTGCATCAATTGAAGTCTCACCAGCCATATTTTTTATTCTTCTTCGGCATCTTTCAGTTGCAACGTCCCATTTTTGACATAAAATTATCCCTTCCTCGAGTGAACTATCAATGATGGCCTCTCTTTCATTTTCGAAATAATTTTGAAGAGCCTTCAAATCTTCAGCAGCATCGTGAAAATTCATCGTGGGATCTTGCACCCTCTTTTGAACACGGTCAATGCGGATTAGTATTTTATTCCAAAATCCCAGCAAAATCAAGAAATCATACTTCAACATTCTGTTGAATAGTTGCTGGGCATCACTTCTTGTTTCACTTGTTTGATTCTTGTCCTCGGTAATTTCTTCAAGAACTTCCAGAATTTTCTCCAAATGGTTGTTAACTGGCTTTATTGCTTCTACGTCTTTATTTAAAACTGAAGTTAAAAATCGCGATTGAATATAAAAAGTTGAGGTGTCACTTTGCGCCCCCCCCCCTAGAGTGGCGCCCATGGCACGTGCCCTGCTTGCCATACCCTAGTTACGCCTCTGGCTTTGACTTCGATTTATAATTTTACCAATTTCACCATAAGATTTACCGTTTTTGTGGTGCTCGATTGCAAGTTCACAAATGTCAATAGGTGTCTGCTTCATTTTTTGTTTAATTCAGAAATATAGGAGAAGAAATCTTTATAAACTATTCAAAATTAAATTTAAAGTAACAAATTGCGCTGTCAGTTTCCTTTACGATTTTTTTTAGGGAAATACCCAAATTTCTCATACTAATAGTCAGTTGTACGATTTTCAGTGACGCCCACTTACCGTACGATTTACAGTGTTATCAAAATTTTTGCAAAAGTGGTAAACATTATGAACATTATTTTGATTGCAAATTACGCTTGTTTATATATCACACCAAAAACAGCATTGTGTTTTTTAATCATAAACTGAAACACAATACAATATCTTTAAAAGTGAAGTAATGACTGCTGTACGATTTTGGATGTATGTTTTGCAGATACTGTAGATGGCCTGCCAAGAGAAACATTCTTGTATTTGCAAAGGCTTGCAGCCACAGCTTCACGGAAATCTGGTAACTTGAATGTTTCTTTTTCACCTTTATTGGCACGTCGATATAATATGAAGGCATTTGTCATAATCATATCTAACAAATGATAGAAGATTCGCAGCGCACAGTTACGTGTCTTCAACCGGATATGATATCTGCCTATCAAGCCGTCCATCAAATCCACACCACCCATATGGGCGTTGTATTCCTTAATTATGTGTGGGCATTGGACATCTACATATTCTATCTTCCTTCGGTCATACCGAGGTATTGTACCGGCTTGTGAGGATGTTGCTGCTTGTGCAAATTGTTGAATACCAACATAAGTAGAAGCTAAGCGAACTACCTTGGTGTCCTTCCACAAAACGGTTGAAACTTCGACGCCGTATGCTGATCCAGTGCATTCCTCGTAATACCCACGATCAGCCTTGGTCAATTGTCCGAATTATCCGAAGGAAACTTACATTGAGGTATTCTATTTGATCGAATAGTACCCAATGAATATATACAGCGCGCACGGAGATATACCAACAGAGGAACCGAAGTGTATAGATTATCGAAATAAATTATGTGAATTGGGAATTGTTTGTGAAAGCCACACGACTACGTTAGCTGCAGCTCCTAGGTCGGGTGAGCCAGGAAGGACCACATTATCACCAGTCCCATTATAAATCTCAAACCGATATAAAAACCCATTGAGTCGCAAAGCACGAAGAATTTAATTCCCATTTGTGCGGTTTGGTTGGCATATATTGACGCAGGTGATAACTCATCTTCGTTGCGCACATCTGCTCATCCACGCATAAACGAGAAGTTTTTGGAATGGAATCAAATCTTTCGTTTAGTTTGTCCGAAATGAATCTGATCCTAAACAGGGGATCATAACCAGTTTGCCCTTTCCGTACTTGATTTTCCTCATTCGCAAAACTTTGATGGTTATTCTGATGAGAGAGCGAGAAAAATGCGACCTGGAACTGAAGTGGGGGAGAGGGTCATAATTGGTCCCTAAACTCCTCAAAATACTGCCAGATTTTAACTAAAACACTTTTTACCAAAACATCGGTACATTATTTTTCGTTGGAGGGGTGAAAGAGGAGGTATATCGCATTCGCCCATTTCTACCGCCACCTCTATTTGATTCACTATTAAACAAACGCAATAAACGTATACAATTTAAATCCATTACACCGCTTACGCAGTAGTGCACATATTTCATACCGCACAAAAAAAGTTCCCGCTAACCGGAATGATCGTCTACAGACGGTCATTGGTTTTCTGTTGCTTAAGGGGGGTCAAAAAAATCGATTTTTTTGTTCATGCATTTTTGGATTAATACATGATTGTAGAATACGCCCCCAAAATTTTAAGTTGAAATCTTTCGAATTACGGAAGCAATTTATCGAAATAGGTAGCGGTGTCGAGCGCGCCGAGCCGCTGAAGCAAAACTTTGAACGCGTTTTTCTCAAAACTACATTTTTTGACCTTGCGGAAGTGATTTAGGCCACACGAGTTGAGCAATAGCTACGAAATTTTAAACAGTCATTTATCAAGGTCTTAGCTATGGCACGAACTAGGATCTTCAAGAAATAATAATTTTTTCTCATTAAAAATAGAAATTTGTATTGAAAAAAGTAGGTAAAAATTGAGTTTTTTAGTCAAAATCGCATATATCCTTCATTTTTCATTTTTTCTTTAAAATCCTAGTTCCAGCCATAGACAAAAGGATACAGAATAAGAAAAAATTTCATTTTTGTGTTTCAAGTCATCTCAAACAGCGGCAGGACTTCCGCGAGTAAGGAAGTCCTGCCGCCATTGCTCGATGGCCCCCTCCCTCCCTTTGCATATTTTATCTTGAAACTTTTTTTACTTGTACAATAGACATATACCTACACCTGAAAAAAAACCTTTCCAGTGTTTATCTTAAAAACCTTCCCATCAAAAATTTTTCAAAAAAAACATGTTTTCTCGGCCGCACAAGGTAGAAACCTGCCTTAAGCAGTAGCGGCTTAACGGGGGGGGCGGAGGGGCGGACCGCCCCGGGCGCCGGGCTGCGGGGGGCCCCCGAGAGAAGCTTGTATATAAAAACATAGTGAAATCAATAAAGTGTACCAGGTAGATGACGTACACTTATTTCTCTGAGTAGCAATTGTCAAAGTATCAATTTATTTGTGTCAGTTCGATTAACCTTTATTTTTGTTGTCGCTAAAATAGCACAAAATTTAAAATTGACTTTCAGTACTCCAGAAATATATATTTTCGTAATGCATTTTATGTTAGAAAAACATAGAAACTGCATTGCCGGTCGTTTTTTTGCAGAGATAGCACGTTTTTTCTGGTATGTAATTGCGTTTTTTGTGTCGGTTTTGGTGCAGAAGGTTTTTTTCAAAAAAAATGTATTTTGAAATTTTTTCATACAGCACAGACGAGTTTTTTTTTTTTTTTTTTTTTTTTTGTATAAATGTATTTTGAAATTTTTTTTTTTTTATTTTTTTTTTTCATACAGCACAGACGAGTTATGGTGCCTCAAAGGGGATGATGTGCACTCTATGGCAGATCCGTACTCGGAAATAAAGCCTCCCACCTCTCTTCCCAATCTCCCTCTTCGCCTTCTCGTGGAGGCACCGTTAACCCCGACTGGAGACTGGGTACCCAACCCCAGTGGAAGGAAGGGGAACAAAGGAGGTAGGGTGATCTGGTCCTCCTAGAGGGGGTTGGGCACAAGGTTGACAGCCTAGTCCCACAAAACCTAACCTGTCGTGGAAGCTAATATGAAGCCTCGGATAAGAAACGAAAAACCAAATCGACGACCCGGAACTCGAAAAAAGGACTACGATTTAAAACTATTTACTTGGAATGTCCGTACGCTTTATCAAAGTAGAGCCCTCCAAAGTTTGGCGGACGCACTTGAACCATATAAAGGCAGCATTGTAGCAGTTCAAGAAGTAAGATGGACAGGCACGGGAACATTACACAACCCCAGATACGACTTCCACTACAGCTGTAACCCACAACATCACATCTTTGGGACTGGATTTCTTGTCCTAGGCAAGGCTCGCCAGAATGTGATCGACTTCCAACCAATCAATGACAGAATGAGCTTTATCGGAATACGGTCCAAATTCTACAATATTAGTATAATTAATACCCACTTTCCGACCGAAGATAAATCAGATGATGAGAAAGAAGCTTTCCTTGACGCACTGGAACGCACTTATGAATTGTGCCCTAAACATGACATGAAAATCATCATAGGAGACATGAACGCCAAAGTGGGAAGAGAAGAAATATATCGGAAACATGCCGGCATGCATAGTCTGCACGACACTAGCAACGACAATGGAACGCGTCTCATCAATTTTGCCGCGACTAAAGATATGTGTATTGGCAGTACCATGTTTGAAAGGCGAAACATACACAAGATCACTTGGGTCTCTCCAGATCGCAAAACAATGAATCGGATAGACCATGTCCTAGTTGACAGGAGACACAAATCGAGCCTGCTCCAGGTGAGAAGTTTCCGCGGCGCAAATGTGGACTCCGACCATTTTTTAGTAGCGGCCCGTATCCGCGCAAGGATAGCAAGTTCAAAAAAATACTCACCGAAAAAACCCCATAGAACAAACGTGGAAGCCCTTGCTGTGCTAGATATAGAACAAAACTTCCAAAAGGACCTCGATGAGTTACTAAGTCAAGTGACCTTTTCAAAAAGCGTAGATGAAGTATGGGCCAGTATGTCAGAAAGTATAAAACACGTAGCTGATAAAGTTTTGGGGAAATCTGCAAGTCAAAGGAAAGATACCTGGTTCGACGAAGAATGCAAAATAGCCACCGATAAAAAGAATAAAGCTCGCAAGGCAATTATAAACCGCACAACACGCCAATCCACAGAAAATTATGCTAACCTGCGCCGTGACGAAAAGAAACTGCACCGAAGGAAAAAGAGAGCGTTTAACCCAGCATTGGTGTGGTGGGGTATACCATACCCCAGAGGTTGTATTTTTGTAAATAATACGGATATCAGTTTTATGTGGGCACTATTGCTTCTAGTAGCTGTTTATAACAGTCCAACCATACACATTTGCTATCCAAAAACATCTTAAGTGTGACCAGATTTGAGTCACATCCCGCTAAATTTCATTGGGGTATGACATACCCCACCACACCAATAACGTAACTTTTTGTGTAAATGATTTTGAATTAAAATTTTTATTTTCGATGGTCTAGTAGTCATCGATTTGTTAAAAAATTCACCGTACGGAAAAATAAGAGGCAAATACCAACTGCCCAACTCCTACGTGCAAGAAAAGCTCCCAGTTCAGTATTCGCATTTCGTCGCCGTAGACAACGAATGTCGAATGTTCCATTGAATTTAATAGCACATACGACAGTCGTTTTCATCGTATCATATGTTCCAAAAAATATAATTAATACACAAAAATATCATTATTCTGTAAATCCTTGAAATAAAGCGAAGCTGTAGCAAAACGTCCTCAGTACAGCACTCGATGTTCGGTTTGTCCGAGAGCAAAAACCTTATACGACTTGCGAAAAATGCGCTAATTTTGAGACCCTGTAATTCGCTCCTCTTTCAGGTTAGCTACCAAAAATTTAATGTCACATAACTATATGTATTTCATTTTTAAAACAGACTATGTTTTTTGGAAAATTATATACAGAAATTTTTTTAAACCCCATTATATGAAGTCAACTTATAAATATCGGTACTTTTCGTTTATTTTTGTTATATTTGATATTTTCTTTTACAAATTGCTTGCACATGAAGTGCTTTTGTATTTTCTTGCGTAAAAGTAAATGAAGAATAATATAAAATTGCTATATTTTATATTTGTGTTGTTTCGTGAGGTTGCTGCTATAACAAGTCTTGGGGTATGTCATACCCCACCACACCAATAACGTAATTTTTTTCCACTACACCAACGCCGGGTTAACAAAGAGAAGTTCAAACAATTGGATGAAGATTTCAGTCGGTATAATTCCCGTAATTTTTTCAAAAATATTAACCTTGAAAGACGCGATTTCCATCCGAAAACTTACTACTGTAAAGATAAAGAAGGCACGCTCCTAACGGAAAAAAGTAAAATTCTTGATAGGTGGGCAACATATTTTGACGAACTCCTCAATAGGAACATATCTGAACGGACAACCTCGGCCCCTCAGCCAGCCCCCACGGAATCGGATGAGGAACTTACCTTCGAAGAATTTATAGCAGCGATCAAGACGCAAAAAAACAACAAATCGTGCGGAATCGGCGAGATACCAGCTGAACTTTTCAAGCACATGGGCGATAAAAACCTATATGCTATTTTCAAGTTAGTCCGCAAAGTCTGGGAAGAAGAATGCATGCCAAAAATGTGGGAAGTCGGTATTATTTGCCCCTTACATAAAAAAGGCGATACGCTGCGCTGTGAAAATTACCGGCCAGCAGCGACAGCATTTATAAAATTGTTTCAAGTATTTTGAATACGAGACTTAAGCCACACGCAAAACGCATTATCGGCAGTTATCAGGCCGGCTTTCAAGGAGGCAGATCAACGATTGACCAGATTTTTGTTCTGAGGCAAATTCTGGAAAAGTCCCGCGAGCACGACATAACGACATACCACCTCCTCATCGATTTTAAAGCAGCGTGAGACAGCATAATTCGGTCCCAGCTCTTTTCCGCCATGGCCGAGTTTGGCATCCCCGATAAGCTTATACGACTGACGCGTGCCACGATGCAAAGTGTTAAAAATGTCGTTAGAGTTCAAAACGAATTGTCACGCGAATTCACGACACTCAACGGACTCCGGCAAGGGGACGGACTCTCATGTCTCCTCTTCAATATCGCCCTCGAAAAGGTTATTAGGGAGTCTGGAGTGAACTTACAAGGAACAATCTTATTCAAATCGGTCCAATTGCTGGCTTATGCAGACGATATAGACATAATATCCACCTCTCTGCCTAGCCTGGAAGAATCCTTCAAAAAGATCGAAGCGGCAGCTAAAAATATGGGCCTCATAATAAACGAAGCCAAAACCAAAGTGTTAATTACAACTTCATCGGACTCTGTCAGAAGTAAAGTGGGCCAAAACCTCAATATACACCCTTATATCTTTGAAGTGGTTAAGGACTTCAGATACCTTGGGGTAAATGTCAACGACGCCAACAAATTGACCACAGAGATCAACCACAGAATACTTGCTGCAAACCGCTGTTATTTCTCGCTTTGTAATCATCTAAAGAGCCGCCTATTAGATAGGAAAACCAAGATATGCTTGTACCGTTCAATTATATTACCGACATTGCTTTATGGCAGCGAAACTTGGACTCTGAGCGAGGCAGACAAACAAAAGCTGCTAGTTTTCGAGAGGAAAGTTTTGCGCAGAATTTTTGGTGCGGTCTGCGATAACGGCGAATGGCGGAAGCGGTACAACCACGAACTGGAAAAGCTGTACGCGCACCCATCTGTGATTACAACAATAATGGTCAACAAACTCAGATGGGCCGGCCACATCCAACGCGCGAATGCTGTATACCCGCCACAACAAATCCTTTATGGAAAGTGCCATCGAAACAGAAGAAGGGGCCGCCCGCCACTTAGATGGATTGACGGCGTGGACGATGACGCCCGGAGTCTGGGAATTAGAGCTTGGAGAACGCAAGCAAGAAATAAAAACGACTGGAGGCTTATACTGCAGCAGGCGAAGACCCGACCAGGGTTGTCCAGCCAACTATGATGATGATGTCAGACGAGTTATAAACTCTGACATTTGTTAGCATAATGACAATAACTGTCAGAAAATAAGTGTACGATGAAGAGAGAGTTCCTGCTATCTGGCACACTTTATTAATTTCACTATGTATAAAAATTTAAAGTTTTTCAAAACTGAAACTTGTAAAAAACTATTTGCGCTCCACAATGGTTGTTGAAAGGTTGTTTGTCACTTTTATCAATTGAAAGAGACAGAGTATCGACAACTGACTTTGAAATTGCAATAACAAATTCAGTTCAATAAAAGCAAGAAAACATCCTTTCTAAATAACAATTGCTTGCAAATTTTCAAAAAATTTTCCCTCGAAGATTGCAATATTTAATTTTTAACTTAAAATTTTGTGCAAAGTATGCAAATACAAAATTCTAAGTTAAAAATTAAGTATCGCAATCTTAGAGTTTGCTAGTGCGAATTACGCAGTTACTTAACCTCATTAAACTTTGTAGACGTCAAACAAATTTACAGTTATTATTATTATTTTTATAATTATTGGTTGGATAACAACACATCGTCCCGGAAATCCGGTTTTCTTCTTTGATAGACTCTTTTATATTACGAAAGCAATTCTATGCTCCTTGTAAGTAAGCTACTGCTACTGGGTTTTATAAAATATTTCTGTACATTTCTAAACTACTCGACACGAAAAATGCACCTAAAAATAAAAGTGTTTTCTAGACTGGAACTTTGAAATAGAATAAAATTTAGATGTATGAATCTACAGACTGAAATCCAAATCATGTATCATATGTTTTCCCTACCTGACATATTTTGGTCCTAACACTTCAAAATTGAAAATTTAGTTAAAAGGATGTCTTTCATTTGATACCCATATTTCCATCATTGCACAACCGCATATATTTAAAAAAATATTTGAAATGTGTATGTCCTTAAAATTTTAAAGTTTTTTAAAAAGGACTTTGGGCCAGAAAATGAAAAACTGACTATGCCAGATTACTATAAATGAAAAAAAATCAATTTTTCATGTTTGGATGTCCCTAAAGAAGAAAGGATTTGAAATAAACCAGATTTAAGGACACAGCCTGAAAGCTGCAGAACATAGATACATAGTTTTCAAAATTTTGAAAAAAAATTACTTTTAGCGCTGTAATTGAGCAAAATGTTAAACGTTAAAACTATAAACTAAACTATAAATGTTTGTAAAGAAGTTAGGTTAGGTTAGGTGTGCGACCCAGAGGCCGCACTTCCACTCGGAGGCCAAAATGACCCATTGTGAATCCCTTCTTGGACGGTTCTGGAGCTAGCCAGTGGCTCTCAGTCCGGGGCAAATCAGTTCGACCTCTTGATGAAGGAGATTAGTTCCGAAATTTCACCTATTGCCGCGCAAGCCAAGTCCGCCAGGAACCTTGACCCCAGGGTACGGAGAGCCGAGCTGCGTTCCTGCAGAGCCGAGCAGTTGGATCGTTTCCACTTCTTCTTCATCTCCACAGCTTCTACAGACATCACTGGACGAGAGGCACCATTTGACAAGCATGGATCCAATGGCGCAGTGTCCAGTAATGACTCCAACAAGCTCCCTAATAGAGCTTCGACTCAGGGACAGTACAAATCGTGTTTTCCTCACGGAAAGGGAAGGCCATATTGCCCGGCAGGTACTACAATCAGTTCTGCTCCGCGCAGTGCGACAACTCTGCACTACCTTTGATTTCACAGTGGCTGATTCCAGCGCTTTAAGAGCTGCCTGACTATCCACACAGATTGTGATATCCGTGGGTGATAATCCGCTGTCTCGGATTAGTTCAGTAGCTTTCCAGATTGCAAACATCTCCGCCTGAAAGATGGTACAGAGGTCCGGGAGTCTGAAAGACCGTTGTGCCCCTAGTAAATCTGAGTGTAGACCAGCTCCTGTACTTTCCTCCATCTTAGAACCGTCTGTGAAGATGGTGATGGAGGCGTCTCTTGTCACACTTGTAAGTCCGCATTCTTCCCTTGAGGGAAAGGAGGTAAGTGCGAGCGAATCAAAATCCAGGTGTGGAATCAGATAGTCCGTTCAGGAATCTAATTGATGTTGTGTACCTGGCCTCGTAAATTACCTTAGAATCCCCGAGTGTCCATAAACGTGCTCTTTCCACAGGTTGGCCCCTCTCAGCCTGAGAGCGCCTTTTGCGGCACAGCACTTAGATTAGATTAGATTGATTGGGGCTAGACATTGGCTGTATATGGCACTGCGCTCATTTTGAACTATTGTGCCTTGCCCGAGTTCAGTACTGGAAGAGACTATTTCCTCCTATTTTCTCAAAGAACATTTTGATTCTTGCGAGATCAATTTCAGACAGATGGGTAGTCTGTAGTATTTCCTTGCCTAGTGCCTGCTTTCTTGCATGAACTAAGGCCGAACATTCAGTGATCAGGTGTATGGAAGTCTCGTCATCCTCCATGCAAAATCTACATATTTCACTGTCTGTTAATTTCAGACGGGTCTTATGTTTGTTTATCAGACAGTGTCCGCTGATTACTCCTGTCATGAGTTTTAGTTCCGGTCTACTCAAGCGCAGGAGAAATTTTGCATTTCTGCTTGAGTATAGCGGGAAATAGGCTTTGGTACATTCATTTCATTTCATACATACATACCATACCTATTGATTTTGACCATCTTGCATTTGCTTTGATCAAGTATTCTTGCTTAATACAACCCTTGTAATGAGATTTTCTGACAGCTAAGATCGGTTCGGGTCCAAATGGTCGCTTTCCAGCTCCCTCCCTTGCCAATCTGTCTGCATCCTCATTACCATCATAGCCGCAATGTGCTGGAATCCAGTGTATTATCACCCGATTCCCTGTTGACAGTTGTTGGAGAATATTAGCTGTCTCCCATACCAACTTAGAGGTAAATGTCGACGCGTGCAAGGCTCTTATTGCGGCCTGGCTGTCTGACATTATGATAATCATTTTCCGATGATAATCCTTTTCTCTGGCACACTGATTGATAGCACAGACTTCCGCTTGGAAGACGGTTGCTAAACTACCAAGGCTGACTGACATTTGGGTACTGGAACTATATATCCCAGACCCTGTGCCTTCTCCAGTCTTGGATCCATCAGTGTACCAGATAATGTCATCACAGGTAAGACTGATTTTTGAATTGTCCCAGTCTACTCTGTTAGGAATATGTGTCTTATATTTCCTGTGTAAGATGTGTCGCGGAGGCATCGGGTCAAGAGGCAACCAAAAGCTTCCGTCGCGCCTCCGTTTCTTAACAATGGAGCGGTGACCGCCTGCATGTAGATCTTGTAGTATAAATCCACTATGCATCAGTCTATGTGTACTAATGACCGCATTCATTTGTACGGTTAGGTCCAACGGCAAAACTCCCAATATTAAATTGAGAGCAGCTGTTGGCGTTGTGCGAAGGCAGCCAGTGATGCAAGAGTTAATTACTCTTTGCAACCGTTCCAGTCTGTTCGCAGTCGTTTTCTCTGTGGTTTTTTTCACCATACTATCGCCCCATAGGTGATGATGGGGAGAATGACCAGGGTGTAGATTTTTTGAAGCCATATCGGTTTCGTTCCCCAGTTTTTGCCACAGATTCGTTTACAAGTCCAGAGAGCGTTGCTCGCCCTCTGAATAGTACGATTTATGTGAGGCACAGCACTTAATGAACTGCGCTATTGGGTGGAGATGTTGAATCATCTCTAGGCCTGCCTGGAGGTGCTTTTGACGGTTCCTGCTATTCCTATAGCCGCCAGTCTCTGCACCTTCGTCAGTTGCGTCGTCAAGGACCTAGTGTCCTTGGCCAGCCACCAGACAATGGCTCCGTAACATAAGATCGGCCGAATGATCGCTGTATACATCCAGTGGACAATGCTCGGTCGCAATCCCCACTTTTTCCCGAAGGCCTTCTGACAAACGTAGAAGGCATTCAAGCTCTTCTTCACCCGCTCTTCCACGTTGCGCCTCCAAGAAAGCTTGGAGTCGAGTATGGTGCCAAGGTATTTCACCTCGGGTGAGAGGGTGATAGTAATGCCGCTAAGTTTCGGCAGTCTAAACTCCGGTATTTTGTATCCCCGGGTGGACAGTACCATAACCGTCTTTGAGGGGTTAACCCCTAGACCGTTCTGCTCTGCCCACCTAGAGAGTTCTCCTAAAGCAGACTCCATGAGATCACTGTTGGTGGACAGAAATTTTCCAGGGATCAGGATAGTGATGTCGTCCGCATATGCTACTACTCGTAGCCTCCTCGATTCGAAGATCTCGAGGATGTTATTTATCACAAGCAGCCACAGCAGAGGCGAAAGGACGCCCCCCTGAGGTGTGCCCCTTGTGGTTAACCTCCTCACCGAGAACGAGCCTAGACTGGAGTGAACCTTTCTGCTACTAAGCATGTCACTGGTCCACCTCACCACTTTCTCGTCCACTTCGAATTTTCTAAGTGCACTGGTTATTGCCTCTAAAGTGACGTTATTAAACGTGTTGACGTTTCCCCTCAATATCGAGGAAAGCGGCTAACGTATACTCCTTGACGTTCAGCGATTTTTCGATCATCTGAACAACTTCATGCAATTCGCTGTCTATAGATTTTCCCCTGCAATACGCATGTTTCGTCCTGTACTGAACTGTGCCACTCCCCTGACACAGACATCAACCAGCCTCTCCAAAGTCTTAAGAAAGAACGATGACAGGCTGATCGGTCTGTAGTCTTTTGCAGTGATGTGGTTGGACTTCCCCGCCTTGGGGATGAACACCACCCTAACCTCCTTCCAGGCGCGTCGTACATAGCCTTGTTGGAGAGATTCCCGGAAGATTCGCACCAAGACTTCCTCCTTAAACCATTGCAGCATAGCCGGAATGACATCATCGGGACCCGGGGATTTATACGGGTTGAAGGTGTCTATCACCCATGCCACTTTGACCTCATCGATAATCCCCTAAACTAAAACATCTGGTCGTGACGAGTGCTGTCTATAAGGCGTGGTCGCTTCAACAATACTCGTGCACCAGGAAAGTGGGTGTTCATGAGAGTCTCTAGAAGCTACTCTCTCGATTCTGTCCACGAGCCGTCAGGTTTCCTAATGCTGCCAGGGGTATGTGATGCCCCAGCTAGCACCTTGCGAAGTCTGGCGGCCTCGTTAACATTGTCGAGGGATTCGCATTAATTCCTCCAATCATCCCGCTTGGCCGCCCTAATAGTCTTCTTAAACTTATTAAAGCTAGTCTTGTAGGCTCCCCAGTATTCTTCAGTTCGGCTACGTTTAGCCTTATTGAAGAGACGTCTAGTATCTGTTCTAAGTTGTCGTAGCTCTGGGGTCCACCACACCACGTTGGTTTTCCGTGGAGCTCGACTTTTAGGACAAGATTCGTTAAAAGACTTGTTAAGTACTTTCGTCAGAGGATTAACTGACCTGTAAATGTTGTTCCTCTCGAATGTAGCACTCGCTTTGCGCGATGCCAGTTTCTGAGAAACTAGTGCACTTAATGTAGGCCAGTTAGTCTTCCTCGGATTCCTATAGGTTTGTGGACTTCCAACTTCTATGGCCACTGAAAAGACTATACAGTTGTGGTCCGAGAACGAAAATTCCGTCAGTACTTTCCAGTCGACTACAGAGAAAGTGTTGGAGTCGGTAACTAAGGTAATATCTACTACTTCCTCCCTAACCCTGTTGTGAAAAGTCGGCGTATTGCCTCTATTACACAGCACAAGGTTAGAGCCAAGAAGAAATTCAAAAATTAACTCACCCCTACTATTGGTGTCGGAACTTCCCTACAGCATGTGGTGTGCATTGGCGTCACACCCGATGATGAGGTCGAGCCTCCGTGATCGGGCGTGCGCAGCAAGGTCCCGGACTACCTTCGGCGGTGGTTCCTCAACTTCGAAAGGCATGTATGCGGACGACAGGATCAGGTCTCTCCCATCGCGTCGTTCGCATGCAGCCACACACATGTCACCAGTACTTTAATGGGACAAAAGACACAAATTAATGCACTTTCTATATAAAATACAGGCTCGTATCTTACCTTCACCGCGTGAATGAAGCAATCTAAATTGACTTGAATACAACCCACAGACCCTATTTCCGACGATCCAGGGTTCCTGAATTAGAGCCAAGTCAACTCCGGTCTCCTCAAGGAACTGCATAAGGTCGTGGGTGGCGACTTTAGAGTGGTGAAGGTTTATCTGCACTAACATCAGCCTTCCCCTGTGTGACGCGCTCCTTATTAGGGAAGCGAGCTTTGAGGGAACCCAAACCGAACTTAACAACTCCCAAGGAGTCCCGCAGATGGCCAAAGGATGATTGATCTACCGCGATCACGAGCTCCTTGCCCGCCTCATTTTGGCAAGTAGTGGAGGTTATAACTCTCCACTCTCCTGGGTTAAGGCCACTATTCTGCCGGCCTATCAGCTTCACCTTGTCGGCGTCCTCCATAACTGGAGGGGGACCCACAGTATGACGATAGGCCGGAGTGGCAGACGGTCACGAGGTATGAGCTCGAGTTTTGCCCCCTGTCAGAGGGGCTCAAGACCGCCGATAGTGCGCACCAAGAAGTTGAGGGACTCATTGTTGCCACAACCGACGATTTTGATACCCTTCTGCCAGCCAGCGCCGACGAAATCAATTTCGCCGTTGGCCGCCACGAGCATCGCTCGCAGAATGCGCACCTCTACAGATAGCCAGTTTTCCGGGCGATTTTTCCCATCAGGATCGCTCCGGTCCACTACGGCAATCTGCAATTCCTGTGGAGAAGAGAAGCTAGCTGAGGGCTTCAGCTTTTTCCCCTCCCCTGTCGGCTGGTCGTGACCAGATCTTCCCCTTTTTACGGCCTTTTCCTGAAAGTGAGGGCTAGCCTGTGTGGTGGTCTCCTGCGCCTTTTGCCTGCTTAATGCAGGTTTGGGCGCCTCCTGCTTCCCAGTAACATTAGTAGACCGCGCAGCCTGGGGTCCCGCTGCACAGCCTAAGCAGTCGTTGGATGACGACACCAGACAGCCCGCTCGCCCACTGTCTACCGCCGGTACTGGGATCCGACTCCCTGCACCGTAAAAGAGTCCTTATGGGAGCCCTCCAGAATGGTTTTGATGAAGGGGGTCGCCTTCCGCTGTGGCGTTGTAAAGAAGTTGAAATTGATTAATTTCTGCAAATTTTTAAGGTGTTTGGAAAAGTTGAAATTCATTACTTTTTTTTAATTTTAGCTGGGTTTGCGATCAATTCTCTAAAAAGTGGTTTAATGTCAGGTAAAAAAAACATAGTATTAACTAGATTAAGAATTTCGTGAAAACGAATACACAATGCAAATTAATCAGATTCAAGACAACGCAATATACGTCTCATGCAAAACAGCAACAATTTCATTCTATTCAGCATTTGATCCCTTTAAACCAGGGACATAACAGTTATAACGTTTTTAGAAAAAAGTTGGAAAATAACTGTTTCATTGTAACAAATATTTTAATTGTTACTTATAATTATTATTTTGAAATAATTATTTTTACATCTATTTATAACTATTATTCGTGACAAATATTTTTTCTGTTGCCTAATAACAGCAAGAAATATTTTTTCCATTTTTTATTTATTATTTGTTTATTTTTATTTTTTGAAAAATATTTTTTCCGTCATCGCAAACCTCTTATGAGAGAAAAATATTTTTTACGTTGCTCGTAAGGTTTAATTTTGGAAAAATATTTTTCCGTTGCTCGGTAACGTTTATATTTTGAAAAATATTTTTTCCGTTGGCAGTAACTATTATGAATGGGAATAATTTTTTTACGTTGAGTGGTAACTATTATTATGCAATATATATTTTTTACGTTACGTTACGTTTACCGGCACATAAAAGAAATAGATGTCTGATCGGTGAATGCGACTATAAATTTTCTATGGAATTAGGTTCGCCATCACCCATCACTTTTGGAAAAATCGCGAATCTAAAATTGAATTGTTAACTCTTCGATGTCCGTTTATTGAGTGAACGAAAAATTACAATTCAAGAGTATATAACACATTGGAAGATGCTTATGTACTAGTTCAGATGTGGGTTGCTTATACATATACAAGTATATTTACTCGTTATAAAATAACGCTTACATACTCCGACTCAACCCAAATCTGGCAAATGTTACAAAGAGATTTTTCAAGAGAATCGAATTCTTAACATTTCACAACATTTTCGATGCTTATCTCTAGTTAAACATTCGTCTGCTTCTTGGACTCCCAAGCTACTGGACCACCACCAAAAAATAAAACGTAGCCGCTGTATGACTTGCGGTCCATCGCATCCGACGCCCAGTCCGCATCTGTGTAACAAACAAACTCTTTATTACCAGCTTCAAAGGACAAAATACCTTTTGGTGTATTTTTCAAATATCGAAGTACATACGTGTTTCGCTGCCACAAAATGCTCTTGGTGTGGATGTGAGTTAAATTGTGACAACTTCGAAATAACGTGAGCTATGTCCGGCCTGGACACAACTGCAAGATGCATCAGCGCTCCGATAAGCGACTGATATTGTTTTTCATTGACCATGCTGCTACAGTCTGCAATTGTGCACTTTTCCAAAATTGTACCGCTCGCGTACGGCGTCTGTGCAGGTTTGCAATTCAGCAATCCCCATTCTCGCAGCAATTCGATAGTGTAGCGATGTTGATGTAAACTGATGTTTCCTCGTGGACCATTCCTCTCGATTTCCATACCCAAGTAATACGAGATCGGACCACGATCAGTGGCGTCAACGTTTTGTGTGAGATTTTGTAAAATGTAATTCATTGTTGTTTCCGTGGAACAGGCAAGAATCATGTCATCGACGTATAATGCAATCAAGTTTAGTTCATTCTTCATTAACATGACATAAACGCAATTATCGGTTGCACATTTCCGAAAACCAATTTTTTCCAAGATCTCAGAAATTTTCTTGTTCCATTCACGACCAGCCTGTTTCAGCCCATACAAACTTTTCTTCAACCGGCAAACTTTCTGTGGGTTATTTTTGTTAACAAACATTTTCGGCTGTCGCATGTACACTTCTTCTTCTAGCCTTCCATTTAAAAATGCAGCTACTATATCAACATGTTTAACCAACAATTTATGTTGAACAGCTATTGCCAAAATTAAACGTATAGTAGAGTGTTTTACCACAGGAGCAAATGTGTCAAAATAATCTACGTTGTAGCTTTGCATACACCCCTGTGCTACCAATCGAGCTTTGTGTTTCTCAATCTTTCCATCTGGCAATCGCTTAGTCGTAAATACCCATTTACACCCTATAACATTTTTCTTCATCGGTCTGTCTACTAGTTCCCAAGCACAACTTTTCTTCAGTACATTAAACTCCGACTGCATTGCATCTTTCCATTTCAACCATTCTGCGCTGTTCATTGCTTCCTTCACCGATTTAGGATCGTTGCACACCTGACGTACCTCATTTAAAGTTTCCACTGTACGCTCAGCAGCAAACACTTTCCGTGGCCTTCCAGGTTTACCTGTACGCTCCAATCTCGGTCTACCTCTCTTCTTTTTCTGACCCGCTTCGCGCTCTTCATCCGAAGAAGTAGTGTCATCGTTGTTGTTGCCGTTGTCACCTTCATTGCATATTTCTGCTTCACTATGTGCCTCGCGAGCTTCGCTAGGTACGCTAGCCTCTATGGTTTCAACAGCAGCGCTCTTTGACATGCCATGATCTACTTGTTCACAAAAAGACGGAACGAAGCAATCAGTTTCAGTATGAGCAATATTTGGTTGTGGTGGTTGCATATGATATGAAAATGAATCTTCAACGAATAACACATCTCTTGCCAGTACAATTTTTCTTCCTTGCTTGTCATACAGACGATACGCTTTACTTTGTTCTGCGTATCCCACAAAAATCAATTTCTCACCTTTAGGAGCAAACTTCGATTTACCGGGCCGTTTCTCTAACTCAACTACATCGCAGCCAAACACTTTTAAATATGACACCACGGGCTTTCTTCCCACCCAAGCTTGATATGGTGTTTTCCCTTTGATAACTTTGGTTGGACAGCGATTTCTTAAATGTGCAGCAGTGTTGACAGCTTCCGACCATAAGCTGTGGGGTAATGAAGAATCGTTAAGCATGCAACGTGCCATCTCCACCAGCGTTCTATTCGCTCTCTCTGCTATGCCGTTTTGCTGCGGTGTGTAGCTCACAGTTGTTTGATGCATTATGCCGTGTGATTGTAAATACTTAATAAAATTAGAACTCAAGTACTCACGGCCATTATCGCTCCGCAAACATTTTAGAGTACACCCAGTCTTCGTTTCCGCATACGCCTTGTACTTCATAAAAGCCTCGAATGCCTCCGACTTGCTACGCAAAAACGATACCGTCATGTACCGCGAGAAGTCATCTATAAATGTAATGAAGTACAACGATCCGCCTTCAGATGGTACACGCATCGGTCCGCATAAATCTGTATGCACGATCTCCAATGGTCTGCTTGAAAACACATTTCTATAACTTGCAAAAGGCTTAGTACAAATTTTGCATTCGGCACATGTAAAACAAGAAAAATGTTTTGGTACGGTCACCTTTATGCCATGAACATAACCTGGTAGCGCTTGTAAATCACGTGCGTTTAGATGTCCAAACCTTCTATGCCAAAGTTCACTTTCCGAATTTGTCTTCTCATGCACAACACCTATGTATTCGTTTTTCGCTTCCAGCTTCAGCAAAAATATTCCACCGTTCAACTCGGCTTCAAAAACTGTAACCTTTCGTGGATCTGCGACACGTGCTTTGTTATGCGAAAAGTTTACGAAATTGCCTTTGCTCAAAATCTTACTGACTGAGAGGAAATTCGAACTCAATTCAGGCACATACAATACATTCGACAGTACAATATCCATATAAGAAGATCTTAGTGCAACTTCACCTATGCCGCTGGCCAACACACTTTGCCCTGAAGCAAGCAAAACTCTCTGAGTATGCGCTCTCAGCGACGAAAAGAAACGCCTTCCACGACACATGTGGGAAGACTATCGAGAATCCAAACGCAATCGTTGTCACCACGGTCAAAAACTGACTCGCCCGTCGCACTCAATGCTGCTGCTTCTTTGCTTTGTACATTTTTGCACTGCGCACGAAAGTGACCTTTTTGCCCGCACGCATAGCACTTGAAATTTTTCTTACTTTTGCCACTACCGTCACCTGTTGGTTGTCCACCACGCTTCCACTGCGTTTTCGCTGCAAGCACATGTTCACCACCTGCGTTAGCTTTTTCACCTCGTCGTTGCTCCTCCTCCAGAATTTTCGCTTTCAGGCAGTCTAGCCTCGGCAAGTGATCTCTGCTCTCAATTGCAACAACAAAGTTCTCCATCTCTGATGGTAAACTGCACAACAACAAAATGCAAAGCAGATCGTCTGGCACTGTTACGTCAATTTCTTTTAGACTGTCGTGAACGAAAAATTACAATTCAAGAGTATATAACACATTGGAAGATGCTTATGTACTAGTTCAGATGTGGGTTGCTTATACATATACAAGTATATTTACTCGTTATAAAATAACGCTTACACGAATCAATGATTAAATTTTGTATTGTGTGGGTAGTGGGTGCCAGTCCCTTGTCCAGTACCCGTCCCGGTAGAAGGTGTAAGATTTAGGGAAGTCCTTAAATGTGGTGGATACCAGAGATTAGCAATGAGCACCGCAACTTTGGATACCACCGCATTAATACGCATTCTTTTTACTACATACTACCACAGAACAAACAATATACAGAATGCGCATCTGGTGTAAAGAAAATTTTCTTTGCGGGTTCCAGCGGTAGGGCCCGTTTGTGGATGCGGGGGGAAGCAGTAAAGGGGACGAGGCACAGTAGTACTTCGGCTATACGAAGTTTTGTCGCTGGCTTCAGCAAACTTCAATTTTCGAAGATCATCTTCATTCTCTGTTGGGGTGTTCGACAAGGAACATCAATTGCGAGCTATGCTGTGCTGATTGGCACGAGACGGTGCGCCGCACAGTGTCGCGAGTCCATAGTAGCGAGGGACAAAAATAGAAGGAATAGTCGTATGGCAATACAATTTTGTACATATGATTTTGTTATAAAGAGAAGTTAATACACCAAAAATTACTTCAATCGCCCCACGGACACGCCCACCTCCCATACAAACCAAATACTAAGTGGACAGTATCTCGGAAACGATAAAAGATATATTGATGAAATTTGGTACAGCAACTCATATCATCAATATAAAGATATGTACCAAAAATTTCGATCAATCTACAAATACGTTTGTAATAAAAAAAGGAAATATTAAAAAACTACAAATATCTGTGCATACTTATAAGTAAGTAAGTAATTTGAAACCCAAATAAAAAGTAATAATACCTTTTATTATATTTATATTTATTCAGTAAAGCATATATTTTCATTAAAAACTACAATTTGTTAATCTGTACTGCTAGGACAATCGGTTTCCGATGATGAATTATTCAAATTAAACCCTCTACATCTATTTTTGACAAAATTTTAAATTAAATATTTTTTAAATTGCATAATATCAGAGTTTCGGTTTTCATGTTTACCTTTAATTTTCCTATTAACTGATATAATTGGTTCTGCTGGCATTAACAAAATTTGCTTCTTTTCGAAAGTTGCCTTAATTCGATGGCAAGCCATCCAGTATTACCGAAGCCTTCCATCGAATCTACCTTTTATTATAATTTTTCGAAATCAAGTGGTGTTTGCATATTATTACAAACAAAAATTTATAGCTCAAGCGAAGCGCAGCAGTGGTCGATATGTTTTCCTGCCAACCATGCTGCAAAAAGGACCCCATTTTTAACTGCATAGGGCACTGAAAATGCTGAATTTCTTAAAAACGTGCAAGTTTGTGCAGCTAACGTCCATGGTTTCTATTAATACATATTTTCAGCTAAATCAAACTGTAGAATCTCGAAATAGTAAGAAGTTTTTTTTTTTTAAGTTTATCTAAAGTTTGATGACACTGCACTTTTATTCCTACGAATTGACGTTTCTTCAAGTAGCGGTACAAAGAATTTGGCAAGCAAAACAAAAGAGGGAAATCGTCCATAGAGTTGCAAAAATAGTATATTTATAGAATATATTTACTTAATATAAGGTTCCATGGGAAATTTTTCAATAAGAGACCTCGAACTTACATTCAACAAATTGCAATAATTTCTACCCAAGTCACCCACCTTCACAAAGTTCAAGTTTGGTGGCCTGCCATCGGTATATAAATTGATATTTTTAAAATCCGTTTCCACATTTTAGTAATTTGAGGTATTTACTTCAGTACTACAAACTTATTTTTCTACATTTACGAAATTCATTTTTTTGATTTTTGTCCCTACTCGCGACACTGTGCGCCGCACATTGGGAAAAATCAGGCAAAAACGCATCGCATCGCCTGTTTTGAGCTCTAGAATCTATAGTTTTTGCACTAGAGAACTGAAATTTCGTTATTATCTTCAGAATTCTTCAGAGAATTGTATGGTGTAATTTCTTTTTCATTTCCTCTACCAGAAGCTGGTACCCTACAGTCGGAAGTTAAGAGTTTAAAAACATGCATAATCAGAAGCAAAAAAAAGGTCAATATTTTGATAACTGATTCTCGTAGAAGATCAAAAATAAAGTTACACGTGTTTTAGCGTTTTTTAATTTGAGCACTTCTTCGCAGCACGGTTTAAGGTTTCCGAATGTATAACGAAAAATTTAATAACTTCGGAAATAAAAAAGATAAAGGATTGAATTTTCGCATAACGGTTTCCCATAAGTAGAAGATGATTTATTCCAAAAATGAAAAAAAGTCGCCCACGGCCACGCCTACTCTCCATACAGACTTTATTTTTAACAATATTAAAATAGGCTAAAATTTTGTTATCATGCATTAAAATGTTCTTGAGAGACACTTAGGCCACTTTTATAAAAGTAGCAAAATCTTTCTTAAAAAAATCTAAACTATTATAAATCTAAACATTTACTTTTATATAGCACGGAAAAGGTTAACTGACAAGTATAACTTTCCTCAGTAAAAGTAAAAATAATGACTTATTATGTATCTCAAGGGGTTAAAGAGGCATGTCAAACCTATTTCCAGACAAAAATATCCCTAAACGGACGGTAAATATTTAAAAGTTCATATTTTGAAAAATATCTTTATATGGCAACCCTGTCAAAAAATGGGCAAACAATTTTAGGCAATATGTTGTTCTCATGATTTCCAAAGTGTTTGTACGAAATTTCAGTTTCGTGTCTCAACTTTTTTGATACTTTATGAATACCTTCCATCAGACAGACGAATTGGAAGACATATTAACAGACGGACATAGATAAATCAATGCGATATATACATACATATCCCAATTTTATATATTTAAATACATATTTATTCCTTTGAACGCCAGCCTTGCTGTTTTTCATACGTTATAGTTTTGCTCAGCAATTAAAAATATATCGTTGCTCACCAGAACTGAGTACAAAAAGTGCTTGGGTTGGCATGCGAAAATTGCTCGCATTCATTTAGTCGCAGGACCCCGCAGATTAGTTTGGTACCATCATTTAGCTGAATGTCCCACCTAATCAGTGTATAAGTATTTCGTGGAATGCTGTGGAATCTCAAAAGTTACAGTCCATAGAAAATCCCGATTTTTCTCATTTTTATCAAAAAAGGGGGCAAAGGTTAGATATGCTTTTTCTGTCAAAATAACAATTTTCTGAAATACAATTTTTTTACATATTAATTGCTTAAATATTATAACCCCACATGTGAAAAAATATGGGATTTCATTAAAAAATATAGATTCTACGAGCATCTGAAGACAGCCTTGTTAACGATATTTTGCTAGAAGTGAAAATAATATAATAAAACGTTCAACTTTGAAAGGTCGTAAAGTCCAGGTCATGGGATGAAGAGACTTGAAAAGTTGATTTGCTGTCTCGCTAGTCTATCTATATTACGACAAGTAAAAAAAAAATTCAGATTCGCAACTTCTGGATTTGTTCCAATGCACAGTGATTCGACTCCATACAACCGCGGGACAAAATTAGAAGGAGTGGTCCGTTCTTCCTAAAATTTGGTATACTAGTTAATCATGGTCTGCTGAATTGAAATCTCCATTTGGTTTTTCTTAAACTGGTGTAGTTTGGCAATGTCTGAGACTTAATTTTGCAAATTTCGTCATTTTTGGAAAGCTATAGCACCAAATGTGTTGGCTAGCTTTTTCAGATTTTACATTTAATCGGTAACGTCAACATTGATTATTCCAAAGAGTAACATAAATTTTATCGGGACCCTCTGGTTTTGCAATAAAAACGATAATAATAGATGTATGTTTTGCATTTTTGCAGATTTTATCATTTTTCGTGCTAATTGCATACTTTTAGGCATAAATAAAATAAATTTTGTCGAAAAATACGTGTCTAGACCACTTTTCAAATTGAATTATTTTCTGAGATCGGAAGATATCGGAGGATATAATTACATTATCCGACAAAGAAAGAATGCTTCTTAAAATTAAAAAAAATCAAGGAGCATACTTTCACATACTTTTTAGATATTTTCCTCTAAGTTTTGCCAATTTTCAGATTTTTAATTTTAAAAAATATTTTGAATTAAAAGTGAAGTAAAAGCCTACGCTTTGCAAATTTTGGGAAAACATTAAAAGCGAAAATGGCCACATCATTTCTTATTCTATATTAAAAGTTTAAGCAACTTCGTGCCAACCAATTATTTTTAAAATTTTTTGTGCTCAATAAACTAAAAAACAGAAAATATGAGTTTCAATTTTTTTGTGGAAAAAGTGTCAACTTTAAGCCGCTTTTGCACAGACACTAATTGATTTTTTGCACAGATTTTTTGGGGTTTTCTTAGTTGGAGTTTTACCTTTTAAATGACATCAAAATCGTTAAATTCTGAGACCATAAATTTTTTGAATTTTGTCTATGGAACGAATCACTGTGCAATGCAAGCGTTTTTGCCTGTTTTTTCCCAATGTGCGCCGCGGCGTACCGTTTGCAAATTCGAATATGCAAGGGTGTGTGTCCGTGTGAAAATAAACGTGCGTGTTGCTTGTGTATGCGCTGAGGCGATTGAAAACAATACGAGCAACTGCACAAGATGAAAAGCAAATTGAATTTCCATGGCTTTCGGTTCTGCTATGAATAATGAACCATGTGAACTCGCAAAGGCGTACAGTAGAGTGTGCGTTCTTATTGATACAAAAACAAAACCATGAATTTCTGCTGTGCAATGTTGGCATTCATGTAGGCTACGTTGCCTTCTGGCCTAATAAAATTCATACCGATAAATTTTTCAAATTCATGTATTAACAGCCCAATTCTTAATAAATTCACCATATTGACTATTTGTCAAGTTTTTACTATTTGTCAAGAATTGGCATTCTATTTCTAAAAGTAAAAGCTCTTTCCTTGATAAATTGTCAAAAGTGTAAATGCTATAGAGAATAGCTTACAAATTGAAATTGTTTGTTAATTAAATTAACAAAACACAAACAAAACCAGGGACTTAACTATTATAAGTTTTTTAAGAAAATAATTGCAACGTAACTATTAGTATGCAACATAAATTTTTTTTTGTTGATTTTAATTATTATTTGCAACAATTAATTTTTACGTTGCGTAATAACTGTTATGGAAAAAAAAAATTTTTTTCGTCCTCGACAATTATTATTATGCGATTTTTTTTTTACGTTGCTTCATAACGTTACCGATAATTATTATTTTAAGAAATTTTTTTTTTACGTTGCTTCATAACTTTTATTTTCGATTTTTTTTTTTACGTTGCTTCATAACTTTTATTTTCGATTTTTTTTTTTTACGTTGCCGATAACTATTATTTACCAAACATTTTTTATTTTACGTTGCTCCATAACTTTTATTAAAGAAAATTTTTTTTTACGTTGCCTTGCCACATTTTGAGTTCAAATTGATTTTTAATTGTTCCAATACATTTATTTGTAGTACAACAAATTGACAAACGCAAATTTATTGCAGAAAACCAATTTACACCAACAACTAAAGTGCATTTTAATTTTTGTGCACATGAAAATCGTATATGGATGTTTTGAGGTGTTTGTAATTTAATTTAAATAAACAAAACCCTTATTTATAAAAAAAAAAATTATTCGGACGGTTGGATTTGAACCTACAACCTTCGGAATTGAAGCTTGCGTACACTACTGTGAAGCCACAAGCTGACTTACATCAAGTTAGAAAAAACAGAAGATAGAAATGTAGCCAAGCGGAAATTAGTTCTATCAATATTATCACGTGTTATTAAGTAGCAATCGTAAATAACAGTTATAACGTGTTATCAGCAAAATCATTACTATGCATTGTACGTGTACGCGAAGGAATAAGAAATCTATATATGTACATATAATTGTTTGTCCTGACTAACTGACTGATTAATCACCGCCCAACCCAAAGCTACAAATATGAAATTTGAACTGTAGGTACATATTGAAAAATGAAGACGCTAAGACGGGATTTTTTGAAAATCGAGGTCTAAAGAGGCAAAACAGGTGTTAAGGTGTTGTATGAAGAAACTTGATATAATAAGCCTATTGATTTCAAATATGGTGAAAAAAATTCAAATGAGAAGTAGGGTTAGGTTAGGTTAGGTTGAGGTGGCTGCCTCTGTATGAGACACACTTAGGCCTCTTAATGGGCCCGTTGTGATACCACAGATTCCACCCGTTTGAAATGCGTATGCAACACTGTTTTTTCAACATGTGATACACCACACATTTCAAACGGATGGGGAAAGGGAGGGGAGCGGATCTACAGTTTAACGCCGAATCCGAACGGCGATGGGCAGTTTTTCTTTCACACTTGGAGGTGTTGCCATTGCCTGCCAAGAGCGCACTTGTGCGATTCTTGTAATTCTCATTCCCTTCATGTGGATAGCGACAGAAGTAGATGAGTGTTTTTTCCAGCCCAAGCCAGGAATCGAACCCGGGGCGCTCGGTATGAGAAGCCAGCGCGCTACCCGCTGAGCTATCGAGGCCGAAAAAAAAATTAGAAGTAATGAGATAAGAATTTTTTCATAAAAATCTGATGGGATCAACAAAAGTTTAAGAAGAACTTGATTTATTGGCTTTAAACTTGCGTGCAAAGCCGCGGGGTCCTGCTAGTAGTGTTATAAAATGTAAAGACAGTTCTTGAATTTTTTTTATTCATTTTCTGAGTAATTTAGTTTCACAAACATAATGCGTGCCAACTTTTCATCCGATAGGTTGCATCTTTGATCACGTAATGTGAGTCGTAGAGCTGAGAACGCCCTTTCCACTGTCACTTGGGTAGCTGGTACAGCGTGTACTATATGTGCCAGTTGTCGCAAAAAAGGAAAGGAAAACTTTTTCTCCTCCCAGTACGTGAGTAGGTCTGCTTCAATATCTAGACGCTGTGGTTTAAAATTATCAATTTCGGCATACGCAACCAAAATTTCGCGCGATGACCCATTGCTAACGGCATCATCTGAAGACGAATCGACTTCTAGTTCCCTCAGAGCATTTTTGAGCAGAGACGTGGTACTGTGACTGCTAGATTCATCGATATCCAAATTATGAGGAGTATTAGGAAGCACAGGAGGAGAGCTGGGTAATGAAATGCTTGGCTAAAAATGGTTTTAAAAAAAAGTTTATGTTCATTACTATTTTTAAATTCCTGAAAACATACCATAATAGCTTTACTCGGAAAATACACAGAAATATTGTATTATTAAGAAATCCGAACCTGTTTAAGCGCAATTAATTGCCGGGAAAGCTTCTTTAAATGCTGTTTTGCATCTTCTTTCTGCACTGCATTAAGTGAACGGTAAAAACGGGGATCCAAAAAGAGCGCAGCATTCATAACAACGTTGTTTAAAACTTGAGGTTCTCTATTTGACACAAACGTTAAGAGTGCTGTTGCCGTAGGTGACTGATTCGATTTGAGAATCACTTTTAAGGTGAACCATTCTCTAAAGAAATCACCGAATACAAGCTGCTCTTTTTGGAGTTTGATGGTGATTTCATGAATTGGTTTCAAAGTTGTTACCAATTCTAAAATGTCGGCCCATTCCTCATCCGTCAATGGATTTTTCAAGTGCTCCGAGCAAAAATCTTTAAATTTCGGAAGCCGTTCCAACATTTTATATGTGGAGCTCCATCTTGTTGGAACGTCAAGTTGAGGTTTTCTTAAATTCAACATTTTTAATGTATGCCTATAAGTATACAAAAAAAGTTAATTGAGAAAAAAGAAAGACGAAAATTCAAACGTAGTTTTAAATATTTGGTCTATTAACCTTTCTTTACACGTCTATTCGTCTGTGAGACCGGAAAATTCATATTTTACTTTCATTGCTCAACTAACTAAATAAAAATTGAAATATTTCGAATATCTTGAAAAATCTATCTCCTTCTCCTTGCATCAAATCAAGCTCCTCGTCATCTGCACAATCGTCTGAATCATCCTCCTCGCTTGACGCAGCCAACAAATCAACTGCTTTAACCATATTTCTTCCGTTATCGGTGGTTATTGCGTAGATCTGGCTATGTGTTAATTCGAAGTTTTGCAGTACTTTGTTTAGTTCTCGCTTCAAATTTTCGCCAGTTTGCCGGATGCAAATTTCTTTCATAGAAAGTGTATAAAAAACGAGCTTCTTGTTTTGGACGAATTGCACATTTATTCCCAAAACGGACCTATCGTGCCGAGTTGCAGAATCCATTTTTATGCACACCATTCTCTGCTTCATCGATTGGACGATGTGCGTTTTTATTTTGGTGTAACGCTCATCGACTAAATCGCAAATGTTTCCAGCAGTGACAGGCTCCATTTCTAAACCTTTGAGTCTGAGCCGAAATCGTTTTGAACGCCTTCGAATCAAAAAAAGATAAAGGCTGGGATTGCACCGTCACAAATTCAATGCAACCATCAACAACTTCTTTTTTTGAAAGTTCCGACGAAAATTTAACTTTTTTTTTATCTTCGTCCATTTCGGTTTGCGATTCTAGCTGGGTTTGCTCCTGCTGGTATATTTCCAAATGAGCGGAAACCATGTGCCTCTTCAAATTTGTAACATTCTGCCCCAAAAATGTCGAAGAACATATTTTGCATTCACTTATTTTAGTCGATTCTGTGTAATTGAAAAACTCGCGAATAAAAATGTTTCGTTTTCTACCCATTACTCGAAATATTAAATCGAAATCACTTTAAATATCCACTTTCACTTAAATTGAACTTGACTTGCGGGCGACAGTTATGACAATGCGTAGAATATCATTGATTTCGTTGATAACACGTGATAACATTGGCATAACTTATTTCCGCGTGGCTAAAAATAGGATATTTTTATGCGTGCCAACAAAATCCAATTTTCCTAATTTTGCTAAATTGTTGTAAGTCAGCTTGTAGCTTCACAGTAGTGAAGCTACAAGCTTCAATTCCGAAGGTTGTAGGTTCAAATCCAACCGTTCGAATAATTTTTTTTTTATAAATAAGGGTTTTGCTTATTTAAATTAAATGACAAACACCTCAAAACAGCCATATACGATTTGCATGTGGACAAATAAATGTATTGGAACAATTAAAAATAAATTTGAACTCAAAATGTGGCAAGGCAACGTAAAAAAAAATTGTTCTTTAATAAAAGTTATGAAGCAACATAAAAAAAAAATTTTTGGTAAATAATAGTTATCGGCAACGTAAAAAAAAAATCGAAAATAAAAGTTATGGAGCAACGTAAAAAAAAAATCTTAAAATAAAAGTTATCGGTAACGTAAATAAAAAAAATCGAAAATAAAAGTTATGAAGCAACGTAAAAAAAAAAATCGCTAAATAATAATTATCGAGGACGAAAAAAATTTTTTTTTTCCATAACAGTTATTACGCAACGTAAAAATATTTATTACATGATAATAGTTACAGGCCATGTACAAAAATTTGTATTGGAAATAATTATTATAAAGCAATATTTATAAAAATATCTTAAATAAGGGAAATTTTTTTATTTCCAAAAATATTGATAATAATTATTTTAGGTCTCTGAACAAAACATGAATTTAATTATTGGTATTTATTATTATTAGTAATTATTGTTATTTATTGTTATTATTCTTATTTAGTTGGTATTTATAACTTTTTCTTCATTATTTATTCTTTTTATTTTCTTAAAGTTTATATCATTTAGTATTTTTATGTGTTCTTTAGTATTTTTATTTTATTCTTATTTTTCGTTTTACTTGCAATGTGCTCTTTTAGCCAAATGCAATTTTTTCCAAGCAAAATTATTAAAAAGTAATCTAATATAAATTGCTAATGTTCCCTACAAGTAGACGGTTCTGAAAACCACATTTTGTATTCATCTACTTCTGTTACATTTGCAACACACAAATTGTACAAAAGCTTTTTTATATTGGAGGAATGCGGGGTTTCCTTAAAAAACGTATGAAATGTGTTGTAAAAGATTTTTGAAATTAATAAAAAATGAGTCGCTTGGAGCTTTTGCTTTTAAGCTACTATTAAAATCAGAGACCTAAAATAATTATTATCCATATTTTTGGGAATGAAAAAATTGCCCTAATTTAAGAAATTTCTAAAATTATTGTTTTATAATAATTATTCGCAATAAGAAAATGTTTACGTCGCCTATAACTATTATCATGTAATAAATATTTTTGAGTTGCATAATAACTCTTATAAGTAACAAGTATATTTTTCGTTGTCGATAATTATTATTTTGGAATTTTTGTTTTTTACATTGCTTCATAACTTTTATTTATGACTTTTTTAATTTACGTTACCGATAACTTTTATTTTGAGAAATTTTTTGTTTTACGTTGCTTCATAACTTTTATTTTATGATTTTTTTTCCTTTACGTTGCCGATAACTATTATTTTGAAAACAACATTTTTTACGTTGAATTACTACATTTTGGATATGAATAAATTTTTAATTGTTTTAAATTGACAAACGCAAATTAACTGCAGAAACCTTATTTCCACCACCAACTAAACAATTAAAAATCAATTCATGCTCAAAATGTGGTAAGGCAACGTAAATTAAAAAATTTCTTTCATAAAAGTTATGAGGCAACGTAAAAAAAATTGTCTTTCAAATAATAGTTATCGGTAACGTAAATTTAAAAAAAAAATAAATAAAAGTTATGAAGCAACGTAAAAAAAATGTTCTCAAAATAATAGTTATCGGTAACATAAATAAAAAAAGTCATAAATAAAAGTTATGATGCAACGTAAACAAAAAAAATTCCAAAATAATAATTATCCAGAATGAAAAAAAAATGTATTTCTCATAACAGTTATTATGCAACGTAAAAATTAATTCTCGCAAATAATAATTATAATCAACAAATAAAATTTATGTTGCATTGTAATAGTTACATTGCAATAAATTTCTTAAAAAACTTATAATAGTTAAGTCCCTGATTAAAATAGTTGAAATTTTTGAAAAATATAAACATTTCGTTTCCTTGTAAATTACAAGGCTTCAACAAATTATACAAATTACATTCATGATAAAAACTTGATGGTCGTTAACAAAATTTTTCAATTCAAACAAATTTTTTGGGGATTCAACCACGTCAGAATTCGTTTAAATTTTTCAATTCAAACAAATTTCATTTGGATTCATTTCAAAACAAGCAACCAGACAGCGCAACGATTAGATTGATAACGAGCTGTTCTCAGCAAATTTGTTGAAGCGAAAGCGATCGTCAACGAAAATAAGTATGCAAGTTAGCGTAAGAGCGAACCCGCCTGAGTAGCCACGCTATGCTACGTTGGCGACCGCTGGTCCAGTCGGTCACTCATACGTGGTGACACGCTATGCTACGTTGGCGACAGCTGCACCAGTTAACGATCGGTATGCAGCGGCTACATCGCGCTGACACGGCACTACGTGATTCGCTGGCGATCGCCGTTGGAAGGCGAAATAGGATATGCGGCGCAAATAGCTGTGTCAGCGACAAGCGCCTTCGCCACTTCGAATTCCTGCGCGGACTGCGACTGCGGACCGCGTGAATACAGCGGAGTCAGCAATCTTCCAACTGCGACTGTGACTGCGGGGCTTAGGTTTAGTTTTAAGTTAACTGGCAGTCTCCAGACGGAGCTCGAATTGTAAAGTCCAATAAATACAACACTAAATAATTTACACACAAAAAATGAGCGCGAACAAGGGAAATTGTGTTTTTGCTTTTGTTGGCTTTTTGGTGGTTGATTATTTCATTGCATGTGAAGTCAGCGCACACAATTATGCGAATATTTTCGAATAGCCGAAGTGCGTATGGGACCTGCTGCGCTGGTAACAAGGCGAATCACAGCAGCAGTCGCAAAATCACAGCTCGCAGTTGATGTGCGACTGACTACATCAACATAAAGCAAATTATGAAAACTGACTTCGAATTAAGAAGTGTGCCGAAGTCATCACGAATATCTTCGAATAGCCGAAGTCTCTCGGTTCCATATACATTTTCCTCATCCTTGCTGCTCCCGCCCGCGTCTGAAATGAAATCGCAAAATTATTTCAGATGCGCCTTCTGTATACTGTTTATTCTGTGATACTACTCATAAGCACCGCATAACATAAGTATCGCAACCGCACGCATACAAAACCCGAACGAGTTTGCGATCATCGATTCATTTCGCGTATTGCTTACACGACCACTTAATAATCGTATGCATATTGCACAATTCGCGTCGCGCAATTTTGGTTACTACCGCATTGATACTCATTCTTTTTACTACCTACTGCTCATAAGCACCGCAAATCATAAGTATCCCAAATTCAATCATTATGCGGTATGCGTTGTTTGCAGTGATTGAAAGCAATGCAAACAAGTATACATAATGCACAATTCGCGAAGCGTATGAAGCAGGTTTACGCATTTGGAAGAAATGTTTGCGGCATTGCGGCAGCCACCTCAAGTGCTGCTATTTTTTAAGCAAGTTGAAGTCTAAAAGTTATAGAATCATGCAAAACAAAAATGGTTAAATACTTTAAAAACACGATAGAACTCCAAATAACATATATGATGATTGAATCAATTGTCGGTAATTGGACCGACATCAATGAAATACTCTATGACAACGGGCAAAGCCATCGACTTTTCGACCATTCGTACTCTAAAAATTTTTAACATTACAAATTATTATTAATTATTATAATCTATTACACGTATTATGAATTAAATATTACTTCGTTCGATAAAGCACATTTTTTCATTTCATGTTTAAAACTATTACATTAAATTTATTATTTGAGTATGTATACATTTATTGTAAAACATAAAAAAATTGGGTATATCCTAAAAAATGCCTGTCACTTCTTGTCTTTTCTATAAATGCTTAATCACAATAAGAGTCAAAGAACATGGGCGAAGCGATATGAAAATGCGGTGGTATGCGGTGTTTCCATCTTCCGTTTGGATCATTCGCACCACCGCATTCTCATATCGCTTCGGAATGCGGTGGTGCGAATGATTCAAACGAATATTTCCATCTTTCGTTTGGATCACTGCCGATCATTGCCGTCTTCGTTTGAATCATTCGCACCATCGCATTCCGAAGTGCATAGTTCGTTTGGATCATCGGCAGCACCACATAGCCGAAGTGAAATGAGGATGCGATAGTTTGCGTTCGTTTAGTATTGCAAGCTGATGATTCGTTCGTTCGGATTACTAGTATTCGGAATGAATGAAGCATTGCGGTGGGGATACATACTGATATCCGTTTTTTTGAGCAGTGGCACATATCGCACCGCATTTTACACGAATACATATTGAGCGATTAAAATATGACCGCATGCAGATCTCTGGTGGATACCCAACTCTGACATCGAATTTATGATCAGAGAACCTAATTTCATAGAAAATTTATAGTCGCCTTCACCGATCAGACATCTATTTCTTTTGTGTGCCGGTATTTTCAACGTAAAAAATATATATTGCATAATAATAGTTACCACTCAACGTAACAAAGTATTTCCCATTCATAATAGTTACTGGCAACGGAAAAAATATTTTTCAAAATACAAACGTTACCGAGCAACGGAAAAAATATTTTTCCATAAGTAAACGTTACCTAGCAACGGAAAAAATATTTTTCCAAAAGAACGTTACCGAGCAACGTAAAAAATATTTTTCTCTCATAACAGTTATGCGATGACGGAAAAAAATATATTTTTGAAAAAATAAACGTTACCGAACAATGGAAAAAATATTTCTTGCTGATAACAGTTATTTGGCAAAAGAAAAAATATTTGTCACGAATAATAGTTACGAAATGACAAAAAAGTATTCTTTCCTCATAATAGTTATTGTCTAACATTTATAAATATATCTAAAAAATGGGCAACGTTTTCGAATTTAAAAAAAATTATAACTATTATTTTGGGTCCCTGCTTTAAACTCAAATTTGTCCAAAATTTCTGAGCTATTTAAGCATAACTTGACTTCCGACTTTTAGATAATAGTGTAACGATGAGGCACCCTGTCGCTATGCTATGCATGAATGCTTTTACGAGCATACTTTTAGGCGCGCACTTTAGAGTACGGCCGGCTTGCTATAATTTCGATATGGCAAGGATGGCTCGCGATGGTAATGGGATGTGCGAGAACGATCGAGGGATAGTCTCTCTAATAAAGTTAAAGTTAATTTTTTATATCTTAACCCTTTCCGGAAATTTGTACGATATATCGTATAATTTTTTTCCAAGATTTTTTATTTGACAGCGAACTCATTTTTTATGGAATGGCTTTTTAATTCTTATTAAGTAGGCTGTGTTGTATCATTCTGTTTTAATCATTATAGCCGTGGCTACACAGTATGAGTGCGTTTTGTAAGCGGCTTTTTGCAAGAATTTGAAAAACCGATGCTTCTGCGCAGGGATTTTTAAATATGTAATAATTTTTGGTAGCAAAAAGCTAAACAATTTCCAAGTTTGAATCTTAGTTGATTCATAAAACTTATTAAATTTAAAATTTTTTGCGCCTAAATATTTTTCCCGAGCCTTTAAAAAAATTTTACGATATATCGTACAAATGACCACAAGGGTTGCAAAGCTTTGTACGATATATCGTACAAATGGAAGGCAAAGGTTGCAAGTTGTGTTTGCATTTTTTTAAGTTATGGGTTTGGTCAGTGGCGTCCCCAGGATTTCGGGAAGGGGGGGGGGATAAGCCAAAAAATCCAGTTTAACGCAATTTTTATACTTTCATCTTTACGTATTATTTTTAATACATGTTGCATAAAATTGTACATATGTATGTACAGACATACATGTATATGTACACATATATATATATACCCAGCAAACCAAACGATATTGAAACGATATAGAAACGATATCGTTAAAGCGAGAATTTTTCTCGTTTTCGAGTCTTGCTAAAGTGTCTAAAATGATATCGAGAACGAGAAAAATTACACTATCGTAACGATATCGAGAATTTCGAAAATCTCGATATCGTTGCGTTACTGAAATTTTCTTATCCGAGATATCGTAACGATGTCGAGAATTTCGAAAATCTCGATATCGTTGCGTTACTGAAATTTTCTTATCCGAGATATCGTAACGATGTCGAGAATTTCGAAAATCTCGATATCGTTGCGTTACTGAAATTTCCTTATCCGAGATATCGTAACGATGTCGAGATTTTCGAAATTCTCGATATCGTTACGATAGTGTCATTTTTCTTGTTCTCAATAGCATTTTGGATACCATAACGAAAACTTATTTTCCTTCTGAAAATTGAAATAAAACGCATACTTGACAGTACTGTCACATGCCCAGTTCATTATTCAAATCAAATAACGATTATAAATACAACACAACAACTCTCAAACCCGGTTTTGAATGCGCGCACGTTCACGTAATGACAACTTTTCGTTTGACAAAAAAATATTTAATTTCATTTGAAAATTTTCAAATTCTTCAAGGCAAAAAATGCAAGCATTATCGAGATTATTTCGAGAAACTGTCGCTAAAAATTTATATCGAGAAATTTTTTGCAGGGTATGTATATGTATGTATATGTTTACAATTGCTAACATAAAATTCTTAAAGCGAAAAATTCAAGGTACATGTATTTTTAAGTCATAGATCCCAACTAAAAAATTCAAGTTTGCTTTAAGGGGCACAACTAGTTTGAAATTTTGAAAATTTCGTTTTTGTTGTTTTTGCATTTTTCGATAATTTATACCTTTAAAAACAACATATTAAAATCTTAAGTGAAAATCTTAAATAGTTTCTGAGTTACAGCCTTCTACATAGCAGCTTCTCATTATTTAGAATGGCGCGTTACTTGACGGCCGTACCTGAGTTATTGTTAAACGCGTTTTTCTCAAAACTACATTTTTCAAATTTGCTGCAGCTGTAACTTGATAACAAATCATTCGATCGACTTGGGTCTTTTTTTAGCTTATTGTGTATTTGTTTTTCCATACAATGACCCTCCAGTTTAATGATAGGATGAAAAGTATAATTATGCCAGGCCAGAAACCATCAGATTTTTCTGCAAAATTTTAATTTTTTTTTCAAAAAACCGTAATTTTGTTGCATTTTATTTTTTTTTTACAACCGAGGGTCATTGTATAGGAAATATAACCTAGTTAAGTAAAATTTTTGGTTTTTTTGATTTCAGGCACTGCGAAGGCTACAATCACTGCAGCAGTGGGAGAACGTTTTTTTTTAAGGCTCAGGAGATGGTGGATAACTTGCTAAAAATCGAATATTTTCATTTGAAAAAATTACTTTGCATTCATTATTTATGCATAAATATATCTGCAAAATTTTAAAACATTCGATGCAATACTTCACAAAATTCAAAATTCACAAAAATCTCCTTTTTTCAGGCGGTCAAACTAGTTGTGCCCCTTAAGTTAGAACATTTTGAAAACTCCTTCTAATAGAATTACGGAAAACTCAAAAGACTTATTTTAAAAAGCATAAAACATGTATCGGAATTTTTTTCAAATTTCAACAGCTGATGCAGGATTGGCATGAAGCCTGCGTTTGACTACTACTTTAAATAGTCGATAATTTTGGGAACACTGAAAATACAACTATTCTGCATTTATTCTTAACCCTTCTGCGGGGATCCGATTCTGACCCTACCATTTTGACCTTTGGATGCACTTTAGTAATTTTTGTGGTTAAGCTATCGAGATCATATTTCATGATATCCTCAACTGATCCTTTCTAAGCACAAAAACCAAAACCATGGCCTGGCCACACCATGGTGTATTTTCATAGAAATTTGGCAGTTAAGATTTTGTTTGTTATTTCCCACGTAATTATTGTCGGAATGGCTTAAAAATATTTGTTCAGCCCTTTACGGAGATAGGGCTTCAACTAGGCTTTTCCATTTGACTCGATTTGAAACACCTTTTTCGTGCCATCCCATGTAATGGTGACATAAGTAAGTTGGCGCAAAATTTACCTGGTTCAAGTGTTTTTTGCTCGCCTTGGCTTTTATTTTCTTTTGGTTTAGCAAATTATAATTTTTGGTGGAAAATAAAGTCGGAACATATTCAAATTTAATATTTATCCATTCATAGTTATGTCCGTGTTTTGGTGCCAATTCAGTTACATTCCTGAAGTGAAGATAGTATTTGTGGTCCTTTTGTGTCTGGTTTCTTATCAATTCGATTAGGTGTTTTCTGTGGCAGAGATGGAAAGAAGACAATGATAGTTTAAGGATCAGGTGGACATGGTTTTTGAACTTCGACGCTGGAGTAAATCAGAGACGACAATTTCTCTGAAAAAATTGGTTATAATAACGGTGCTGACAATTTCAGGCTTTCATTTGGCGCTGAACAAAACGAAGCTTCTGATACTGATAAAAAAATTATCGTTTAGATAGTTCAATGTGAAGATAGCGACGACGAAGGCGACAAGGAAAACCATATCCGGCCAGTTCAGCATGAACAATAACATGTTCTGCATGTTTTTCTTTGGCAAAGCAGTTCAGAATTGTTAACAAGTGTTATATTGTTGCAATAATTGCATTGGTTAAGCAGTTGAAGCAAATCCATAAAAAACGTATTTTACATTTATAAATTTTTTTTATTCTTTTTTTGCTTTCCTGTCGTATTTTTTGAATTTCAAAATTAATTCATTGAAGTTGAAGCTCGCTATTTACTTAATTATTCAAGTATATTTTTACCGTTTTACATAAATAAAATAAAAAGGCAAGCAAAAGAAATCATTGTGTTCACACTTTCTGTTTTTTTTATATCCTTAACTACAATCCTAGACTATCCTCTTGTTTACACCATGGTCCGGCCAGATCATGGGATGTTGAACCATTAGGTTTTAAGTGGGTACTCACAGAAAAGATAAAGCATATAATAAAAATTGTTCACAATTCTATATTGTTACATCAAATTGTATAAATGAATTTATCCACCAAGGGGGGGGATCCATCCCCCTAATCCCCTCCCCTGGGGACGCCACTGGGTTTGGTGATCGAATTTTTGCGTTTGCTTGCCTGTCACGCCAATCTATAAACCATGCGGCTAATAAAATTCGACTATTCCGCAATTTTCGATTAAACATAAGAATTACTAGACGATTTTGTGTTTTACTGGGCAGACACAGGTTATGTAAGGTTAGACATGCGTACTTGCACTACTCCCACTACCATAATAAGAATGGGCTATATTCAGTGCCTTTCTGTAAAGCTGCATAAATTTAAATTTATTCTATGTTTTATTGAGAGGAAAAGGGATTTACAACAACAACGGTTATATAAGGCCGAATAAATGTGAATCCATTGTTTATATCAGGGACTTAACTATTATAAGTTTAAGTATAAGTATAAGTATAAGTTTTTAAGAAATTAATTGCAATGTAACTATTACAATGCAACATAAATTTTATTTTTTCATTATAATTATTATTTGTGACAATTAATTTTTACGTTTCATAATAACTGTTATGAAAAATAAATTTTTTTTTCATTCTCGATAATTATTATTTTGGGATTTTTTTTATTTACGTTGCTCCATAATTTTTATTTAGGACTTTTTTTTCTGAATTGATTTTTAATTGTTTAGTTGTGGGTGGATATTAGGTTTCTGCAGTTAATTTGCGTTTGTCGATTTAGAACAATTAAAAATTAATTCATATACAAAATGTAGTAATTCAACGTAAAAAATTTGTTTTTCAAAATAATAGTTATCGGCAACGTAAATTAAATACAAATCATAAATAAAAGTAATGAAGCAACGTAAAAAAAAATATGTCTCAAAATAATAGTTATCGGTAACGTAAATTAAAAAAGTCATAAATAAAAGTTATGAAGCAATGTAAAAAACAGAAATCCCAAAATAATAATTATCGACAACGAAAAATATATTTGTTACTTATAATATGTAGTTATTATGCAACTCAAAAATATTAATTACATGATAATAGTTATAGGCGACGTAAAAATGTCTTATTGGGAATAATTATTATAAAGCAATAATTTTAGAAATTTCTTAAATTAGGGCAATTTTTTTATTCCCAAAAATATGGATAATAATTATTTTAGGCCTCTGGTTTATATATATAATTTATATAAGTTTCGATCAAAATAAAATCACGTTTTGATTTTTTGTTGTTATAATTTATGTTTTCTATAAAAAAAAATCAATGAATCGTTCATAAAACTTAAAACAACGACACCAAAATTTCATGCATTTTTACTCCTTTGCGGACCATTGTACGATATATCGTACAAAATTGAATGAGCTATAATTCTTTACTGAAATTATGTGTTTGATATTTGTTTGTATTTTATTGCTAAAATGTTCAATGAGAGTCAATATTTTGAAGGAAAAATTTTTATCTTAAGAAATTGTCTAAATTGACCGGAAAGGATTATACTAATAAAGTTAGAAGGACGAAATTCAAGGATAAAATAGTGTACATATTAGTCCTTAAGATACATTAAAAAAAAAATTATTGGAAATTTGCAAGGAAATTCAAGGATAAAGTTTTAAAAGGACATTTTCAACACCTCTTCGTCCTTTTGCACCAAAACATTAATTTTCTAAGATTCTAAGGATCTTTCTCTTTCATTTGATACCCATATTGTTATTCTACAATGTGCTAATTTTTTAAAATAATTTTTTGAGATAAACATGTCCTTGAAATTTCAAAATCTTTTTAAAAAGATCCTGACGCCAGAGAGAAAACTGCAGTTTTACTACATTTGGCCCCTAGTTCCGCAAGTATATCGATTTTTTGGTATATTTTGAAATTTTTTGGTTTTTGTCACACGGTGTAATCTGTGGAGCCTTCACATTGCTGCTCTGGTAATGAAGTTCCGCAAACGCCAAAGTTTGTCCTTTTTCTCTGCGTTTGGTATTGACTCCGGTTCGCTGTCCGTATTTCATGTTTGTGTTTTTTTATTTTCGATTTGATTCATTTGGCTGGCTTACATGTGTAGTTACGTCCTACGCTGCTGAGGCGCTGCCTTCCCTACGTGCTCGTCAGCCGGGCCAGCCATGTGCGCCCCATTCACAAACAGTAGCGCAGCAAAAAAAAACGTGCGTCAAGCCAAGAAATCACAACAAAAAAAAAACAACACAAGCACACACACATAACACAAAAACAAGAACAACAACAGCGCCAAAAGTTACGTTGACTGACCTTTTCATGGGTTGGTCTGTCGGTCGGTCGGACACATGTGCGTCCAATGTCCGGCTGAATGGCTGGCGGGTGGTGGGTGGTGGGGGATGAGCGTGATGTGTGCATTATGCGCTGTGTCTAGCTGGTGTTGGCTACGTGGCGCTGCCGTTGTCGGTGGCTGTGTGTTTGTTTGTGCGTGCATATGTGTATGTGTGTGTGTATGTTTGTTACCGTGGGTGGCGAGGAGGGTAAAGGTGTTTTGTTCGGTGTGGCCGCTTTTTTCTGCGGCGTTTTTTCGCTTGAGCAAAAAATTGTCTGTGTCAAGGTTATTCAATTGAGCTGTCCATTGACCAGCGTCATCGTCGGCGTCATCCTCAACGTCGGCAATGTCAAAGTCAGAGCTGCGACTGCCAATGGCGCTGCCAGTCGCAGCCCCAACGCAAACATCATCGTCATCATCACCATGTCGACGTTATCAGCGAAGCTGCACATTGTTGCTGTCTGATACGCTTGTTTTCCATGCAGCGGCGAGGTATTCATTGGGCAATGGCCATAAGGTGTGAAATTTGTTACTTTAAAATATTATAGATATTGTTAAGTTACTTTTGCCGAAATTCTACGAAAACTTTAAAAATAGTTCAAGGACCCAAAAGCGATAAAATTTTCTCCAACTTTTAACCGCTTCAAATTTCTAACAACATACAATTTGCTCCAACTTCGAAATTGGACATGTTGGAAAAAAATCTAAAAAACCCTCAGAACCCTAACGTCTCAAGCATTTAGTCGGAGCTCGAATCTATGTCGCTGTCACTTGTTCCAATGGTTAGTATTCATGGTCTTAATTCTTTGTGATTTCCGCTCATTTGCTGAATTTTTCGCTTAATTTTTGAATGGTTTCGTTTCACTGCAACTAGCACCCATAACAGCCGCACCCCAGAAGCATCTCCCCTCTAACTGAAGACCGCAGCAAAAAACAAAATAAAACCTGAAACAAAAAACGTTCCTTGCTCGAAGCGGGCGATTGTGTCACGGCTATGGCACTCAAAGAAAATTTTTTACAATTTTTTTGCACTTCTGCACTGTACAGCTACAAACAATGGAACAGAGGCGCTTCAGTCGGTCAACACCGACGTTGTCGGCACATAAGCGGCGCTGAACATGGTGGTTGATTGGTGATTGTCTTATCATTACAAATTCACGCGCCGGATTTCTAGACACCCAAATTCGTAAGGAAACAATTTTCATCTTGAACGAGTGCCCAGAACTTGTGCTAAATCGAAACCGATTTCTTCAATTTTTTCGACTACTCTGAAATTCAATTTTAGAAATCCGAAATTAAAATTTGACACTTCGAATTTAATTTGTTGAAATTCGATTGATACAATTTTTTTTAATTTGAATTCAAAATTGCAAACAGCTTACATATTCGTTGAAATTCGAAATACGAATTGTAAATTCCGAATTGAATTTTTCAAATTAGAAATTAGATTTCAACATTTTGAGATCAATTTTTTAATTTCGAGGGTGCTTCGTTTGAATTACTAACTAAACCCCAATGACATGATTTGATATCTCCCGCGCTAACCAACCTAACCTAACTAACCTTAATGCAACTTGTCGGTGTCCGTCAGTAGCGGTGCTGGACGTTCGTTGAAGACCGCGCCAGTAAAAATGCACGCTGTGGTTGTACATATTTCAAATTTGACGTGGACGCCAAATGATGGAAAAAGTCGAAGTCGACACAGGGGAATATTCATTTATTTCATTTCAGCTGAAAGGCAGAAAGAAACATATGAGGGTCAAATGCGCGCCACAAACACACACACACACACACAGATACCGAAGCAGCGCATAGAAAAAAGGGAATTATTGAAAAACGCCACCGTTGCCACTAGACTCATTGCTGTTATTGTTGTTGCTGGAATTTTGAATTTGTGTCTTTCGCTTTGTGGGTTGCGCGGGCAAGGGAGAGGAAGAGGTGTCAGGCATGTGGGTTGAGTGGGTGCGTGAGGCGTGTTTTTACAGAGAGTGGCAGGGTGGTAGGGGCAGCGCGTTAAATGCCGCAGTGTGAGACGTTCAACCACCCTTGACGTGGCGCGCTGAGGGTGCCTGGGTGCGTGGACTGGCGACACTGTACTAAAAAAATGGCAAAGAACGGCACACACAGCGCCCACCGCCACCGTTAATATTAAATTTTTCGGAATTTTTTTCTTTCCCCTGCAATCCATTTTTCCAATTTTGTTCTTTGTCTTGTTTTTTTATTCAAGGGTGGTTGTTTACGACACACATACACATAGATACATGTATGCGTAACCCACATGTATATGTGACGGTATGTGTGTGCGAAGTGCTGCCAGCGTTAAGCAGAGAAGCGGCGAAAACGCACAACAAATTTGCTTAGCACAAAAAAAAAACGCCGTGGCGGTGGTGGCAGTCACGGTGACCGGTGGTAGTTGTGGTGATTTTTTGGCTTGCACTTTTTCTACTTATGCTGCAAATAAATAAATATGCGTGGGCTGCTGCAGCCGCGGCGGGAGGCCGCCTGAAAAGGGCGAGGGGCAGCAGGCACGTCCACGGTGAGTTAAAACAGGATTTTTTTTTACACTTGCACTTGTGGTCATCATTGTCATCAATGGTTGTGGTCTTGATTTTTTTGATTTTTGTTGCCGGTTTCAAGAATTATGTATGTATATTCGCCGTTAGAGTGATCTTCGTAGTTTGTTATTGCTTATATGAAATATTGAAAATGCGAAATTCTTAAATTTTTTGTTTATTGCAGTTATTTGCCGTCCTTCCCGCACTGTCGAACAACTCAACGCACTTCCGCTTGCTTACTTTTATTTTCAGTGCATATATGTACATACCTGTGTTTATGTATATATACACACTAGGGCGGGTCAAATTGTATGGAACGATTTTTTTTGATGAAGCGTATAGCAAAAACGTAATCTATAGGTGATTCTGAGAAATTTTGCTCATAAAATGAAACTAAACTAAAATGAACTTTTAACTAATAAATTCCGAATTTTCTTCGATTTTTTTCGATAATTTTCAACAACTTTTATTACGATCAATTTTTTTTTTCCTAAGATGTCTACTAAAAATAAAAAAAAATATTGGTATCAATACAGATTCTGAAAGGTGATAAAAATACCTTTCAAACAAGCCCAGATTGAGAAATCTACTATAACTCTATCCGATTTTATGACGAATTTCATTAAATTATTCTATGTATATATTGAAAAATATCTATTTTGAAATTTTGTGGGGCTCCAAATCCGACTTAGAGCTATGGTCTCTTGAGCAAAATTTCTCAGAATCACCTATAGATTACGTTTTTGCTATACGCTTCATCAAAAAAAAATTACCCGCCCTAATATACACGTACATACATATACAAATATCTGTACTTTGAGGTTATTGCGTTGTGTCCTACATAATTTCTGATTTGATTCCACTTTTGATCGCTCCTGCGTTATATAATTACACTACTCGACACGAAAAATTCACCTAAAAAGAAAAGTGTTTGCAAACTTTGAGCTACTGAATACGAAACTGAAAAAAAATCATTTTAAGCGTTTTCGAAAAATCTTCGTTTTTTTCTGTTATTTCAGTTATGAGCACATATCTCGTAAACGAATCATCCGACTAACACAAGCGGGCGGTCGTTAAAAAGATAATACCTTAGCCTTTCCTAATACCTTAGATTTCCTAATACCTTTCCTAATACCTTAGATTTCCTGAAAGCTCAAAATGGAAAAGTTATTTAACCCTTTCAGTCACAATGTCCAATATATTGGACTACAGCCCATACAATTCATACAGAACGGGTTTATTTTCATGTCGGAACGGGTTAAAAGGCCACAATTTTCCTCTTTCATTTAATAACCATATCTTCATCATTGCACAACCACAAATATTAAAAAAAATATTTGAAATGTGTATGTCCTAAAAATTTTAATGTTTTTTCAAAAGGGCATCGGATCAGAAAATGAAAAACAAACTATGCCAGGATACTATGAATGACCTCTAGTTTCAAGCCTATATCAACATTTGGATGGGTCAAAATTACTGTTGCGCGGTGTCATTATACAATGGCTGAAATTTAGAATAGAACAAGCCACTGAACAAGATACATATTAAAAATGATGAGTCATAGATTTGACATAATAAAATCATTTTTTATTATTATAACATGTGGGTTTTAAATTTTCGACAAAATAACTCTACGCATACTAGCGGCATTCAAATCAGAAGACTAAGCTGGGTTTAAACAGTAAAAAAGCTCCCAAATGGCACACATTTTGTTTTGTAACGGTGTCTTGGTAAACATATTGTCCCAGTAATATATAAAAACGGTTATTAAACAAATTACAACTTAATATTAAATCAAGTTTGCATTCAACATTATTGTATTGTTGTTTACGTATAACTGTATTTAGATTTTTTTAATAAAAAAATAAAATATATTCGTGTATGTCAAACCTATGACTCAGTATTTAAATCTGATTTTTCTATTCTAACTTTCAGCCACTGTATGTTTTATTAGTTCCTCACCGAAACGCTGGAGATCTCAAAATTTTAACTAAAGTACGAGCTCCACTAATTATGCATGGGTTCCAGTCTGCCAAAAAATCCTTTACTGCCAATTGAAGTGTATGTGCAGCACATTTAATGGAAATGATTTCCTCGTAATCAATATTATTTATAACATATTCGTAAGAGTTTTCATCTGGATTTCCCAAACAATTTTCTTCTTCGGCTTCACTTTCTTGGGAGGCCAAAAGTTGAACCGCTTTAACAATATTCCTTCCATTATCTGTAGTTACGGAATACACTTGTTTTTCGCTTATGTTAAAGCTATCCAAAACGCGTTTAATTTCCGCCTTAAAATTTTCAGCAGTGTGCCTTTTTTTAATTCAAGCATGGAAAGGGTAAATATTGTAATTTGATCCTTCAGAATTAATTGAACATTAATTCCTAATATGGACCGATCGCTACGAGTGGCTTTATTAATTTTCAGGCTTAACATTTTCCCCTCTACTGCTTTTGTAATTGTCGTTTTCAGTTTTTGAAATTTTGCGTTAACGAGGTCCATAACATTATTAGAATTTATTTTCGGCATCTTTAAACCCTCAAATATCGGAGTCGTCAATGTTTGAAACGATTCCGTAACAAAAAATGATAATAGTTGCGAATGTTTTGTAAGGAAATCAATGCAAGCATTATTAACATCATTTGGAGATATTTCCATCGTAAATCGAATTTTTTTATCACTTTCATCTCTTGCATTTTCAATCCTCATCCGTTTCTCATACTCCACCATTAACTCAGAGTGCGATTTTTGCAAATGCCTTTTTAAATTTTGTATGTGGGCAGCGTTCAGACTTTTGCCACAAGTCTTACATTCCGCCTCTGTACCATTATTAATAAAGTAATCACGAATATATATATATTTCGTTTGCGACACATTTTTTCACTTTTAATTATTCAATTTATGTCTTCACTTAAAATTTCACGTGTTTTACGCACAACTGATTGAAAACTAGAAAGAATTTCGGCCAAAATACCCTACTGCGAAATATTATGTGGTGGTAGTACCACATATCAACACATAATTTTAACATAAAAAGAATTTTATTTAAAAAAATATGCATTACCTTTTATTTTTATAAGAAAAAGATATGGCGTCCAAGAATTTACGTACATACTAAAGAGCTGCGCAAAAGAATCTATTGGGCACACTTCACTACTGCACAGTACTGTCAAGTACTGTACTTCAGTGTCGCGGCGACAGCAAATTCAAATGCGCAATAGTTCTATTCTGCAACAAAGCAAGCACTGCAAACCTTTTCGCTACAGCAACGACAGTGCTTGTGTTCTGTTGTGAAGCAAAACATCAAAACAGAAAGCGATAATGAGTTTAAGTAACGGTAAATCATAGCAAGCACACCGAGTGAAGTAGACCTTCTACTTCACACCGCGTGAAGCAGAACTTCTACTTCACACCGAGTGAAACAGAACTTTTACTTCACACCGAGTGAAACAGACTTAAATAAATATCGAATAAACATGTTTTAAACCTGCGTTTGTTGTTGTAATGCTTGAAATGCAGCCCAGATTCCATACAAAATACCAAAAAAAAACATCAGCTACTCCGATCGTGCAAAACAAAACACCGTATGCTTGAAAATGTTCTAGTGCAGTGCTTCACTTCAGTGTTGTTCTACTTCAGTGCTGTTCTACTTCCGTGTTGTTCCACTGCAGTATTGTTCTACTTCAGTGTTGTTCTACTTCAGTGTCGTTCTACTTCAATGTTGTTCTACTTCAGTGTTGTTCTATACTAAAGAGCGGCGCAAAAGTTGTATTGGGCACACTTCACTACTGCACAGTACTGTCAAGTACTGTACTTCAGTGTCGCGGCGACAGCAAATTCAAATGCGCAATAGTTCTATTCTGCAACAAAGCAAGCACTGCCAACCTTTTCGCTACAGCAACGACAGTGCTTGTGTTCTGTTGTGAAGCAAAACACCAAAACAGAAAGCGATAATGAGTTTAAGTAACGGTAAATAATAGCAAGCACACCGAGTAAAGTAGAACTTCTACTTCACACCGCGTGAAGCAGAACTTCTACTTCACAGCGAGTGAAACAGAACTTCTACTTCACACCGAGTGAAACAGACTTAAATAAATATCGAAAAAACATGTTTTAAACCTCCGTTTTTTTACATTAATGTTGTTGTAATGCTTGAAATGCAGCGCAGATTCCATACAAAGTATGTCATGTCATGTATCGTTATGCGTGAGAGGGCGTCCGCCACATAGTTATTCTTCCCCTTGAGGTACTCTACTGTAAAGTCGTATTCTTCCAAATCTAGTCGCATTCGTATTAGTTTGGGACTAGGATTTTTCTTTGAGAACAGGTATGAAAGCGGTCTATGGTCCGATTTCACCAAAAAATGTTTTCCGTAGATGTAAGGTTTGAAATGTTCTATTGCCCAATGAATTGCCGTCAGTTCCTGTTCTATAGTTGATTTGTTGGATTCCCCTTTTGTAAACGTTTTTGAAGCATATGCTATTGGAAGTTGTATAGAATCGTGCTCTTGGCTGAGCACTGCTCCACATGCATATTTACTGGCATCTGTTGTAATACAGAATTCTTTTTCAAAGTTTGGATACTGTAAATGCGTCCTCGCATTCTTTAGTCCATTCGAATTTTATATTTTTCCTGCAAAGTCTCGTTAAGTGTCGAGAATGTTCCGAAAAGTTTTTTATGAATCGCCTATAATAGTTGCAAAAGGCTACGAATCTTCTAGCGCTATCTGCATCTTTCGGTATTGGATAATTTTGTATCACTTTGTACTTGCTGTCGTCGGGCAATATTCCTTTGTTTGTGCATTTGTGCCCTAGAAACGTTACCTCATGCATGAAGAACGAGCACTTTTCGGGATGCAATTTGAGGTTATGTGTTCGACAGAGTTCGAAGACATTTGTTAAATTTTTTAACATGTGCCTTTCCGAGCAACCTAGTACTATTAAATCGTCCATATAGACGAAAGCCTGTGAGGGGGTTAGACCTGAAAACGCAAGGGTCATCATGCGTTGAAATGAATTATGCGCATTTTAAGTCCGTATGGGAGTCGTGTGTAACGATATGATCCATTATACGTTGAAAAAGAAGTTAAATCTCTTGACTCTTCGTCTAATTCTATTTGATGGAAACCGGATATCAGGTCGAGGCACGAGTTGGTCGAGAATATCTTCTATTCTCGGAAGGGGGAATTTGTCGGCGATTAATTTTTTGTTAAGTTGGCGGTAGTCCACTACTAACCGCCATCTTTTATCTTTGCTATTTGGGAGATTTTTCTTAGGGACTAAAAGGAGAGGGCTATTGTAATTGGAGATCGATGGTTCCACTATGCCATCTTTGACCAACTTTTTTACCTGTTTATCTATTTCTTCTCTGTGCGAATGGGGGGTTCTATAGTTTTTTATGTATACAGGGTTGCTGTCACTCAATCTGAGGCTTTGTTTGTAGAAATTATTCGCTGTTATGGCTTCGGTTTCTAGGCCGAATATATCAATGAAATTTGTACACAATTCACTTAGTTGTGATTTAAATTGATCTGGGAAGTTAAGTTTTTTTAGAATTTCTTCGATTCTTTTATGATTCTTTTCTGATGGTGCGGATATTTCATAGTGAGTCATTGACTCGAATTTAATGTTTTTAGTATTTAAAGCAACGTGTTCATTGGTTGTGTTTACTATCCGGAGTAGTGCGGTATCCGTGTTTACGATCGTATTTGCAATAACTATTCCGGGTTTGGGCTCTTGGCTCAGTACTAAAACTTGTTTTTCTATCGTGTTTAATTTTATTTGCCTAATGACTTCGGATCGGGCTGGCAGTAGAATGGTATCGTATTTAGCTGAATGAATTATGGGGATTGGTATTTCAGTATTAAGTTTTTCGGGCCTTATAACGAACCAATGTTCTTCTTTCCTAAAATCAAGTACGCCATTATATTTTTTTAGAAAATCTATCCCAAGTATACCGTCGCATGGTATTGGAAAATATTCTGGCACAATATGGAATTGGTGTGGGATAAGATAGTTGTCAACCCTGATATTTAATTTAATCGAACCTAATGATTGTATGGTTCCATGCCCTATTCCGCTAAGTGTAGTTATATTGTTTTTATTTAAATTGTTGTATTCATTATTGAATTGTTTGAGAATAGATATATCTGCGCCAGTATCTATTAAAAGGGTTAGTGGACGTTGGGTTTCGCCATTTCGTACTTTTACAAAAACGCTTAGATTGAGGTTAAGGTTGTATATTTTAACAGTTTTTAGGTGTGGTGACTCAAGGGGGCTAGTTGGTTTTCCGGATGATCATAGAACTCCTCATGATTGTCCTGCTGATCATTTTGTATTACACGTACGTTTCCGTTTCGCGTATTGTTGGCGTCGTTTCCTCTGTAGCGCATGTTGTTTCCGCGGTTGTAATTGTTGTTTGTATTTCCGTTATTGTTGTATGTGTGTCCTCTTCGGTTATTAAATCCTCTACGACTACTAGAGTTTCCACGGTATCCTCCATAGTTTCCAAGGTATCCTCCATAGTTTCCACGGTATCCTCCGCGATATCCATTTGAATTTCTGTAATAAAATACGCAATCTTCCTGTCCCGTTGCCTCTGTACAGCTATTAACGAATTTGGAGACTGCGTCGTTCATTGTATTGAACGTGCCCGCCTCCATGATAAGTTTTACCTTATCATTAGCGCAATTTTTAGTCATCGCTTTGACGGCCAGTTGCGTGCTATATCGTGTCGCTAATTCTGGCGAAAGTCCATCTGTTATGTATGCGCCCTGAAGTGTCTTTGTAAGTTCTTCTATTTCTTTCGTATATTGGTTTGCGGTTTTATTCTTTTGTTTTATATTCATGATTTTTGCCGTAATTACTTCTACTGATTCCCCTTTTACTGTAGATTTCAGTGCTTTGACAATGTCGTTTAAAGTGGACTCATTGCTAATTAGGTTCCTAGCATTGCCTTTAAGCTTTGTTTTTATTAAGGAAACGGCAATTGCTTCGTGACCTTCTTTTATTGTATCTACCAGCTCTAGGGCGTCAATAAAACTTCGTAAATTCTCCGGTTTACCGTCAAATTCCGGTATCAGCTGTGACGCTGTTTTCAAAAATTCAATATTTGTTTGCGGCATTTTGCGACACTTTGTTTTTTCCAATTCCTCTTCCGAGTCGGAAGTGTTTATGTAATTGTAGTTGTATCCAACTTCAATTTCTAATGTCACTGGTATGTCCAGTTCTATTTTACGCTTTGTGCATATTTTGAGCAAATTATCTCTGAATTTGCTAAAAATTGCATTAGCTTCTTTTTTATGTTCTTCTGTTAATTTTCTGTTATAAGCGTGTAATACGCTTCTTATGTTATTATATTGTGTTATTAAAATTTTTATATGTTTATCTACTGTGTCTTGAGAAATGTGCCTATTTGTATTTAGGCATTTGATGGACTTATCGAATTCAATTTTCAGTTCGTTAATGTTATTAACGATATCGTCCCATTTCATTCTCAATTTTTTTTTTTAATTTTTTTTTTTTTTTAGTTGGCTACTAATTCATTGCAAAAGTGATGCAAAATGCGCCAAAGCCTTCTGTGAACATATGGATCGAACCGCTCGTTCGTTAGGAATATAAATCCCGCAGGCCTAAATGCCGATTTCTCGAAATATGCAATAAATAATGCGTTGCTTGAAGTGTTACATTTGCGTGACTGGCAAATCGAACATATGGAACTTTTAACCATATAAGAAGAAAGAAAAATATGGATGCAAATCGAACATATGGAACTTCTTACAATTTTTCGTGAAGAGAAAAAGGAAGTAAAATATATATAGACGTATTAAATATGCAAATATATGTGTCCACCAAGCTGAGCGGTTAATCTCAGATTATCTTTTTTAATTTACATTAAAAAAAAAATAAATCGAACAGGTGGAACTTTTAACAAAATATCGTGATCGAGAAATGCATTATAAGGAGTTTCGGTCGTCAACGAATATTTTGGACTCTGATTCCCCAAGGATTAAGAAAATAATTAATTACTGATTAAATGCATTTAAGTTCAAAGACTAAAGTTAAAAATTCGTGATGAACGAACTGGAACTATAATCGAAAATTAAAGCCGCTATCAGAGTGACGGCTGCTGGATTTTCGATTTAGTTTGTCGAATAATATAAAAATAAATTGGGACATATATCTTCCATATATTGTGAACTAGAGTGGAGAGAAAAAAAATGTAATAATCATTGATAAGCTCAAACCTTATCCAGGTTGTTGGCTATGGAAAATGCTCTGACAGCTTTCTTTTTTAGACCCCGTGTGTGTATTTTATAAATTTGTATTATAACGAGGATCAGCATCACAATTGCTATGATCCATAGGGGTGTTTTTCAATCTGAGTTAGTCGTTATTGTTTCGTTGACTTCATTTATTACATTAGCCGTCGGTTTGTGTAATTTAGTCTGTTGTCCGCTCATGATTTCTATTTTGTTGGTCTTTTGTTGTCCGGTCTTTTGTATTGGGTATTATTATTTCATTTTCCAAAAAAAAATTTTCATTGAATTTAAAATTAAAATTTATTTTCTGTTTGTATTTCGGGTGTATGATCAGGTGTAAACATCTTAATTAACGTCTTGAATATTGTACATACATATACGGTATCAACAAAAAAAAATTTTTATTATTATTTTTTTTTTTTTATCTCTTCTAGGAAGAGAGTTCTTTTTGCCTCGGAGGGTCCCAGTGGGAGTCGCGAGACTAGGATTTGTTATATAAAACCGGAGGGTCCCCCCGAAGGTGGTGAATCGCGGCTTTTGGTTGTATTGTTATTGGCTGTACGAGCCTTTGATTATTGCAATATAATGGGTTTTACGCTTCTTATTCTAAATATTCTATATACTTGTATATTATATTAAGCTTATTACTAATGGACTGAAAATTTTTTTTTTTTTTTCATATGTTGCCTTACTGTTACTGTTGGATTTTTTTTTTCGGTTCTTCTGCTTCCCGTAACTGGACTGTTGATTGTTGATATTGTTGATTCCGGTAACTGGACTGTTGATTGTTGCTTTTGTTGAATCCGGTAACTGGACTGTTGATTGTTGCTTTTGTTGAATCCGGTGAACTGTTAATTGTAGATTTTGTATTACACAGACACTGCGTGTCAATTGCTCGGTTTTTCGTTAATTTGCTAGTCTCTTTTAAATATGCCGAAAGGCACCACGATTGCTTAGTTTGAAGTTTTGGTAGTGTTGGTTCACATGTTTTATAGCGCTGTTTTAAAAAAATTTTTTTTTTTTTTTTTTGATTATTATTATTATTATTTTTTTCAGTTACTTTTACATTTTGCTTTTATTCATTGCGATAAATATTTGAAAATCATCATAACTATTTGGATTTCGGTTTCACATATTGTTGAAAATTGTGTTTTCTGTTCACTTGCGCATGCTTCAATTTTATTTCGTATCACTGTTGTGTTGCTGTTCGCTTCCTCACTTTGCCTTTAATTTAAATTATTCATTGAGTTGAATTTGCTTTTGCAGTTAAATTTCTTTGCCATTTGGTTATGTTTATTGCTTTTTGTTGCAGTGTTTCTCGTTTCCTTCTTATGTTTGTGTATATTTTCAGACATATTGTAATACTTGTTACAAGTCGGAATTATCCATTGGTTTGATCCATTGATTTGTGCAAACCCATCATTTATTTTAAGATTTTAAATTGGCCGGAACTTGTCACGGTCGCCATGTACAATAATAAAATATTACATGTAGGGTCTTCAGCGTCCGAAGACAGACTGCCTTTATTTTTCATTCCAAATCCTCAGCTTAAGCTGTGCGCCAAATATGCAGACCTGCTAGCGTGCGAAAATGCTGACGCTGCGGTATACACGTTTAGCGCGCGGAGTCAGTTGCTGAGACTTCGCTTGCACACTTGTGACCATGGATCGCAATATTGTATTACGCCAAGTAGTCAGTCATGCAGGCGACGTCTCATTGCTACAGTACATACATATTTTCTTACACATTAAAACAAAATTTTTTTGCCAATCTGGTAGTATATTACCGCTTTATTCTAACATGCAGGGTGTTACAGACCTCGACCGACCTGTCTCTTTTTTACTGTTATTTTCGTGTTTGTTTCTTTTATTTGTTTGCACTTTTTGTGTATTATTGCTTGTTGCTACTTGCACTTTTTGTGTATTTTTTGCTTGTTGTTATTTGTTTTTGTGTTTGTGGTATTAGTGAATTGCCTTCATACAAAAAATTGTTGCATTGCGGCCGTTGTACTAAAGACTGAAACAAGTTGTATAGCTCAAAATGTGCGCGTTGACGAGACGAAAAAAATTGTATCAATAGATTTTTAGTCGGTCAAATATATGATATATATATGATATATTTCACCGAAAAAATAAAAGTCACAAAATAACTGTTATTTTTTACCGATAAAATTAAAGTCAAAAATAACAGTTATTTTTGCCTGAAATTGTAAAAGGCACAAAATAACAGTTATTTTTAACTTTTATAGTAAAAGTCAAAAATTTAAAAGGCATGTCATATTTGTGAAGCTGAGGCCATTACGATCATAATGGTGTGTTTGAAAAAGTCCACCGACAATTTTTTCGTTATGCTTTTTGATTTGAAAATTGTAAAATAACAGTTATTTTCGGTCCCTGGAAAAATTCTCTTTTTTAAACTTTCACCGTCAGTAACTTCCCAAATCTTGGTATTCCAAAGGCTTTACGAACGTCTATACTCTACGGTTAATTGATTTTATTTTGGTGAGAACAATCGTTGAGTATTGCTGTGTTGTATGGAATCCGGCTTATGAGTACCATATTTATAGCACTGAGAATATTAAAGAAGGTTTTCGAGGTTCGCCATCGGTAAATTGAAATGGGATTTTCGTCCCAACTATAACTGTAAATGTGCTCTCCTCGGCTTCAAGTCACTGGGAAGTTATAGAAAATACTGACCCGGCGAACTTCGTCTGGCACAACATTTGTTTTTTTTTATTACGAACTACGCGAGAAGGTGAATCTATGGCGATGCAAATTGACGAAGAAAACCAACTAAAGGAAGATGAAGAGCTACTGATTAACGCAATTGAGGCCCAAAAATCAGCAATGTTGCTGCTAAGTTTCAGTAAAGAAATGGACTGCGCTTGAACCAGATTTAAGTTATATGGGTGGTGCCACGCCCCCAAGTACTAAGTTTCATTACTGAGCGACTTATAGTTCAGCGAAATATTTGAGTCACAACAAATGTGCCACGCCCTTTGTCCAACGCCATACAATGTTACCAGTAGAATGACTCAGCTATGGGACGACGGGGTACTAAATTTCAGTGTGGTTAGACTCACAATTTCGAAGATATCCTATATTAAAGATTTGGCTTGTATGGGCGGTGCCACGCCCCCTTATTCAATACCTGCACCATTCCCTTTGTCGAAAGATATGAATAAATGGTAGGTTCGTACTTAATTTCATTGCTGTGCGACTTATAGTTCAGCGGAATATTTGGGTCACAAATGATGTGCCACGCCCCTTTTCCAACTCGCATCATATCTTACCAACAGAATAACACATCTATGGGACGACGCTATACTAAATTTCAATGCTGTGCACCTTACAATTTCTAAGATATTCCATTATAAAAATTTTTCTTGTATAGGTAGTGCCCCGCCTCCTCGTCCAATACCCGCCTCATTTCCTCTATCTAAGGACATGACTAAATAGTAAGTTCGTAATGAATTAAATTGATGTGTGACTTATGGTTTCGAAGTTATCGTCTGAAAATTTGGGATGGTGAAGAAGTGCCACGCCCCGTTTTCCTAAAATTTTCTTTCATACAAACCTTGTCCTGACAACTACGAATACAACGAAAAAAAAAACCAGCCAATCGGTCCAGCCGTCCTCAAGTGATTCGCGGTCAAACATGGCAGGGATTTTCCAATAGATTTTCCGGAATTTCCTTTTCGCACGAACCTGAACTGACTTAATACGAATCCAACAAAACAAACCCCATGAAAATCGGTCGTTCCGTTTGAGCGTGAATCGCGTTTTAGCGGAATCCTGTTTTAGCGGAGGTTCATTTTTAAGATGTACAGTGTCGGACAAAACATTTGCAACTACAATGCAATTGCTCAATTTTTTTTTTTACTGAGTAATTTCTGGACTTAGTTTCTTTTAATTTTTGCTTATTGCTAAACATATCAGCAATTAATATAAATTAACTTTTTGAAAAAATCTACAGTGCTATGCATTTATGCGATTTAATTGTTAAACTATTCAAAATTCTGTGCGACAAAACATTTGCAACTTAGTCCCCTGTGCCACAATTTATTTTTTATTTTTTGAAAATATTTAAGTTTTTACCGTTATTTGGACTAGTTAAGAGAAAATATTAAATTCTACGTCAGTTGCTGAAAGATTTTGAGACGGATCAGTTCAAATATTTCAATTATCAGTGTTAAAAGCAATGGCGCCTGATAAGTTCGGTGAAGCGTTACGCCAGCGTATTATTGACGATTTTAAGAAAGGATATTCTCAGAAAGATATCTCTGTGAAATATAATGTCCATAAATCGTCAGTTTCGCGATTTATTGCACGGTATTGTGCAGATAATACCGTCGCCGTGGTACATCGAGGTGGACGTCCACCCAAAACTGATGCACGTACCGATGCAGCCATAACTAGGGAGATACAAAAATAATTTAAAAGAAATTCAGCTTCCAATTTCTGCAAGAACAGTATCCCGACGCCTTGCTGACGCTGATTTGCGATCATACTGTCCAGTGAGAAAATCACTGCTTTCCAAGCGTAATCAACAAAAGCGGTTGCAGTTCGCTAAAGAACATATAACGTGGCCAATAAGTAAATGGAGATCAGTTCTTTTCAGTGACGATGGCATGTCCCGCGTAAGACGACCCAAAGGTAAACGCCTGCAAGCCCCGTACTGCATTAAGACGGTTAAACATAGTGGGCATGTTATGGTCTGGGGATGCTTTTCTGCTGTTGGATTGGGGCCTCTGCACCGGATTACGGGAATAATGGATCAATACGTCTACAAAAAAATCCTGAAAACCGTGATACTTCCGTATGCCGAGTGGGAAATACCTCTAAAGTGGATATTCCAGCAGGACAACGATCCCAAACATATTTCAAAAACGGTGAAAAAGTGGTTCAAGTATGAGTTGGCCCGCTCAATCCCCAGACCTTAACCCTATCGAAAACCTTTGGGAAATCGTCAAACGACGAATCGATAGGACAAATGTTGCAAATCAGGACGATTTTTTTCTGAGAGTTCAGGAAGCCTGGAACAACATTCCAGTGGACGTAGTCAACAACTTAATTGAGTCAATGCCCCGCCGATGTAAAGCAGTAATTTAAAACAACGGTTTTACATCAAAATATTTACTTATTTAGTGAATACATTTGAATTTTCTTTCAGTTGCAATTGTTTTGTCTCATTCTGAATATATGCATTTTTAATTTTCTTTCTCATGTAAATATATTAAATAAGTAATGTGGAAAAATTATGTATATATTTCATGCTGGAATGTTTAATATTAAATATAAATTGAAAAAAACTGAAAATGTTTAGAAGTTACTCTGAATTTTCGAATAATACGAACATTGTGTTGTAGTCGCAAATGGTTTGTCCGACACTGTACCTACAGTTCAAATTTGACGTTAGTAGCTTCAGCGGTTTGAGCTGGGTGATGGTGAACCAATCAGTCCGTCATTCAAACAACCTTTATATATATAAAATTGTAGGCGGTACCACGCCCCTTTTTCCAATGCTCACAATTTTTTTTGTCGAATTGTGTTATTAAGTGCAAAGTTCGCATCAAGTTTCATTGATGTGGACTTACAGTACTGTGTAAATGTCGACTCATAAGAAATTTGTCACACCCCTTGTCAAACGCCCATCAAATCTCACCAGTAGAATGACACATTTATGGGACGACACCAGGGGCGTAGCCAAGGGAGGGGTTTAGGGTGTCAGAACCCCCCCCATAGCCTATAATTTTTCAACATTTTCAATCACTATGCGTCGTATGTACGTTCACACATTAGCAAAAAGGTCTTTCATCCTTAAACATTTAAAAGAATAATACAAAAAAATTTTTTGGGCGAAACTAAATTGTTTTTTAATAGTCCCGTTTAGACTCAATACAGCGATTTGCATGATGTAAAAACATGTATAAAGAGTAGTTTAGTTCGTCGACCGGAATATCCTTCAGGATGTCGGTACAAGCCTTTTGGATGGATTCCTCGTTCTCTTAAAGCTTTTTTTCATCGGCAAATGCATTTTTTGAATAGGTGAAAGTCGCACGGTGCCGCATCAGGTGAAAACGAAGAGTGGTTGATGGTTAAAATTCGACTTTTAGTAAACAAAAAACAGTCAAAACAAGTGTCGATCGATGAGATGGCATCCTTCAATAGCCAAATGTTCAATTAAAATGCTATCGATAAATTTATGCTATTGAGATGCTTAACCTTCGCCTTACCAAAAATTGTTGTATACCTACGTCGTTTAACAATGTCGTTCACCCGGATGACCCCAGGCTCTTCCGCCGATATTTTGATTAAAACTCACAATTAAGATATAATAATATATACATTTTTTCATGCGTCAGTATTTAGTATCTTCCTCTGGCGATAGTTGGTTTTTCGAAAAAAGGCCTAACTTTAATGATTTATTTTGCAACTATGGAAAATATTAGAAAATTTCATTCCAGATAGTTTATTTACGTAAGTAATAAGGTACGCAAAAAAAAATTTATTGTGAGTTTTATTCAAAATGGCAGCAAAAGCACCTGGGATCAAACGGGTAGGTATTTTGTATACAAAATGACAAAATTCAAGTTTAAACATAAACAAGATTTCTAAAAAAAATATTTCTTCATGTTATTGAAAATTACCTTCAAATTTGTGCAGTTATTCGAAATCATTGCTAAATACTCTGGCAGATATGAAACATGAATATTAAAAAGATCACTCGGGTGGGTATTTCTGGGTAGTAAAGCGAGGGTTAATTCCAATTTCAAGAATTTCAATGAAGATTTTGGCTAATCTTTTATGAATTACCGCCCAGTTTTGATGGAATCTACGGTGATCGCGGATTTCAGTTGGCTAACTCGTTGGTCATTATTTATGTCCTGACAATCGTTTTTAAATCGCGTTTACCACTTATGAACTCCACCACGGTAGCAATCATCACCATAAACTTGGTTCATAAATTGAAATGCTTCGGTTAAAGTTTACAAATTTTAAAAACAAAAGTTAATATTGTAACTTGTGCAATAACTTCGCTTCCAGTGCACCAAATTTCATGAACTTTTTACTAAAAATCGGGAAAAATTTAATTTCCAATGCATTAAGTCGCATAAGCCACCACAAAATGCCCTATTTGGAAGGTGCAGTTAACTTTAACGGCAGCCGCCGTGGCTCAGTTGGTTAGTGCGTTGGACCGCGAGACCAGGTTCAATACTGCCTGTAATAACACCTAAAAAAAATAACGGGAAAACTCGTTTTCTCTTTCGGTGGCTGTCCTCTCAGCTGGAAATGGCAAACCTCTGAGAGTAAAAATTGCTTATGAAAAAGCTCCCAACCTGCCGTTCGGAACCGGCATAAAACTGTAGGTCCCTTCCACCCGCGTACAAATTCACACGCACAACACGGGTGGTTGCGGGAAGCTAGGCCTTAGTCTCGCGTAAGCGGGCTGTCGTGCCAGTCAATTAATTAATTAGTTAACTTTAAAAAACACGTAAACTAAACTGGCGAAAACAAATTTTAAAACCCCCCCCATGACCAAGTTCTGGCTACGCCCCTGGACGACACTATGCTAAATTTCAATGTTGTGCGCCTTACAATTTCGAAAATATTCCATTATAAAGATTTTGCTTGTATGGCTGGTGCCCCGCCTCCTCGTCCAATACCCGCCTCAATTCCTCTGTCTAAGGACATGACTAAATAGTAAGTTCATACCAAATTTAATTGATGTGTGACTTATGGTTCCGAAGTTACTCTGTAAAAATGTATGCTTGTGGTGCCACGCCCCGTTTTCCCAACTTTTCTTTTTTCCTAAACCTACCTGTAGCAATTACGAATAAACCCGACGAAGGAAGTATTCAATTTGGTCCAGTCGTTTTCAAGTTTTAAAAAGCCGAACGAACCAGCCGAACGTTTCATGGAGTGCCCCCCTTAAGAAATGATAGCACCATTAACTTTTTGCATCATAACTTTCCTGCTAATGATCGAAGAATGGAAAAACTTGGTCGAAATATCCATTGCATATGTTTAAATAATGTCCCGCACCGAAATTCCGAAATGTTCGGACAAAATATGAATTTACATAAAAAAGTCACTTTCACAAGCGTTAAGAAATGATAGCACCACTTACAATATTTAATTTTTGTACGGCCTTTGACTTTTTTGTCAAACTTCTTTTGTAAAAACTAATTGATAAAAACGTGTTGAACGCAATGGGCAGAAAGGCGGAACTGAAACAAGAGGAAAAAGCCGTCATAAGCGCTCTTAAAGACGAAAGTCTAACAAACCGCGAAATTGGACGGCGGATTTGCCGTTTTCACACGGGAGTTGGCAAATTTTTGCGCAATCCCACAGCTTATGCAAGTAAGAGAAGCCCAGGTCGTCCAAGCAGTCTTTCCGAGCGGATAGACGTATCTTTTGTAGAGCTGCTTTCATTGTGCGGCGCAAGCCATACTTCGAAAAAACCACCATATTTGACTGTAGGTGCCACTACAAAAGTAAATTTTTAGGTGGGGACGCAGGTCGACACAGCTACTTTTTTTTGTATTTGGAATTTTTTTTTGTATTGCTTGCAGCGAATATGAAATTAGAGTCAAGCCAGTCGTAATATTTTTTGTTGAAAACAACATATGCCCTGCAGGTGAAGGCCCAAAAATTGGTAAATTTTAATTCAAGTAACCGATAACTTTGCTTTTGTTCATGATTAACATCAACGCCCGTCTTATCTTTAAGTAAATTTATAAGAAATTCAAGTTTTGTGATCGCTTTCTGGCTTCAGCTTTACGCCACACTTCGAAAAAATTACGTATTTTTAGTGGATGCGTCACTAGACAAATGCGAATAACAACCAAATAAGCACTTATAAGCAAAAAATTACTCCGGATTATGTGAATACATACTTTTTTGAGTAATTGAGTACGGTTGAAACTAAAAAAGGGTTTTTTGACGTTTTTTAAACTTTTTTCCACCAAACTTTTTGTTCTTTTTTATAAGCAAACCGAAAAACGTAATTTTTCAATGTAACGGGATTTCACAGTTATTTCAAAGCACAAACCAAAAACTAGTACTGCCATACAGGAAAAATTCCAAAGTTTTATTTAATATATAACATGGCTATATTAGTACATAAATTATATTTTTATTTGATTTTTCATTCAGCATAAAGAATCATCCAAAAATTTGGAACGGATGCGTATTTTTTAACATCAACTTTGAAGCTACCTAAATATGGAACGGAGTAGAATATTGAAGATCGGAAAACCGATTTTTCTTAGTTGAGATATTATCTGTCAACTGTCATATTCATTTTAGTCATTTTGTAACATAACGGCGCACAGTGTCGCGAGTGCGGCCAAAAATGGTAAAAATCAATGTCAATCAATATCTCAACTAAGAAAAATCCGTTTTCCGATCTTCAATATTCTACTCCGTTCCATTTTTATGTAGCATCAAAGTTGATGTTAAAAAATACGCATTCGTTCCAAATTTGTGGGTAATTCTTTATGCTGAATGAAAAATCAAATAAAAATATAATTTATGTACAAATATAGTCATTTTATATATTAAATAAAACTTTGGAATTTTTCCTGTATGGCAGTACAATTTTTTGGTTTGTGCTTTGAAATAACTGTGAAATCCCGTTACATTGAAAAATTACGTTTTTCGGTTTGCTTCTAACAAAGAACCAAAAGTTCGGTGGAAAAAAGTTTAAAAAACGTCAAAAAACACTTTTTTAGTTCCAACCCTAAATTACTCAAAAAAGTATGTATTAACATAATCCGGAGTAATTTTTTGCCTTTAAGTGCCTATTTGGTTGTTATTCGCATTTTTCTAGTGACGCATCCACTAAAAATATGTGATTTCTTCGAAGTGTGGCGTAAAGCTGAATCCAGAAAGCGATCAATAAAACTTGATTTTCTTATAAATTTACTTAAAGATAAGACGGGCGTTGATGTTAATTATGAACAAAAGCAAAGTTTGCGTCCCCACCTAAACATTTACTTTTTGTAGTGGCACCTACAGTCAAAAATGGTGATTTTTTCGAAGTATGGCTTCCGACGTTCAATGAAAGTAGCGGCAAAGCAGCGGCTGAAATGATGAGCTGTATAAAGGACAAGGTTGGCACATTGTTCGTATCATCAAAAGTAGGCAGAATGCCACGCCCACTTTAAAAATTTAAACATTTATACCAAAATATGGTATCACAAGCTGACAAAATTAAACATGAATTCATAAAGGCAAAGTTTTGGCCAGTTTTTATATATGCTCCAGCTACCACGCCCACTTTTAGGTTTTAGAAAGCTTACCAATTAAAATTACATCGTAGAACGAGTATCGCAAACAGCCTTCTAAAAATACAGTTTTAGTTGTAGTAAAATACGAATATTTTTGAAAGTGGGCGTGGCAGACCGCCCATTTTTAGTGTGAGCTTTTATGTCAATATTTTAAGCTCAAATACAAAATGTCATAATTCTGTCACTAATATTAAGAAAGTTATTTCAATATTACAGTTCCGTTCGTATGGGAGGTGGGCGTGGTAGTGGTCCAATTTTAATGATTTTTTGTAAATTTATTCATTTCCACCACGAAAACAATTTCACCAAGTTTCATCGAAATAGGACAGCGCTAAGTATTTTTGGCGCGGCGTAGCCCCATCATAAGAAGGCCCTTCTGTTCGGGCGGCAACACTTTCCGGAACCGGCGGCAACCATTCTCGCGGCTGTACCTCCCTAAGCCGCTCGTCCATTTTTCTGTTCATCGAATCTTCCAGACTGTTTACTCGTTTGGTCAGGGAATCATCCAGGTTGTCAACTCGTCTGTTCAGGGAATCATCCAGGTCGTCGACTCGTTTATCCAGATGTTCCACTCGAGTTCCCAGGTGCTCCACCTTCACATTTAGCTTGTGTGAGATTTCTTCCACTTTCTACTCCAAGCGCGCAGAATTTTCCTGAAGCTTGGTGGACAACTCGCAATTCGCATTTTCGAGTTTCGCTAACAATTGCGCCGATATTTCATGGCTCGTCGTTTCCATTCGCGCCGAAATTTCCTGATTCGTAGTTTCCAGTATCGCTGCCATTTGCGCCGAAATTTCCTGATTCGTAGTTTCCAGTTTCGCTGCCATTTCTCGACTCGCAGTCTCGACTTTTGCCGAAATATCCTGATTCGTAGATTCTAGTTTCGCCATTTGCGCCGACATTTTACGATTTGCATTTTCCATTTTGGCTGCCATTTCACGGTTGGAAGTTTCAAACATGCCTTTAAGTGCAACCATTAGCTGGCTCATGTCCAATGCTTGTAGTGGCGCAGCCGCTGCAGCCGTACTTTGCAGTGACGCAGCACCAGCAGGCGATTCCTCCACCTTGGCCGACGCCTCTAGCACCTGCGTCCCGAACTCGTGCGCAGCCCAATCGATGCCTCGTGATTCACAAGCCTTTCGCAAGCGCAGCTGCAACTCCACCATTCCGCCAGCAGTCGGTAAATTCCAGGCAGCCAGCTCCTTCTTCAGCTGCTCGAGTTTAACCATGTCTGCGTTTTATCATTTTATTTTATTTTCAGTAGCACAATCCCACTTCTGACACGAAATGTTACGAAAATTAGTTCGTCTCCCTGGATTGTGCTTGAAAAATAAAACACACTTCAATTACTCAGCGCAAACGCAATCAAAAACCAAAAATCGCTTTATTTACAAATTTAGGCTTTGCTTGTCTTGACACTTGCTACTACTTTGCTTGTTCAAATAAGACTTCTCCCTCTGCGCTGCACCCGGCTGCCTATACTTGTCTGCTTATCGCGCCGATTGTTCTCGCACATTCCAGTTGGACTATCTCTCGATCGATCTTGCACATTCCGATTGGCCTATCTCTCGATCGTTCCCGCACATCCCATTATCAGTGTGCTTACTTCTACCACATATGTGGTAGATCTACCACATTTATTTTTAAAATCAAGTTTCTACCACATCTACCACGGAGGGCTTAAAATCGACCACATTTTTGTGGAACATAAATTTTTCTATTAACCAACCTATTACTCCAAGTAAATTAGAGCTTTATGTTGCAAAATTTATGTTAGGGCTGCATTGAACATTATAAGTGAAAATGTGCAAAAAAACTTATGTGGTAGCACTCTCATCACTTCAAAAGTAGTGCAATACAAATAGTTAACGGTTTGACAATGACAAAATGGAAAAATTTCTAAAAAAGTTGAATAATGTTTGCCTTTATTTTTTAGTAACGTTTAGTTTTTTAGACTATCGCATGACGATGGCAATGCGCTTGGACGGGACGAAGTTGTGCCTGCTGCTGAAATTTGCGAGTCCGAGCTCCCAAAAAAGAAAAAAATATAGTCAACAGTACAAAAAACAATGGGAAGAAACACGGCACAGGTTAAAGTGCATAGAAGAACGTAAAATACAATTAATGTACACATACAATGAAATACAATAAATGTACAAATGCAATAAAATACAATTAATGTGCAATACAAAAAATCTACCCCATTTCATTCAAATCTACCAAATTTTTTTCACTGAGTCTACCACATAAATGAAAAATTAAGTAAACACACTGCCCATTATCCTCGCGAGCCATTCTTGCCATATCGAAATTATAGCAGCCGTACTCTAAAGTGCGTGCCTAAAAGTATGACCGTAAAAGCATAGCACAGCGACAGAGTGCCTCATCGATACAATATCGTTTGGTACTTATTTCATTAAATTCGCGTAATTGTCCCTCAAAAACAAAACATAATAATAAATGGCAGAAGAGTGAAGTAATGAATTAAAAAACTTAAAAGTCTCAAGTCTCATCGATCTTCACGAAAGAGGAAGAAGTACCAAACGAGATCAATAAAGGTTGCCAAGGAAGGAGGTCTTAAAGCAGCGCGCCGAAAGGAGGAGTGCCCGAGAAGTACGAATGCCAAGAAAAAGAAATCGAAATTGAAAGTGCAGTTTGCGGGGTCCCACACTGCGGCAAAATTGCAAACCTTTCGCGTAGTCGACAAAAAAGCCACAAACAAATATGAAGTACATGAAAAGTGAAGAAATGCGCAGACAGCAGCAGCAAGGTTGGTGTGTGTGCAGGGCGCGTGGGTGAGGGTGTGTATTGTATATGGGAGGGTGGTAGCAGGCAATTCACGAATTAAATATGAATAACTGAGTGCCAAGCATGTTCTCTTTGCGTTTTTATAATGCGTTGTTTTTGTTATTCGTTTTTTTTTTCTATTTCTCGTTAGGTTTTCCCCCTGTTCACCCACAACGACGCGGCAGCGAGTCAGCATCACGGAGCCCAGGAACACCCGACTGCCTGTGTGCCACTAAAAAAATAAGGGTATATTTTTAATGGCCAATATTTATACACACATCCGTACGTATGCGTTTGTGTACGTTAGTATGTGTGTGTACGCACACGAACGACAGCAGCAGAAGCTTATACAGCGAAAATGCTGAAAGGAAGAAAATAAAAACCCGGCAAAATAAAAAATGAAACAAACAAGCTGCAAAAGTGTCGTGTATTCGCCACCTCTTCATATAGTACCCACCCAGTAGGAAAGTGGTAAGGTGCTTACCATAATAATGCATATTTTCCTCCACCTTTTGGTGGTGGAAACGGCATGCTACCAAAAGTAAGGTACGTTTCGAGTACCTCCGGTTGTAGCTTACGCTAAGAAAGCAAACAAGAAGGCACCAGAAGTGCGAAAAAAGTCGATTTAAAACCCGAATGGATTGTTCGTATCGTCACTTCCAAATGCACTTTACTTTGTAATGTACGTGGAATGGACATTTAAGTAGAACGAATCTAGAAGAAATAAGTGATTTTACAAGCTTAATAAGTTGGCCTCGGTAGTCCAGAGGGTAGCGCGCTGACTTTTCATGCCAGACGCCCAGGTTCAATTCCCAGCGTTGACTGTTTTAAACACTCGTCTATTTCCATCGCTATTCACATGACGCAGTTGAGAATTATAAGAAACGCACAAGTCAACTTTTCGCAGGCAATGGTAAAATTTCCAAATATCGGACCAAATACCTTCCATCGTAAGTGAAGAAGTCAGCAGTGCTTACGTTATCCATAGCGAGGAAGGCATAAACTGAATAGGTCATTTTATTTTTATAATTTTAAGCCCATTCCAATAGCACATTACGGCCCCCTTACGTTTTCCTTCATACCACCACATTACTAAGTAAAGTACATTTGAATGGGAAGCCGAACAATTCCGAAGGATTTTGCTATGATACCATTTGTACTTTACAAAATCATGCATGATCCGGCGGCTATGCTCTGAACAAACGTAATGGGCGTTTGGCATGGAAGTTGGAATGCTTACCGGATGAAAAGTAAGTATGCTGTAATGAATTACGGAAGGTGTCACTTTCCTACTGGGCAACGCTCACTAACACACGCACGTCAACGCGTATATACACATGCAAACGCAGCCTCTTAGCATTGTGGCTTTATGGGGCGACTCCGCACTGTCCTGTGGACTTTTCACCATCCGCCCGTCCCCTCAGCTCTCCATCGCGCTACACGTTTCTGCATGCTTCATCATTTGCATTGCTGTTTCACAGCTTTCTTCTTCGCTTTTTATTATTGCCTGTTTCTATTTTTGCTCATTGAACACTGGAAACAAAATGTATTAATTCCTACGTCAACAGCTAGTGAAAAACAAAAACAACAACGCCCAAATCATAGTTGCAATATTCTTATTCACGCTCCACACTAAGCAGAGTCGCGGCGGCCACAATTTGAATGGAAAATGGCAGGAAAGTAATGTACGGCTGTAAAGTGTGTGAGGGGCTGCGGGGGAGGGACGCGAAGCGGTATGAAAATAATTCACAACGGTTTTAAAATCCAAAACAAAAACAAAACATATCACATACATATTTAGTTTGATAATCCTGATAATCGGAGTCATTTTAGTTTAACCAAATTTTAGTTCGCTAGCCGTTCCTGCAGGGAAGCTGCAGTTAAAAGAAAGCTACATCTTTGAAATAGGAAGTTGTAGCTTAAACGAACAGTGCACGTCTAACAGAAGTCGCAGGAATGTAGGTAAAGCACGAATTCATCTATAAAAATTCAAGTAGAATAAGTTATTATCACGTAACCGAAGTGTAATGCATTGCTTTTGTTTTTTTTCTAATTGTTCTTTGTTTTTATATAATAAAGGTGATAACATGCATTGCCAATGATACAATTTGAAATGCATGTTAAACAACAAACATGATTCAATGAATTTAGATTACGCCATCCGGAGAAATTCTTAAAGAGCGGCCCATTCTTCGCTTTTATTGGGTTTTGGAAAAAATATTTCAATTTCGATCGCAAGACAACACGCGCGCGGATCTTGATAACTTTTCGTTGCAGCGAAAGTGGTGAAGAGGTGAGAGTTGACAAGTAATTACATTAATATTTGTTAATTCTTTGCAGCTGCCGACACTTCAAGATACCGTAAAATGGAGTGGAACAACCAAAGCAACAACGGCTTACAAACATTTTTATTGTTGGGTTTGAATTTACAAGCAATGTGCTTTACTGAATATTTCTAATATTAACTTATTTTCTCTTTTCTCAATGACTGTTCAACGAAGGACACATAACCAAATCGAATGCACTTTATCTTAACTAATAATAATAGCATTTATGAATTAGAATTACATAAAAAATATTAAGAAATAACAAAACAAAAAACGAAGAGTTTGTTGTTTTTGTGTACAGATATGGTAGGTACATACATATATTATTTTATGCATTACCTATACGCTGTTTGATTCATGAAAAAATGCATGTATGTTTCCGCATACATATTTTCATATAACGTATGGGGAATGAAATATGGACAAATTTCAAATGCAAATATTTCCACGTATGTGAAAAGTAGGATCAAAATAGAGTAGGCAATAATTTACGGTACTCTATTAGTTGTCATGGCAACTGCATATCAGTTAACTACTGAAATGAATTCAGTATGAAAATGTCTTTGAACCAGTTTTACCGTCGAAAATTTGTTAACAAATACTGCGAAGATTTTCCAACCAAAAAGAAAAGTGAAATTTTCCATTACTTCAGCGAGTTAAGTTTTACAAAATCATTTATTTACAAGACCATTGTAGCTTATAGAAGTGGAAAATCCAGTGAAAGGAATTTTGGTAGTGGAAAAACATGTGCGTTGCAAGATTCTAAAACACGTGCCAAATACTGCGGGTCATACTGCAAAATCGTACAGAGAACTGGGAAGAAAGTACCAAATTGATAAAAAAAAACGGTGAAAAAATACTTAAAAGATATGAATATTGATAAATTGGCGAAAAAACTGCTCCAACTGTCACAGAAAATCAAGAAACAGCCATTGTTGATCGATTACGGTTTCTTTCCCGAGATCTGTTTGCTGCAAAATCAAGGAAGATTTGCATCATGGATGACGAGACCTATTTTACGGTCGAAGGAAATGAATGGACCCAGAAGTATTATTTAAAGCTTGCAGGTACTGAAATTTCCGATAAAGTCAAATTTAAGTCGGAAATAAAGTACCCGGGAAAAGTTTTACTGTGGATGGCAATAAGCGAACGTGGCATGAACGAGTGTTTATCAAGGCCGGTTTAGCTGTGAATGCGGACGTTTACATCAAAAAATGCCTTCCAGTTTTAAAAAAAATTCATCGACAAGTATCATAAAAACGATGAAGTTATTTTTTGGCCGGATTTTGCGTCGTCACACTATGCCCGGGCGACCCAAGACGCTTTAAGGAGTTTAAATATTGGCATCGTGCCAAAAGAAAAGAATCCACCAAATGTGCCACAGCTTAGACCAATAGAGACTTTTTGGGCCGATTTGAAAAGGAAAGTCTTAGGAAAACGTTATCGAGTAAAAAATGTCGATTCATTGATAGCTAAGATCAAAACAGAGCTGCGGCAAATTGATACAAAGGGTATTCAGGAGGCGATGTGTAAAGTGCCCCTAAATATAAGAAAAACCGATAGATATGGTTACAAAAACTTTTTTAAATTGAAATTAATTGTTAGTAGTTTGTACTGTAAAAATGTCAGCATTATATTTAAAAAAATAAAAATTCTGTGGGCATAAAAGTGTTTGTCCATATTTCATTCCCCATACGTTATTACTTGGTAATGCAAACAGGGAAGCATTACTTAGTAGGACATCGCCGTATTAAAATTCAGGAATGAAGTATTGCAGAGCTTGCATGCAAACATACATTCCTATGCATTACTTTTTTTTGCTGGGTTATTTGCTGCATTGGTTATTTGCTGTCGTTCTGTCGCTAAGTTATGTCTTTAATGGCTAATGGCGCCTTCAAGAACGCCTCTTGTCGCTTGCTTTAAAATCACATTAACGGCACAGAAAGCAATTACCGTTGTCTGTGCGGGTGTACGTGCGCCAGATTAACGGCTAATTGTGTGACGTGTGGCTCTGCACGCCTCCGGTACTCATCCCTCCTCACCCCAGTGGCCACGCAGCCCGACCATGTGTGTCGGCATGTCGGGTATCACACGTCGGCGTATTCAATTTTGTGGCGCGTTTTAATAACGAAAACAAACTGACACAATTACCGCAACAACAATAAATTTATTAAATATCGCTACGCCCTCCATCCCTTCTGCGCGCAGACAGCGGCGAAAGTCGAAGATCTACGCGCTACTTAATGTCCGACACACAAAATCCGGCTGTCGGGGGAAACGTATGCGTGTGTTGGGGCTGGAGACGTGTGCGGTGCCAGCGGGCGTACATTTTTCATTAATATTTACGAACCATTAATAAAGGACTCGAGCGCAGCCTGCCATCCGCAAGCACCGCAACTCGCCTGCCCTCCGGCTGTCGCATCAACGGCCAGTGAACAATTCAAATAATTGTGAGTTAAAAATAATTCGATCTTTGTGTACCGCTTAGGCAACCATTTTGTGATACGAAAAACCACCTCAAATCAGTCTTCTATATCAAAAACGATTTCATAAAGTCGCTTTCCGAATTTTGGACGACTTCAATTTGAATTTTATGTTCTAAATCAGGGGTGCCCAAAATCTTCTTATGGAAGAGCAAACACCAATACATGTAAAGTTGCCCAAAAAAATGGAATTCAGTATGTACACCGAAAAAAAAAAATTTCATTTTCTGTAATGTTATTTAAAAAAAACAATTCTAATCTTCCTTCTTCCATGATCCTTCTAATAAATTATCCAAATTGATATCAATATCAGTTGTCGACAATTTTAATAAAGCCTCCAAATGTTCGTTGCTTATTCTATTTCTGTGCTTGCTTTTTATTAATTTTAAATTCGAAAAAGCACTTTCACAGATATATGTGCTACCAAATATGGAATACAAACTTAAAATTTCTTTGTAAAGTAAAGGATATTTATTTGGTGTTAAAGATTTCCAAAAGTCTTCGTTGAAACGAAACAAACACCGAATTTTTTCTAGTGCTTCTCAATCGACAGCCGCACACGTTTTGAAGCAAATTCATTCGCTAGACAACAACAAAACCTACGTTGAAGATAACTGTCGCCAATGCGTGCGGAGTGTTGTGTGACTATACTACACCTTTTCAAGTTCGATTTCAGAAAGTGTAAAAACAATTTCAGAAAGCGTAAAAGCAATTCCAGAAACCGTAAAAGCAATTTCAGAAAGCGTAAATTCAATTTCAGAAATATAAATTTAATTTCAGAAAGCGTAAAGCAATTTTAGAAAATTTTAAATTCAATTTCAGTTTTCTAAAATTGCTTTTACACTTTCTGAAATCGAACTTGAAAAGGTGTAGAATGCTCAGCCTATGCCGAAGATCATTTACAAAAACAAATGAGGAATGAGATTCCTCAGCCTATGCTGAAGAGGATTTGCAAAAACAAATGAGCAACGAGAGCATAGGGCATGGGCACCTCTGTTCTAAATAAATCACTCCTCTATCGCCGACGCTTTCCTAAAACTGATTTTCATATTTAGGATCCTGTCTTTAAAGCAGGGGTCGGCAAAATTGACAATGAGATGGTGTTAGTGAGCGCAGAGTAATTTTTCTACACTGTATAAAATTAAACCGAACAGCGAATAAGAAACCAATCGCCAACACAAAAAAGCATACACACAAAACTACAACAACAAAAACATCTATTTTTTTCATACATAAAATTTCTTGCAGCGTACACAAGACAAAAACCAACGCAGCCACCACACGTGTTGCTTCGTTGCTGTCTGAACAACGAATGATTGAAAGAGCGTAAGAATGCGTGTGCTGAGCGTACTGCTCGTATGAGTAAGCTTTGCCGATCAGTGCTTTAAAGCAGGGGTCGGCAAAATTGACAATGAGATGGTGTTAGTGAGCGCAGAGTAATTTTTCTACACTGTATAAAATTAAACCGAAAAGCGAATAAGAAACCAATCGCCAACACAAAAAAGCATACACACAAAAACTACAACAACAAAAGCATCTATTTTTTTTTCATACATAAAATTTCTTGCAGCGTACACAAGACAAAAATCAACGCAGCCACTACACGTGTTGCTTCGTTGCTGTCTGAACAACGAGACGTGCTTTAAAGCACTGCTCGGCAAAGCTTACTCATACGAGCAGTACGCTCAGCACACGCATTCTTACGCTCTTTCAATCAGTCGTTGCTCACACAGCAACGAAGCAACACGTGTGGTGGTTGCGTCAATTTTTGCCTTGTGTACGCTGCAAGAAATTTTATGTATGAAAAAATAGATGTTTTTGTTGTTGTAGTTTTTGTGTGTATGCTTTTTTGTGTTGGCGATTGGTTTCGTATTCGCTTTTCGGTTTAATTTTATACAGTGTAGAAAATTTCTCTGCGCTCACTAACACCATCTCATTGTCAATTTTGCCGATCCCTGCTTTAAAGCACTGATCGGCAAAGCTTACTCATACGAGCAGTACGCTCCGCATACGCATTCTTACGCTCTTTCAATCAGTCGTTGTTCAGACAGCAACGAAGCAACACGTGTGGTGGCTGCGTTGGTTTTTGTCTTGTGTACGCTGCAAGAAATTTTATGTATGAAAAAAATAGATGTTTTTGTTGTTGTAGTTTTTGTGTGTATGCTTTTTTGTGTTGGCGATTGGTTTCGTATTCGCTTTTCGGTTTAATTTTATACAGTGTAGAAAAATTACTCTACGCTCACTAACACCATCTCATTGTCAATTTTGCCGACCCCTGCTTTAAAGTCAATTTAAAGCAGGGACCGTAACAGTTATAAGTTTTATTATAAAAATCAATGTTTAACAGTTATTTTTTTATTTTTATTTTATGACTCAACAAATAACAGTTATTTAGTATTTATATTTTAAAAATCCTTTAATAACAATTATTTTTGATTTTTTTCTTATTAGTCCATAAGTAACAGTTTTCTTTCGATTTTTATTTTAGTTGACCTATGATAACAGTTATTGGTGACTTTTATTTTAAAAAGTCATAATAAAAATTATTCAGTGACTTTTATTCATAAAAGTCATCAATAAAAATCATTCGGTGACTTTTATTTTTTAAGTCATCATCAAAAATCATTCAATGACTTTTATTTATAAAAGTCATCAATAAAAATCATTCGATGACTTTTATTTTTTAGGTCATCAATAAAAATCATTCAATGACTTTTATTTATAAAAGTCATCAATAAAAATCATTCGAGGACTTTTATTTTTTAGGTCATCAATAAAAGTCATTAGATGACTTTTATTTATAAAAGTCATCAATCAAAATCATTCAATGACTTTTATTTATAAAAGTCATCAATAAAAGTCATTAGATGACTTTTATTTATAAAAGTCATCAATAAAAATCATTCAATGACTTTTATTTTATAAGTCATCAATCGTCATCGAATGATTTTTATTGATGACTTTTATAAATAAAAGTCATTGGATGATTTTTAATGATGACTTAAAAAATAAAAGTCACGGAATGATTTTTATTGATGACTTTTATGAATAAAAGTCACTGAATAATTTTTATTATGACTTTTTTAAATAAAAGTCACCAATAACTGTTATCATAGGTCAACTAAAATAAAAATCGAAAGAAAACTGTTACTTATGGACTAATAAGAAAAAAATCAAAAATAATTGTTATTAAAAGATTTTTAAAATATAAAAAAAAAATAATTCTTATTTTTTTATATTTCCGTAAAAATTGCATAATAAAAGTTTATTGCCATATATGATTCTTGACACGAAAAGAAATCTGTTGGTATATTTAATTTATTTGTGTGACTTTTTCTTCATAGTAAACTTTTCAAATATAGTTTTCATAAATAACTGTTATTTCCGGTCCCTGATTTAAAGGTTATATTCCAAACAAAACAGTCCTCTATATCAACGATATACTTCTAAAATCGAACTCCTTTTTAGATAAGATTTAGAGGTTATGTTCGCATCGCCGAATCTCCGGAATCTAGTTTGAAATAACTAAAATAACAATAACAAAAACATAATAATCTACTAAATGTAATTCGTTTCCTCGTACCCACTGTCTCTCACCAATCCAACAGCGCCATTGCGAATCTATTTAGTGTCACATACGCCACCCATTAGCTGTGTGAAAGAAATGCAAACAATACCACTCAGCAACAATTATAACAACAGCAGCAATAAAAACAACAAGTAAAACGTCGTCCACGTACACTCACGTATGGCACGGACTCGCACGTGCTGCAAGTGTTGTCTGAAAATCGCACTGAATCGCTCCCCTTTCACTCAACACCAGCTGACGCACCTCACCTCCTCTCCACTGCCATTCGCCAACTTCGCCATTTCCATCCTCCCTCCCTCCCTCCCTCGCCCTAATAGCCACGCCGCCCCTTAATTCCTTTCGTAACGTTATTGTTGTTGCCTTGCGTGGGGGCCATGAATTGCAGGCGGGAGTGGCGGGGTGCAGTCGGTGAGGAGCCGTTGGAATCAGCCGTTGGTGGTGCCAGCCAAGCGGACACGGTGTACATTAACCCAATTTAATTGTCTTTGTTTCGTTTATTGTGTGTTAACAAAGCTGCTGTTCTAGTTGTTGTTGTAGCATTGCGGAAATTTGCAGGAACTTCATTTGTACCGTTATCTACTTACAGCTCAATACCGTGAGCGCGCCGGTGGTCGCCAGTTCTCGGTGCTGGGCACTGTATTTGTTTAGTCGTTGTTGTTCTTGTTGTGTTGCAGGCATTCGTGCGTTCACGTTGACGTTTAGATTTACGTTTTCGCACGCGTCCCCCCGCCGCCCACTGTTAGCCAGGAAAAGTGCTCAGCTTTGACCGAGAAGCCAAGCGACCAAATGGCCGGTTCTTGTTGTGTTTGAAGCACATCTTTGTTGTTGTTGCTATTTATGTTGTTGTTGTTGCTCTTTTGGTGGTGCAGTTTGTTCACGTGCCATTCGCTCGGAAGTGTGAACATTTCTCAAATTAAATGTTTGTTAGATAGATTGGAAAAATTGCTGCTGCTAGTTAGTTAGCTGTTGTTGTTATTGCTAATACCATTGCCATTGTGCCGTTTACGTTGGCTTCGATGGGCATTTAGCACCGTATCAGGCCTTCATTGCGACTGCGAATGTCAGCTACGTGATTCCGAAATGCCGATACGGTGTGGCATGTGAAATGTTGCCATTTTCGGAAAAGAGAGCTGCACAAAACCTTTGAGTAACTAATGACTTAGTTCAAGACCTTCAATTTACGGATTCGTGCACAGTATCTGACACCAATATATAGCGAGATAAAGGGTGTTCCTGACAAGGCTTTGCATTTCTGCTGATGAAAAAGCGACACCTTTTGACATGTCCAGGAGCAAATATTCGTGACTAGCAGGGCCCCGCGGCTTTACACGCAAGTTTACAGTCAATAGGGGCCAATAAATCAAGTTTTTCTTAACCCTTTGTTGATCCCGTCAGATTTTTCTGAGAAAATACTTATATAATTATTTCTCATTTGAAGTGCTTTCACCACATTTGAAGTCAATTAGCGTATTAAGTCATGTTTCCCTATACAAATAGTTTTACCCATAATTACATATTCGGAAGTTGTCTACACCAAACTTGATTCTAGGTCGGAACATAAACTGCTTATTGCCTTCAACAATGCTGCATGTTTCGTCTATGGTTTAAAGAAAGGGGACCACGTTTCTTCTTATAGTAGACAGTTGCTTGGCCTTGACCTCAAACGCTACTTAGAAGCACGTAACGGTATGTTCTTACATAAACTTATACACACGAAGCGTCCCAGCTACCTTTTTGAAAAACTTGTGTTTTGCAAGTCAAGTCGAAACTACAATCTCCTAATTCCTAATTTCAAAAACTCCAGTAGGCTATTTTTCGTTAGCGCCAATAGGTCTTGAAACTCGCTTCCTAGTGCTATCAAATGTATTTCGCGTAGTGGTAATTTTAAGCATCTACTCTTCACACATTTCTCATAACATTTCAAACTTTTCTATCGCTCTTTACCCTATCTACTTTCACTTACACATAATTAAGATTTTTCTTTGTAAATTTTTAAAACATTGTAATAATATAGTTTTTTATTGTGTAATGCTTAAAATGAATGTGTTTCTAATTGGCATGCAAAAGATTGTATCTTATGTGCCTGTATACTCTGTTAAATAAATAAATAAATAAAATACTTAACCCATCGTTGACCCCCTCAGATTTTTATTTTCAAAAAAACTAAAAACACGTGTCGAATTATTTCACATGTTAAGTACAAACTTTTAACCCATTGTTGATCCTTTTCGATTTTGATTTTCGAAAAAATCAAAAACATGTATCGAATTATTTATCACTGAGAGTACTTTCACGAAGTACATTACATTTTGATTTTCGCTTTGTAGAAACCCAAAAGTTGACAATCTTACAACTCCGATCATATGGGAGACGCCCTTTGGTGGTGAACTTTGGAACCTTAATTAATTTTGGCTTTTTTTGTACTAAAAAATTTTGGCGATCGCTGAATAAATCATTTAAATCGGTTCAGTAGTTTCCGAGATACGATGTTTTCTCGCTTACTTAACAACTACATGGGAGCGCATGGCAAAGAAAATAGACAAATTTGTATAGCAGCCCCCTTAAGACGTGGAGATAGCGGGTAGGTATGTTTGGAAGAAACATTCGGAAGAGAAAATAACTAGGTGTCGGTCATACATTTGGCACGTCTGGGGGCAACCTGGGAGCAGCGGGAGCCTATTTTGTAAAAACGAGCATTTTGTATGGGGTGTAAATATGTTTGAAATAAATGTTCAATAGAGAAAACTAGCGGGGGTTAGTCATAGATTTTAACCCTCTAAGAGCAACTTCTGACCATCTGTGGAGCAATTTGTCGAATTCCCCAGCATTTTTGTGAACTTTGACCTCGATGCGACGCCCTTTAGCCCCACTCTAGCCCCAAAAGTTTTTGGCTCATGCACTTTTTCACCCAACCACATAAAATGAGAGATTGCAGAGTATCGAGAATCTATTATTAAGAACCTCCATACAACACTAACTCATGTTTAATATACTGTTACGAAAAAGAGCTCTCTAAGTTCGTTTTTGGATTGTGCTTGAAAAATAAAACCACTTCAATTATTCAACGCAAACGCAGTCAAAAACCAGCAATCACTTTATTTACAGATCTACACTTTGCTTATCTTTATACTTGTTACTACTTTGCTTTTTCAGCTAAGACTGTCCCTCTGCGCTGCACACTGCTGCCTTTTATACTTGTTTGGTTACGGCGCCGATTGTTCTTGCACATTCCAGTTGGACTCTCTCTCTCGATCGTTCTCGCACAGCCCATTACAATCGCGAACCATCCTTGCCATATCGGAATTTATAGCAAGCCGGCCGTACTCCAAAGTGCATGCCTAAAAGTATGCCCGTAAAAGCATTCATGCATAGCACAGCAACAGAGTGCCTCATCGTTACACTGCCCATCACTTAGATTTGTTCGTCCCGAGCAAGTGCCGAGGCTCCGCTGGAGGAAGACGCCAGGCGCTCCAAATGGACTACTTTCAACCTGGCGTTTCTGTTGTCGCAGCGTTGAACTGTGCACCACGTCATTAATCCTGGTCACGACCTTGTACGGTTCTTCCCATGACGTATTAAGTTTTGGAGACAAACCTTTACTCCGCTGCGGGTTGCAAAGCATTACCAGATCGCCTTCTTGGAACCCTACTGTGTTAGCCCGTAGATCATATCTGGCTTTCATTTTATCGCTGACCACTTGGATACGGTTCCTTATAAACTGGTGGATTTCTTCCAGCTCCGACCGGTTATTGACTGCGTAATCAGTCCTCGCGCCTTCCGTCGTGCTGACCACTCCGAACTTCAAGTCAGCAGGCAACCTCAGCTCCGTGCCGAACACTGCTCGGGCTGGAGTGAGTGATGTCGTATCGTGCGGGGCTGACCTATACGCCATCAGGAACAGTGGAATATGCGTGTCCCAATTCTTTTGATTCCTGCCTACTATCTTCCGCAGATATTCTTCCAGCGTCCGATTGAATCGTTCCACCATGCCGTCGGACTGGGGATGCAAAGGAGAGGTGGGAGTTTTCCTTATTCCTAGTAGCTCACAAGCTTCCTTGAATACCACAGACTCGAAATTCCAGGCTTGATCCGAGTACAACTGCAGCGGAACTCCAAATCTGGCCACCCAGTTGTTTACCAGCATTTCCGCGACCGTGGTGGCCTTTTGGTTAGGAATAGGATACACTTCGGGCTATTTACTAAAATAGTACATTACCACCAGCACATATTTGTTGCCTTGAGTGCTAAGTGGGAATGGCCCGGCGACGTCCATGGCAATTCGCTCGAAGGGCGCTCCCACGTTGTACTGCTGCATGCGGCCCCGAGATCTTCTTGTCGGCCCTTTCGCAGCCGAACATCGATCACAGCTCTTAATCCAATCGGCGAAAGACTCCTGACATCCTACCCAGTGTGCTTACTTCTACCACATATGTGGTAGATCTACCACATTTATTTTTAAAATCAAGTATCTACCACATCCACCACGGAGGGCTTAAAATCTACTACATTTTTGTGGAACATACATTTTTCTATTAACCAACCTATTACTCCAAGTAAATTAGAGCTTTATGTTTTAAAATTTATGTTAGGGCTGCATTGCACATTATAAGTGAAAATGTGCAAAAAAAACTTATGCAATACAAATAGTTGACGGTTTGACAATTGTTTTTGCTGCAATTAAAATGGAAAAATTTCTAATAAAGTTGAATAATGTTTGCCTTTATTTTTTAGTAACGTTTAGTTTTTTAGAATATCGCATGGCGATGGCAATGCGCTTGGACGGGACAAAGTTTTACCACGCGAAGTTGTGCCTGCTGCTGAAATTTGCGATTCCGAGCTCCCAAAAAAGAAAAAAAATATAGTCAACAGTACAAAAAACAATGGGAAGAAACACGGCACATGTTAGTGTACATAGAAGAACGTAAAATACAATTAATGTACAAATACAATGAAATACAATAAATGTACAAATGCAATAAAATACAATTAATGTGCAATACAAAAAATCTACCACATTTCATTCAAATCTACCAAATTTTTTTCACTGAGTCTACCACATAAATGAAAAATTGAGTAAGCACACTGGCATAGATTCGATGGTTTTGTGCTTTATTCTCATTTCGACAACAACACGCAATGTTGTTGCCTTCCGCAGCAAGACAGCTTGGCTTTAGTCGTGCACATTGAAATGGTGGTTGATTTGGCAAAGCAATCGCAGAGGCACCAGAACTTCCTTTCTGCAAGCAGACCAAAAGAACTAATAAAATCCATTGCATTTTGGTTTTTTTCCGTAATGCTGCCACCTTATTTATGCGCCTTGGCGATCGCTCAATCAATTTTTCTATGTAAACTTTACTTGTCCACTTCTTGTTCTTGTTTGTAAAAAAGCAAGCGGAGAGCAAGCACGAGCCACCACCAACATGCAAGGCACATTAATAAGGCAGTGGTGGTAACACGGCTGATTCAACTTTTTTCTTCTGATTCTCTTTTGATTTCTTCTGATTTTCTTTTGATTTTTCGCGAATGGGCAACAACCACAGTGTGTGGTGCGGCACTGTTTCATACACCGCTCTCGCGCTCTGTGCGTTCTAATCCCCTTTACTGCTTCCCCCCGCATCACCAAACTGGTCCTACCGCTGGAACCCGCAAAGACAATTTTATTTACACCAGATGCGCATTCTGTATAGGATAGAGTGGGGTGTTGTGAGACGGGTTTTGTTTTTGGGCATGAACTTTTTTGAAAATGAAAATTTTTTTAATCTGAAACTCTTCATTTGTAGCTTATCTAATAACAAATGAGAGTATAATGGCATTTGAATCAATTTCAAAAAATTTTGAAAAAATTGTTTTGTCTGAAAAAAATGTGTGTTTTTGCGACTTTCAACAATTGTGGGGTGTTGTGAGACACAACTTTAAACGGCACAAAATGGAATTTTTTCATGAAATATCTTTATTAAACTTGAAAAAAATGAAAATACAGAAAATTCTGAGGGAAAATAATGATGGAATGTATGATTCCCAATACATTTTGTTCCATTTATTCGTCTTCGGCCGCTTCGCATTGGGCGCAAGTGAAGTAACCCGTTGTCATGTTCGCGCATTTGAGGTGAACCGCTCGATCACATTCAATACAATGAATGGAGTTGTTTCGGTTGAGTTGTTTTGGCATTTTGCCGAGACAAATGATGCAGAAGTCTGGATCTTCTTCGTCTTCGGACCCAGACGAAACCATTGTATCCGGTACGGACTTTGATTTACGGACTCGTTTTGCTGGTGGCCCTTCAACGGTTGCTTGCTTCTTCTTTTCGACCTTCTTTTCGGCTTTCTTCTGCTTCTCTACCGCTTTTTTGTGGGCATTGGCCACACTCTCACCAGAAGTCAATATTGTAGACTTCATCGGCTTACGTCCTCGCTTCGATTTGGCTGGTGGTGCGTCAAATTTCAAAGGACTCACCTCATTTAATGCACTGCGAAATAACGAAATTTGTGGTGTGCTGGGCTTTGATGACGTGCTGGCAATTTCGGAAGGTAATGTTTTTAGTTAAGGTTTTTGAAAATCACCAAAATTCGATAAAAATGCATGATAGATGTTAACTCTGGTGGACAAATGCCGAAAAATGCCAAAACACTCACTCACTCTCACAACACCCCATATTTTCTGTCTCACGACACCCCATATTCGACATTTTCAAGATGGCCACCGCGTCATCGTCACACACAAATATTACACAAAATCACTACTGTCGTTTTCAAAACAATCACTTATCCAGTATTTCTGAATATATTTACCTTCAACTTTGGCTCGAAAATATTTTCACAATTTCACGAAATAATGATCGACTCAAAACTTTTGAGATCAAAATAGAAATAAAGATTCGGAGAGGCACGCAATGTACGTGTTGACGCGTCTAATGCCTATAAAAACTGAGGAAAGACGCTAAAACTACTGTCGAATAGGGATGTAAAAAAACCTCGATATATCGAGCAACATCGATGGTCGTGGCTACAAACATCGATGTTTGTCGATGTTTTATGAATCCGAAAACATCGATGAAACATATCGGAAAGTATCGGAAAGCATAACGGAAATACTAGTTACAGTATCGGTTACAGTACCAGTTACATCTATCATAAAATTACGGAATGAATAAAAGTTTATTTTTAATTATGCTTTGTTTTTATTTACAATTTTTCTTTTAAGCAAATATAAACAATTAACCCTTGTGTGCGCACCGACTTGAAACCTCATAGTTGAACCCCCCATGGTCTGGCCAGACCATGGTGCAAAAAAGAGGATATTCGAGGATACTGCTAATTAATATAATTTTTTTATATTTTTGTTAATGAGTTTATATATATCTGAGTACGTATGAGTGTTTGTATGTGTATGTTTGTGTGTGTAAGCCTGTAAAAAAAATTGTAAGTGTGAACACAATAATTTCTCTTGCTTGCTTACTTCTTATTTAGGTAAATAGGTAAAAATATACTTCATTTATAAAATACATGCCGAATTTCAACTTCCATAAATACATTTTGAAATTAAAAATATACGACAGTAAGGAAAAAAAAATAAAAAAATTTAAAAACGTAAAATTCGTCGTTTATGGATATGCTTCAACTGCTTGAATGCAGTGGTTGCAACGATATACTGCAGACTAATGACTCAAACACATTCAGATTTTACATTGGACACATACAAATCGTGTTTTAAGATATATCATGTCGTGTTTTAAGATATCATATATATATTATTATTTCTGGCAATTATTCTTTGAAGCCGAAAAGGTAGCTGATTAATACAGAACACGGGGAATAAATAAGAAAAGGCTATAAATAACAAAAAAGATCTTCTATTGGCCACTTAGTTCCATCTGTCCAAGAAACAAAAACGTTCAAGCATAATATGCTCAACATATAATTGTTCATGCTGAACTGGTCGGATATCGCCTTCGTCATCGCTATCTCCACGTTGAAATATCATATTTTCCATCAGCATCGAAGCTTCGGCAGCCGCCGTGGCTCAGTTGGTTAGTGCGTTGGACCGCGAGTCGAAGGCAGCAACCTCAGGTTGAAATACTGCCTGTAATAACACCTAAAAAAAAAATAACGGGAAAACTCGTTTTCTCTTTCGGTGGCTGTCCTCTCAGCTGGAAATGGCAAACCTCTGAGAGTAAAAATTGCTTATGAGAGAGCTCCCAACCTGCCGTTCGGAACCGGCATAAAACTGTAGGTCCCTTCCACCCGCGCACAAATTCACACGCACAACGCGGGTGGTTGTGGGAAGCTAGGCCTTAGTCTCGCGTAAGCGGGCTGTCGTGCCAGTCAATTAAAAAAAATCGAAGCTTCGGTTGGTTCAGGGTCCAAAAGATAATTTGCAGCACTGTTATTATTACCTCCAGCAGCAAACGAATCCGCCATAAACTTTAGAAAGTGCAGATGGTTCATTAAATCATCCCACAGAACTACGTATTCATTCAATGAGCCGATTGTGAGAATTATTTGCCTGTGCAATTTGTATGCTTCCGAGTAAAACTTTAGTGATAAGTATTCAACATTTAAGTTGAGCTTATTCAAACTATTTAATTAATGACTTAGACAGAATAAAAAAATAAATAAATATCTTAATTCTGTTGCTCCAAAGCATTGGTTTTCGCTACTGCTTAGACTATTTTTTTAGAGAAATCGTCCTCTCTGATTTAACTCCAGCGTTGATGTTCAAAAATAATGTACACCTTATCCTCAAAATAGCATTTGCTTCCTTCCATCTCTGTCACAGAAAACATACTACAATCCAATTGATAAAAAATCAGACACGACAAGAGCACAAATACTTCCTTCGCTTCAGGAATGTAATTGAATTGACACCAAAAACACGGATATAACCACTACAATGGATAAATATTAATTTTAACTATGTTCACACATTCTTTTCCAACAAAAATTATAATTTACTAACCCAAAAGAAAATAAAGGCCAAAGTGAATGAAAATCACTTGGACCACGTAAATTTTGCGCCAACTAACTTATGTCACAATTAACGGAATGGCACGAAAAAAGGGCTCCAAATCGGGTCAGATGGAAAAGTCTAGTTGAAGCCCTATGCTCCATAGGGGATTGGATAAAGAACAAACGAAAAAAAATATTTATAAACAACTCTGATAATAATTACGTCGAAAATAACAAAAAAACTGAAAATAACTGGCAAATTTGTATGAAAATACACCATGGTCTGGCCAGACCATGGGGGGTTCAACTAAGGGGTATAAATACGTTTTGCACGATTCTCGCCTTGTTTTTGAACAAGGAATCATCAGGAACGTGGAATCATTGGCAACCGATATTCGTATTTTCGTCTCGTCCACCGCTTGCTTCGTGACGCGCGTTGAGCTCGGTTGTGACCACTGCTTCATGGCCACTCAGCCTTCTGGACCATCTGTAAAAAAGGGTGCAAATTAGTTAAAATGTTATACATACACCGAAACATGATTGAAGAGGTAACACCACTCTATGATTTTGGAATCATTTTGTTTTTGTCGGTGCCTCGGAGCCTAAACAAGATTTCCTATAGCTACACTATTGCGAAATGGTCTTTTTTCTTTGCTCATGCAGTTACAAAGAGCTTTCTCTTAATTTCATGCTTAATTTAACAACAACCAAATGTACTTATCCTTTTTTCCTTGCTGTTTTGTGCAACAATTTCTCCTTTCCTCCAATTTTCTTGTAACTTTCACAAATATCAGCACTTCAATTCACTTCACTTTTGACAAATGGCTGTGCAAATCCAAGCTCGACAACCACGAGATATTCGGAATGTTGTTGTTTCACTCTTGCGAAGGTATTTGCATTTGAATGTAAAATATTGTCGTTTCACTTAGTCTTGTTCAGTGTTGAATTTTTACAAATTGATGGGCACAAGGCAATCTGTGAGTCAAAATTTGTTTGCAATATTTGGTTTGCATCATTGAATACCGACTTTTAGTAGATATTTGTTATCCTATTCCAACACATGCTTTTTGGAAAAAGCCAGCGTGTCTCTTTCGCTCTTAGTAGAAAGTTTAGGAATTTGTATGTGTATGTATTAGTGTAAGTCCAAAATTTCGTAAAAGTGTTAGTGATTTGGTTCCCAGCAAGACGGCCGTAACCGAATCACTAACAATATTTTACATTCAAATGCAAATACCTTCGCAAGAGTGAAACAACAACATTCCGAATATCTCGTGGTTGTCGAGCTTGGATTTGCACAGCCATTTGTCAAAAGTGAAGTGAATTGAAGTGCTGATATTTGTGAAAGTTACAAGAAAATTGGAGGAAAGGAGAAATTGTTGCACAAAACAGCAAGGAAAAAAGGATAAGTACATTTGGTTGTTGTTAAATTAAGCATGAAATTAAGAGAAAGCTCTTTGTAACTGCATGAGCAAAGAAAAAAGACCATTTCGCAATAGTGTAGCTATAGGAAATCTTGTTTAGGCTCCGAGGCACCGACAAAAACAAAATGATTCCAAAATCATAGAGTGGTGTTACCTCTTCAATCATGTTTCGGTGTATGTATAACATTTTAACTAATTTGCACCCTTTTTTACAGATGGTCCAGAAGGCTGAGTGGCCATGAAGCAGTGGTCACAACCGAGCTCAACGCGCGTCACGAAGCAAGCGGTGGACGAGACGAAAATACGAATATCGGCTGCCAATGATTCCACGTTCGTGATTGTTATTTAATAATTTGTTTAATGGTTTATATTTGCTTAAAAGAAAAATTGTAAATAAAAACAAATCATAATTAAAAATAAACTTTTATTCATTCCGTAATTTTATGATGGATGTAACTGGTACTGTAACCGATACTGTAACTGGTATTTCCGTTACGCATTCCGATACTGTAACTGGTACTGTCACTGGTACGGTACGGGTACGTGTGACGGAAGAGTGAGCGAGAGAACTATATGGACCATATTTCTACATACTACATGAGGGCGAACGGGATGGAAGCTCACACGTATACATGAGTTTCGGTGACATTTTTCCCATCGCCTTAAGAATGTCACTAGGAGCTGTCAAGGAAACCTCGGTTATACGTACCGGTCATGTTACCGGTGACATAACCGGTACGTGCCTTGCTGGGAACCGAAACACCAACACCTTGATGCAAAAATTTAATGCAACTAATACATATGCATTTCTTTCAAATTCCAAAATTAATTTTATTCTATGTTCAAACGTTAGCGAGAAAAGGAAGATTTAAGCAATTAATAATTTCTGTACTATATAAATAAATAATTACAGTATCGGAATGCGTAACGGAGATACCGGCCACAGTATCGGTGACAGTACCCGATACAGTACAGGTTACAGTACCGGTTACATATATTTGAATAAATAAGCGTTTACTTTTGATTAAACATTCTTTTTTAATAATTTTTTTCATGTGTAATTAAAATTAACAAGTATTTCATAAAAATTAGTTAACTAACAATTATGGGATTGGGGTGGCGGCACTGCCGCCTTCTCCCTGCGTCGTCTTTGCTTTGCTCTATTGTGCGCCCTTTCCACCGCCTTCTTAACCGCCGCCTCGAACTTGCTTCTGCCTAAACTTTTAAAAATATCTAAATTGAAACAACACAAAAATTAGATATATAATTTGGAACTACGTTAAAAAACAAACTCACCGAATAATACCTCTATAATTATTAATTTTTGCAGGGGTTTTTTCTCCCACCTGCCCTCCCAATTGTAAAAAACCAGTAAATCATCCCCAAAAACATTTTTAAACACTGGCTCAAGGTCATCGGAAAGGCCTTTGAGCCTGCGAATGAACGAAACCTGAAACGAAAAAATATTAAATGCTTCAAAATATTGTGTATTGTTACCAAAAGTGTAACACTGGTTGCCAGTACCATTGAGGCTGCAAAATTGGCTTGCTCCAACTTTCCCTCCACTTCCACTACTGCATCAACAGTAGTGAGTGGGAGCAGAGCTTCGATTTGAGCCTCTGCTTCGTTCACCGCTTCCCCCGTAAGGCGCGTGAGGCTGTGTTGGATTTGCTTGATGGCAACTTTGCACTCACGGACCTGCTTGTTGTGAGCCAAAAATTCTGGCTTCTCGACCATCTGTAAAAAACATGGAAAATTATATTAAAGTGTGTTATATGGAGAAACGTCATTTAGAAAGTTACACTCACATTTTCGACCAGAAATTTCTCCATCCGATCTACTTTCTGCTCTAAGCGCTTTTGCGTATTTAAAATTTCTGAGAGAATGCTTTTGATTTCTGTAATGACGTAAAATTTTATAAGTAAAATAATACAAAATATATAACAAATATATTACCATCACCAGTTGAAACATTTTCTTTGTCTCTTCTTCGTTTTTTTAATGGTGAGAAAGGAGGAGGAGAAGGTGAGCGAGGAGTATCATTTAAAGAAAATTGTTTTTTTAAAATGTATCGTTTCGACGCTACCGTCTCGGTTGGCTCATCATTAGAGCTGTTGCTGTTGTTAAAAATCGATTCCATCTATAAACACAAATGTTTTATTAGTTTATTCATAATGTTGTAATTCAAAAAATCATTAAATTAAAAAATGCGAGCAAGCTACTCAATTAGCAAAATCATTAAAAAGATTATGTAAAATAGGTATACAAATGAACTTGTTGTTGTCCTGTGGAATGCAAAAATATTTATGCTTAATGTGTAATGGAAGGGTGCGGACATACAAGGTAAAGTCTCTGATTGCGTTCAACCTGGCGAACGCCAGAACGATCCTTGTCCCTGTCCAATCCAAGCTGATGCACAGCCTCCGCGCGGCCCTTCTGGATAGCTATTTGGCATCCGCTGAATAGTGAACTAATGTGTGCAGCGAGTCCAATCCCCAGGACTTAAAATTTGGGTTGTGCGCAGGGTTTGGTGCCCGCCACGGAAAATCATCTACCAATGAAAGCCAAAAAGCAAGCCTCGGAAGGAACCCACAATGTTGACGACCACAGCAAACGATTCAAGGACCATGATTTGAGGATATGCACCTGGAATGTCCGGACCCTCTATAGGGAAGGTGCCTCTATCCAACTGGCGGAAGCCCTCACGAAATGTAAGGCTGACATCACCGCCATCCAGGAAATGCGATGGACAGGACAAGGTTGCTCCAAGCGAGCAGACTGCGATATCTACTACAGCTGCCATGCGGAGAAGCGCGAATTCGGCTGCGGATTTGTGGTCAGCAAGAGACTTCGCCACCACGTCTCTCGGTTCACTCCGGTGAACGAACGGCTGGCTTCGATCCGCATCAAAGCTAAATACTTTAGCATCAGCCTAATTTGCGCGCACTCCCCGACGGAAGAGAAGGACGATGCGACCAAGGATGCCTTCTATGCGAAGCTCGAGGACGTCTACGACAGGTGCCCGGCCCACGACGTCAAAATTGTCCTCGGGGACTTCAACGCAAAGGTCGGGCGAGAAGGCATCTTTGGCCCCACAGTCGGGCAGTTCAGCCTCCATGGGACCACTTCGAACAACGGTCTGAGGCTGATCGATTTCGCCGCGGCACGAAACATGGTAGTTAGTAGCACCAGATTCCAGCACCTCGATATCCATAAGGCGACCTGGTTATCCCCCGATCAATCCACCCGCAACCAGATTGATCACATTGTGATTGATGGAAGGCATGCTTCTAGCATTCTAGATGTGCGCACGTTCCGAGGACCCAACATCGACTCGGACCACTACCTTGTTGCAGCCAAGGTACGCATGCGTCTTTGCGCAGCGAAGACCGCACAACCTAGTTTGCGAAGAAAGCTGGACATCAGTAAGCTGCGATCACAAGGGGTAGCCGAAGCCTACTCCGCTCAACTCTCTAACCAGCTCGGTCGCTCCCCCTCTCCCCCACCCACCTCACTTATCCCACTCTATGCGCGAGGCCGCAGAAAATGTCCTTGGTTTTCGACGCCCACCACCAAAAAACCAATGGTACGATGAAGAGTGTCGCGCAGCCACTGCAGTGAAGAATGCTGCCTACAATAAGACCCTGCAGTCGGCCGCCACGCGAGCCATGACAGAAAAATACCGGGAGGAGAGGAAGAAAGAGAGGTGCCTTTTTAGACGCAAGAAACGGGAGCAAGAAAGGCGCGAGCGTGAGGAAATCGAGGAGTGCAGGAGCAGGAATGACGCCCGAAAATTCTTCCAAAAAGTTAAGCGTCTCACGGAAGGATTTAAGCCCGGGGCATCTTCTTGCAGAGACGAAAACGGGGATCTGGTTACGGATGCGCAGGGTGTGCTGAGGTTGTGGAAGGAGCACTTCACCAAGCTGCTCGCAGGCGACGAAAGGAACAATACCGCCAGTGGTGAAGATGTCCAGATGGCACCAATCGACGACGACGGTGTGGATGTGCCACCGCCCAGCCATGACGAGGTCCGGGTCGCTATCCAGCGACTCAAGAACAACAAAGCTGCAGGGCCGGATGGGCTACCAGCTGAATTGTTCAAGGCCGGCGGCGGTGAGCTGATTGGGTGCATGCATCAGCTCATTTGCAAAATATGGCTGGAGCCTTATGCCCTTTGTCCTGTGCTGAAGAAAGGCGACCCAACAATATGCGCCAACTACAGGGGTATCAGCCTACTTCCCATTGCATACAAGGTCCTGACGAGCGTACTATGTGAAAGATTAAAGCCACTCGCCAAGGCGCTGATTGGACCTTATCAGTGCGGCTTTAGACCTGGTAAGTCCACCATCGACCAGATATTCACTCTACGCCAAATCCTGGAGAAGACCCATGAGAACCAAATCGATACACGCCATCTCTTCATCGATTACAAGGCAGCATTCGATAGCCCGATAAGGGATCGCCTATATGCCGCATTGTCTGAACTTGGTATCCCTGCAAAGCTCGTTAGACTTTGCAGAGCGACGTTGAGCAATACGCGCAGCTCCGTCAAGGTTGGAAGTGACCTCTCCCAACCCTTTGATACCGTTCGAGGTTTCAGACAGGGCGATCCTTTGTCCTGCGACCTCTTCAACTTCACCATGGAGAGTGTTCTGCGCAAGGCCGGTGTACATCGTAATGGCACAATCTTCAACAAAAGTGTCCAGCTCCTTGCCTACGCTGATGACATTGATGTCATCGGGCGTAACAAGCGAGATGTCACCGCTGCATTTGCTGCTATCGACAGAGAATCTGCCAAAATGGGTCTGGTGGTAAATGAGGGCAAGACGAAGTATATGCTGTCTACACGCAGGGACTCGCAGCGGCTAGGGTCTCACGTCGAGGCCGACAGGTATACCTTTGAAGTTGTCAAGGAATTCGTCTACCTTGGCACCGCCATCAACAGCAGCAATGATGTCAGTCTGGAGATAAAGCGAAGGATTACTCTTGCCAACAGGTGCTACTACGGTCTCGGTAGGCAATTGAGAAGTAGAGACCTCTCTCGACCGACAAAACTTGCGCTCTATAGGACGCTTATCTTGCCCGTGCTCCTCTATGGCGCTGAAGCATGGACAATGACACGAAACGACATAGCGGCCCTTGGAGTGTTCGAGAGGAAGGTACTTCGCAAAATCTTCGGCCCTGTTCGTGTTGGTGACGACTATCGCATACGAACCAATAACGAGCTGTATGAGCTGTATGAGCTGTATAAGGACATGGACGTAGCGCAGCGAATTAACATCCAGCGGCTACGCTGGCTCGGTCATGTCTGCCGCATGGACGACGAAGCTCCGGCGAAAAAGGTGTTCGATGCGATGGTTGGAGGTCGACGGCGAAGAGGGAGGCCATGTCTCCGGTGGAAGGACCAAGTGGAAGAGGCCCTGGTATCTCTTGGTGTGACCAACTGGAGAAGGCGCGCGCGAAGCAGAGGCGCCTGGAGAGAAGTTTTGCGGCAGGCCGTAACCCGATAACGGGTTGTTATGGCCAGTTAAGTAAGTAAGTAAGTTGAAAATATTTGCCATCACATTTTGCACATGCCATGATGCAAGACCGTTTGCGCGTTATCCTGAACTGCCCTATTGTTTTTATTTGCCCACAGCAAAGCAATGATCGTAGTTTCAACGACGCCAATGCTTTTTGTTGTTGTAGTTTTTGTGTGTATGCTTTTTTGTGTTAGCGATTGGTTTTGCTACACAGCTCAAGAAAAATTTAACGTCAATATTGAACAGTCATTGCGCACGCCACCTACTGACGCGAAACTCGGAGGGGTCACGGTTGTTAATTCGGTAAAACCAGGCCCCAGAGTCGCAAATTAGGGTTCGTACAAAAAATTCGCCATACAAACGGCAGGGCAAGGGCTGCTGGTGCGTTCGATGTTTATTTGCAAATAAAATAATTGGTTTTTTTTTTGCTTTCATTCTGTAGTACGTTTATAGGAAATTGATTGCAAAAAAACGTTGTTGCTGAAAAACGTCATAAGTATGTTGCCTCGTGTTTTAATATGATTTTACTTCAGTTTTAGCTGACTGCCCTCAAAGCCTTAACGTTTGCATTGCTCGAGTTGCAGCTCTGCGTTTGAAAAAGTTCAACTTGCCATCACTGCTTCTTGTTGCACTACAAACGGCAAACTCAATGAGACATGAACTGAAGGAAAAAGCAACCGAATATCTGCTAACTTTAGCGTATGAAATAATTTATTTCTGCTTTTTGTTGGTACGGGTTACAATCAAAATTACTTAGACCAGTAAAACAAGGTGGTTTGCAATGCTATATTTACAGCGAATAAGAAAAAGCAAAAAATGGTCTGAAAATCATTTCTCCTCCGAGTTTCGCGTCACGTAGTCACTGGGCGTGCGGTCGTTTGTTGTCTTATGCTGGGCTTTGATTGAATAATTTTAAACTTGCAGATATTTAGACGTGGTTGTTCCAAAATCAAGATTTTATCAAATATTTTTACTTCCCAATTCACAACTTCTCATTCCAAGAGAAGTATTTGTTTGTATTTTGACGTGGTTGATCCTAAATTTTTTGCAAGTGTTTTTCGACGTGGTTGAACCAATTCAAACTTTATATAAATACCTAATTATTTTTACTTGACTAGCTTCAAGTAGAATTATTTGTTTATATTTTGACGTGGCTGATCCTAATTTTTTTTCACAATTCAATATGGCTTCAAAGCAAAGCAAGAATTCCTGCAAGTCTGGAATTCAATGCTGTGTGTCCAGTTGCAAAAAATCTAGACGTAACTACCCAAATTTGCGAATATTTAAGTTTTCTGCTGCTGATTTGATTCTTGGTCAAATCTGGCGTGAGAAATACAATATCGCATATGAAGATTACGACAAAAATCTTCATATTTGTGAAAACCATTTTGCTAGTTCTTTCCTTGGCAAAAGAAAATTAAAACTCGATGCGATTCCAACTATAAATTTCGAAGAGAACTGTCAGGATTCAGAAGAATAATTTTTGGCACCTGAAAATCCAGCCAAAAAATTACGTTTTGACTATACAATGTGTAGTAATTGCGAAAAAAATGCAAAATCAATTCGCTTTTACAAAAAGAAATACACTGATCTGTTAAGAAAATTTAAAAGAATTCAAGAAAAGATGCGACGGGAAAAGTATCCTTAAGAAAAAAAAAAGTAAAGTAAAAGTATATTAAACTAAATAAGAAATAAAAAATACGCTGAAAACTCTGCAAAATACAATTGACTCCTTACCAAGAATAAGCAAAGAATCAAAAATTTTTTGCAAATTGTTAATAAGTACCAGGCCAAAGGAATACTCGGCCGATGTGAAATATTTAGCACAAAATATTTTTTACATTTCCCAGTCGACGTATTTCTTTCTGCGGAACAAGCTAAATTTGAATTTGCCGCATATTAGCACATTAAATCGATGGGCCCCAATAAAGTTCCTTCAGCCTGGTTTTAAAAATAGCGCTTTCGAATCCATTAAGAATTTGTGTTTGGATTTAAAAGAAAAAAATGAAAATAGCATAGTACTATTAATGGATGAAATGGCAATCAAAAAAGAATTAAGATATAATGCGAAATTATATTTAGTTGACGGGTTCGCATTTAATGGCTTTGAAAGAACAAAAAATATTGCTAACCATGTGTGCGTGTTTATGCTCAAGTCCATTTTCTCCAATAGAAGCTTTATTTTAAACTATTTCATATCTGAAAATGGACTCAACGCAGATAATCTGTGTAAAATAATTACAGAAACCTTAAAATTACTTAGTTCTTTTGAAATAACGGTCAAAGTGTTAGTATGTGATCAGGGGTCTGCTAAGGGCGATGTTATGCTGCCGGTCAAATGTCAAATAATTTCTCTACTCCGTGCCCAAAGCATGTTATGCTGACGGTCATTTGATCACCGGTCACCACTACGCTTTGCGCTTACTTTTACTACTTTTTCCGCACTTTTTATTGAGACTTTACTTTTTCAACTTCAATGAGCAATTAAAATGTAAAATTCTTTTTTGCGCTTGCATCGGTTTGAATAGCACACATTTCTAAAGGGATTCCTGCTCCTGGAACATTGTTATCATTGCCTCAGTGGTTGATTGGGCCGAAATTTCTGGCATTCTCAGCTAATAATTTATACATGAAATTAATATAATATGTGTGTGAAAGTATCACAATATGTATTTACCATTTAAATTTCCATTTCTCTTTCTTCTTTTCCACCGAAAACACAAATATAAACACACGCTAGTAATGAGGGTTGCTACCAACCATTTTCTTGCTCATTCCATACACATTTTCACCAAAAAGGAACAAATTTGTTCCCAAAACACAACTATTGTGAATAATCTCACAACGCCACACTGATTTGATCGTTTGATTTGGCATCGAAAGCCTCATCATCCGGTGATCGGTGCGGTCAAATTTTATCCGCTCGCTCGCTCTCCCAATTTTATCTTTTACATTGAAGCAACAACAATTTTATCCATGACCGGCAGCATAACATCGGCCTAACAGAAAGTGCTTCACCGATTTCGGAGTGGGTCTAGAACGGCCTTTTTTGAAAAAGTTTTTGTTATGTTTGACTTTCCTCATTTGATTAAATCATTAAGAAACGGTTTGCTTAAATGCGACTTAAAAACACCAGATGGAGTAGTTAGTTTTAAGGTCGTACTAGAGCTGTGGGAACAAGAAGAAAACTCCAAAACTAAAATGTGCCATAAGCTGACTAGGCAACATATATTCCTCAATGCATTCGAAAAAATGCGAGTTAAGTTTGCTATGCAAGTTTTTAGTAAAACAGTTCAAGCTGCAATTAGAACTATTTGCGACACCACTGGATTCACAAAAAGTTCCAAAGTTTTAGCTTTATCTACAGCTGAGTTTATCAAAAAAGTAGACCAAATATTTGATTGCATGAATAGTGGATCCCTCTATTGCTTCAGATCAGCTTCGCAATTAAATAATGAGTCGTACAACTTTATCAAGACTTTTTTAAATTATTTGGAAGATGCTAAATTAATGGATGATAAAAAAGGTGTTTTTTTTTAGATCTTTTTTTTTAATCACTGTGAAGTATTAAGCAATAATCCACACAAATTTTTTATAACAACCAAATCTTTTAACCCAGACAAACTGGAAAATACTTTTGCAATTTTAAGACAAAAAGGGGACAATAATAGCAATCCTTCAGTTGCGAATCTTAATAATATTTTAGCCAGAATAATGGCCTCAAGGATTATTCGCTCAAGTGTAACGACTAATTGTGAAGATACTCAGGAATCCATGGATCAAATCCTATTACATGCTGAGCCGGACGAAACTGTTTTTTGTACTGATGAGGAGAAAGATAATGACGTCCAATTGTGTGATCTCGATTTCAGCGCAAATTATTTTTTAGAGGACAACGTCGACAATCAAGCAGAAATTAACGTGGAGTTAGTTTCAATAAGATATTTTGTAGGATATGTTGCAAAATTCTCTCAAAAATTAATTCCAAAAAGTTAGAAAAGAAGATGATGTTTTAACTGCGCCAAGTCAAATATTTTCTTTGGTGTAATCCACCCACAACTTCTCATTATCCGTTTTACTTATCCATTGAGGTAAAATAAACAAAAACAAATTTTTTAATAATCAGAACATCATAACATGTAAAAAATATTAAATGTATAATTTCGTTAATTCATTTATTTAATATAAACATTTGTTTATGTACATCGCATTTGAAAAAAAGATGAAATAAAAAGTTGTATTGGGAAAATAGCCACATCTTGCACAATATTGAAGCTATGTTTCTTGGGCTTAGTGATTTAGAAAGATAAAAAAATAAGTACAGTCTGTCCAGTAGAAGCGTGATCGTCGTAACTTGGAAACTATTTGTCCGATTCGTTTCAAACAAACTGCATTTTATGCGTTTATAATATTTACTGTACGCAATATTTTTAATGACAGGTATAGTCACCGCCATTCGCTATTATGGCCTCAAACATCCGGCCCATACTTTGCGCTAAGTTCTGAGCAAGTTGCCGAGGCAATCGACTTCAAATCAGCCGAATTTGTCTCGATAACTATTTTGCTGTCCATATAGTATTTCCTCTGAGTTTCTGCTTTACAATTGCCCACACATTTTCTATCGGGTTGACATCAGGCGACTGTGAGGGCCAATCTTACACTTCTACCCAGTGGCGGCTTAAGGTGCTCGGGGGCCCGGGGCGGCGACGGCTGAGGGGGCCCCATAAAACGGTGCAGCATAAGTTTGCATACAAAACTAATAAGGGGAATTTCCGGTTATGCTTATGGCTTTTTTTTTTTTAAATTTGTATTCCATTGAACAGTAAACGGACTTTTATTTTTAAACGACGAGACAAATTATTTTTAAACGTATATATGCTTGAAATTGTATAGAAAGCAATAGAATCCCAGGGAAAAAAATGAAAAATGGATGAAACTTTCGTGAATTAGGAAAACTTTTGGGGGGAGCAAATTCGTCATTTCCAAATGCCATCTTAAATCTCCAAAAAAACAGAAAATCTTGCTTCGTTACTACGATCTGGCCATTTTTTTAAGCTAGCCGAGGAGGAGGATTTGATTGTCGACAAAAAATGGGCCAATCGCGTGCACCTAAAAATAAAAGTTTTTTCTAGACTAACTTTGGCCGCTGAACACGAAACTGAAAACCAAAAAATTTTTGAAGAAGCGTTTTCGAAAAATCTTCGAAAAACGATTTTTTTCCTGTTGTTTCAGTTATGAGCACATATCTCCTAAAAGAATTATCCGATTAACACGAGCTGTCCGTCGTTCAGAAGATAATACCTTAGTGGCTTTTTAGTGATATATAGATTGCCCAAATCAGATGAGATTTGGGAAGTTACTGACGGTGAAAGTTGTAACAATGTGAATTTTTCGACCAATTTAAAAAATCATAAATTTTCGAATATTCTTTTAAAGAAAAAATAAATTATCTTCTCTGGTTTTAAAATCTAAAATGAAATACCTATATACTATTTTAGCAAATATTAAGCCTAACATCAATAGAATTGAAAGAAAAATGATAAAGTTATGATGCAGTGAGTGAAAACACCAACTTTACATTTATTACACCGTGCGAAACAATTTTTTTTTTTGCCGAGACCCATCCAAATTTTGATATAGACGCGAAACTAGAGATAATAAATAGAAATATTTTATAAAAGAAATATTTTATAAAACCCAGTAGCAGTGACTTTATAAAAAAAGTCCTGAAAAAACATATTTCCCCTACATAACAGCATGTAAGAAGCCCATATTTAGCTTACTTACAAGGAGCATAGAATTGCCTTCGAAAACCGGATTTCCGGGACATGTGTTTTTATCCAACCAATAATTATAATAATAATAATAATAACTGTAAATTTGTTTGACTTCTACAAAGTTTAATGAGGTTAAGTAATTGTGTAATTTACACAAGTTTACAAGCAAACTCTAAGATTGCGATATTTAATTTTTAACTTAGAATTTTGTATTTGCATATTTTGCACAAAATTTTAAGATAAAAATTGCAATCTTCGAGGGAAAATTTTTTGAAAATTTTAAAACAATTGTTATTGTTCTTGCTTTTATTGAACTGAATTTGTTATTGCCATTTCAAAGTCAATTGTCGATACTGTGTCTCTTTCAATTGATAAAAGGACAAACGGTTTAGTCTTTCATCAACCATTGTGGAGCGCAAATAGTTTTTTACAAGTTTCAGTTTTGAAAAACTTGAAATTTTTATATAGTTACAAGCTTCTCTCGGGGGCCCCCCGCAGCCCGGGGCCCGGGACGGTCCGCCCCTCCGCCCCCCCTCTTAAGCCGCTACTGCTTCTACCCCATTTTGCTGTTTCCACTCAGCACACATTCGGCTGTGATGTTTGTGGTCGTTGTCTTCTTGTATAATCCAAGAGAGTCCTCTTCTCCCGAACATCTTCGCAGCTGATGGTAATAAAGCTTTTTCATAAATTTTGTTCATCAAAACCGCGTTCAAGTTGGTGGTATTAACGAAAAGTCGCCCAAATCCTTTTTCTGAGAAGCAGCCCCAAACATGGACCTTTACTGGGTCTTTAACAGTTCGTTGGAGCAATCAGTTGATGGCAGCACACCAAGATCAATTTATGCTACTATTTGCCCAAAATTAGGATTCATCCGTGAATATTACATTATTCCAATTCCGATCTGAATTGGCATAAGCCCAGGCAAGCCGTTTTTGAACGTGTGATGATGAAAGCAACAGTTTTTTCGAAGAGCTCCGGTATTTAACGTCGTTAGTTGTTAAACGTCCTCAAATCGTCTCTTTTGATATTTGAACACCACTTTTCTCTAAAACTGCTTTAGCTTTACGCAACGATAAGCCCGGCTTCGTCGCAAACAAATCAATGATTTTCTTGTCCTGTTTTGGGGAGGTCTTTTTTTCAAGGCCCCGCCCAGCCAAATCGTCAACATTTTTTGCTTCCATATACCGATTCGTCCAACTCGTTACGAATGACTTCGACTTTTTCATATATTTTGCTAAAGCTAAACGCGACATTTACGGCCCTCTAAGGTGTAGACAAATTAATACGGCTTCAAGTCGCTTCTCTCACGCGGAGCTCATCTTGTTAAAACACCCTGTACTTTGTAATTGTTTCACGGGACTGACAATTTTTGCAGTGCGTATTACAAAAATGATGAGGGTACTTAGGTGCATTCAAATTTTTCTGATAACGGTACTCTAAGTGAAAATTTGGTCGATCACGCTTCTACTGGACAGACTGTAAGTACATAAGTAAGTCAGTAAGTAATTGGGAAAATAGCCACATCTTGCATAATATTGAAGCTATGTTTCTTGGGCTTAGTGATTTAGAAAGATAAAAAAATTAGTAGTAAATAATTATTTAATAATTTTTTTTCGGACCGAGGTAAAATTTTGCGTAAAAACTGAAACAAAAATCAACAATATACCTGCTACTTTTAAAGTTATCAATAATGTCGTCATAGCTTGCGTTCATTTCAGTGGGGTACTGTAGATTTTGCAAACATATATTTAATATTTTCAGCATATTGTTTTTGTTTTTCTATATTTTTCATAGCTACATATAGTGACTTATTTTTAGTTGTGTCGATAAGTTTGATCGGTGCAGCTCAATGCAAAAGAGTCCTGATTCAAATTGTAAAACTTTCGACGAAATAAATCTTTGTTGGAGCTAATTCTAAGTAAACTTGTGACAATTTTAGTATATATTTTCAAGTAAATTAATTAATTTCGTATTTTCAAAATTTTTCTTTCGACTTTGTAATTGTCATTTATAATTTTTTAATTTTGCAAAATTGTCATAACATGAAAAAACGATCAACAAAATCGACATAACTTAAAATAATTCGGTAATTATTAAATTAAATTGCCGCCGTAGCTCAGCTTGCTAGTGCGTTGGGCCGCGAGTCAAATGCGACGCTCGAACCCAGGTTCAATACTCCGTTGCTGCTAACACCGAAAAAAAAAGAAAAACAACAATTTTTTTTTCGGCGGCTGTCCTCTCAGCAGGAAATGGCAAACCTCTGAGAGTAAAATTGCCTATGAAAAAGCTCCCAACTCGCCGTTCGGAATCGGCATAAAACTGTAGGTCCCTTCCAACCTTGTACAAATTCGCACGCACAACACGGATGGTTGCGGGTAGCTAGGCCTTACAGTCAAACCTAAATTGGAGCGTTAGCGGCAAGCAACTGTCAAAATTGCTTCATGCCCATACAAAATGTATGGGGCAAACAATTGAAACACTCTGACGCTGCGCTATTCGAATTTCCAATTTTGACAAGGCGTTAGCGGTTAAAGTTGGCTGCGACTAACAAAAACGCCTGTAATTTATATTTGATTTGATTTGAATTGTGAGTAACTTATTCAAATAAGAGCTAAGTTTTGCAAAATAATAATAGTTTGTTGTTTTTTTGGCAACTAAACAGATATTTTTTTACATTTCATGATTTTTACAATCCCAACGCAACGCTTCAATTTCGGTATGCCGAAATTTATTATTATTAATATTAATTTATTAAAAAAAACTTTTATAAAAAAATTTGTTTTCGCTTAAAACTTTTTATTAGTACATCTTACGTATCTAATGTTGCACATCAAAAGAAAGGTATGAAAAATACCTTTCGTTTGATACCCACATCGTGTAAATCAGTTGATTAATTGAGTTTTTGTGATAAAAACTTTGAACTTTGACCCCGAGCCACGCCTTTTATGGGCGTTTCACAGGCAAAATTTTTAGTTTGTTAGATGCAGGAGCCAACCCTCTATATAAAAACATACTCATTTACTTTTTTCACGAGGGTTCGCTATACTGTTTTTATGCTTCGACGAAAGTGGGGTTTTTGGGACATTTTTGGCGAAAACACAGTTTGAATGTATTTTTTTGGATTGGTGTCTTAAGCAAATTTGTTGGTCGTTAAAATATCTACAAACTTGCCAAAGACAGTAAAGCGATATTCGGAACGATGTATTAGCATTTAAACGTTCGAAGACTTAAGCGACGAACTCGACTAAAATGAGCAAACTTCAAAGTCGGATTTCTCTTAAACTAGAGCCAATCCAGCCAAACGGCTGGTGGATCTCAACTCAGTATACCTATAGAAAGTCGCTCTGTAGGTCCCCCATGTCTGAATTTTTGAGGGTAAATTTCACGCACAGTGTTATTAAAATATCATCAAACAAGTCATAAAAAAATTTTGTTACTTATCCTAGAGCATAATTTGTAAGGATTTTCTACTAAGTAAATGGTCTATACGTTATTTAAAAAAATTTTCGCCAAAAAGTGAATAAAAATACACAGTGCTACAATTATGTATTAAGACTGCCTCTAGAAAACACAATTAAAACACGATATCTGCTAATTTTTCGGTATATTTATTCGAAATATTCTCCTCCTGATTCAATACACTTGTTACATCGATTTAATAGTGATTCAAACGCGTGTTCCATTCCATTTCATTTCATTTTTCAGAATTTCCTCCAGTGCCTTCGTCGAAGCCTGTTGTATGGTCTGAATGTCATCCAAAAAGCATCCTTTCAACTTCAATTTCAGTTTCGGGAACAAAGAGAAGTCGCACGGTGCCAAATCAGGTGAATACGGCGGATGATTCAACACACAGACCTGATTCCGAGCCAAAAATTTACGAACAATGAGTGCTGTGTGACTCGGTGCATTATCGTGCAACAGAGACCAACTTTTTGGATCGCGGTATTCTGGTCGAATACGACGGATTCTGGCCACCAACAAACAAATTCTTTGTGGATAATTTCTTTGCTATCGAAGAATGTGATGAGCATTGTTTTGATGGAACTTTTCGTTTTTTGATTTCCATTCCGCACTTTGACGCTTGGTTTCTGGATCGTATTGGAAACACCATGTTTCATCACCCGTAACAATTGTTTTCAGGAAGTTTGGATCATTTTCTGCGGCTGCAATGATGTCTCTAGAATGACTGACTCTCAACATTTCAACATCAAACGAAAACGTGTTTTGCAAAATGATTTTTAATAAATATTAAATGTCAACCAAATGTCATGATTTTGATAGTTAGTAGAGGAAGGTTAAAGCTTCAAAACGCATGAGCTCGCCTATAAATGGCGCGCTTGGTTGCTGAGATATGATTCGAGTCTTAATACATAATTGTCGCTCTGTCTATGTACATGTAATTTATAAAAAATAAAACTTCATTACTAACAGTGGGTGTTAAGCATCCAGCAATATTATAACGCTACTACTATCGTGGGTGTAACACACTCAATTACTTTTGAAAACAATTATAAAAAAAACAATTGCTTTCTTTATGCAATTGCTTCCGAAATATGCAAATGTGCATTACATTATAACTTTTTGTTGGTTTTGGTTAAGGGGGGTTTCTACCTTGTGCGGTAAAAAAAATCGATTTTTTTTTTCATGCATTTTTGGATTAATACATGATTGTAGAATACGCTCCCAAAATTTGAAGTTGAAATCTTTCGAATTACGGAAGCAATTTATAGAAACAGGTAGCGGTGTCGAGCGCGCCGACCTGCTGAAGCAAAACTTTGAACGCGTTTTTCTCAAAACTACATTTTTCGACCTGGCGGAAGTGATTTAGGCCACACGAGTTGAGCAATAGCTACGAAATTTTAAACAGTCATTTATCAAGGTCTTAGCTATGGCACGAACTAGGATCTTCAAGAAATAATAATTTTTTCTCATTAAAAATAGAAATTTGTATTGAAAAAAGTAGGTAAAAATTGAGTTTTTTAGTCAAAATCGCATATATCCTTCATTTTTCATTTGTTTTTTAAAATCCTAGTTCCTGCCATAGACAAAAGGATACAGAATAAGAAAAAATTTCATTTTTGTGTTTCAAGTCATCTCAAACAGCGGCAGGACTTCCGCGAGTAAGGAAGTCCTGCCGCCATTGCTCGATGGCCCCCTCCCCCCTTTGCATATTTTATCTTGAAACTTTTTTTACTTGTACAATAAACATATACCTACATCTGAAAAAAATTTTCCAGTGTTTATCTTAAAAACCTTCCCATTAAAAATGTTTCAAAAAAACATGTTTTCTCGGCCGCACAAGGTAGAAACCTGCCTTAAACAATCCATATTTTACTAAGAAATTTAACTCACAAGGTGGATTCCATCGTAACGATAGTAATGCAGGGTTAATAACAATTCTCGACTATCCTCTTTTATGCTCTATGGTCTGGCCAGATCATGGGACGTTCAACTATTAGGTTTTAAGTGGGTACTCACAGAAGAGATAAAGCAAATAATAAATTTTTCACAATTCGATATTGTTACATCAAATTGGATAAATGAATTAATACACCAAGGGGCCACTGGTTTGACAGATGCAATCGTGTCGTTACCGTCGTTTATGTGTTCGGGGGCATAACTCGTTTACGAGATGGGAACGATCGAATATGAAAAAGTATCGGATAGAGCGTTCCAACTTATGCCAAGGGTTTTTGTCCAGCTGGCACTTTCGAACTGAAGAAAGTTTGAGTCAAGAAGTGCGGAGGTGGGAGTCTTTTTCAGGATCTTTGGATGATTAGAGGTAATCCTTCTGAGGGGAAATCCTACTTTAGTGAGTGACCCGACTGCCCCGGAAACGTTGTGAGCACCGGACAAACTATCGATGCACAAGTTTTTACGACTACATCTCCAAGTTTACAGACCCAAACATCCCCGCAAGAAAGTCCCGGAGTTCTCAAGATGAGTCAATCCCTCTCACCACAAACAACAGAAAATCGGTCAAAGAAAAGAGAGGTTTACACCATAACCTCCACCAAACAGCTAAACATATTTTAAACACAAAGCAAACATACATAACACATTGTATTCCACCAAAACCTTACATTATATTCAATTACACATTGTGCATTTCTAATCGAAAGTTTGTTTTTATTTATTCCGCGCGCAAATCTCGAAGCGTACAAGATTTGTGTTGAGTATTACATTAAACAGAAACATAAATGGGCTCTCAGCCGATATATCAAACATTTAAACCGCTTTCTTTTACTGAGAGCAATGCGGTTTCAAAGTTTTCGAGGCAGTGAAAGGTCAACCGAAGACTTTAGCTTTGAAATTTGGCAACTGTTGCTTCGAGCATTCTAAGTAAGCGCGCCACGGCTTTTAACTAAATGAGTTAAGCGGCTCATGACTTGACTCATAACTGAGTTATAGCGCTGAATTTTTTCAGTGGAAGGATTTGCGGTTGGCAACCCGCTGCTTTCACGCATCCTCACGCTTCGTCTCCTTATACTAGTAAGTGCTTTGTACGCGTCTCATGCGAATTTAATTATCTCGCGTCTCATGCGAATTTAATTATCTCGCTGCCCCCATATTACGAGTGTATTGGCCGCAACGGCGGCAGCCCAAATACCGCCGCCAATTGGAGCTCGAGTAAGCGCGTCCATGTACATGCCGTCCTCATACACACATACATATATATTTATGTATATATACATATAACATACATATATTTATATAGGGACAAGGATGCCAACAACGGCACGACCGCTTTCCGCAGCAGCCAACCCAAAAAAGCGCAGCGGCCGGCCGGTACAGTAGGTGGGGATTAATTGTAATAGGAGGAGTGGTGCAGCAAAGGCCTTCAATGTGAGAAAACCAAGCAAACAACAACAGAATGCGCAGAAAAATGTAAATTTTGCGCCATCCGAAAAAAGTGCAGCTTGTTGGAGACGCGCGCGCGAGTTACGTCCCCACCTAGAGCAGTGACATCACACACCTCACCACCAGCCAAACCACCTAGACTGCTGATACAGCAGGCGTAGCGGCGGCACAAGCCAGTAAGTGCAGTGCACTCCGACAACAACAACAACCAGCGACCAGCTAGCTGACGGGGCACAAACAATAATGAGGGCATCGGACGGATGTCTCACCACCAACAAATGGGAACAGCAGACAGCCGATGTAGCAGAACACATAGAATAAGTCAGCTAAGTAATTTTTGTAAATAGAATCAACTATTTTAATTGGAGTAATATAAGTTACCTTTTAAGTTAATACAATAAATTAAATCATACTGATTTACGTTGTCAATCGAAGTGCTTTAGCGTGTTCATTCCCAGTACGAGATTTCATTTGGACATTCGGGCTCCTCACCTTAGTTGCAAGCTGAATTGGGCTAAACTGGAAGTCGTTCCACTTCTAACTCAAGTGCAGTTACCAGTACACTTATTTGGCGCAGTCGACGGCCGACTACCGGTTATATCCTGACAACCGTGGAATTTGTATTCCTTTAGTAGTCGAGAACCAGCACTCCAGAAGGAAACAAGAATCAACACCCAACCGCTCGAGGCCATAGGATGACTTATAAACTAATCAAAGGACACGGAAGAATGATCTATACGAGTACACTATTGGCGCTGACACAACTGTGAGTATTGAATGTGGTTGCTTAAAATAATAAACAGTGAAACTAAAAAGTGCCCAAAATTGTGTGAGGGATTAAGAAATGAAAAACATAAAACTTAACAAAATTCATGTCAAAAATTCACAAATTCGCTTAAAATAAATAATGATAAGTCCTTGGTTCTGTGTTCACAAAAAAAAAAAAAGAAGCAAATGAAAAAGAAAGTTGGAATCGAAAATATGTGCAAAAAGTGAGATATAAGTAATAGAAAGGAACTTGTTGAAATAAATAAAAATAGACCTAACAAAATATTAATGACTGAAAACCCACTGTATATGGGCAATGCGGTATAACTAGCAAAAATATATAGTAAGGACTGTACCGAAAAGAAACTGCACACATTCTTTTGCTCACAACATACCGATTTTTATTAATTTTCGTTTCAAATTGTTTTTGTATTGAAACCTATTGTGTTTTTATTTGTATTTTATTAAAATTTATTTTAAAAATTTATTCTCTTCATTTATGGCGAATTTTTTGTTTTATCCCCTTTATTAAATTCTGCACACCCTCTTTTGGACCGGCAGTGCTGGCCTTAAGCCAGTTTTTTTTAAGACCTTGACGTCAGCGGCAACTCGACTATCCTTCCTTAAATTTTGCTTGACAATAGCCCAATATCTCTCTACAGGGCGGAATTCTGGAGCGTTTGGCGGATTCTCCTCTTTTGCAACATAATTGACATTGTTTTTTTCTAACAAAGTCAATGCTGAACCGGCGTAGTGTGCGGTAGCTAAATCGGGCCAAAATACTGTCGAAACATTATGTTTTTTATAGAATGGTATAAGTCAATGGTTTATGCACTCTTCTTTGTAAATCTCAACGGATATAGTGCCCTTTGTAAAGAAAGGAAAAGTTCTAAGGCCGAAAGAACAAATAGCCTGCCAGATGAGAACTTTCACGCCAAACTTTTCGATTCCAATTGTTGACACTGACAGGTCGACAGAACCACCTTTCTACTTTGTGTAAAATTGGGGACCTGGTAATGTTCTTGAGTCCATTTTAATGTAAGTTTCGTCGTCCATCACAACACACTCAACAACATTTTGATATAAGCGATCGTACAATTTTCGAAGCGTTGTTATCCCCACTTTCACTTGTCTTTTACTTTTTTTGGGTATATTTTGTTTTTTGTAAGTTTTTAGGTTATGCTTTTGCTTCACTCTTTGAATCATACAGGCATGTTCCAGCATTCACGCGATTTCAAATCGAAACCGAAAATAGAAATCGCACGAATTGTTACACCGTGTTCTGAAATTCGCACGATTTATGAATAATTCGAAATTAACTTCGAATCAGCTGAGTGTCATATGACAGAAATATTTCGTTTGAATTTGATTCAAAAATTTGAATTTTATACACAAAAGTTTAAGAAAATGAGCGCTTTCACACTTTGTGCATTTTATTTATGCCAAAATGAATGGCAACGAAAAAGTACGGCGGCGTATTTTGAGGGACCGTTCTAATCCACTAGATCTTCCGCAAGCCGTGTAAGTATAAATTTTGTTATTTTGCAGGCACAAGCTGACCTTTTCCTGCATTGCAGATTTATCGCGTATTACAGGGTAGAACTCTTTTTCGTAGCATTTTGAACGGCGTGAAACCTTTTTTAAAACATTCTTCAATTTCCGCTGAACTAAAACTAGCGGCTACATTAAGGTTTCTTGCTGAGGGAGGATTCCAACGTTACATTGGAAAAGATAAAGAGATAGCGCTTGGTAGAAGTACCACATCCAAAATATTAACAGAGATGCTACGCATCTTAGAAAAGTGCTTTGTCCAAAATGGATTAGTGTAAAAATTAGTCCAGAAGAAGTGCGCCAGTCAAAGGAACATTTTTCCAACAACTTTAGCATTCCCGGAGTAATTGGCTGCGTGGATGGCACTCACATTAAATTATTGAAGCCGAACATCAATGACCATCTATTTTACAATAGAAAAGGTTGCTTCAGTATCAATGCGATGATAGTATGTTTACATATTTAATGTTTCCATAATAATTTATCTAATTAAATTACAGGTTTGTGACTACCGTATGGTCATAAGAGCTGTTGATGCATGCCATCCAGGGTCTAGCCACGATGCTTTTATTTTCAATTTGAGCAAAGTAAAGCAATACCTACAACACAGATACGATAATGGCGACCGAAATTCTTGGCTGCTTGGCGATTCTGGTTATGGCTTAGAACCATTTTTGCTTACACCTTGCTTTGCTTGGTTCTTGTGTTTACCCCTGAAAACAATTTATTATTTTACTTCATGCATTTTGGTATGAAATACTTAAATTTTTTACGGCCGTTTTCAAACCACGCAATTTCTGCTCAACGAATCCAAAATGGAAGTAAAGTAGCGAATTCGATTTAGAGAACACGTTAATTCGTAACGATTTCATTTTCGAAATCGAAATCGTTATACCGAAATTCAGAACATGCTATTACGTTTTCGTTCACATTTTCGTCCGAAAACGAATTGTAGAACATGCCTGATAGTGGCACTTGTTCTAGCTTTTTTTGCCAAATTTCGTACAGACATTGAATTGTTTTTTCTTATTAATGTTAGCACTTCTTTTTCAAGTTTCGGGTCACTTGGACATTTTTTCTTCCACTTTTTGGCAAATCTTTGAGAGAACAAGCATCTCCAAATTTGATTATTACATTTTTTACACTATTGGCACTGAAATCGTATCGATTGGCCAACTATCTCTACGAAATTCTCTTTTCAGAGCAGTAATTGTGCACAATTTGCTTACGCACCTGCTCTTCGATTCGTGGCGTCGGGAAAACTGTACTACGAGTAGCAGAGAAACCAAGGACAATAAAAGCACAAATGATCATGCTTTCTAACGGTACATTCCGCATTGCGATCAAATATCTACACTAAGAGAATCAAAAGTGTGCAGTTTCTTTTCGGTACAGTCCTTAACTACATAAATGCGCTGCGACCTCAAATTGAAGCTCTCCAACGTACAACAAAGTTCCTGTACACAAAAGAAAAAGACTCGAGCCAGTAGTGTGAAATATATTTAGTACCAATTGTGCTCGGGAAATTTAATCCGCAAGGATCACTGACTGCATATCAGTGTAAAAATTATCCGAAAACAATCCATAAAATTTGTAAAACTTATAACGTAAAACTTTAAACCACTTAAACAATACTAGGCCTGAATGACGAAGTTGTAAATTAAGAATCATTCATTAATCGCACAAATACTGGAAAAAACTCGATCGAAATATACGTACAATATACAAATGCGAGGATGCATAAATATAAATCTCGAAAAGGTTAAACGAGAAATATAAGTAAATCTGAATACATAAAAAGTTTCTATCGGTACACACATACATGTTTACACTATGATCAATAAGTACCGGGACCAGTGCTGCCGTTTTCAATTTTTCTTCAGTAGTACAAATTATGATTTTTGGGTAGTATTTATGGACTTTGAGTAGTACACATGCATATTTTCTAAACAATGTAAAAAATCGCAAGGATTCATCAACTACTAAATCAAATACTAAGTTTCAAAACACATTAACAAGTTTATTTATTCAAATGAAACAATGTTATTCAATTACAAAAATGAATATAACAGAGTTTCATGTTTTTATTATATACTAATAACAATATTTTTGGTGGTGGTACTAAGTTTAAAAAAAAATTAATAGGTTGGCTTCGTAAACGCATTAATGCAAAGCATCAGTGTATTTTATTTTCAGACAATTGGAAATAGAAATGGTTAATATGCGCAAATAGATTGCGAAATGACAGGCTAACGGAGTACGTTTATCCTTTCGATTTTAAATGGTATAAATGTGTTTACGAAGACAGTCATACTGAAAAAATCAATGTAATTCAGTGACAAAAATGTATATAAACAATTTGTTTATGTTTTTATTACTTACAGTGACAAACAAAATTATTAGCACAGCAGACATTTTTTAATAAAACAAAGAATTTCAAGTTAACGAAGTAACATTTGTATTGCATTTTGTTTTACAGTTATTCACATAGGTGCTGTTCATTCAGCGGTAGTATAAACTAAAACTATAATATACATATTTAAAAGAAATAAATAAAAACTCATTAAACAGTACATTTTTGCAGGAACAAAATTATTGGCACACATAGTAAAATATTACGCAAAATAATGGCTTAGAGTGAATTTAGTATTTTGTTGCATATCCCTTTCGGTTAACAACTTCATTTAGTCTTCTAGGCATTGAATTAACTAATTTTTTGGTAACATCTGCACCAATATTTTTCCATTCCCGCACCAGGATCTCCATCAGTTGGTCTTTGTTAGAAATGTTGTGCTTTCTGATGCGCCTTTCTAACTCTTCCCATAAGTGTTCGATCGGATTTAGATCCGGTGATTGTGCGGGGTGTGGCAGCACATGAGGAACGTTGTAAATAATCCACATGCGAACATCATGAGCTGTGTGCTTGGGGTCGTTGTCGTGCTGGAAATAATAGCTACTACCCAAATTCAAGATCTGCACACTTTTTTTTAATATTTTCTTTTAGTATATTGAGATATATAGTCTTGTCCATTATTTTATCGATGAATACCAGCTCCCCCACACCTGATTCCGCCATGCAACCCCACACCATCACTCCCCCTCCACCATGTTTCACTGTGCCCACCGTATTCGGTTTTCGCCATACCAACATTCTGCCATCTGATCGGAATATATTAAATTTGCTTTCATCAGAAAACAAGACATTGCTCCAAAAGCTTTCAGGTTTAGTTTTATATTCCTGGGCATACGCTAACCGCTTTTTTCTATTCATTACACTTATAAGCGGTTTTCGTCTTGCAACTCTTGCTTTGTACCCAGCACGATGTAGTGTTCTACGCACGGTTATTGGATGAATTTCCTTATCAAAATCTTCTCTGATTTCTGCTGCGATCTGCGTTGACGTTAATTTGGAATTTTTTTTTACTTTTCTGATGATTTGCGCCTCTTCTCTCGCATTGAGGGCCCGGGGTCGGCCACTGTGTTTCTTACTTGAGAAGTTTGTCGTATTAGCAAATCGTTTCACGATGCTGCGAATAGTAAATCGGCTTCTTTCCATAATTTCCCCAATTTCGGCGTACGATTTCTCCTGGTTGTGCAAATGTAAAATAATGTTTCGGTCGGCTTTGGTCGTTTCTTTTTGTTTTCGGTCCATAATTGATGTTTAATTACGTTTTCAGGATTTGCAGCTAGCACGAACACTTTTTGAAATGTATCAATGGCGTCATTGATAAGTAACGGTACCTACCATGTGATCGCATACGCCTATGCTGCCAGATCAACACATAAATAATAAAATAATAAGACTTAGAGTTGCTGTGCCAATAATTTTGTTCCTGCGAAAAGGGGCTGTTGAATGATTTTAAATATTTTCTTTTCAATCTTTATAATTTGAAAATTATGCTACTACGAAATGAACATCAACTGTGTAAATAAGTGTGAAATAAAATTCAATTCATTTTCTATTTCATTTCCATGAAATTTCTTGATTTATTTCAAAGTTCTTGCTGTGCCAATAATATTGTTTGCCACTGTATATACTAATAACAATGTTTTTGGTGGCTCCCATTTTTCCGCATATTGTTCCCCTAATAAACTTTTTTAAGACAAAATCGAGTGGACAGTAGTGTTAAGTAAACAGTTTCTTTTCTTATCTTTAATTAAGTTTACTTCGGAAAATTTTCTCTCCGCAGTCGCACTACTATGCGGAAACGCAATGACAGTGCCAATAAATTGCCGAAGGAGTGGTTGGTGGTTGGAAGTCATGAAGTCATTAATACCATTTTTTAGATCAAAAACATACCCCCAAAATGCTTCTAGAACAAGATTGGGGAAACTTGAGCCAATTTTTGCAATGCCCGCCACTCTGCTTCTAGAGCTTCAACACTCTGTTCCTTAATTAAATTTGGGAATGTTTCAATTAGGGGAACTAGGGTGGGATATAATATTTGGGGATTTATGCTTTCTAAGCTGCAGAGCGTTTTATCGTTAAACTTAATACGCAATAGTATCTGATTGCAAAGTTCGATACAGTATGCTTTACAACAGGTTTTTATATTAGTTTTTCATGTGAACTTAGCGAGGATTTATTTAAAATAAGTCATCTTGTTCAAGAAATATATTTGGATTCAGTCGTCGACTAGCCTTCGCCACGTACGGTACTATTTCGACTGCGCTCTTATTTTCTTACACCTTCGGTTCCGCTATTCACGAACAAAAACAAACCTCTCATTTTTCTTGTCAACAAGTGAACACGTGCTTGAGGAACTTTTTGATAGTGGTAATTTATCAAAATGCCCCCCGGGGCCAGCAACTTAGGGGACAACAGGTTTGCTCCCCTAGCAGCCAGTCCCAAAGCTAAGAAAAAACGGGTACTAAAGCCAATCAACGATTTTCCTGATCTTCCAACCCCCACTACGTCGCCGCCAAACCCGAAATACATAGTAGTCTCAGCTACAAACAAACAAAAACCTCTTTCCCAGTACTCCTGCTTTGCAGTCCAAAAGTCACTAAACGCAATCTGTAAAGATATAGAAATTAAGTCGGAATTGAGAGATGGTAGCCTACTGCTCCTCGCGAAGGACAGAAAAACCGCTGAGAAGTTCATTTCTGCCAAACAACTTCCGGGCATTTGCGATATCACATGTAAATTCCACGATAACCTAAATTCGGTCAAAGGTACTATCTTTGCTCCCTACCTAAAGTTTATCCCTGAGGAAGAAATCATAAAAGAACTAGCGAACGAAGGTGTCACCAACGTCTACAAATTCACTAAAAAAGTCGATGATAAATTAGTCCCCAGTGGCGTTATCCTACTTATCTTCGACCTCTTCCGCCTTCCGGAAACAATGTACATCTCATGGTATAAGGTGCGTATTCGTGAATACATCCCGAATCCAATGCGCTGCCGTACTTGTCAGCGCCTGGGACACACAATTAAATACTGCCGAAACGATCCAGCCTGCCAAGTTTGTAGCTTGCCACCACATCCTAACTCTGACTGTTCACGGGTTAAATGTGCTAACTGCGACGAAGACCACCCTTCAAACTCGAACAAATGCCCAAAGTTCCTACAGCAGAAAGAGATCCTCAAGATCAAAACTCAACGCAAATGTTCGGCAAAACAAGCGAGAGAAATTTATATTTCCCAACTCCCGAAAACATCTTTACCCTCGCCGTACGCCGGCATCACAGCCGGTAACAGTACAGCTTCTCTACCCGAGAAAAAATCCACCAACAATACAACAGCAAACCTTTCCATACAAAGTAGCACCATTGCCCGCAGCAATTCCGACCACACCGTAACCACTGTTTCTCCCTTCCAAACCACCACCCAACCAACGGTAGAACCCGCCCTCGCTACTCCCATTGCAACAGACACAAATATACTATCCCCAAACACTAATCCGATTCACAGAAACTCTTCTTCTTATGCCTCACCCATGACTCTACTTACACAAGAACTCATCCGTAAAAACAAATACTTCGACACACCTTCTCCAAGCGTACCTGAATTTGATTTCGAGTCAACAAAGCCAACAACCCCTACTCACAAACCTCCACCCCATGATGACATTTAACATACTTCAATGGAACATAAATGGACTATACAACAACCTCCATGAATTAAATCTCCTAATGAAAGAAATATCTCCTTCAATAATTTCCTTGCAGGAAACACACCTCCCGTATAGTCAAACCGCTTCAATATCAAACTCATACACTAGCTATTTTTGTAATCTTCCACAGAACACCTCAAACAAACAAGGAATTGCAATTTTGATTAAAAATAGTGTTCAACACAAACGAATAAACATCCAGTCACCGTTAGCCACTCTGGCCATAGAGGTCTACTTGGGCTTTACGATAACAATCATTTGCCTATATATTCCCCCCCAACAGACTTTCAGCACAAAAGACCTCTACAATTTGACAACCAGTGTCACATCCGATTTACTAATAGTAGGCGATTTAAACGCATGGAGCCCACTCTGGGGTTCAGCAACCACAAACCAAAGAGGAAAAATTGTTGAAGACTTCATCCTCTCGAAGAATCTCATGGTGTTAAACGACATGGCCCCGACCCACTTTTCAACCCACCAAACGTTTACCCATGTAGACGTTAGCATCTGCTCCACTGGAATAGGTCCAAAACTCACCTGCTCAACGTTACCAGATTTACACGGTAGCGACCACTTCCCTCTGCTCACCAAAATAGCTATAGTTTCCTCCAACCCAGGCACCCCCAAACCAAAATTTCTAACTGACAGGGCAAACTGGCCAAAGTTCCAACTAGCAGCCAACAGGATCTTATCAACTTACCCGCAGTCAGCAAATATAAACAAAGAGGCCTCAAATCTGCAAAAAACAATCCGCACAGCTGCCCAAGCATCCATCCCCCAAACCTATAAGAAAACATACAAAGCCATCGTTCCATATTGGTCTCCCTACCTAGCCTCACTGCGTGATACGAAACAACAACTTTGGCACAACTACAAAAAACATAGGTCCTTGGACAACCTCCTGTCGTACAAGAAATCCAATGCCCTCTTCAAAAGGAAATTAAAAGAAGCGAAAAGGCTAAGCCTTGAAAAACTCACAGCAACAATAACGCCTGATACCAACCCTAAAAAAGTCTGGGCGAACATTAAAAGGCTTACAGGCACCTATACCCCTCCAACAATAAGATTTCTTGACACAGTTGACGGCCCTGTCTACTCGTCGGTAGATATCGCAAACCAGTTTGGCAAATCTTGGTCAAACTATTCCAATAGCTCAAATTTCCACTACCAATTTAACCTTCAGAAAAAAGCGCACTTTTCTAAAGTGTATTCATGTAACACTCCTTCACCATCAGCGAGGAAAATAGAAGCGCCGATCACCTCTTTCGAATTTGACATCACTCTCAAAAATATGTCAGGGAAAACACCAGGTAGGGACCGCATTTCATATCCAATGCTTAAAAACCTGCCTTCAGAAACAAAAAATCGGGTACTACAACTATACAACAACATCCTAGTTCAAGGCAATCTGCCGCACATGTGGAAAAATGCAATTGTCCTTCCAATCCCCAAACTAAACCTTAAGTCCTCCAGTGTGTCAGGATTCAGACCCATCTCGCTTCTTTCTTGTTTAAGCAAAACGCTTGAAAAAATTATTGCTAAACGCATCATGTGGTTTGCAACCTCAAACGGCCTGCTAAACCCACATCAGGTGGCGTTTAAAGAAGGTCAGGGGACAATGGACGCATTACTAATATTCGAAAACTTTGCCACTACACCATTGGCCACAAAAAACCATGCAACAATACTAAGCCTCGATTTTGAAAAAGCCTACGACCGAATCGGTGCCCACGTGGTCCTACAGCAGCTAGCCAAATGGCAAATTGGGCCGAGAATATACAACTATGTCAAATCTTTTCTTTCCAACCGAACGTTTTCTGTCAAATCGAACAACAAATTCTCTAACTCATTTAAACTGTTCAACGGCATACCACAAGGATCACCCCTGTCAGTGGTCCTATTTATCATCGCTTTTGATGAAATTAACAGCATACTTTCTAGCTATAAGAGAATTTCCTATGTAATATACGCTGACGATGTATTAATATTCACCAAATGTAAAGATCTAGCGGTAGTACAGAGCAACTTCGCGCAGATACTATCTAGAATCACAAACTGGGCACTCACTTCCGGGGCCAAACTGTCATACAATAAGTGTAAAAAACTGCATATCTGCAATAAGAAACTCTGTCCTCCGTTAAGTCTATCTTACAATAATGTTAACATTGTTAATTGCGATAGCTTAAGAATTCTAGGTATTATATTTGACAAAAAACTTACGTTTAAGAAACATTGTATAGATCTTAGAAATCGCTTAGTCACAAGGCTTAACATAATCAAATACCTCTCGTCGAAACACTGTCTGGTGCACCCAAATACATTAATAAATATAACAAAAGCCCTGATACTATCCATATTGGACTATGGCATTGCGATATACGGGCATTGTGGTCGGAGCAACCTGAGGATCATTTCGCCACCATACCATACTGCGGCCAGAAGATGCATACGCGCTTTTCCAACATCCCCCATCAAATGCGTTCTGACGGAGACAGGACTCCCTTCGTTGGAAGAACGAATTCAGTTCAACATGATAAAAACCATACCAAAACTCATGCAATCCAACAACGCAGTCCTTCTCAGCGCGATTGATTCAGCAGTCAAAAGGAAAAAAACGCTAAGCCGCCAATCGACGATCAACAGGTGCATAAGGTTATCAAACGTGCTAGGGATCACCGTCAACCCCACCAAACCTGAATCCCAACGCCCGCCACCATGGTTTGATTTACAACAACTCTTAATCCTCGAGTTGTCCAACCACAGCAAAAGCACAACCCCAACAGCGGTTTTCAAAACAAAATGCTCATACATAACTACTAAATTGAAACGCCAAGGGTGGAAGTTCTTATATACAGATGGGACGAAAACCAACGAGATCACTGCCTTCGCCGTGATAGAGGCCAACAAAAACACCGTTGCAGTAGGCAATCTACCTCACTTCTGTTCAGTGTTCACTGCCGAAGCCAACGCTATACTACTTGCAGGACAATTTGCGCTAAAGTCCAAAAACAGGTACGTTATCTGCTCCGACAGTTCGTCAACCATCCAAGCCATCAGCAACACAAACAATAACAACATCGTTGCGACGTACATCCGGAACATCTCATATCAAGGCAACAAACGCATAAAAGTCATGTGGGTACCCAGCCACGTTGGGATACCTGGGAACGAAGCTGCTGACGAAAGAGCCAGAGTGGCAGCCCGCCAGCCCCTCTATACAACAGATCTCATCCCTAAGGATGATTTCTACAAACTGGCAAAATCGCAGCAATACAAAGCAAAACGCGAAGACTGGGCAAACTTCCAACATCATTACGCCAACCTGAACATTACAGGCCTAAAACCCATCTTCCCAAACGACATCAACTGCAACCACATCAAAAGATTTATCCGACTGCGAATTGGCCATACTATCTGCACACACAGCCATCTTCTGAAGGATTCCCCTCCGCCACAATGCCTGTTTTGCAACGCCACGCCTATCACCATCAACCACCTGCTTAACGATTGCCCTACCTTCGACACGATCAGGATAAATATTTTCGGAAACAACACGCCCACATCCATCCTAAAAAACACAGATATAAACTCAATCCAGGCAATCAACAACTTTCTCAAGCTTACGGAACTAACGAAGTTAATTTAGAGTTAACTACCGCTATAGCATCCAGAGACAACCAAACCTAATAATAAGCGAGCCGAAGGTTTCCACAAACTAGCGCTCCAATCTAGTGTATAGTGGAGATTTACTCACCACTATCCTTCTAACAATACTAATAATAATATTTGGATTAGAAAAATTGATTTAGTGCATTAGAATCTCATTGCAATATTCTTCTTTAAGGAAGTTCTGTAATAATGTTTTAAAGAAAGCCCTAATTGAGAAAACTGCATAGCCGATGAGCTCGCTAGACGTGGCACCACCCTTTCAGATGACAACATTAATATTACAGTAGGCATCCCTCTCGCCACATGTAAACTTATGATTCGATCTTCTTTCCTCAACTCAGCCAACAAGCGATGGAAGGATGAGAGTACTTGCTCAATCACAAAGCAACTTTGGCCCACCCTAAACCCCGGGCGCACAAGAACTCTTGTCTCGCTCGGTAGACAACATATCAATACGATCGTCTCGATTCTTACGGGACATTGTACCTTTGGTCGTCATGCCTACAGATTAGGTCTTGACAGTCGGGACTTCTGCCGTAGCTGTCATAATGAGGAGGAGGAAGAGACTATAAGTCACCTTCTCTGTCATTGCCCGGCTCTCTCTATACGAAGGTGGAAAGCCCTGGGCTCCTTCTTCTTCGATAACCTGGATGACCTCAGATCAGTCAATATTAGGGACTTGCTGGGTTTCATCCACAAAACAAATTGGCTAGTATAGGCACCTAACTTGCTGTAAGTCAGATCACTCACTCTTTGTGGTATCACAATGGGCCCTTTTTCGTGGCCTAAGTGTGTCTTTCGGCAAGTCCCGTGCCTAGGCAGCCACTTTAACCTAACCTAACCTAAGCCCTAATTGTAAGAATCAATACATGAATTCTTGGTTTTTCTGACTGGAACTCAATGTTAATTTTGTTTGTAATGTTTAAAACATATGCTAAGAAAGAATAATACGTTTTGCTTGCCTCTGTCATCTCAGTAGAATTCTCCAAAAAATCGCATTTTGAAGATATTTTTATAAAAAAATAAAAAAAAAATGTTCCCGTAATTTCTTTTTCAAAGGGTTTTTGCTAGTCCGGTTTTAAAATAATAAAATTTAGTATTATTAAAATTTGTTATTAACACATTAAAAGCGGGCCGGGTAAAATTACCCGTTGTGAAAACTGCTGCTTATAAGCGGGGCGGGTATTTTTACCTTTTGAATGTAGGCAAAATAGAGTATAGTTGTAAGTACTATATTACCAAATTTTACTAAAATCTAACCATTACTTTTGCAAATATTATTTATTTTGGATCGCGCAATTTTTGCTTGTTTTGCAAGTAATGCCCGCTACGCAGCATAGTTTCATATACTAGGCTACCCGCTTAAAATGTGTTAATATCAAATATCGTTATCGAATATGGTTAAATAAAAATGTCAAGCTAAGAGAAATCGAACGATTTTATATCAGGATATTCCAATGATTACGAGTTTCATCTTAGTTTAATTTTTCTGACTCGTCGACGTCCCAGCAACCACTTTATTGTCTTTATCAAATTTTAAAAGGTTCCTACAAGAATATGCAAAAATGTATAAGTTAATTTGTATTTAAATACAGTAATATTACTCTATTAATTCACGATGTTCATTTTTGGGTATCGCATCCGTTGCGCTGTTTTCAAAGTTTATGACTTTATCAAAATCTTATATCATGTGATTAGAATAATGTGAAGTATTATACGAAGAGCATTTGGTAACACGGTTCAAAAAGGTGCCATTGTCACTTTAGTCGCACAACGGTAACTCTACGACGAGCTCATTTGCTTGATTGCAAAAAGTTCATCAAAAAACGAAACATACGGAAACACATGTGGTAGGGTTGCCCACGAACCAAGAATATTTGGTTAGAAATAAAAAACGGCAATATTGGTTTGAATTTCGTGCTTCGGCAATGTTCAGTTCGGTAACATATTTGTTTATTCTTTTCGAGTAGCCTTACTTAAAATATGAAAATTAAATTGCTAAAACTTATATTTCAGAAAATAGTAGTACAATCGGCCTGTGGGTAGTACGGTAGTACAGATGATGAAATAGTAGTAAAATACTACTATAGTAGTACGTTCGGCAGCCCTGACCGGGACTGTGTATTTTTTTAGGTCGGTAGGACTTTAACTGACATCTGTGTCAAATTTTGAGCGGGATTGCATCATTAGTTTTTGTTTGGCAGCTGTTAGCGTTAGTCAACTTTTTGTACTTCGTCGCATTTTACAATGGATAATTTTGTTGATCAAATGATGATTAAAATGTTGCAGAAAGCATTTGGGGAGTCTGCTCTATCAAGAACCAGAGCGTTCGAGTGGTATAAAATGTTCAAAAGTGGTCGTGAAGTGGTCGAAGACTTTCCTCGTTCTGGACGTCCTTCAACATCGAATACCGACGAAAATGTTGAAATTGTGGAGAAAATCGTGCTTGAAAATCGTCATGTGAGCCTCAGAGAGATTTCTTACGTTCTTAACATCTCTTATGGAAGCGCACAACACATTGTTGTCGATATTTTGCGCATGAAACGTGTCGCACCACGTGGATTTTGCACCACGATAATGCGCCGTCTCACAAAGCACACATTATTCGCGATTATTTGAACAAACACAGTGTGAATATCATCAATCAGGCTCCCTATTCTCCAGATATGGCACCATGTGACTTTTTCCTGTTCTCCCGACTCAAGTTGATTGATCAAGAGATTGATTGATCAAGAGATTTGAGTCCATAGAGGTCATAAAAGAAAATGCGACGCGAGAGCTGAAGGCGATACTTGCTTCGGCTTACCAGAAGTGCATGGACGATTGGATTAAGCGTTGGCATATGTGTATTGCTTCAGATGGGGCTTATTTTGAAGGGGATAAAATAAATTTACCAGAAGAATAAAACAATTTTGTTTTTTTGACACAGTCCCGGTACTTATTGATCATAGTGTATACATACAAGTTAACACCAGCAAATCTGAAAATGCACACATCCGCTGCATTTGGGCTATGCGACACCGTCCGCAACTTTTTTGCTGACGATGTGTCTACGGCCGGGCGTGCGAAAGTTTCAACATAATTTCGTTGGAAATGATCACGTTGCCAAGCGAGTGACACAGGCAGCAACTTAGTTGTTAAGAACTTAATTTTAAGTCAGTTGTATTCGGCAATTCAATCAATAAACACGGAGCTCCAGCTCCCAACTGTTTTTAAAAAAACTTAATCAACATTTAATGTTTTAATTGGCGCCCGAGCAGGGACCGGTCGCGGCTCGGGCGAAATTTCCAAAGGCACCTCAAGTAGTGGCAGGAATTTATCCGCGTGCGAAAGTGAAAAGTCCCTAAAAAGTTAGTGATAAAGCGCGTGTGATTTTTTGGCGAGAATTCATCCGCTCGCGAAAGCGAAAAGTCCCTAAAAAGTTAGTGACAAGGCGTGTGCGATTTCTTGTGAGCCTCACTGAGCACGACCGGCTCCATTGGATTGTTCCAGAAAATCGCTTAAATCTGTAGAAAGGAGCGAGTGCAGTCAAAGGATCCCTAGTAGCTGATGGACCTTCGGAGGAACGGGAGACATCCTTACCGTCATTTCATAGGAACGATACATCTTATATTGTAAGTCGTAGTTAAGTACCAAACAATTTTGTAAAGTGCGAAAAAGTGGAAAAAAATATTTTTTTTGTAAAAGGCAAGAATTAAAATATTTGTAAAGTGCAAAGGAAAACGAAATGCCAAATTAATATATTTGCAAATTGACAAAAGAATAAAAATTGTAAAAGGCAAACAAAATTAAAATATTTGTAAAGTGTAAAGAAGAAAGAAGTATCAAAATTAATATATTTGTAAATTGTTAAAAAGAAAAATAAAAATTTTTTTTATAAAGGGCAATATTAAAATATTTGCAAAGTGCAAAGTGGGAAGAAAAGAAAATTGTGTTGATTCGCTAATCTAATTGGAAATAGTTATTAAGAGAATTTTTCCCCTTTTCCTCATTTGCTGTTTTCATCCATAATGTCTAACCCAAATAACCTGATTCGACCCCCAGGCCTTCAAGCACAAGCACCACAAGCAGCTTCCCCACCTAATACCCTCACTATTGACCAGTTGACTCAGACCATTAGAGGGATAGTCGAACATGTTTTCCGAACAGAAGGACGCGACCTCGTTCAGACTGCGCTTAACCCAAACGCTAACTTTGCAAACCTCACCGACGCGACGATTGACCCGGCACATCGAGATGCCATATCCGACCTCGATAAGATACCGGACGTCGTCAGGTGTCTGCGCGAATTCTCGGGACTTCCAGGGGAGTTCAGCTCCTGGAAGAAGAGCGTAGACCGTATTATGCAGATTTACGAGCCCCAAATGGGCACGGCAAAATATTACGGAATACTTAACGTAGTCCGTAACAAAATTGTGGGCAACGCTGACGTTGCCCTTGAGTCGTACAACACCCCCTTGGATTGGAGGGCCATCTCCAAGTGCCTCACTCTCCATTACGCTGATAAGCGTGATCTCGGTACCCTTGAGTACCAGTTGACCTCCCTGGTGCAAGGTAACCTTACCATTCAAGAGTTCTACCAACAGGTGTACTCTCACCTGTCTCTTATCCTTAACAAACTTGGTTGCATGGAAGTCGGTGCTGAAGCCAAGAATTTGTAAACCCGCACCTATCGGGACAAAGCCCAAAGATACCTTCATAAGGGGTCTGAAAGGCGACTTGCCGAGACTTCTTGGCATGAGAGAACCAGCAGATTTGCCTCACGCACTACATTTGTGCCTCAAGCTTGAAAACCAAAATTTTCGATCCAACTATGCGCTTTACGCGCAAAACGTCGCTAGAAGAAATACTGGCCACCCACCGGCAGTGCCGCCGAGGAAATTCGCTTCGCCTCCACAGCATAGACCTCCCATGTTTTACCCACAATTGGCTCACATACCGCAACCCCAAGTGAATGCTTATCCATGGAAACTAGCCGAATAATTTCCCGAACCACCCCTTCATCCCAAGGCCTACACAATATTACAATAGGCCTCCCAATAATTCTTACCAACCACAATTCGCACCAGCTCGTCCTTTCGGTGCCAAACCCCAACCCAAGCCAGAACCCATGGAAATCGATGAAAGCACGAAAATACCAGAGGAATTTTCACATCGACCTAGAAACAAATCACCAACAGGAAGAATTAGAATACCTACAAACACTTGCGAACTCCGACAACAACCAAGACACCTCACTTGAGGAATACACTGAGAAACTTGACAATGCTGATAACTATGAGGAATCATTAGATATCAGCGACATACATTTTTTAGACTAACGGACTCTTCCTTACCGTACGTCGAATGTAAAACGAAGAGTGGCTGCATCTTGAAACTGTTAATTGACACAGGATCTACAAAAAATTACATTCAGCTGAATCTAGTAAAAAATCCTATACCAAACGAACAATGCTTTTACGCAAAATCAATAGCAGGAGACGTAAAGATCAGTGAACACATTTTCATCAACCTTTTCAATCGTAGAGACATAAACCTCAAATTTTTTATACTTCCTACCCTAAAATCATTCCACGCGATACTCGGAAACGAGAGTCTCAAGGCACTCAACGCTGTCATACATGCCAAAGATAATTATATGCTAATAGGAAATAATCTCAAAATAAAAATAAAACAAATGAACTCACAAGCCGTAAATACAATAAACATTAAAGACGAACATATGACCGAGAGTCAAATATGTAAAATCCAAGATTTAATAGCCAATTTTCGAAATCTCTTTGCCGAACCAAACAGGAAGCTCACTTATACTACCAAAGTAATAGGAGAAATTCGCACTCACAATGACACACCAGTTTACACACGTTATTACCCCTATCCAATGTCCTTGAAATCGGAAGTAGAAAAGCAAATTCAGACAATGCTTACGGACGGTATAATTAGACCCTCTAGATCACCGTACAATTCACCTGTGTGGATTGTACCAAAAAAACCCGACTCCGCAGGCAATAAACAATACAGATTAGTTGTTGACTACCGCAAATTGAATGAACTCACAATCGCAGACAGATACTCCATTTCGGAAATCAACAACGTCCTCGCACAGTTAGGGAAAAACCAATTCTTTTCTGTGCTAGACTTAAAGAGTGGTTTCCTTCAAATCCCACTAAAAGAATCCGATGTAGAAAAAACGGCATTCTCAATTAACAATGGCAAATATGAGTTTACTAGAATACCTTTTGGATTAAAGAACGCCCCTTCAATTTTTCAAAGAGCTCTCGATGATGTTTTACGCGATCATATAGGGAAAATTTGCTACGTCTATATAGACGACATAATCATCTTTAGCAAAACCGAAACCGAACACATTTGCCACATAGAACAAATTTTCAAGACCCTCAATGAAGCCAACATGAAAGTGCAGCTTGATAAATGTAATTTCTTTAAAAAGTCCGTTGAATTTCTAGGATTCATAATTTCTTCAGATGGAATTAAAACAAACCCAACCAAAGTTGAGGCAATTGCAAAAATCCCGTATCCCAAAACACTGAAACAGCTACGTTCATTCCTAGGTCTGTCGGGGTACTACCGCCGTTTCGTACGCGACTACGCTAAGCTAGCGAAACCCCTGACATCCCTTCTAAGGGGGGAGGAGGGACGTATGTCCAAAAACCAATCTTCAAAAACTCAAATCAACCTAAATTCCGAACCACTGAAGCCTTTGACAAGATCAAATCAGCTTTCGTTAACAACTGATGCCTCCAACTTTGCAATTGGCGCGGTATTGTCACAAGACGACAAGCCCAGTGGCGGCTTAAGGTGCTCGGGGGCCCGGGGCGGCGACGGCTTAGGGCCCCCACAAACGGTCCAGAATAAGTTTTGCATACAAAACTAATAACTGGAATTTCCGGTTATGCTTTTTAATTTTTTTTTGAAAATTTGTATTCCATTGAACAGTAAATGGACAGTAAAGGGACAAATTATTTTGAAACATATATGTGCTTGAAATTTTATAGAAAGCAATAGAATCCCAGAGAAAAAAAATGAAAAATGGATATAAGGAGAATCTTACTAAATCTTTCCAAATTTGATAAACATTTCGTGAAATTAGGAAAACTTTTGAGAGAGCAAACTCGTCATTTCAAAAAGCCATCTTAAAACTAAAAAAAAAAACAGAAAATCTTGCTTCGTTACTACGATCTGGCCATTATTTTAAGCAACCCGAGCAGGAGGATTAGATTGTTTGCGATCAGTGCATCATTACACTACTCGACAAAAAATGGGCCAATCGCGTGCATAGATAAAGTGTTTTATACACTAACTTTGGCCGCTGAACACGAAACTGAAAATTAAAAAATTTTTTTAAGAAGCGTTTTCAAAAAATCTTCGAAAAACGAGTTTTTTTCCTGTTGTTTTAGTTATGAGCACATATCTCCTGAAAGAATTATCTGATTAACACGAGCCGTCCTTCGTTCAAGAAGAAGATAATACCTTAGTCTTTTAAGTGATATATAGATTGTTCAAATCAGATGAGATTTGGGGAAGTTACTGACAAGTAACTTCCTCAAAGGAAAGTTGTAACAAAGTGAATTTTTCGACCAAAAAATCATAAATTTTCGAATATTTTTTTATGGTTAAAAAAAATGATCTCCCCTCGTTTTAAAATCTAAAATGGAAGATATATAGGGTTTTTCATCATGAGCCGAAAAAGTAAATAAAGAAAAAAAATCAATTAAAATTTTATTTTTGATGAAACTTTATTATCAAAATAATATTTGGTTTGTGCCATTAGTAATGGAATATGGCGGTCATTCAAATGACCGCCACGAGCAGCCTGGTACACCTCGATTCTTTTTAGGTAATTTTCGATGACTTTTTTACATATAGCAGGCTGTAAGGCGCCTAAAACTGCACGTATGTTGTCCCTCAAATGCTCCAGAGTCTGCGGATTGTCTGCATAGACTTGGTCCTTCGCGTAGCCCCAAAGAAAAAAGGTCAAAGGATTCAGATCGCACGATCTTGACGGCCAATTGGCATCACCAAAACGCGAAATTATGCGTTCATCGAACCTGGTTCGCAATTCTGTCATGTTCGGTCGTGTTGTGTGGCATGTAGCGCCGTTCTGTTGAAACCACATATCCTCCACATCCATATCTTCGATCGCTGGCCGGAAATACTCGGTTATCATACGGCCATAACGTTCAGAATTGACGGTAACGGTCTGTCCTTCGTCATTTTCGAAGAAATATGGCCCTATGACACCACCGGACTATAATGCACACCAAACAGTGACTCTAGGTGGATGCATTGGGCGCTCGTCAACCACGTGTGGATTTTCTGAGCCCTACACACGACATTTTTGACTATTAACGTAACCGTCGAGGTGAAAATGTGCTTCATCGCTGAAGAAAATTTTGTGCGAAAAATTGGGATTTTCGGACTGCTTTTCAAGCACCCATTCGGCAAAGTTACGACGCATTCTGTGATCTCCCGGCTCCAATTTCTGCACCAACTGAACTTTATATGGATGAAGATGCAAAATACGCCAAATTGAGGTGATGGAGATGTCCAATTGTTGTGAACGCCGGGGAAGCGATAAATTCGGGTCATCTTCAACACTGGCAGCTACAGCAGCAATATTTTCGGCCGAACGAGCAGGGCGATTACGTATTGGCCTCTGTACATCTTGTACAGAACCAGTTCGTTCGAATTTCGCCAATAAATCCGAAATTGTTGACAAAACAGTCCTTCCGTGACGTCCGAAATCCTTCCTTAGTGCGCGAAAAGTGGTGCTAAAATTTTCACCATTTTTGTAGTGAATTTTCACTATGTTTACACGTTGAGCGATGCTAAATCGGTCCATTTTCATAAATGGCAATCACTAAACTACAATATTAACACAATGCAACGACAGATGACAGCTGCGGCTGTCAAAGTTTTCGGTTGGAAATGAAAAACCCTTTACTATTATTATATATTTTTTGAGCAAATATATTATTTGAGCAAATATATTATTTGAGCAAATATTAAGCCTAACATCAATAGAATTGAAAGAAAAATGACAAAGTTATGATGCAGTGAGTAAAAACACCAACTTTACATATATTACACTGTGCGAAAAAATTGTTTTTGCCGAGACCCATCCAAATTTGGATACAGACGTGAAACTAGAGATCATTTATAGTAATCTGGCGTAGTCAGTTTTTCATTTTCTGGCCCAAAGTCCTTTTTAAAAAACTTTAAAATGTTAAGGACATACACATTTCAAATATTTTTTCAAATATATGCGGTTGTGCAATGATGGAAATATGGGTATCAAATGAAAGACATCCTTTTAACTAAATTTTCAATTTTGAAGTTTCAGGCCCAAAATATGTCAGGTAGGGAAAACATACATGATTTGGATTTCAGTCTGTAGATTCATACATCTAAATTTTATTCTATTTCAAAGTTCCAGTCTAGAAATAAAATAAATATATTTTATAAAACCCAGTAGCAGTAGCTTACTTACAAGGAGCATAGAGTTGCTTTCGTAATATAAAAGAGTCTATCAAAGAAGAAAACCGGATTTCCGGGACGATATGTTGTTATCCAACCAATAATTATAAAAATAATAATAATAACTGTAAATTTGTTTGACGTCTACCAAGTTTAATGAGGTAAAGTAATTGCGTAATTCGCACTAGTTTACAAGCAAGCTCTAAGATTGCGATTTTTAATTTTTAACTTAGAATTTTGTATTTGCATACTTTGCACAAAATTTTAAGTTAAAAATTAAATATTGCAATCTTCGAGGGAAAATTTTTTGAAAATTTGCAAACAATTGTTATTTAGAAAGGATGTTTTCTTGCTTTTATAGAACTGAATTTGTTATTGCAATTAAAACAACCACTGTGGAGCGTAAATAGTTTTTTACAAGTTTCAGTTTTGAAAAACTTTAAATTTTTATATACAAGCTTCTCTCGGGGCCCCCCGCAGCCCGGGGCGCGGGGCGGTCCGCCCCTCCCCCCCAAATGAAAAGGAGATGTTGGCAATAATATGGTCCTTAAATTCATTAAGAAACTATCTTTATGGCAAATCCAGAGTAAAAATTTATACAGATCACCAACCACTTACTTACGCTTTGAGCAACAAAAACAACAACAGTAAGATGAAAAGGTGGAAGGCAATTCTCGAAGAATACAACTATGAATTGCACTACAAACCAGGAAAAGCTAACGTTGTTGCAGATGCTTTATCAAGAACTCCTCAAGAACCAATAAACTCTTTGACTTCAACTGAACACAGTGACGAAAGCTCCTCTCACAATTTAATTTACAGTGTCGACGTACCAATTAACGCATTCAAAAATCAAATGTTCCTGAAAACTGATTGTACCCCGTCGTATCAGTTTACAATTGTATTTCCTACTTACCGCAGACACGTTGTTGCAGAACCGAGCTATGATCCCGAAAGACTTACCGCACTTCTCAAAAGATATTTAAATCCATCTGTTATTAACTGCATAAAGACAGACGAACGCACAATGGGAAAAATACAAGAACTTTATCCGCTACATTTTAGTAAATACAAAATAAGATTCACACAAAAAGAAGTTCAAGACATCGTTAACACCCAGGAACAAGAAGACATCATTATAAAAATACATAAACGCGCACACAGGAACGCCCGTGAGAACAAAGCACAAATAATCGAAAATTATTACTTTCCTTCCATGACAAAAAAGATTAATAAAATCTTAAACAAATGCGCGGTATGCAAAGAAAACACGTACGACCACCCCAATTCCGCAATACCCAGGTCAATTAGTTCATTTAGACATTTTCCTAACTAATAAAAAAATTATCTTAACGGCCATAGATAAATTTTCAAAGTACGCAATCGCGAAACCCATAAAATCCAGGGCAGTTGAAGACATTAGGCAACCATCAGTGGCGTCCCCAGGATTTCGGGAAGGGGGGGGGGGATAAGCCAAAAAATCCAGTTTAACGCAATTTTTATACATTCATCTTTACGTATTATTTTTAATACATGTTGCATAAAATTGTACATATGTATGTACAGACATACATGTATATGTACACATATATATATATACCCAGCAAACCAAACGATATTGAAACGATATAGAAACGATATCGTTAAAGCGAGAATTTTTCTCGTTTTCGAGTCTTGCTAAAGTGTCTAAAATGATATCGAGAACGAGAAAAATTACACTATCGTAACGATATCGAGAATTTCGAAAATCTCGATATCGTTGCGTTACTGAAATTTTCTTATCCGAGATATCGTAACGATGTCGAGAATTTCGAAAATCTCGATATCGTTGCGTTACTGAAATTTTCTTATCCGAGATATCGTAACGATGTCGAGAATTTCGAAAATCTCGATATCGTTGCGTTACTGAAATTTTCTTATCCGAGATATCGTAACGATGTCGAGATTTTCGAAATTCTCGATATCGTTACGATAGTGTCATTTTTCTTGTTCTCAATAGCATTTTGGATACCATAACGAAAACTTATTTTCCTTCTGAAAATTGAAATAAAACGCATACTTGACAGTACTGTCACATGCCCAGTTCATTATTCAAATCAAATAACGATTATAAATACAACACAACAACTCTCAAACCCGGTTTTGAATGCGCGCACGTTCACGTAATGACAACTTTTCGTTTGACAAAAAAATATTTAATTTCATTTGAAAATTTTCAAATTCTTCAAGGCAAAAAATGCAAGCATTATCGAGATTATTTCGAGAAACTGTCGCTAAAAATTTATATCGAGAAATTTTTTGCAGGGTATGTATATGTATGTATATGTTTACAATTGCTAACATAAAATTCTTAAAGCGAAAAATTCAAGGTACATGTATTTTTAAGTCATAGATCCCAACTAAAAAATTCAAGTTTGCTTTAAGGGGCACAACTAGTTTGAAATTTTGAAAATTTCGTTTTTGTTGTTTTTGCATTTTTCGATAATTTATACCTTTAAAAACAACATATTAAAATCTTAAGTGAAAATCTTAAATAGTTTCTGAGTTACAGCCTTCTACATAGCAGCTTCTCATTATTTAGAATGGCGCGTTACTTGACGGCCGTACCTGAGTTATTGTTAAACGCGTTTTTCTCAAAACTACATTTTTCAAATTTGCTGCAGCTGTAACTTGATAACAAATCATTCGATCGACTTGGGTCTTTTTTTAGCTTATTGTGTATTTGTTTTTCCATACAATGACCCTCCAGTTTAATGATAGGATGAAAAGTATAATTATGCCAGGCCAGAAACCATCAGATTTTTCTGCAAAATTTTAATTTTTTTTTCAAAAAACCGTCATTTTGTTGCATTTTATTTTTTTTTTACAACCGAGGGTCATTGTATAGGAAATATAACCTAGTTAAGTAAAATTTTTGGTTTTTTTGATTTCAGGCACTGCGAAGGCTACAATCACTGCAGCAGTGGGAGAACGTTTTTTTTTAAGGCTCAGGAGATGGTGGATAACTTGCTAAAAATCGAATATTTTCATTTGAAAAAATTACTTTGCATTCATTATTTATGCATAAATATATCTGCAAAATTTTAAAACATTCGATGCAATACTTCACAAAATTCAAAATTCACAAAAATCTCCTTTTTTCAGGCGGTCAAACTAGTTGTGCCCCTTAAGTTAGAACATTTTGAAAACTCCTTCTAATAGAATTACGGAAAACTCAAAAGACTTATTTTAAAAAGCATAAAACATGTATCGGAATTTTTTTCAAATTTCAACAGCTGATGCAGGATTGGCATGAAGCCTGCGTTTGACTACTACTTTAAATAGTCGATAATTTTGGGAACACTGAAAATACAACTATTCTGCGAGAACAAATGCAATACTGATTTTTTAGTCATTTATTCTTAACCCTTCTGCGGGCATCCGATTCTGACCCTACCATTTTGACCTTTGGATGCACTTTAGTAATTTTTGTGGTTAAGCTATCGAGATCATATTTCATGATATCCTCAACTGATCCTTTCTAAGCACAAAAACCAAAACCATGGCCTGGCCACACCATGGTGTATTTTCATAGAAATTTGGCAGTTAAGATTTTGTTTGTTATTTCCCACGTAATTATTGTCGGAATGGCTTAAAAATATTTGTTCAGCCCTTTACGGAGATAGGGCTTCAACTAGGCTTTTCCATTTGACTCGATTTGAAACACCTTTTTCGTGCCATCCCATGTAATGGTGACATAAGTAAGTTGGCGCAAAATTTACCTGGTTCAAGTGTTTTTTGCTCGCCTTGGCTTTTATTTTCTTTTGGTTTAGCAAATTATAATTTTTGGTGGAAAATAAAGTCGGAACATATTCAAATTTAATATTTATCCATTCATAGTTATGTCCGTGTTTTGGTGCCAATTCAGTTACATTCCTGAAGTGAAGATAGTATTTGTGGTCCTTTTGTGTCTGGTTTCTTATCAATTCGATTAGGTGTTTTCTGTGGCAGAGATGGAAAGAAGACAATGATATTTTAAGGATCAGGTGGACATAGTTTTTGAACTTCGACGCTGGAGTAAATCAGAGACGACAATTTCTCTGAAAAAATTGGTTATAATAACGGTGCTGACAATTTCAGGCTTTCATTTGGCGCTGAACAAAACAAAGCTTCTGATACTGATAAAAAAATTATCGTTTAGATAGTTCAATGTGAAGATAGCGACGACGAAGGCGACAAGGAAAACCATATCCGGCCAGTTTAGCATGAACAATAACATGTTCTGCATGTTTTTCTTTGGCAAAGCAGTTCAGAATTGTTAACAAGTGTTATATTGTTGCAATAATTGCATTGGTTAAGCAGTTGAAGCAAATCCATAAAAAACGTATTTTACATTTATAAATTTTTTTATTCTTTTTTTGCTTTCCTGTCGTATTTTTTGAATTTCAAAATTAATTCATTGAAGTTGAAGCTCGCTATTTACTTAATTATTCAAGTATATTTTTACCGTTTTACATAAATAAAATGTAGGCAAGCAAAATAAATCATTGTGTTCACACTTTCTGTTTTTTTTATATCCTTAACTACAATCCTAGACTATCCTCTTGTTTACACCATGGTCCGGCCAGATCATGGGATGTTGAACCATTAGGTTTTAAGTGGGTACTCACAGAAAAGATAAAGCATATAATAAAAATTGTTCACAATTCTATATTGTTACATCAAATTGTATAAATGAATTTATCCACCAAGGGGGGGGATCCATCCCCCTAATCCCCCCCCTGGGGACGCCACTGGCAACCATTAAAGGATATTCTTTTCGCTCTCGTACCTGAAACAGTAATTTTTGATAACGAAAAATCGTTCAATTCAGCGTCTATAAATTACATGATAGAAAACGAATTTGGCGTTAACATTTTCCGAGCACCCCCGTATACAAGCTGTGTAAACGGCCAAGTGGAACGTTTTCACTCCACACTCCAAGAAATAATGCGCTGCCTTAAAACAGAAAACACCCATCGATCCTTTGAAGAATTAATAGAAAGGTCAATTAGGGAATACAACCTCACAATCCATTCCACTACTGGAAAGAAACCCTGGCTAAATGAGTGCTGTCTCAAGTGATCTGTCGATCCCACCTCTAATCCCTTCCTTTCCTTGTCCCTTTGTACTCATGTTTCCCCCTATTTTCTGCTCCCCGGCTTCGGCCGTTTGTATCGTTTAATGTTTATTGTATTCTTTGTTACTCGTCATTCGAACGGCAAATAATAAACACCACCCAACACCCGAAAAGCAACCGTGTCTTTTACTTTCCCCCGCTCCGCGACGATACGCATAAACATGGTCCTTCGAGCCATTCGCGAAAGAGCCGCGAATATTTTTACGAACATATAACATACAGAAAACATTTTCAAATCAAAGTGCAAAAACTAAAAGTGAACAGACACTCACAACTAGGCTTCCCAACTATTAAAACGGTTTAGGGAGGACAAAATTTGGCTTGAGGAGGACTTTATATGGGAACTACTTTGTTTCAGGAGGACATCACTTTCCTTTAATATTTCACCATGTTTTTAGAAAATACAAGTTTAAAAAGAGAAAACCTAAAAGCACATGTAAATTTTAACTTTTTAACCACTTTAAAAAATAAAGCAAAACGCATATTTTTGCGACTGTAATCAACAATATCAAACAATATTTTCAATATCAACATCGAGATCACACAATGCTTTTTTTTTTTCATTGTGTATTATGTGCGCGTGGCAATTGCCTTTAATATGTTTTGGTTTGAATTCTTAAGATAAACGAAAAGGGAATTATTTTTACCAAAGTTTGCATTCGTATTATCAGCACTGAGGCACACAACATTTTTTATTTTTAAGTCTAATTTTTCCAATGCGGCCTTAATCATGTTGAACATTCCACCAGCTGACTAATCCGGATTTTTAACGAAGTCTATAATTTAGTTTTGAATGCCCAAAGCAGCATCGAAATATTGGACACAAATTGGAAAAATTTTCCTCATTAATTGATTGGCAACAATGTGGCAACTTACGTTTAAATAAAAAAATTAAAAATAAAATTGTAATTTAAATTGAGCTTGAGGAGGACTTTTTGCCCTTTGAGGAGGACGGAGGACATTTTCTGTTCAAGGAGGACTATCCTCCTCAAAGGAGGACGGTTGGGAAGCCTACTCACAACAAAAAAAAAACCCCCAAATACAAGTTACACAAACAAAATCAAACAAAACAGTGGCAATTTACAAACAGTGACACGACGATTAACAAGTGAAACAATCCAAAAAGTGCAATTACAATAATAAAACAGTGCACAAATTACAAAAATTAAAAACAAAAATTAAAGAAAAAACTGTGAAACATAGAAAGTGCAGTGTTGTGCACAAAAACACTACGGCAGAAACACGTAACAAAAACAAACACAACACAGCAAGCACACAGCAAGACGCAAAGCAGACGAAAAGGGCAGCAACAACAGCAAGCAGCACAACATAGCAGCGCACAAACAGCGGACAGACGACACACCACATAGAGGAGATCCCCATACTCGGGCACTGGGCCCACCAAGATAAGCCCAATCATTTTTATTATAAATTAACACAAACAATCACATACACTAACACCCATATATACGTATTTTACAAATTACAAAAAAAATTAAAAAAAAAAATATTCCCATATACATATTTCATATCCAATTATTTTGCCGTTGAATATTGTACTTATATAACACTTCGTTCAATAATGTGGGTGACTGACACATAGATGGCGGCACTAATACTAAATCAATATTTTTTTTCGAAATTGTGAACCTTTTTAGGCTTACTGTCTAAATTATATGTACATCCGACCATTAGTTTACAAGTTACAGTGCTTTAAGTGACACTACTTTTGAGTTTTCAAAAAAAATTAATTCAAAGCAATTCCGTGTGCTGATTTATCATTGTTTTTTAATGAAAAAAAATACTGTTCAATGCCAGGAATGGCTTGAAAAACATTATTCGGACTCTGCTCCATCAAAAAGAACCATTCGTAAGTGGTTTGCTAAATTCCGTACAGGCCATATGAGCACCGAAGACGATGAACGCAGTGGACGTCCAAAAGAGGCTGTTACGGACGAAAACATCAAAAAAATCCACAAAATGATTTTGGAAGATCGTAAATTGAGGTTGATTTGTATAGCTGACACTCTAAAGATATCAAAGGAACGTGTTGGACATATCGTTCATGAATATTTGGGTATGCGAAAGCTATGTGCAAAGTGGGTGCCGCGCGAGCTCACAATCGACCAAAACCAGAACGTGTCGATGCTTCGGAGCAAAAAAAAAAAATTTTACTGAAAAGTTGGAAGATCGCTATAATCGGTGTATCGCCCTCGATGGCAACTATGTTGATGAATAAAAACGAATTTTGGCAAAAAAATGTGTTTTAATTAGTTAGTCACACACATTATTGAACGAAGTGTTACATACATATATACAATATTCAACTGGACCATAAAACCCCGTATAAAGTAGTTCCGCTACTGCCCGGGTGTTTATATCAGATCATTTCCCCTACACATAAAAATTAGCGCTATTCCAATTTTCGTGCTTATACGTGTGCGCACACGTTGCCCATTTCCTCGTCTTTTCTTTGTGCTTTGCACAAAAAATCAGCAGCAAACAGCCCAGCTGCTGTCTAAATTCTGCGCGCCCACTTGTGCACATATTCACGCACTTTTCTTTGTGCTTAATTCACCCACACATTTACCCTCTTGTTCTTTGCGCTTGTACACAAGATCAGCAGCGACAGCCCAGCTGCTGTGTACACTCTGCGCGCCCACTGCTGCACTTATTTCCGCATTTCCTTTTGTGCTATATCCGCACGCACTTGGCAGCACGCAATCCAGCTGCTTGGCCCAAGTGCATATACATAAACAAGAAAGCACAAAGCGGACACAGTGGAACAAACTGCCCATTTTCACTGCACATTGGAAATTTTCTTCGACTTAGAAAATTTTCAATCGTGCATATATATACACATACATACACTTGTATACAATTCACACATACACTCTATTACATACAGTGGGACAATTAGACCCGTCCCAAGTACATTGAAAATTTTCGACTTAGAAAATTTTCAATTGTACATAACCAACGATCACTGCACATTCCCTTTACATGCATACAGTGGGACAAAAACATCCCACCTGTGCACAAAATTTAAAATTTGTTTTCTCTCCCTTATACAAATAAAAGACATTTTAATAAATGCACTAACAACTAACAAATATATTCAAAAATATATTTTGACATACACTTATACACACATATACACATACCCATACATATTTATTTTCCATTTAACAAAAATAATCACATACACATACATACATATATTCAAATATATATATTTATACACAAATATATATACACACATACACCTACATACGTATTCACGTGATCACATACAAAAAAAAATTCACTTTTTCACAAATAAAAACATATTTTCACACACATTTGACTGCACATTTATATTATATTTATATTATAATAATTTTTACATACATTCCCATTTCCCATATACGCATTTGCGTTTATTACCTATACACACATTTCCCAATACACATACTCATACACAAATTTTGGTTGTTCCCATATATATACCCTGTCGGAAATCGGACTGGTCTAAGTCTAGTTTTTCAACTAGTCGCTTGACAGTCATATATGACCTCAGAATCGACTCGTTTTCTTGGAGCAAACTCACCCTTTTAACATGGCGGTGTCCTAGGCGACGGTCAATTGTCCCCGTCTGCATCCATTTCAACTAGTCCAAGGTTAGTCCGAAGCAACCAGTTTTCAAACCAGTTGCAAAGCGACTAGTTTGGAAAACTAGTTTATTCTGGATTAGTTTTCTAACCATTCGATTTTTATGGAGGAAATAAAACAGTGCATTTTTTAAATAATTATTTTATTTTAAAAATATTTTAAAATTTTTTAAATTTTTTAAGTAATTATTTTATTTTAAAAATATTTAAAAATAACAACAAAAAATCATCGCGAATAAAAAACATTTTTTGTGCATTTAAAGATGAACCAAGATGAACTTCGACTTGTTGACACACTTCTGCCGGAACTACTTGGGGCCTGATGCAATACAACATCCTGACTTCGCCTGCAATAAATAAATAAATAAATGAATTAATAAATAATTACATAAATAAATAAATAAATATATTAATACACACCTTTCAGCTGCCGCTGCAATTCGTTGCTTTACGCAACCACGCAAAATTCTAACTGAAATCATTCAAGATAAAACATGCAAATCGAGCAAACTTCGTGTCATGGAAACAGAAAGTTCGAAAAATGCAAACATTTCTACGTTGTTGTTGTAGCAGAACAATCGCAAGATCAGCCTTAACAGTATTTTTTTGCTTCTCTCACCTCTGTTTCGTTTTTCTCATTTTTATGTGCTCTTCTCGCTTATGAACGCGCACACAGAACGTGCACGATTAGACGCGAACTCACCGACTTCTGCATCCGCTGACAGTCACTTGGACAACTAGTTGCCCAATTGACTACAAAAAACCAGTTGAAAGACCAATGAATTTTGGGAACTGGTTGTCTCAGGTCCGACAGGGTACATATTTCACTACACTCTTTCATACACGTTTGTAAACGTTTACACTCAACAGGAATACAAACTCGTATTGACAATTTTGTACACTATTGTGTACCCTTTCCCATACTAAATTATCGTTCGCGCGGACGCGGTCAGACTACAGGTCTATTCCCCATACCCCTACTATATATTGTCAATCGATTTTCAAACCCCTTTTAAACTTTCCTTAAACAAAATGCCTGTTGAGCGATCCCCTAAACGCCAACTAGTCACAATGGAGACTCCTTCCTCCAGACACTCAAAGTCGTCTAACGCACGTTTGACAGTTCCTGTCACTCGGGAGCCACCCAACACGCGCTCCAAACTCTCTAGTCCCACAGCAACCGATCCCAGTGTTGCCAAATTTACTTTCGAGTACGATAGACTCGTGCTATTATGCACACATTTTTCATCGGTTCCCATTGAGGATTTGACCAAATCCCTGGTCCAAATAAAGCAAAAAAATCTGCAAGCTCAATGGGAGAGGCTTATGCGCGCACATGAGGCAGTCTTCATTGCTGAAGACAATAGCCAGCCCGACGGTTTCAAAGAGTCGGCTAGGCAAAAAATCGACGCCTGCACGGACCAGTACGAGTTGTGCATGACTCAAATGTCGGACATCATTGAGATGCTCCAAACTCAGTCCCCCCAGCCCGCTGCGCATATGGAACCGGTTCGACCCCTAGAACCAGCAAATACCCCCTACATTTGCCTACAAGTTCCACCTTGTGATACCGAAACTTTCTTCGGGGGCTATGAGCAATGGCCGTCCTTCCGGGACATGTTTACTGCGGTTTACATCAACCACCCCCAGCTCACTCCAGCCCAAAAATTGTATCACCTCCGATACAAAACGCAAGGTAAAGCCGGTGCTATTGTTAAGCAATATGCATTAACCGATGAGAATTTCGGACTCGCGTGGGAAGCTTTAAAAACACGCTTCGAAAACAAACGCATACTCGTCGATACTCAAATTAAATCCCTCCTGAATATCGCTCCTGTCCACACTGAAAATAGTGAGGCACTTCAGCGGATCCAAAATACTATAAACAATTGTCTGTCTGTTCTCAATACTCAGGCCGTAGACACTGACAATTGGGATCCACTGTTGGTTTACATATATTGTACCAAATTGCCCCAAGACACACTCGCTCTATGGGAGCAATCATTGACATCCCGGAAGGATCTGCCACCCTGGTCGCAAATGGATGAGTTCCTGACCGGCAGATATGAGGTACTTGAACGGCTGCATAGCATTCGCCCTGCTAAGCCAAAACCACAGCCCTCTACTTCCAATGTCCTCCCAAATCGGCCAAACAAATCCCTAAATTATCATACTCAAGTAAAAAGGGACTTCGCGTGCAAACTCTGCAACGAAAACCATCCCATACGGACTTGCCAGAGCTTCAAAAGACTCACCCCCCAGAGTAGATTAAAATACGTTAAGAAGCACAATCTCTGCGTAAATTGTCTTGTGACATCTCACCTTGTTGAGAACTGTACAAGCAATTTTACGTGCGTATATTGCCAAATGAAGCACCATTCCATGCTTCATTTCCCCAAAAGCAATGCGCAGCCCCCTCAATCGCTTAATCGGCCACATTCGACCACTCCACAGGTCGCAACAGCTCAGAAACCAACGAAAAACAACTCCACAACTCATTCCCCCCTTTCGGATGCGCAACCCCGCACATCTTCCAGGCAAAGTACGCCCCAAGTACAAGCCTTACACTTCAATAATGGCACCCAATCCCTTCTGCCTACGGCACTGGTGTCTATTGAGCACTCAGGAAAGTTGTTCAAAGTTCGAGCGTTGATCGACCAAGCCTCTCAGCGTACCTTCATTTCTTCGAAGGTCCAGAACCGCCTCAAATTGCCAATCGAGAAATCCCCCTTCCAAATCTCGAGCATGGGCGGTCAGATTGTGCAAAATGCCAATCATACATGCTTCTTGACATTGGCAGTCCCTCAAATGAGCACGAAACTCCCCGTGCAAGCTATCGTGCTCCAAGAGCTTACGAAATTGCTCCCACCTTCTCATATAAACCCCCCCAATATGAAAGATTTCGCCATGCTAGACCTCGCTGATCCAAACCCCTTCAAGACAGCGCAGATCGATATAGTGATTGGCAGTGATCTCATCCCGCAGATCATGCTCGAAGGTATCCACCGGAATGTATGTGGCAGCTTACTTGCTCAGCATACAGTATTCGGTTGGGTATTAAGCGGTCCAGTACCCCCTTCTTCGCATTTGGCATGTGGCACAGAGGTACAAATCGCCATATGCATACTGGTCCCGCCCTTCGAAATAACCTTCCTGCCCTAAAGGAAGCCCTTTCGCAAGTGATTGCCGCCCTCAATCCCGTAGGGTTTCCACCCCAGGAAATAATGGAAAGTCACTTTGAACCCACCACTCTTGCAGACTCATTCCCAAACCGGCAAATTTCCCCCTTCGTTGCTAACCGTTTCGAGCCCGCAGGATGGCTTTCGCCTCTAATGAGGTCTCCCAAAAGGGTTCGACAAGAGCGTTGGCTTGACGCCCCTCGTTCTACGCCCCAAACAACTGACGGAAATTGCAATCCCTCGCAATTCCTCTTTACACCTCCTCCATCCCGGGTCCGAAAAGAGGACAGTTGCCACTCCAGTGCGACTTGCTCCAAGCGCTGCAAATCCCGCAGACGTCGGACTGATCGGGTATAAACTCGAAGATCTATAAGATCTCCCTCTCGGGTGGAACGGCTTCAGTAATTCTCATGCTCCCACAGTTCCAATCCCGGACCAAAGAGCGGTTGACTGCCACCACCCTCTCGAAGAACAAACCGACATTCTCGGTCGGTTCTCCTGCTTCTCTCGAGCCCTACGAACATACGATTATAACGTAAAATATAATCCCTCATAACCCTCTCGACGAGCACACTGACATTCTCGGTCGGGTCTCCTGCTTCGTTCGAGCCCTACGAGCACATACTTATCCCGAGCGGAGTTGACCTTGTTTATAAACAACCCCTCGAACCCCCTTATAACTATCGCTCGAAAATCTCATTCCCTCTAAAGAGCTGAAATGGCAGTGCAGCCAATTTATATATTTCCATATTCCCCCGGCTTGAGCTGAAGCGAACCCCGCAGCCTAGCCACGCTTTCCCATACCCATGATGTCAACCTCAAAACCTTTATGTCCAAATAACTGACATCTCACTCTATTTGCAGGTCGGTAACTACCCCCAACCGCCGTGGCTCAGTTGGTTAGTGCGTTGGACCGCGAGTCGCAGGCAGCAACCTCAGGTTCAAATACTGCCTGTAATAACACCTAAAAAAAATAACGGGAAAACTCGTTTTCTCTTTCGGTGGCTGTCCTCTCAGCTGGAAATGGCAAACCTCTGAGAGTAAAAATTGCCTATGATAAAGCTCCCAACCTGCCGTTCGGAACCGGCATAAAAACTGTAGGTCCCTTCTACCCGCGTACAAATTCACACGCACAACACGGGTAGTTGCGGGAAGCTAGGCCTTAGTCTCGCGAAAGCGGGCTGTCGTGCCAGTCAATTAATTAATTAATTAATTAATTAACTACCCCCAAACCGCTGCAGCAGCACTCCTCCGAGGACGAGACGTCGATGGACGACACCCCCGCACCAGCAAAAGCTGCAACACATGCTCGCCCGACTGGCCCGCGGTTCATTAAATTGCAATATGCAATGGCGGCCGCGATGGCTAAATGAGTGCTGTCTCAAGTGATCTGTCGATCCCACCTCTAATCCCTTCCTTTCCTTGTCCCTTTGTACTCATGTTTCCCCCTATTTTCTGCTCCCCGGCTTCGGCCGTTTGTATCGTTTAATGTTTATTGTATTCTTTGTTACTCGTCATTCGAACGGCAAATAATAAACACCACCCAACACCCGAAAAACCAACCGTGTCTTTTACTTTCCCCCGCTCCGCGACGATACGCATAAACAGAAGTGTTTTTTGGCAGAAGAGTTAGCAGTGATCCGACCCTACTAGAAAAAGACAGACAAGAGACTATAAAAAAACTACAGGACAAACAAGACTCAGACCTCCGCTACCACAACCAAAATAAACAACCTATTAAAACTTACACAGTAGGTGAAACAATTTACGTTAAAATAAATAAAAGACTTGGCAATAAGCTAACACCCCGATACAAAAAAAAATAGTCGCTCAAGACAAAAATACTACAGTTATAACAGAATCCGGAAAGACTATCCACAAGAGCCACATTAAAACATAATCATCTTTTCCCCTCTCCAACAGGCTGCTATTCGGCTTAACGTACGCAGAACACACGATACTCGACTACACAACGACGCATCTGATAAAGATAAATGCTGGACAGACGAAAATAAAGGACGGACATTTCAGAGTGATTCACCCAATCGACCTGACAGGTTACGAGACATTCCTCCAGCAAGACCCCACCTACACCGAACAATATATCCCTACTACCACAGAATAAACAGTAATACAGAACGCGCATCTCATACAAATTCAAAAATGTTAACGGGTCGTAATATTACGACCACTGCTAATTTAACATTACGTCCTCTGCTATTAACATTAGGAACCGCACTAGACAGCTTTTGTTTCTGTTATTTCACAGAACAAACAGCACACAGATCTAAAGAAGAAAGTAATGATCACAGCGGCTCCGCGCAGCATTGAAAATAGCTTTAGGCTGTGGTTGCTGTTGTTGTCGGCCAACAAAACGAAGTGCCACTTGCTTCTTACATATATGGGAGAAGAGCAATAAGCTATGGTTGTTGTTATTGTTGCCGGCTAGGAAATGAAACATTGAATTTGAATTATTTTTGCTTTGCGGTTCATTCTGCGTGCAGCGCAGTGCGTACATAGGCTGTCGGTAGCAATTTTACGACGGAGTGTAGCGTGCAAAAATATATGAGAACGAATGTCAAAAGGGGGGTAACTTATCGACTTAAAAAGTCACTACGGTATAAAGATATCAAACTATTTTTAATATTGGTGATAGCACAGAATAAACACTATTACTGTTTATTCTGTGGTGATAGTTAACGATTTGGTACAATCGTTATATACGAAATATCCTTTAAATGGTGGTTGTACGTACATATGTATAGCGAAAAAAAAGCAAAACAAAAAATGTATTTTGCCATAATTTGGGATCGTCGTTGCTTACATATTTTTTTCTTATAGCTTTTTGCTTTATAATAGATACAGTGCAAGCTCGATTTTTGCGACTAATTAAAACCCAGACCTGTCGCGAAAACTGAATTTTCGCGATAACAGAACCCAAAATTTTATTGAAAAATTTTATGTAATTTTTAAAATTAGAATTGTTTTTATTGATATATTTACATTTTAAACATTTTTAAAGAAATTGGAGATTTTGAGTTGCTTTTTTGGCAATTATTTTTTAAAATTATAGCTGAATCACGAAGTTCATATAGTACTGTCGTCGGCTTATCATTTTCCAAAGCTCATTGTATGCATATGTTTATCGATGTTATAGCATCGTCCACTTTAATTTTGTTTTTTTCATGACAACTATCGTATAAATCCTCCCATTCCGTATCTGATAATTCCATTTGCTCCTCATTACTTTTATTTATACTGTTTATTCTGTGCTACTACTAACCTGTTTCATCCCCTACTGATAAGAGAAATTTACCAAGCCGCAGACATATTAAAAAGTTTAAAACTATTAGAAGCAAATAGGAAGAAAAGAGCAATAAACATTTTAGGTACAGCATGGAAGTACTACTGTGTACAAAGAACACCCGGAATTCGATACCTTCGATTATCGTGGTGTTGTGCATTATGAGTTCCTTCCGCCGGGCCAAACTGTCAACAAGGAATATTACTTGAGCGTTATGCGTCGTTGGCGTGAAGCTATTCGCAAAAAGAGGCCGGATTTATGGAGAGACAACTCTTGGTTTTTGCATCACGATAATGCACCATCTCACACGGCATTGGTTCTTCGTGAGCATTTCGCCAACTCATATCGTTCAACAGCCACCGTATTCGCCTGATTTAGCTCCTTGTGACTTCTGGCTATTCTCCAAACTCAAAAGACCACTTCGAGGACACCGTTTTGAATCGATTGAAGAGATTCAACGTGAATCGCCGCGCGCATTGAAGGCCATACCGGAAAGTGACTATTTGGCATGCTTCGAAGATTGGAAAGTCCGTTGGCATAAGTGCATTGCATCGGGGGGGGGGGACTACTTTGAAGGCGATGAAATTGATTTGGAAGAATAAATAAAGATTTTTTGAATTATAAACAAATTCCGGGTATTCTTTGTACACAGTAGTATATTGCTGGTACCCCTGATCACGACGATTTTCAAATGCTAAATAATAACATAAATGAGTTGAACGCCAACAATAATAATCAAATTGTAATAAATAAGGCCCTTAATGATCAAGTCAACAATGTAACACAAATGATAAATAAACTAATGAATACAATCAAGACAAACAATTATATAGAAAATGAAATCGCAATAAATTTACAGAATAGAATAAGATTGATAAAAGAAGAAATAACAAATGTCAGATACGCCATTCAATGGGCGAAAAATGGAATAATAAACACGGCACTGTTAGATAAGATTGAAATAGAACTAGCAATAGAGAAATTGGAAGAAGAACGAATGCCTTTTGCATCAACTGAAGAAGCGTTGGAATACGCGAAAGTAAATGTTTTATATAATGATTCAAAAATGTTATACATTATTAAAATACCATTGACAAGCGAGATTTTATATGAAAATTATATTTTAAGACCTGTGAAAAAGGCAGGAAAAGTTTTAAAATTATTATTCAATGAAGTTGTAAAACACGAAGATGAAATATATGGAGTAAGGAATAAATGTAATGAATACGATAAAATTAAAATTTGTAACCAAGATCAATTGTTAGATATAAGTAATAATACGTGCATACCGAACATTATGAGAAGCCTAGCGTCACTCTGCACCTTCAGCAACAGCCACAGCATTCCGTCCATAGAAGAGATACACCCCGGAATGATCATTCTAAACGATTTTAATGGAACAGTAAAAATAGATGAAGAAGACCATCAACTCGCCGGCACCCTCCTTCTAAAATTCAGTAACGCCACAGTCACTATAAACAATCAAACCTTCCGAAGCCTGCAAGCTCCCCCGTTAAAAATTATTCCTGCATCCCTGCAGCCGACACCCACTGAAGAAAAATTGGAAAATCTTTTGACGCTCCAGAACCTAAATGAACTGCATATTAACAACACTCGTGAAATTCGAGCACTGAAATTGGGAACTCTGGCGAGCGAAACATCCATAATATCGATGATCCTTATTTCCACAATCATAGTCCTTGTGATACGCCAACGTAAATCATCAAAGAAAATAGTTATCAAGAAGCTGAACACCTCAGAAACCACCGCGGCTCCAGCAGTACCAACTACGCCAGCAACTACCCGTTTTTAGGCGTGGAGGAGTTAACACCAGCAAATCTGAAAATGCACACATCCGCTGCATTTGGGCTATGCGACACCGTCCGCAACTTTTTTGCTGACGATGTGTCTACGGCCGGGCGTGCGAAAGTTTCAACATAATTTCGTTGGAAATGATCACGTTGCCAAGCGAGTGACACAGGCAGCAACTTAGTTGTTAAGAACTTAATTTTAAGTCAGTTGTATTCGGCAATTCAATCAATAAACACGGAGCTCTGGCTCCGAACTCTTTTTAAAAAAACTTAATCAACATTTAATGTTTTAATTTACATAAAAAGAACACAGAACCACCGTGCTATCACAATAGAAGAAAATTTGTCATTTAATGTCAAAAAGCAACAGTAAGAAGAAAACAAAATTGTTTCCGTACGAAAACATCTTTAAACCGAGAAAGTTAAATCCAATACAAGAAGAAGTAAGCTTCACACCTTCATTATCAGACATTTTTTCGGACAGTTGGGGATCACTAGAAATAGAACCAAACCAATTAGCATTAATGCCGCTCAACACCACTAACCCCAGCAACTCAGCTGGAGCAGCTAGGAATACAGGAATGAATACGGCTATAATGAATCCAACAGACGTTTATAACTCTCTCAGAATTCCAGATGTCATAAAGGACTTGCCGAAATTTGATGGCAATCCGAGAACGCTGTACGAGTTTATAAATAATGTCGAAGAAGTTCTCATGTTCATTAAGGGGACAGACAGCACGCCTTACGGGACTATCTTGTTGAGGGCAATTAGGAACAAGATCGAGGGGCAGGCCAACGAAATTCTAAATATGTCCGGAGTCCCATTAAACTGGGACGAGATAAAAGAAAACCTTATACTCAACTATTCGGACAAACCAACAGAGACCTCACTAATTAGAGACTTACATAACTTGAGACAGGGCAGGAAAACGGTTGAAGATTTTTATAATGACATAATAGAGATTCAGTCAACCCTAAGCAACAATGTCCTAATACATGAAAGAAATAATAGTGTAGTCGAGGCGAAAAAAGAGTTGTACGCAGAAATGTGTTTAAATGCTTTTCTCACAGGACTTAGGGAACCGCTAGGATCAACTATAAGAGCTATGAGGCCTAACACGTTGGCAAACGCACTTACGTTTTGCACAAAGGAGCAAAATATATTTTACCAAAAAGCTGAAATACAGAAGGTTAACTACAGGCCTCAGTTCACTCCATACCCTAGGAGGAATCAGTTGAGGGGTTATACACCCAACTTCTACCAGAATACACCATCCCAATCCTTGGAGACGCGACGATAGGCCAAATTTCCAGGGAGCCGCAATCATAGGACGCCTGGGTAGGAGCACACAGTCTCCTAACCCATTTAGTAAGGACGTTTTGCCTAAGCCGGAACCAATGGATACCACTTCCGGAATGAGCAGACAGTTAAAGATGTACGAGCCCATGGAGACTAGCACTGGTCTCACGAGGAACACAGCAGCATCCAGGAGAACCTTCCAGAGCTCAAGAGCGGGATTCAACAACCAAAACCAACGGGAGTTTTTCAACATTGACCAAATCGATGACCAACGCGACATAAAGTCACAAGAAGAGAGGGAAGATGAAGACCACGAGACAGTAGACGATTTTGAAAATTCTCATACACCAGCCTGGCCCCAAGGGATACCTAGACATCAATACCCACGGTTACACCCTACCTTTCATTAAAATCCAGCAACCTTCCGGAAGGCCACTTAGAATTTTGATAGACACAGGGGCCTCGTCCTCATTCATTAGCCCGGAATTCATCGATGAGCAAATGCAAAAAGAGTGTAAACCGATAACAATCACAACTGTATTAAACAAGTACAAAATAAATAAATACGTCCACCTATCAATGTTCTCCGAATTCAATACAAAGAGCTAGTTAAAATTTATAATATTTAAATTCCACGCATACTTTGATGGTCTACTAGGCCTAGATACACTTAAACAATTAGGAGCAACAATAAATTTGGTCAAACAGACTCTTATCACAACGAATACAGAACTACCGCTTAAATTGAAACCCAATTTCACATCCGATAAATATGTAATTCCAAGCAATTCTAAGGCAATGTAATGTAATGTAATGATAATGGGTAGGGACAATGCCCTTGCGCACTGCAACCTAGTAGGTTTATTGTGCCCCTATTCTAAGGCAATAGTAAGGTTACCAGTAGATTTCAAAAATGGAGATATCTCCGTAACCACAGTACGGCTCACACCCTACATTACAGTTTCAGAAGGCTTATACTCTGCTAAAAATTGGTTTAGCAACCTAGAAGTAAAGAATTTATCAAACGAAGACCAAGTCCTCTTCTTGGAGCAGCCAATAAAGATAGAACCATTTCAGGAAGGAAACTTCCTAGAATGTAACAATTGGAACCTATTAGGGCCTCAACCACTGCAATTCAAGAATATATCCGAACTAATTCGATCCGATCACCTAAATGAGGAAGAAAAGGCAAAATTAATTGAACTTTGTAAACAATTTAACGATATATTCTTCAAGGAGGGCCAAAAACTCTCGTTTACCAATGATATCAAACACAAGATAGCAACAACAGATGACATACCAATCTTCACGAAGTCCTATCGATACCCATTCATACACAAGGAGGAAGTCAATAAACAAATTAAGAACATGTTAGAACAGGGAATAATTAGACAAAGTTTTTCGCCATGGAGTTCACCAGTATGGGTAGTGCCAAAAAAATGGACGCCAGTGGTAAACAAAAATGAAAAGACGATTTCAGACCGATACCCAATTCCCAATATTGCAGATATCCTTGATAAACTAAGGAAATGTATGTACTTCTCCACATTAGATTTGGCCAGCGTGTTCCACCAAATCGAGATGAACCCAGAAGACATTCAAAAAACTGCATTTACGGTCGAAGGGGGACACTATGAATATATAAGAATGCCATTTGGCTTGAAAAACGCGCCCTCTACATTCCAACGTGTGATGGATAATGTTTTAAAAGCCTTAATTGGAAGAACATGTTTAGTGTACCTTGACGACATCATTATCTATTCAACCTCACTCCAAGAGCACATCCAAAACCTGAGAGAAATATTTAAACGTTTAGAAAAAGCAAACCTTAAAATCCAAATTGACAAATCTGAATTTTTAAGGAAAGAAATTGCTTTCTTGGGACATATCGTTTCGACAGAAGGTATAAAACCAAACCCCGATAAAATCGTAGCCGTAAAGAAATTTCTAGTGTCCGACCGAAACCACATTTTTGGGCCGAAACCGAATATTCGGTTTTTTTTAATATTCAGCCGAAACCGAAACCGAAACTTTCTAGTTGAAATAAAAATCACCATATCAAGCACTTTTTTCAACAAACGAAATCTACATTAAGTAAATAAAGAACAAACAAACAAACATAGCATAAATAAATAAATAGGGGAATGTAACCGGTTGTGGGCCGGATTTCGTTTTTTGCCCGTAACTTGCATTCAAGTATAAATTTTTCGGACTTGTGGGTACCAATGGAAAGCTAGAGGCAGTAGGTAACCAAAAAAAAAACAATTTTTCTATAATTTTTCAAAACAAAAATTTTTTTAACAAATTTTGTAAACAGCTTGTTTTTGGCCGAAAAAAATTTGTAACCGGTTTTGGGCCACCCTGAAAAATCCACTTCAAATGCGAAATTATGAAGAAAAACCAGTAAAGAAATATGTATTATCAAAATTTATATATCAATGAAGCCTCTAGTGGCGGAAAACATCAAGAAAATTTCACTTTTTCAAATTACACTGTGCAAGTCGAAAATTCAGACATGGGGGGACATACTGAGCGACTTTTCTATAGGTATACTGAGTTGAGATCCACCAGCCGTTTGGCTGGATTGGCTCTAGTTTAAGAGAAATCCGTCTTTGAAGTTTGCTCATTTTAGCCAAGTTCGTCGCTTAAGTCTTCGAACGTTTAAATGCTAATAGGTCCTAAATCGTTCCGAATATCGCTTTACTGTCTTCGGCAAGTTTGTAGATATTTTAACGACCAACAAATTTGCTGAACACACCAATCCAAAAAAAATACATTCAAACTGTGTAATTGCGATATGTGCATTTTTTGGCGCAGCGCAACGTGGCGTATGAGTGTCATTTAATCAGTCATTTAATATACTCTGGGAACCGCCTTGACAAGGAAGTCAAAAACACGATTTGCAATAATTTCCATGCAAAAAACATGGTGGCCCACACCCGATTACAAAAGGTGGCCCACAACCGGTAACGGCAGCCATCCTTTAAGTGACTGGCAAAATTCTCGTGGCGAAAAATTTTGAGCAAACTCGATATAAAATCGGAAAATTTAACGCAAATACTGCTTAAAATGCATAACACTCACCTCTTTGCAATATTTCACTTCGCTTTATCACACTCGCAAAATCTTCAGAAATTACTTTCTTGAAAATTTCTTCGTCAATTTTTTTTGTTTTGTTGTAGCTGCGGATCAGATGCGTCCTTTCACTTCGGTGTTTGCACTAATACTGTCTGTTGTCAATGTACACATAGCCTCATACTCAGATCTGTCATATTTTTCACTCATAACCCTATATCCTAACCTTTATATCCTTCCTGAACCAACGCAATGCTTCGCATTAATAGGGGTCATCCCCTGCGCGTTTGTTCGTGTTATAAAAAAAAAAAAAAAAAAATTTTATTAATGACAAAAACTACAAAGGCTGGCCCACAACCGGTGATGGCCCACAGCCGGTAACATTCCCCTACTTATTAATAAAAACAATTTATTCATTTTTTAAGGGGGGGGTAAGGGATAATTTGAATCAAAAAACACTTTTTTCGCAAATTTTTTACGGAGATGCAGCTGAAGCAAATTTATTGAAACTTTTTTTAAATTATAAAGCATCATTTAGAGAATATTTCGTGAAATTTTCGTAACAAAATATTGAAAAATAAGCCGGTGACAGCGGGTTTCCCAGAACGTCTTTTTGAAAACACGTTGTGCGGTGAACACGATAAGTCGGCGTAGAATTATCTGAAATCAAAAAAGTTGGCCAATTTACTTAGAGTATGAGTTAATCCTCCCCCCCCAATCGTTGAAAAGTTATTATTTGCGTTTTTCAACAATTCGTGGGCTACTGAAGCAAAAAACGCGATTTTGCGTTAAATTTTCCGCCATTTTTTAAATAAAAAACTACCTAAAAATAAAAATGGAAAAATTTTAAAAGTGTAGGGGGGAGGCATTTTATACCAAGAAAGTATGTTCCAAGTTTGAAAAGAATCCATTGAGTAGATTTTGCAGGATCGTGTTCACCGACTTCGAAAAAATGGTTTTCAGAAAAACGCGTTTAAAGTTTTTTTTTCTCAAAAGTGAGGAAACAATTTTTTTTTTTAACTTACACTGAATCATCGATCCCAGGTCCATAAAGTACGTTTCCGGCGCAATAGTGGTCATTTCGGAGATAAAGAAGGCGCCACTCAGGAGCGCATTATGTTGACAGCTTTGCTCCGATTGATTTGAAATTTTGACACAACATTTTTGAAATGTTTAACTTTAAGAAAATGTAAAAAAAAAAAATCGATTTTCCGAAACTGCTCATCCCTTACCCCCCCCCCCCTTAAAAACGTAAACAAGAAGAAATCACCCTTTCGTACCTTACTCGATAATATTCAAAATTAAATAATTTAATATTATATGCTAAAAAAAAGAAGTTTGTTTACATTGCTGGGATCTAAATTACTCCTCCTTTTACTATATATCTACACAATAAAATGTAAAAAATATTCTAGAAAGTTTCGGTTTCGGCTATTCGGCCATTTTTTGGCCGAAACTGAAACCGAAACCGTAACCACTTATTTGGGCCGAAACCGAAACCGAATATTCGGTCGGACACTAGAAATTTCCCATCCCAAAGTCAAAGAAAGAAATTAAAGCATTCCTGGGACTATTAGGTTACTATAGAAAATTTATAAAGGACTTTGCTAAATTAGTTAAACCCCTCACAATTTGCTTAAAAAAAGACGAAGTAGTAGAACTGACGGACGAATACGTGAAAACATTTGAGCTTTGTAAAGACCTCTTGACCAATGACCCAATTCTTCAGTATCCAGATTTTTCCAAGCCGTTCATTCTCACAACCGATGCAAGCAACGTAGCCTTAGGCGCAGTCCTATCACAGGGAACAATCGGCAGCGATAAGCCGATATGCTATGCAAGCAGAACACTCAACAAACATGAGAGTAACTACAGCACTATCGAAAAAGAATTGCTTGCCATAGTTTGGGCGACTAAGTACTTCAGACCCTACCTATTTGGTCGCAGGTTCAAAATAGTTACAGACCACCGACCTCTCACCTGGCTAATGAGCATGAAAGAGCCGAATTCCAAACTCGTTAGGTGGAGACTTAAGTTGGAAGAATTCGACTATGAGATTATTTATAAAAAAGGAAAAATCAATACGAATGCGGACGCCCTTAGTAGAATAAGAATAGATTCAGAAGTGGAGGTATTTGTTAACGACGCGGTCTCAATTCAAGGAACCCAAGGAACCACTATACACTCCACAGAAGAGAATTTAGATGACGGAATCTACATTTCAGAGAAACCTTTAAACGAATTCAACCTACAACTTATCCTAGAAGAAAGCCAACAAGGGTCACCGATGATATTAGAAAACATCTTTAGGAACAAACAAAGACGTACTATTAGGGAACCACAATTTAGCGAAAAAGAAATAATAGAAGTTTTTAAGAAATTTTGCCCTCCTAATAAAGTTTCCGCAATATACACAACTGATGAAATTTTCCGTAAAGTACAGAACGTGTATTCAAAATTCTTCTCTCAGAGCAAAATGTTCAAAATATTACGTTGCACCCAAAAATTGCATGACATTAGATCAGAAGAAGAGCAGGAAAGGACTATTAACGAATATCACAATAACAATAACCACAGAGGAATAAACGAAACCACATTACACTTAAAAAGGAATTACTATTTTCCCGGTATGAAGGAAAAAATAACAAAGGCCATAAACAATTGCGAAAAATGCCTTACGCTCAAATATGATAGACACCCACCCAAATAAAAATTTGAGAAACCTGAAACACCACTTACACCAATGCATACGTTACACATGGACATACACTAGTCAGAAAAAGTTTGCGTACAGGCAAGTCAAAATTATGTTATCATCAATTTTGACTTCAAAAATGTGTTCTCTGTTCACCAAAACTTATCCACATTATTCATATATGCCTGAACTGTGAAATGTGTTTTAGATGCATTAAAACAATAATTTTCTATATATTCGTATTTATTGACAATATACTCACAAAACGGTGCAGAATAAGTTTGCGTACAAAACTAATTACGGAAATTTCCAGTTATGCTTTCAATTTTTATTTGGAAATTTGTATTCCATTGAACAGTAAACGGACTTGTAAATTATTTTTAAACGTATATGTGCTTAAAATTATATAGAAAGCAATAGAACCCAAGCGAAAAAAAAATAAAAATGGAAAAAGGATAATCTTACTAAATCTTTTCCAAATTGACAAAAAATTTCCTGAAATTAGAGAAACTTTTGGAAGGGCACATTCGTCATTTTGAAAAGCCATCTTAAATTTCGAAAAAACCAGAAATTCTTGCTTTCTGCTCTGATCTGGCCATTTTCTTAAGCTACCCTAGCAATAGGATTATATTGTTTTGCGATCAGTGCATCATAATCTTAGGCTAGTTGGATCCAATATCTTCAGAAATGTACAGAAATATTTTATAAAAACTAGTAGCAGTGACTTTATAACTATATAAAATATACTTTATAAAAGTCATGAAAAATACATATTTCCCTACATAACAGCATGTAAGAAGCCCATATCTAGCTTACTTACAAGGAGCACAGAATTGCTTTCGTGAAAGAGTCCATCAAAGAGTCTAGAAAAGCGAATTTATGCGAATTTTATTTTTATGTTATCAGAGACCTAAAATAATTATTATCCATATTTTTGGGAATAAAAAAATTGCCCTAATTTAAGAAATTTATGTAATTATTGCTATTCCCAATAAGAAATTTTTTACGTCGCCAATAACTATTATCATGTAATAAATATTTTTGAGTTGCATAATAACTCTTATAAGTTACAAGTATATTTTTCGTTGTCGATAATTATTATTTTGAGATTTTTGTTTTTTACATTGCTTCATAACTTTTATTTATGACTTTTTTAATTTACGTTACCGATAACTATTATTTTGAGAAATTTTTTTTTTACGTTGCTTCATAACTTTTATTTATGATTTTTTTCATTTACATTGCCGATAACTATTATTTTGAAAAACAATTTTTTTACGTTGAATTACCAAATTTTTGATATGAATTGATTTTTAATTGTTTTACATTGATAAAAGCAAATTAACTGCAGAAACCTAATTTCTACCAACAACTAAACAATTAAAAATCAATTCATACTCAAAATGTGGTAAGGCAACGTAAAAAAAAATTGTTCTTTCATAAAAGTTATGAAGCAACGTAAAAAAAATTTTAATTCAAATAATAGTTATCGGCAACGTAAATAACAAAAAATCATAAATAAAAGTTATGAAGCAACGTAAAAAAAATTTTCTCAAAATAATAGTTATCGGTAACGTAAATAAAAAAGTCATAAATAAAAGTTATAAAGCAACGTAAACAAAAAAAATCCCAAAATAATAATTATCGAGCATGAAAAAAATATTTTTTTTTCATAACAGTTATTATGCAACGTAAAAAATAATTGTCACAAATAATAATTATAATCAACTAATAAAATTGATGTTGCATTGTAATAGTTACATTGCAATTAATTTCTTAAAAAACTTATAATAGTTAAGTCCCTGGTTGTTATCTATGGAGTAGGAAGATTTATTATTCTCTGATAATGGTTTGGCATTTTTGGCATTAAAATGCATCAACTAATTTGAAGATGATTCAGTTAATGACAAAAATCTGACATTAACAGTAAAGCATAGCATATGAGGGGGTATGGTATGGGGTTGCATGTCTAGTAAAGGAGTGAGCAGGCTGTGTTTTTTTTCATCAGAAATGGTTTCGAGGGGTTATTTACATAATATAAAAGCTTATGTAAGCCAAGGTTCCAAAACTTTGGATCAGATTCCAACATTTCTTTTCAACTTTACGATGGCCTTAGGGCGTAATGCATACGATGTGAAGCTATCTTTGCTATTAACTGACTCAAAAAAGATGAAAAAGTTCCTCCCTAGTCACCTAACGTGCATTTAATTAAATATATGAGGGTTTACTTGAACCCTGAGCCCAACAACACTCCATCTTCAAAGATATAGTAAACAAATATAACAATTCAAGAATATATCAAAAGAACAGCTGAAAAAACACATGATTTAATAAAATTTATGCCGAAACTTGTGCAGGAAGTTCCAATAAGAGAAGCGTATCCAAAAAGTTATTAATTTTTGGACAAAACTTAGTTTAAATTTAATTTTTGGTGCATAACCTTATCTTGTATGCAAACTTTTTCTGAGGTGAATTCATAACACATTTTGTTTTTGGCCCTTCTTTTACAATTTTGTCAAGTTTTTGTTATTATTATCTTAATAGAATAAAAGAACTAAGTTTATGGAAAATAGAAAAAATATTTTGTTTTTGAAAAATTACTTTAAGTGATTTATTTTTCATATGAAAGAACTATGTACCCCTTGTACGCAAATTTATTCTGACTAGTGTATATATAAAAATCCTCCTCCAAACCCTCCACGTGGGTAATGGCCGGTAATGGCTAAACAGTTCACCTTGGTGATAGCCAGCTAAGGGAGTGAGCTTCGTCCACTGACCCCACTCTTCAATAGTGCGGTTGGTAGGTTAGCTGATGCTCCTTCCATAGGATCGGGGTAAGGGCCGGACCAAGGTGTCATACGACCCGTGCCGATGGTCAGCCTGGCTGGGGGCCCTTTCAAATAGCCCAGTCGCGAACGGAGTATCCGGATACCTGGCGCCCTCCGGATTATTAGCCTTACCTGTGCACTGCGGATCTCTGCACAGGTGGACCACCCCTTCTCCGCCACTCGTGGGACACAAACATGGACAAATTAACTAAAAACACAAAAACAAAAACGAATGCACAAACACTGACAGAACCAGAGGCTGGCCCTCTTAAAAAGCCGGGGATGGGTGAAGCAGACAAGCCAGCGCCCACCGCCAAAAAAGGAGCATCCTTGGTTGATCAGAAGATCTTAAGCCAAGGCTCTGCCTCCGCAACTAAAAATGCAAACATAAGTGCTGCAGCTGACCTCAGCAACGTTGTGGTTGCCAAAGCCGGACCTCCGTCCAGCAACAGCAACAAACATGGCGGAGCTCTGGTAACAGCAAGCACTCGATATATTAAGGACTCAAAAGTCCGCTACAGAGAGCGCCAGAGTGCCAAGCGAGTACTCGAACGGATACAATGTATCCCAGAGAACCGCAGGACTCAAAAAGAGAAAGAGTCCTTTACCTGGGCTACCGCTAGGTTAGCGGAGCTCGACGGGGCACCGACCACTGAGTCCGCCGCCAAAAGGCAGCGTTCTACAGAGGAAGAGGCCCCGACTGCCAAAAAGGTGCGCAGCTCGCATAGAACGGCAACCACTTACAGCGACGTATTAAAACACAGTCTCGTTATGGCGGTCGTTGACCGCTCCGACCCTGACGGTAGTATTACTCCCGCAAACTGGAAGCTGGTGGAAGATTTCCTCGCCGACATCTTTCTGGACGTCATAAGGGAGAATCCGGGCCCGGTGCCACAATACCAGATGTGCGGCTGGCATCAAGGCCACGTTAAGCTGGTTGCGTGTGCAGACAAGAGGGCACTGGATCTCTTCTGCATGGCTGTATCCAGGACGGGTGAGATCTGGCCGGGTGCTAAACTTGAGGTAGTACCCAGGGAATCGATCCCCAGCAGACCAAGGACCAGAGCCTGGATCCCACTAAAACCCACGGATCCGGCAAGGGTCCTCGAGACACTCCAATTGTCCAACCCGAAAATACCCACGCACAATTGGAAAATTGCCAAAATGGAAGAGCTCAAGGGGTCTCGTTGTGCCACTATAATTGTGAACAAGGAGTCCCTTGAGCACCTATCAAGGTCCAATGGTGTCGTGGCCTTCGGTTTTGGACACATTAAACTGAGGGTGTATAGAAAGGACGAACAGACCGAAACTGGCGAAAGTGGCCCTCAGGGGCTGCCAGCCTCGACGGACTCAGGCGAAGGCGGCCAACAAGGGCAGCCAGCCACGACGGATTCCGGTGAAAGTGGCCCGCAGGGGCTGCCAGCCGAGACGACTACCCTGGCAAACGAGGCGAAAGATAACCAACCGTCTTCCTCGAAGCCGTCACGTCGCCTATCCCGGGCGGAGTCAATCTCCTCGGGATCGGAGATGGCCACGGCTTTTGGGAATTTCTGGAGGGAGTCTGAGCTTCTCGCCGAAACCGACGATGACCTCGACGCTACTGTGGTGGAGGTGGATATGAGCGAAATAGACAATGGTCCGAGTAGTTCAGATAAATCTCCACCACTCTAAAGCAGCTTCGGCTGCACTACTCCTCCGCCTTTCTAAAGGCGGGGACGACATCGCTCTCATCCAAGAACCATGGCTCGTAGCCAACAAGGTTTGTGGATTGGGAGCGACAAACTACAGGCTGGTCCATACTAATAGCACAGGTAGACCAAGTACCTGTATCCTTGTGAAGAAATCACTAAATGCGTATCTGCTCCCTAATTTCAGCAACGACGATTTGGTCTCCATCTCCCTAACGCTTAAGGGGAGATGCCACTGGATCGCGTCCAGCTACATGGCTCATGACCATCCAGAGCCTCCACCACCGGATCCGGTCAGGAATCTGGTCACCGAAGCCGCAAAGTCCAACACCGCTCTCGTGATTGGATGCGACGCGAACGCTCACCACTGCATCTGGGGGAGCACAGATATCAACGATAGAGGTGAGTCACTTTTCGATTATATTTCCACCACAAACCTTCTTGTGTGCAATATAGGGCGCACTCCCACTTTTGTAACTAGGAATAGGGAGGAAGTTTTAGACCTCACCCTTGCCTCTATGAACATAGCCGATAGGGTTAGGAATTGGAGGGTCTCCAACGAACACTCTTTTTCCGACCATAGGAGGGTCAAACCAGTAAACAACCCCAGGAAAACAAACTGGGAGCTGTTTACCCGCACAGTGGGCAATCACATCAAAACGATTCAAATCTCTAAAATAAATACTCAACCGATGCTAGAATTGGCTGTTAATCAACTTACTCTAGCATTTTCTAAGGCCCAAGACCTCGCCTGCCCTAAGTACATGCCCAGAGGGAAATATAAACCCCCCTGGTGGAACCATGATCTTAGTGAGCTTAGAAACCACTCTAGGACTCTCTTTAACAGAGCAAGGAGGACCAAAACTGAAGAAGACTGGGACCTTTATAAAGAATCCCTCAAGACCTACAAGAAAAGCCTCAGAGAGGCTAAGAGAAGCTCCTGGAGCGACTTCTGCGGCAATATTGACTCAGACTCAGGAAACTACTTGCCTCTTCCTCCTTTATTCCAAGTGCTTTACAAAACCCCGATGGTTCTTGGACATCATCAGAAAGTGAAGCACTTGAACTTCTTACAAATACCCACTTTCCGATCAGCCCACACGACAGGCTGTTAGAAACTCAGGCCAGCACTAACTGTGTCGCCTCTATAAGCAGTATCGTATCGATCGACAAAATTAAATGGGCAATCGCTGGTTTCCACCCGTTTAAATCACCAGGACCAGACGGTATATTCCCAGCACAACTCCAACATGCCGGACCGTTAATTTTAACACTCCTCAATTCAATATTCTCAGCTAGTATTGGTTTAAACTACATACCAGAACACTGGCGCAAAGTACGGGTGGTTTTCATCCCCAAAGCGGGCAAAAGTCCTCACACTAGCCCTAAGGATTATAGACCCATAAGCCTTTCTTCATTTTTGTTAAAAACACTAGAAAGATTGCTGGATCTACACTTACGACAAACGATTAGGCAGGATCTCATTTCGAAGAGTCAGCATGCCTACACTAAAGGTAAATCTGTAGACACAGCTTTACATTCCCTGACCCACACGATCGAGAAATCACTCGAACACAAAGAATACACCTTAGCAACCTTCCTAGACATAGAGGGGGCTTTCAATAACGTCGAGCTTACAGCCATCACGGGCGCGCTCGCCAGGCTTGGGGTGGAAAGTAGCCTAGTGAACTGGGTGGATAATCTTCTGCAGAGCAGAGTTATCTGCGCTGAACTGGGCGACTCTTCTACCTCGAGAGGGGTGAGCAGGGGCACTCCCCAGGGCGGAGTCCTCTCCCCCCTCCTTTGGAACTTGGTAGTTAACGAACTGCTCCAGTCCCTGGGAGGGGGTTGCGGCAAGGTGACGGCGTATGCAGACGATATAGTTCTCACTATCTCGGGCAAGTTTCTCAACTCGATCAGAGATCTAATGCAAGTACTGCTAAACAAGGTAAACGGCTGGGTTACCAGTCGAGGATTAGGCATCAACCCTGGAAAGACAGAGGTTGTCCTCTTCACGAGGAAGTACAAACCCCCACCTATACCTCCTCTATCATTAAACAACACAGAAATCCCTTTCAAGAATGAACCACAATTTCTTGGAATCATTTTTGACAAGAGACTGAGCTGGAAACCGAACATCCTCAATAGGGTCAAAAAGGCAACGATTGCCTTATACACCTGCAAAAAGGCACTGGGGCAAACCTGGGGTTTAAAACCAAACATGACGCACTGGGTTTACACAGCTGTCGTACGACCCATCTTAACCTATGGGTGCCTGGTGTGGTGGAACGCTTTGGGAACAACATCGCTCCTCCAACACCTCCGCAAAGTTCAAAGGGCAGCCTGCGTCATCATCGCGGGCGCTCTTAGGACAACACCAACTTCAGCTTTAGAAGCCCTGCTTCACCTTATTCCGCTAGATCTACACTGTAGGAAATTAGCGGCTATAACAAGCTATAGACTAAGGGCTTCCGGCCAATGGTCAGAGTCTAACAGGGGTCATGCCAGGATACTTACTCTCTTAAAGGAGTTCGGAGAACTGGATTATTCACCCCCCCAATTCCAATTTGACAAAAAGTTCACTAGCACCATTCCAGATAGGAACAACTGGGAGGAAAGCTCAGCATCCTTAACAGGAAACTCACACCAGATCTACACCGACGGCTCCAAGTTAAACGGAGCTGTTGGTGGAGGCGTCTTTTCAGACTCACTCAGTATAAATTACTCCTTTAGACTGCCGGACCACTGTAGCGTGTTCCAAGCAGAGGTTTCAGCCATTGAAGCTGCCCTGAATTGGATCAAAGAGGGCAGTATCTCTAGGCGAGATATTAGCATTCTCTCTGACAGCCAAGCGGCTATCAGGGCCCTAGGGTCTCATGTTCTGACTTCAAAAACAGTGATCAGCTGCCGCAAATCTCTTGATGAGATGGCTGAGCAGCTTAAAATCCACCTCATATGGGTGCCTGGTCACAGAGATATCCCGGGGAACTGCAGGGCAGACGAACTGGCTAGACAAGGAACGACCAAGGAGCTATCCTCAGAACTCGCCGGCTTAGGTATTCCATTGAGTACCTACAAGCTGGTGATAGAGGAAGCGATGACAAAAGCCGCTAACAACGCATGGGCGGCCTCTGAGACACGCAAGACAGCGCAACAGATCTGGCCAAAGCTGGACTGGAAGCGCACAAAAGTCTGCTAAACCTCAATAGGGGCACGCTCAGGGTTGTGGTTGGAGTCATCACTGGTCACTGTATCCTTGGTAGCCACGCTATTAGATCAGGGCTGGGCCACCTGGCCAACGACTTCTGCAGAAGCTGCAGAGACATAGAGGAAGAAGAAACAATTCTCCACCTACTTTGTACTTGTCCCGCCCTTTGCAGGAAACGGAAAGAACATCTAGGGTTTTACCATACAGCCAACCTCGCAGACTTATCGGAGGTTGACGCCAAGGGCCTAATACGGTTCATCACCTGTTCGGGCTGGTTTGAGACATCCTAACAACAAAGAAGGGGTTAGAGATCCTGTGGTACCACAATGGGCCTAGTTTGGCCTAAGTGAGCTCTCATATGAGAGCTGCCACTACCACCTACCTACCTACCATATACAATTGACAACACCCAAAACCTAACTATTATCGATAAATTTTCTAAATTTGCAGCAGCATATGCGCTACCAAGTAGACATAGCATAGTGGTATTAAAAGCGTTGAAACATTTCCTAAGCCAATTCGGCATACCTAAACGAATAGTGTGTGACCAAGGCTCGGAATTTATGAGCAACATCTTCAAAGACTTTTGCAGGCAATACAGCATCGACGTACATATTACCTCTATCCAACAGACCAGTAGTAATTCTCCCATCGAAAGGCTACACTCAACCCTAACCGAGATATACAGGCTCATTCTTGGAAAGAAAAAGGAGGAAAAAATAAATATTGACCATGAAGAAATTCTTTCGGAGACAATCCTTACTTATAACAACGCTATCCACTCGGCAACTAAACTAACGCCGTACGAACTTTTCAACGGCAGAACGCCTAAATTCAATAATGACATTAAATTCAGCAACGAACATGAATATCTAAAAAAACTGAACGAATATCAAGAAATACTATACCCCACCATACAGGCTGGACTTACGCAAAAAGTTGACAATAGAATAGAAAAATTAAACAGACAGAGAGGATCCGTTCCAATTCCAAGCTAACGATACAGTTTTCAGGAAAGAATGTAGACGAAATAAAAAAACCCCCAGATTTACAAGCCACAAAACAAAGATTAATAATAAAAATACAATATTAACTTCGAAAGACCAAAAACCGCATAAATCTAAACTTCAACTACCACGTAAAATTTAAGAATAAGCTAACATTATGAATTTTGTAGGTTAATCGCAGCAAAAGCCCAAACGTTAGAGATACACAACTTAACAGAATTACAAGGAATTCTCCCAATCAAACTCGGAACAGCAAAGACGATAATAGGACACAAAAACCTAATACACATAGTTAACTTAGAAGATTACGACGAAAACATTAGAAGAATTTCAATTACACTAGACACATTCAGAAAACACACAACACTCACTAACACTATGGAAGTTACACAACTAAAATTAGAAGAACTGAAACACAAGAAATTCACACTGACACCGACAATCAGACACAAAAGAGGACTTTTCAATGGAATAGGCACCCTAACTAAATTCATCACCGGGAATATGGACGCAAACGACGCTGACCACATTAACAACGAAATACTTGAATTACAACATAAGAGCACCGATTTAGAAAACACACTATCTAAACAAACACTACTAAACCTAAAAATGTTAGAAAGATTTAAGAACATAACTACACACATAAATAAGGAACAAGACACAATAATAAATTACCTTGAAACTACTGCGAATAAAATTAAGGAAGATAAGGAACTACTAACAGAAGCGCAATATCTCAACCAAATTAACTATAACATTGAACTTCTTACTAGCCATTTGACAGACATTTCGGAAGCCATCGTATTGGCCAAATTAAATATAATCCCAAAACAAATTTTGAGTCCAGAAGAACTGGGAATAATCCGCGAACATTTCAAAAATCAATCGATCGAAATCAGATCCGAGGAACACATCTATGAATTTTTAGACTTACAAGCATACTACAACAACACAAACATAATATTCAACATTAAAATACCCATAATACACTCACACACCTATACATTCTATCACATCATACCCCTCCCAATTAACGGCACGAAAGAAATCATAACACAACCGTATATATCATACAATGAGCAAAACATTCAATATTTCGATAAGCCATGCCCAATAGTAGAAAGCATATTCATCTGCAACAAACCAACACTTGAAGAAGCAACCCAGAACTCCACTTGTATCGGCAAATTAATGCAGAATCAACCAGCAAGATGTCACCTTAACGACGTTGGCCGCATAGAATCGATTTTCCAACCAGAACACAACTTTATTGCTATATTTAACGCACCACAAGTACTAATAAAATCTAGTTGCAGTAACACAACCCACACAATAGAAGGAACAGCCATAATTCACTACAGCAACTGCCAAGTAGAGATCAACGGCATAACATACAACGATGAATTACTCATATTCAATGAAGACCCTATCACCATACCCCTTCCGACGGTGAAGATCGAAGCCAAATCTACAAGCAAGATACTCACATTGCAAAAGCTGAAGGACGAGCAGATCAACTTAGGAGAGGACATTATTACGAAGCAGAACGAAACAAAAACGACCCAAGCATACACCACCATGGCCCTTCTAGTGCTCATCATAGTAATTAGCATCAGCTTCCCACTACTACCGAGGAAGAAGATACTCAAATTCATTAGCAACGAAACCAGCTTCCAACGCGAACCCAGCATCGCTCCGGCCGCAATTAAGTCATTGTGGCCTTCGCTCTACTCTAGGGGGGGAGGAGTTACGTCCCCACCTACAGCGGTGACATCACACACCTCACTACCAGCCAAACCACCTAGACTGCTGATACAGCAGGGGTAGCGGCGGCACAAGCCAGCAAGTGCAGTGCACTCCGACAACAACAACAACCAGCGACCAGCTAGCTGACGGGGCACAAACAATAATGAGGGCATCGGACGGATGTCACACCACCAACAAATGGGAACAGCAGACAGCCGATGTAGCAGAACACATAGAATAAGTCAGCTAAGTAATTTTTGTAGAATCAACTATTTTAATTGGAGTAATATAAGTTACCTTTTAAGTTAATACAATAAATGAAATCATTCTGATTTACGTTGTCAATCGAAGTGCTTTAGCGTGTTCATTCCCAGAACGAGATTTCTAGAAGGACAGTTAACTTGGATTGCCCTGGACATTCGGACTCCTCACCTAAGTTGCAAGCTGAATTGGGCTAAACTGGAAGTCGTTCCACTTCTAACTCAAGTGCAGTTATCAGTACACTTATTTCGCGCTCTCACCGCTACTTACGCGCCGCCATGAACGCGACGACGCAAAAAGCAGCCGAAGCAACGAAAAAAAATATAAAAGAAATAAAATAAATTATATCTAAAACAAAGGCTGGAGCGGCTGCGGATGCACTTAACAATGGTGCCACAGTGCACCAGCGGTCGCTACGCAACTGATCACCCGCAACCATTAACCCCTCTTGCACACAGCGCTGTGTTTGTTCCATAACCATGGCTTCAGGTAGCGAGTGGATGCTGCGGAGCGCGTACGAATGCGAATTCGAACAATAACAATTGATGCAACTGATTTGATATTTGTATGTCATTCATTTTAATGTGTCCAATGCAGCGGCCAGCCAAAAACTGCAGCAGACGTGGCCCGCAACACCAGCAGCAGCGACGGCCGCTGGGGCAACTGAACACACTTGCAAAGGACCCAAGTAAAAACTTCGCGCAATAAATATGTATAAATAGACGCTGAAGGATGCGTTGAGCGCGCCGCACAACGCGGAAGGGGGAGCATCACTGCGTAAAGAGCAAACCGGATCAGATCTGAATCAAAGTTGGAGATAATCACGTTAAATCGTACCATCAGCGACAGCGAGCCGCAAACAACACTGTGGGAAATTTTGATTCTTACAACACTTCGAACTCTGACTAACGCGGAACTCAGTTTATTAAGACGTTTCATGTTTTGGGCGAGTGACTGATAGTGAATATACATATATTTTCTTATATTTCTTTTCAAATCTTTATTTAAACTATTTAAATAAAAACTAAAATATTTTTATTTTATATGTTTTCAGTTTTTGTTTTAAAAGTTATTTTAAAGCTTTTTGGAGCAAAAAATATGAAACATGTAAATATAAACACTTATGTATTATTTATAATTAATAAAAAAAATAATAACAAAAAAATAAACAAATTAATAATAATTTAATTCAATAATGTTTTCATTCTTATCAAAGAAAAAAATACGTATCTAAACATTTTATATTATTCCTTTTTATATAAGATGTATTCTCCTTTGCATACATGTTACATTATTTCTGGGGCGGATTCAGGAGAATATTTTGGGGGTTTCAAAAAGTAATTCTTTAATATTCTTAAATGTTTATGTATTAGTTTAAAAGTCGACCCTAATATTTCGGGGGATTTCAACCCCAAGACCCTCCTGAATCCGCCACTGCATTATTTTTCATCATCGTATTTTTCCTTTTTTATAAGTATTATATAACAAAAATTAAATTATTTACATAAATTTTTTATATTTCGTCTCAATATTAAAAAAAGAAACTAAAAATTCAAAATTTTGTATTCATGTTTTTATGAATATTTTTTCTGTTTTTAAAACAATTTTTCACACAGTTTTCAAAACAAAAAAGGAAAAGCCGATTAATTTAGCAAGTAAATTATATACAAAATGAATGTCTTTTTTGTTTGTTTGTTTGCTTGTTTGTTGATCACACGACACTAAAACTCAAAAACTAGAAGGGCGATTGAGCTAAATCGTTCACGGAATGTTCCTCTTAACCAAATCTCGATAAACGACCCGAAATGCAAATACGACCCGAAAGGTGCAACGCCAGCCGCCCTCCCATACGACCTAAATTTTTAATATGGAATATCTTCGGAATTATAAGTCGAACAGCATTGATATTTGGTAAAGGTGTGTTTAGGTGCGTCATTTCAGTGCTAAAATTTCATAAGGGTTGGACAAGGGGCGTGGCACTTTTCAAGCGACCCCAATGTTTTGAATAACTACAGCTCACACATCAATGACATTTGGCATAAACTTACAATTTAGACGTGCTCTTCGATAGGAGAATGGGTTTTGTACTAGACGAGGGGCCATGGCATCGCCCATACAACACAGATTTTTAATGTGGGATAGCTTCGGAATTATAAGTCGGACAGCATTGCAATTTTCTACAGCGTCATGGCTTAAACGAGTGATTCTACTGGTCTATATATATATAAATAATTTTCCGTGCGATAGTCTCGCGTTGAATTTTACGTAGTACGACGTTCACTGAGTTCACATGCGTTCACTGCGTTCACATGAGTCATCTAGTAAAATATAATATAAAATAATTGCCTTTATTGTATTTTTCTTCAGTCAGTAAGTTCTTGTGTTCATTTGGCTATTGGCTATAAATAAATATAAATGAAATACAAAAAATAATTTGTATAATTTGCTTAATGTTCTAAACCATTGCAATAAGTTATTTAGGATCTTCCGGCTATATAAAAATTTGTGTTCAGTGTACTCAGTAGCGGCTTAACTTAAAAACTTTTTGCGCTCCACAATGGTTGTTGAAAGGTTGTCAGTTTTATCAATTGAAAGAGACACAGTATCGACAATTGACTTTGAAATTGCAATAACAAATTCAGTGCAATAAAAGCAAGAAAACATCCTTTCTAAATAACAATTGTTTGTAAATTTTCAAAAAATTTTCCCTCGAAGATTGCAATATTTAATTTTTAACTTAAAATTTTGTGCAAAGTATGCAAATACAAAATTCTAAGTTAAAAATTAAAAATCGCAATCTTAGAGCTTGCTTGTAAACTAGTGCGAATTACGCAATTACTTTACCTCATTAAACTTGGTAGACGTCAAACAAATTTACAGTTATTATTATTATTTTTATAATTATTGGTTGGATAACAACATATCGTCCCGGAAATCCGGTTTTCTTCTTTGATAGACTCTTTTATATTACGAAAGCAATTCTATGCTCCTTGTAAGTAAGCTACTGCTACTGGGTTTTATAAAATATTTTTATTTTATTTCTAGACTGGAACTTTGAAATAGAATAAAATTTAGACGTATGAATCTACAGACTGAAATCCAAATCATGTATGTTTTCAATACCTGACATATTTTGGTCCTGAAACTTCAAAATTGAAAATTTAGTTAAAAGGATGTCTTTCATTTGATACCCATATTTCCATCATTGCACAACCGCATATATTAAAAAAAAATTTGAAATGTGTATGTCCTTAAAATTTTAAAGTTTTTTAAAAAGGACTTTGGGCCAGAAAATGAAAAACTATGCCAGATTACTACAAATGATCTCTAGTCTATATCCAAATTTGGATGGGTCTCGGCAAAAACAATTTTTTCGCACAGTGTAATAAATGTAAAGTTGGTGTTTTTACTCACTGCATCATAACTTTGTCATTTTTCTTTCAATTCTATTGATGTTAAGCTTCATATTTGCTCAAGTAATATATTTTCTCAAAAAATATATAATAATAATATATCTTCCTCCTAGATTTTAAAACTAGGGGAGATCATTTTTTTATCCATAAAAACAATATTCGAAAATTTATGATTTTTTGGTCGAAAAATTCACTTTGTTACTACTTCCTTTGGGGAAGTTACTGACAAGTAACTCATCTTATTTGAACAATCTATATATCACTAAAAAGGCTAAGTATTATCACAGAATAAACAGTATATATTGTTTGTTCTGTTGTATTATCTTCTTCTTGAACGACGGACAGCTCGTGTTAATCGGATAATTCTTTCAGGAGATATGTGCTCATAACTGAAACAACAGGAAAAAACTCGTTTTTCGAAAATTTTTTGAAAACGCTTCTTAAAAAATATTTTTATTTTCAGTTTCGTGTTCAGCGGCCAAAGTTAGTCTAGAAAAAACTTTATCTATGCACGCGATTGGCCCATTTTTTGTCGAGTAGTGTAATGATGCACTGATCGCAAAACAATCTAATCCTCTTGCTCGGGTTGCTTAAAATAATGGCCAGATCGTAGTAACGAAGCAAGATTTTCTGTTTTTTTTTTAGTTTAAAGATGGCTTTTTGAAATGACGAGTTTGCTTTCCCAAAAGTTTTCCTAATTTCACGAAAGTTTTTATCAAATTTGGAAAGATTTAGTAAGATTATCCTTTTATCCATTTTTCCATTTTTTCTCTGGGATTCTATTGCTTTCTATAAAATTTCCAACACATATACGTTTCAAAATAATTTGTCCCTTTACTGTCCATTTACTGTTCAATTGAATACAAATTAAAAAAAATAAAAATAAAAAGCATAACCGGAAATTCCAGTTATTAGTTTTGTACGCAAACTTATTCTGCACCGTTTGTGGGGCCCACAGTGCTTCGAGAGTGGACAAAAATAGGGAAAAAAATTATCGCGGATTTTAACAAAAGTAGTATCATGTTAAAGATAATTGTTTAATTAAGCTGGATCCGAAATATTTTTTCGAAAAATTATCGTTATTAGGAGATATAGCTTGTCAAAGTCGGATATATTTTCACAAACATTTATGAAGGGGAAAAATGAAATTTAGGTGCTTGTATAGAAAAAATGGTAGAAAATGTAATGTTGCAGATAGGCAACTTAATATCTTAATATTACAACTACATTAAGGAGAGCGGGACCGCTGATCATTTTTTTTGTTTAGGTAAATTAGTTTTTTTTACGAATTTTCAAAATTATTTTTTTTAATCAATGAAAATTAAAAATAACCAAATTTAGAAAGGCAATTAAAACCGAATGGCGTGAACTGGCGTAAATCCTTTATATGACTTATTTTAAATGGACTTTCTTCTCTTAAGTCCATAAAAAAAATTCTGCGTCTTTTTGCGCCTTTGGAAAATATTTGATTTTTTCGAAACCTCTAAGTGGATTTTTTTACAGAAATCCCTTAAGTTAATAAGGCAGTAGAGCTATAAAGAATGGGCATGTTTTGAATTTAATACATGTTTTCAGGGTCGCAGCTAGGAGGAGGGTTAGGGGTGCTGACCCCCCGAAATGTTAGAACATTCTTCTTCTTTTTACTTTAATTGTCAAAAACAACATGCCTAGTACTGTCCACAAAGTATTAATCCATGGATGTCAGGTCATACAATTTTTTGATTTACCGATAGGTAAGAGTTAAATTAGAGAAACATTTTATTAAGACATTAATAACAACTTTAATTCAACAAGGTTGCTTTTCCGAGGAGGCTTTGGAGGCGAGCCACAATAATATTCGGCACTTTCGTTTAAGCCATACAAGAAAAACTTCACGCGAAGAAACGAATAAAGATTTAATGGCTTATCTCATTACGTGTTCCGATTTACGCATATCTCTAAAGAGAACTACAAAATCTAATAGCAATACCATTAGAAACAATAATATTGATTTATATATTTTTAAGAAAAAAGAGACTGAAGACGATATACAAATTTGTGAAACGTTTGCAGACAATTCCACAGATTTGCAATACGAAAGTGAATAAAAATAAATCAAAAATAAATCAGTAGTAATTTAAATTCAAATACACTTTTATGAAACAAACAGTAAGTACGCATAATCTGAAACAAAATTTGATTTTAGCAAATTTCTTAGAATTCTGCATGTTTTCAATGAAGTTTAAAAGTAAGTTTGCTTCAAATTTAGAACAATTATATTTTCCTAAAATTAAAGAAAAAAATTTTTAATTTTTTTTACAAAAAAAAGATTTAAAAAAAAACTATAACATATGTTATATACAAAATGTAACTTCATTTTCAAATTACTATATGTGTGAAATTTCATTCAAATCTAACAACTCCTTCTATTTTTGCCACAATTTTGTATGGAGTCGAAGCACTGTGGGACCCCTCAGCTGTCGCCGCCCCGGGCCCCCGAGCACCTTAAGCCGCCACTGAGTGTACTGTACCATCACAACAACAATTATAAACCAAGTGAGGGAGACACCGCGGCTGCCAGCAGTTGAATAACAAAACCAACAATAATAGCGATATTTGCAATTGGTCAGAAAAAAAGCGTCCACAACGGCCGCGCGTAATGACAGCATATTTAATGCTCTCCCCGTCGCCGCAGCCAGTGCCCCAAATGGCACAACGCACCCCGGTCCCGGCAGTGCTAACTGAAAATTTATTTCATTCGGAATGATTTATGCAGACAAATTTTAATGAGAAACGACGCAAACTGGCCGGATCCTTCGGCGTTAAGGCGGCCAACGCAACGTGCATAAATGCGCGCAATGCGCGCATGCGTATCAGCATAGTGTGTCTCAACACAATGTGTATCGATACAATGTGCAGCCGCGTGCAAAGCTAAATCCATCTAAAGAAGTGTGCGTTCGAAACGCGGCTCTAAGAAAATCAGGTAAAAGAATTGAAAGTTTTTCTCTTTGGCGGCTTCAACTCAGATTTCGAACTTAACAAAATTCTACCAAATTTCCATGGAACTTATGGAAAATGGACAAATCGATCGATTTTAATACGTGCTGAGTCGAGCTTTAGCCTAGGCGTATACGGAGACGCAGGCCGCCCAACACAGCACGAAAATTAAACTTTGTGACCCAGAAAATATGTGAACTGCGTATACTAATCTCGTAAAACCAGCACACGTGTTCCGTATTTATTCCATAAACCCAGCAATACGAGTTATTTGTCTGAATTAGACTTTAAAATAGAACCTACATAATATAATATGGGTGTAATATCGGCCGTTCACGCACTTTTTCAATAAGTTCTTCAATTTTTGCAAGCTAACGTGTCGGCTGCGCGTAGGAAACTGTATTTCAACTACAACGCGACGCAGTTGTGCGCAGGCACGTCTCTCCGCCGCACGCGGCTATGTCGCTGTATACGCCGTTATACGATACTGCGTTATTTACAAAAAACTAAACTGCGTTGAGTTGTGCTGCGTGTGCGGCCTGCGTCTCCGTATACGCCTAGGCTTATAGTATAGTTGCACTGGCGCGTAGCCAATGCTTATGATGCGACGTTCGCGTTCGATTGACGCGGTCCGCGATTATTTATTATTTTGCTTCAGTTTTTTGTCAGTTCGATTTTTTGCGTTGCTGGATTTCCGCGCAACGGAAATCATATCGCTATCCCGAATTAATACAGCAACAAAAATAACAGCAACACAGCCGCCGCAACAGTTGCCCGACTAGAATCGTGCGGCACAAATGGCAAAAAAACTGGCGACCAACAGCAACAACAACAAAATGCGACGTCTGCTTAAGTGTTAAAAGAAAGGGAAAAAGCCGAAAAGCGCGGCAGAATTCACAACAATGGGCCAACGGCACTCGCAACAACAGCACCGAACAGGCGAGTTGACAGCAACAGGCGCTGGCAACTGTCTTGCAGGATCCTTGAAGCCAACCAAGCCAGTCCACTAGCGGCAAAGTGCGGTGCGGACAAAGCCCCAACGTTTTGTAGCGAACCTTCAAGATTGCGGCCGTACCAATTAATAGGGTGCGTGCTTGCTACACGACCGGTCGAAGTTAGTGCAAACATTCAAAAAATTTAAATAAAAATGTATCTATACATGATATGTATATACTTAGTATACAAGGTGCAACCCAAAGTAAACAGGACTTTTATAAAATAAAGAAAACGGATGATTATTTTTGTATAATTCTTTTTATTTATTCAAAATACTCTCCTTCTGCTTCGATACAACGTTTTGCACGGTCCAAAAGCATTTGGAATGAGTGTTTTAGGTCATCGGCCGGCATCGCCTTCAGAATGTTGGTACAAGCCTTTTGGATGTCCTCAACGTCCTTATAACGGTTTCCTTTCATCGGCAAATGCAACTGACCGAATAAGTAGAAGTCACAGGGAGCCATATCAGGCGAATACGGTGAATGATTGATGGTAAAAATGCGATTTTTGGTCAAATAATCGGTCGTAACTAGGGCTCTGTGAGCCGGTGCATTATCATGCAATAAACGCCAACTTCCTTCCTCGCGATATTCTGGCCGAATACGACGAATGCGATGCACCAAACGCTTCAAAACTTCAACATAAAACAAAGCGTTAATTGTTTTTCCCGGTGGAACAAACTCTCGATGAATTATTCCCTTTGAATCGTAGAAACAAATGAGATGAGTTTTGATTTTTGACTTCTCACGGCGGGTTTTTTTCGGATTTGGCTCATCTGGGTGCTTCCATTCGGCACTTTGACGCTTTGTTTCGGGATCATATTGAAAGCACCACGTTTCGTCACCGGTTACGATGTTGAACAAGAAATTTGGATCACGTCTGGCTTCCCGAACGATGTCTTTTGCGTGCTCAATTCTCTGCGCTTTTTGGTCGTCGGTTAAAGTGTGCGGAATGAAGCGAGAACACACTTTACGGAGACCCAAATGTTCGGTTAAAATGCGATCAATTGATGTTTTGGAGATGTTCAATTCCATTTCCATCAATTCCAATGATGATTTTGGCTGCATTTTGATAAAATCACGCACAGTTTTGATGGCATCGTCAGTAATCACAAATTTCAACTGGCCGACGTGTTCGTCGTCATTCAAGTCTTCACGACCATTCTTGAATCGATTCAACCACTCATTAACACGGCCACGGGATAAACAATCATCACCATAAACTTGCTTTAACAATTTAAACGTTTCGGTAAAAGTTTTACCAAGTTTAAAACAGAACTTAATATTAGCTCTTTGTTCGATCGACATTCTCGTACCAAAGTTAAAAACATACTGTCACATTGAGCGGGATATTTCGGCGTCTACTAGACCAAATGTCATGAAATTTAGACAGTATGTGAATGAAAGATGTACCTTTCCAACGCATGTCCTCACACATAGATGGCGCCACCAGAAACGTCCCTATTGCAAAAGTCCTGTTTACTTTGGGACGCACCTTGTATTGTTATTAAATAAAAATGCATTATATACACAAATAACGATTTTCAAATAGTCGCATTTTTCAAAGACAACCTTAGACATCGATTTACTCGACATTCCCATGAAATATAGGTAACTTCAGTATTTTCGGATAGCTGAGGCGCCTCACTAGAACATTAGCCATATATTAGGACGATAATCCTTCCAGTAGTAACTACTGGCACTTGAACGAATTAGGAAAGGGAATTTGTTTAAGTCACGTTTCACCATCGGCGCTCTGGCGGTATAGCAAAATTTTTTTGAATTTGAATTGAATTGAATTTTTGAACTGAAGTGTTCTACTACACGAGCCTTATTTCAAGTCGTCAGCGCGTCTGGTTTAGAAACTACAGGCGTTATTTGTAGGAGTCCGTCATTTTACACAGTCTCCCTTCAACATCGATTTACTAGAATTTCCGGTGACATATCGGGGAAATTTTTGGATAACTGCAGAAGTCATATTGTTGTTAAGCTATTCTGAGCTAAAGGCAGTTGAAGGATTTAAAAAATTAAATTCCACTGTTTTAAGTCACCATTAAGACAAATTTTAAGCAACAATTTTCATCAAGGAGCAAATCTGGAATATTTACGTCGAGGAGTAAATACAAAATTGAATCACTTCGCGGGCCGCTTCCCACACCCCCACCTCACTTAGGCCGTACTCGAGTTCTTGCATATTTCAGCAATAATGATGCCATGGAATAGGAAAGGTGCCGAGGCTGTGGGAAACGTGTTTTAGGAATGTGGATGGTGAATTTGCGCGTGTGACTAGCCTTGTAGCGGCGTTCGTTTTGAAATATGTGGCGAAAATGTAACGTATGCCCCCCGTACATCGCTCACTCAGCCGCATTCTCTCCCCAACTCCTCAGCCACCAAACCGCCTGCTCTCGCTCACTGCCTCTGCCACCGTGACACCACCCACGCCACCGTCCTTTCAGCCTACATGTCTGCTGCCAAGCGTTGTACTGCGCCCCAATTAAACGTGATTTTTTGCTTGTAATTGATGATATCGGAAGTTGATGCACTACGCATTAGCCCCCACCCCCGCGCCAAACTCCAGCACAGCGCCGTTGTGTCCGCAGTTTCGCTGACTGCGCCGGCCTTTCGCCTGAATATCCTGATGAATATGAATGAATTGATGAGATTTCCATGAAATTCAAATGTGATCGTGCCCCCGCTCGCTTCGCCGCCCGCCGTCTGCTGCCAGCGTGAAGTTCTGACTATGCATCGCCATCTGTCTGATGGCTCCTCATGACATAGCTGAAGTAGTAATTTGATTGCCCTTCGCTCTTCGCCAACACCACAGCACCAAGTCGACGGTCAGACAAACAAACAGACAGACAGACAGACAGAGAAACCGAGCCGACAGACGCACAGATAGATTTGCTTTAATTACTGTAGAACGTTTGACTGCAGTTTGATTAAATGAATGAATGAGCGAACGACTGCAGGAAGCAATGAGTTTTTGCGCCTCTAGGGCTGGCACAAGTGGTTGGTGGGAGGTGGGGTATGGGTAGTAATTTCCGTATGACAATGACTACGACAATGACAATCGGCGGACAATTCTGGGCACGCGTTGTGCGCACGTTGATGACTTTCTTTCCGATTTGGAACCCATTGCGGACTGTCCCCCTCTCTCAGAGGGGTGTTACGTTGAAGTCGTTGGCTTTGCCACTGTAACGAAATTAATTACATTAAGATGATATTGCATGTTGAAATGAGCCGACGCTGGTGTTCATCTGATCGCTGCATGGCCCACCTCACTGCCGCCAGCCAACAGCCGCCCATCGACGCTCCTTTTGCCCGCTTAACGCTATGAACGCGAAATGTGGGACAGCAGACGAGCGCTGATATGTGGTCTTCTAATATAGTTATAGGACAATTTGAGAACGCAGCTGAAAGAGTACTTCGAGGAAAATATGTAGTTCTTGAAACATGCTCCTAAACAAGAACAGATAGTGAACAGAAATGTGGTTTATCTTATAGTTAAACTTTCCAGCTATTCAAAGTTCCTAATATTCTATTAAGAAGTAGTGAAAATCGCTGTTGATGGTTGACTTTAAAAAGTCGATTTTGCAAAATCGTTCAGTTGGCTAGCGAACTATAATATGGCCTATTGTGTAGTAAAACTTTTCAACTTTCTGAGTAGATTCATGTTGAAGCGAGTCCCCCCCCCCCCTAATGCCGCAATATACGGAATATACGCAATATTGTTGCACAATAATAATCCCCCATAGAAACGCGTTTCGTTATTGTTGCGCGGCGCTTGTTGTTGGGATTATGCATTCCATATGCATATGAGCTTAGATTTACAATAGCAACAACGGCAACAGCAGCGACTGGCAGTAGAACAAGAGCGTCAATAAATAGAAGAAATGGCCCCCAATGCAGCGACAGAAAACAGACAGCAGACGACAGACGAACGCTCGAGCGACTAGCGGAATCAGATGACATGAAAATAAATCGACATTTGTATGATGAATTTTGTTGTTGCTGTTGTTGTTGTTACAATCGTTAGTGCTACTGAAATTGTGGGGTTTACTGCTCTAGTTGTTGTAGTTCTTGTTATTGTAATTATTGCAAGAAAATGCAAATGTAGCCGCTACACTCGCCGCCAACTCACCCACTCTGGCGCAAATGAAATTGCGCGCTGTCGAAGGTGGGTTGAAGGATTTTCTTGAGCATCCACAGGGACATAAGGAAATAAAAGCCAAAAAAATAATCACGGTCTACCGTATGATGGAGACGAGTGTGGTGGAGACAAAAGGTATAGTAATAATAATTGAAATGAAATACTAGGATGGAAAAGGAGCGCCCACACACACAGTCACTCGGCGCCGCGCGGCCCACTTCGAATGAATATTTGATCACTAATTTGTAACTGCGCGGAATTAAGATTAACTTCTGCACTATGCATTCATTTGCCCAGCGTGCAATCAAAATGTTGGGAGTCCACCATAAATGCTGGATGCGAGTGGTAGAGATTTCAGAAGTAATACAAATAAAACGTATAAAATGAGAGGAACAAGTAAAAAGCGAAGAAATAGAAGTGAGAAGATCCAAATAAAAGTGTGACGCAGTGAAAGCAAATTTGAATATCCTACAGACTTCAGGCGAGTCTCACCGCATGATATGATTCGATGGGAATTGAAAGAAAGATTATTTAATTTTTGAAAGCCACACACTTTTCTTCATTTGATAAGGAAATTTCGAACAATTCGGCTCATTACTCGGTGCTTGCGCTGCCGCTAAAAGGATACGCTATCCATATTAGGGAACGTATTAGACTCCTGCACGAGTATGCATTTTTGCTATTCGAAAACATTCAAATGCTTTTGAATAGAATGCTTCACTTCATCTGAGCGGACCGGTCCGAATGAATACGAGTACAGCTCTCTTCGAGTACGAGTAAGCTCCGAACAGAAACGAGTAGACGTACACTATTTATTCATATTCGCTCGAAGCGGGAAAACGAGAAAGCATTCGAATAGTAGTACACACTGCTTGAATATTCGAATATACTCGTTTTATTGAACAGAAGGAAGTTTTCTATTGCGCATTATTAAAGAGGAGGAATTATTGTATGCATTAAAATAAATAAAATAAAAAACCAATTCCACTCAGCTTCATCATTTCACTATTTCAGTGCTTTATTGATTGTAGTTGGGTGCGGAAGCGCTTTTTTGACATCAATGTTGGCACCATGTTTTGCTCCAATCAATGCAAACTCTTGCAAAATTTCATGAAATCCATCATCCGTTACTAAGTTATATGGTCTGCAATTTTTTAAAACCCATTGTGTAACGACTCTTTTGGTGGCTTCATCAATTTCAACCTTTGAACCGCTCTTGGATAAAGATTGTAAAATATAGCACTTGTGTTTCACTAAATTCGAGGTTGATTGATTATTGTATCGCAATAGTTTTTGGCAATTTCTGCAGCTAACGAATTTTTTCTTTTCTACACCGTTGCAATCAACTATTTTGGCGAAAACCTCCCAAACTTTGCTTCTTCCTTTTTTCTTACTTAAAGTTAGCTCCCCGCTTGCAATTTGTGCAATAATTGTGTTCGATTCACTTGTTACTGATTGGATGGATTCCTAAGATTATTGAGTAATATTTATGTTGTATTTAAATATTTATTTATTTGCTATTATATATTACTTACTTCAATAATTTCCATTTGGCGTATTTACTAATAAGCCACTTCAACCGCACCACAAGCATACACATGGAAAAGTGACATACTGCGCATAAAAATATTCGATGAAACTGTTGGTCTTCGAATACTTCGCAAAGTTCTCGATTACCGAATACGAGCACTGCAGTATTCGCTTCTCACCGAATACGAGCACTGCAGTGTTCGCTATTCACCGAATACGAATAGAAACGAGAAGCGTCGCGACGCTCGCTGGTTCTCGTTTCTATTCGTTTCGTTGTACACATTCTTCGAATACCAAGTACCCGTACAGTATGTACAGTAGTGTAGCCGCCAAAATGAATATATTCATGCAGCGAGCGTATTTTTAGGCGCACTTTTTAGGGTTACTGTCGATTGGCCTACTCCATTCCAACGCACATTTGGTCATTAGAAAAAAGTAAGGACAAAAAGAAAAATAATAAAAGTAGGGAAGGGAAGAGATGCAGTGCGATGAGTGTGAAGGCCAACAGAGCAGAGCATAAAAGGGAAGGCCAAGCAATTCGAATACGGCAGCCACCTATAACGCGTTGTTTACACTGGCACGTCAGGAATGTGAAAGATGCGTTACAGCTGGCTGCAAGTTGTTTGTTTTGTTACATTAGTTGTTGTTGTTATGGCTTTGTTTTGATCCTGGAAACAGACAACTGAAGATCGACGCCGATTTATGCACACACGGCGGCACAAAGGCAGGTACGAAGGGCAGGCAGTCAGTCAGCCAGTTGGGCAGGTAAAATCGCACTTACAACCTATGACCTGCGAGCGGCTGGTATGAGCGACAAGTGTGTACGTATGTGTGTGTGTACAAGAATTTTCAGGCAACAATTGTTATTAATATCAATTTTAGGCAATATTACACGAATTAGACGGTTGTTGTTGGGCCAAGGCCATTCACCACTACCGCGGCGAGCTGTTGAGAACGAAGACTCAGCGTTTTCGCGCATGCGTTTGGCATGCTGAGTCCTAATGATCGCCCACATCAGTTCGCTGCAGTTCTACACAGCCGCTTCGCAGCACCGCCAAGCAAAACTTCCTGCTGTATGTATGTTATATATATACATATACAGTGGACGTCCAGTATAACGAACTTTCCATTTAACGAATTTTCGATTTAACGTAGGGCAAATTTTTTCCATTGATGGTTCTATATTACGAACAAAAGTGGAATTTGCTATTCGATATAACGAATATTTTTTTTGTTTTTCACCCTTCGAATTGTTTATATTTGAGCATTCACATTCTTTACAATAACAATGAATGTTTGATTTCGTCAACTGAACGGTACCTCAATTGTTTTTGTTTTTGTTACGTTAAAACTTTCAAATTTACGTCAAGTTATCAACATTTTCAAATTCTGTCTGTATGCATTGCTGATCATTTTCACAGGATTTGTGTTATGTTCGGTCGGATTTTTTCTTTTAAAAATTAAAATTTCAATCAAGAGAAATCGCCATACAGAAAAGTTTACTTCCGGTAAACAGGCAATCGCGCATCGAAGATTTTTTCACTTTCTTTTTCATAGAACAAGATATTTGTTTAACCTTCTGTCTGTCCTTTGCTCAAAATTGCGTTCGCTGTCCTTTGGTCAGGATGACCCCAATCAAACGGTTATATAATTTACTGACAAAACATGAAATGTTACACATAAATCACAAAAGAAAAGGGGAAAGCCACGAAAAGTGTTTTTCTCCATTTGTTATTGGGTTGTAAGCGCGATTAACACTAAATAACACAAGTAGACGAGTGCACAAAACCGCTCAATCGTCTTTTTAATTCCGCCTGGTGTCAAATAGACAACTAGGGACAGGCACAAGGTTAAAAACTGAATATGTGAGACTTATTTCTTTAAGAAGGATGGTTTAAAACAAACAAACATTTCGATCGATTTAACGAATTTTTCGATTTAACAAATTGGGGGTACAACATAAGATTCGTTATAGTGGACGTCCACTGTATATGTATATCCATTAGGGCGGGTTAATTTTTTTTTGATGAAGCGTATAGCAAAAACGTAATCTATAGGTGATTCTGAGAAATTTTGCTCAAGAGGCCATAGCTCTAAGTCGGATTTGGAGCCCCCAAAATTTCAAAATAGATAATTTTCAATATATACATAGAATAATTTAATTAAATTCGTCATAAAATCGGATAGAGTTATAATAGATTTCTCAATCTGGGCTTGTTTGAAAGGTATTTTTATCACCTTTCAGAATCTGTATTGATACCAATATTTTTTTTTATTTTTAGTAGACATATTAGGAATTTTTTGTTGAAAAATAGCCTAAAATGAACTTTTAACTAATAAATTCCGAATTTTCTTCGATTTTTTTCGATAATTTTTTTTTTTGCAGATTATGAAAGTTCAGATAATTTCCAACAACTTTTATTACGATCAATTTTTTTTTCCCCTAATATGTCTACTAAAAATAAAAAAAAATATTGGTATCAATAGAGATTCTGAAAGGTGATAAAAATACCTTTCAAACAAGCCCAGATTGAGAAATCTACTATAACTCTATCCGATTTTATGACGAATTTCATTAAATTATTCTATGTATATTTTGAAAAATATCTATTTTGAAATTTTGGGGGGCTCCAAATCCGACTTAGAGCTATGGTCTCTTGAGCAAAATTTCTCAGAATCACCTATAGATTACGTTTTTGCTATACGCTTCATCAAAAAAAATCGTTCCATACAATTTGACCCGCCCTAATATCCATATATAAATTGCTTTTCGCAACCGATACTATGTCGTTATTCACCCTTCAATGTGCCCACATGCCGACACACCGCACACCCAACAACACCAGCACAGCGATAGCGGCAGCTAGTTGTTACCCTTAGTTGTATTGCGGCTGACTTACACTTTTGTGCCGCCTAAATGAAAATAAATTTTAAATTGTGCTCTTTAATTAAATAATATTAAGTTGAAGCTGATTTAAGCAGGAAGTGTGTGTAGCCATTGAGTTATTATCATCAGCACGTCGTTGCCGTTATAATCGGAACGCGCCGGCACCGACAGTGGCGCATTGTCCATAGGGGGTGCGAGTACACGGCTTTAGGAATGTTTGAAGCAGTCGCTTAAAGTGATTACGACCGAAGAAGACTAGAAGACGACATCAGCTTGCATGGATCTGCATATCTCGACAGCCGTCTGTCGCTTGGGGTCCCAAGTTGTGGCCGATGGCATCTTTATTTCTCCTTATTCATGAATTGTCTCTTAAAGGACAGGAGCGCACTCAAAGGATACAGAACGCACCTCAAGGTTAAGTAGGTTAAGCTTTCGCGGCCGCGCTATTTGATTGAGCGCCGGCGAAAGTTGAAGTTCAATACAAAGTTTAGAATAATTGAATAAACCAGGCGACCCTTCGGCGTTGAGCACGTCAAGACTTTGCATCGATGTGCAATGACGGAATATCGGTATTTTGCAAATAGCTGAGCGACAAGCCCCGCGTTTTTGTACTGCATTCCCGCTAACTAGAAAACCCTCTTGGCAAACGGCGTCTCCCTACTGCAACGGCACTGTTCGAGAGGCCACACGCCAGTACGCTGCAGCATCTGCCCGCCGTTCACCCCACCAGATACGCTGTGCATACAGCTCGAGTGTTTATTAAATAACAAGCTGCTTGCCCGGCTTCGCTCACACCGACTTTGCAATTTCTTCAGCTTCAATAGCACAAATTTTCCACCAAAGCATTATTCGCACATTTTTTAAAGTAGCAAAATTCTTCAAAGCAGATAAATAGGTGACATATAAAAATTCTATTCATACTTTGAAGCTCGATTTTTTATGATTCCCTGACGTTCGCCAAACCTACAACGTCACAAGCACATTTAAACTTCCATATAACCGTATGGTAGTATAGATATAGATAGCAATTTTTCATACTCATTTAGAGGGTGTCGCGTTTAATGCCGACGCAAAATGCAGCCAACAACTGCAACAACAACTATAATAATACAACTAATAATAATACTTAATGCGAGATAATGTCACCGCGAGTACATTTGGAACGATTAACCCTTCTGTCAATACGTAGGTACCTGGGTACCTTTTGCATTTTTAAAGTAAAAATAGCCTACTTTCAGCCAAGCAACGCTATGCTGATATTTTTAATATCTTCCTAAAAATCAATTTACTACCTATATAAGTTATCTATATAGAAAGAAAACTTTTTCTGTATAACTTTTAGAACCGATTTTTGGACACTACCCCTTTGTTCTATACGAAGGTACCCGGGTACCTTCATACAAAATACAGTAAAACAATACAATACAGTATACAGTACAGAAATTACTCGTTCATATTCGCGTGGACCAAATTTCAAGTTTTAAATCAAAGTTGTATTCATGGATAAGTTAAATTCCGGACATCCGATTGAAGTCATCGACTTCACATGCGTGTTACTCCAAGATGTTTTACCATTTGAAAGGAGAAGTTTACTCTGGAAAACTGGGCAATTGTCAACGTATGTAAGACCCAAGTACGTACAAAAATGTTACAAATTTGTATTCAAAGCTTTAAACCTTACGTACGCAATGCTGCAGCGGGTAACCTTTTTACTTTTGAGGCACTGGCGAAATACCTCTTCGCAAAAAATCTCACTTTGGTGTTAAAAATTAATACTCGACCCCTAAAGTCATCGATATTCGGTTTAACAGCGCAAAAACTTTGGAGTTTTATCTTCCAAAGAGCAAAGCTGGGTGGTTCTTTCAACTATGCACCACGGCAAAGCAGTGCCAGAGGACAACCCGAGGTCAAAAATCTTTCGGATTTACAATACTACAAAGGTCGCTAGACGTTACGTCTAAAATGTTGACTCATTTTATTACTAAAAGTGGTACGAAAAAGTGGTAAGTGGTGGCATGATCAATATTTGCAGCTTGGCAGCATGTATTAATCACAGCATACTAAATTAGGTACCACAAAAAAAACGTGAGGGGGTATTGGTGGTTCAAACTCCCCAAATATTTGCTAGCTACAAAAATTATGGGTGGCGGATTGATTTCAAATGGTATTGGGGTCAAAAGTTGTAGGCAGAACGCCTCCTAAAATGAAATCCTGTGTGCGCCGCTGATACCAAAAATTCAGAATAGGCAAAAACAAATTCCCTTGTTGTCACAATTTTTATACTAAAAACATTTTTGAAGCAGTGTGCGGAGCACAGAAACACTTTTGTTCGCTTCTGCAAGCATCAGCAGGAACAAAAAGAGACTCGGACCACCGGCCAAAAGCCCATTAGTCATGCAATATCTGTTCCGATTAACGTAAGCAACAACGTAAAACACGAAAATTTTGAATTTATTGCACTATTAATATGTGTTTAATGTTTTAACTAAAATTATCAATAAATAACGCTTTATTTTATAAGCCAACCACGATTTTTTAAATTGGTGCGCTATTATTTTCACCTTTCCCATACAAATTGTATGAAGGTAACCGGGTACCTTCGTATTGATAATAGGTGGAAATTTTTCGTATTGACAGAAGGGTTAAGCACTTGACCGCAATGGGTGGAATTATTTTTAGTTGGTGTGCGTCTGTGTACGTGTGTGAGTGTTGTGCATACAAATGTTTAAATCAGGGGTCGGCAAAATTGACAATGAGATGGTGTTAGTGAGCGCAGAGTAATTTTTCTACACTGTATAAAATTAAACCGAAAAGCGAATAAGAAACCAATCGCCAACACAAAAAAGCATACACACAAAAACTACAACAACAAAAGCATCTATTTTTGTTCATACATAAAATTTCTTGCAACGTACACAAGACAAAAATCAGTGCAGCCAATACACGTGTTGCATCGTTGCTGTCTGAACCAGTGACTACGTGACGCGAAACTCGGAGGAGAAATGATTTTCAGACCATTTTTTGCTTTTTCCAATCGTCCGATAGTGTACGGGTTTTTTTACCCAAACATTCGCACAGCACCGGTTACCAGTCAATTGTTTGCATCTTAAAGTGCTAACTTTTCTTATTCGCTGTAAATATAGCATTGCAAAGCAAATTGTTTTACTGGTCTAAGTTATTTTTGAATGTAAGGCGTACAAAAAAAAAGCAGAAATAAATTATTTCATACGCTGAAGTCAGCAGATATTCGGTTGCTTTTTCCTTCAGTTCATGTTTCATTGAGTTTATTTTAACAGAAAACACAAATTTTTCAAGTATACAAATTATATGTACCTACATAATTTTTACAAACGAAAAATACAAAAAATCTAAAATTTGGCAAGATTGATGAGAGTTGGCAAGATTGAATACTCTCAAGAAACGCACATATTTTTCGAGCATAGAAATCTTTAAAAGTGTATTCAAATAATACAGGGTTTTTCATTTCGAACCGAAAACTTTGACAGCCATGCGTGCGACAACCGCAGCTGTCATCTGTCGTTGCATTGTGTTAATATTGTAGTTTAGTGTTTGCCATTTATGAAAATGGACCGATTTAGCATCGCTCAAAGTGTAACACAATGAAAATTCACTACAAAAATGGTGAAAATTTGAGCACCACTTTTCGCGCACTAAGGATTTCGGACGTCACGGAAGCCCTGCTTTGTCAACAATTTCGGATTTATTGGCGAAATTCGAACGAACTGGTTCTGTACAAGATGTACAGAGGCCAATACGTAATCGCCCTGCTCGTTCGGCCGAAAATATTGCTGCTGTAGCTGCCAGTGTTGAAGATGACCCGAATTTATCGCTTCCCCGGCGTTCACAACAATTGGACATCTCCATCACCTCAATTTGGCGTATTTTGCATCTTCATCCATATAAAGTTCAGTTGGTGCAGAAATTGGAGCCGGGAAATCACAGAATGCGTCGTAATTTTGCCGAATGGGTGCTTGAAAAGCAGTCCGAAAATCCCAATTTTTCGCACAAAATTTTCTTCAGCGATGAAGCACATTTTCACCTCGACGGTTACGTTAATAGTCAAAAATGTCGTGTGTAGGGCTCAGAAAATCCACACGTGGTTGACGAGCGCCCAATGCATCCACCTAGAGTCACTGTTTGGTGTGCATTATAGTCCGGTGGTGTCATAGGGCCATATTTCTTCGAAAATGACGAAGGACAGACCGTTACCGTCAATTCTGAACGTTATGGCCGTATGATAACCGAGTATTTCCGGCCAGCGATCGAAGATATGGATGTGGAGGATATGTGGTTTCAACAGAACGGCGCTACATGCCACACAACACGACCGAACATGACAGAATTGCGAACCAGGTTCGATGAACGCATAATTTCGCGTTTTGGTGATGCCATTTGGCCGTCAAGATCGTGCGATCTGAACCCTTTGGACTTTTTTCATTGGGGCTACGCGAAAGACCAAGTATATGCAGACAATCCGCAGACTCTGGAGCATTTGAGGGACAACATACGTGCAGTTAGGCGCCTTACAGGCTGCTATATGTAAAAAAGTCATCGAAAATTACGTAAAAAGAATCGAGGTGTGCCAGGCTGCTCGTGGCGGTCATTTGAATGATGTCATATTCCTTTACTAATGGCACAAACCAAATATTATTTTGATAATAAAGTTTCATCAAAATTCAAATTTTAATTGATTTTTTTTCTTTATTTACTTTTTCGGCTCATGATGAAAAACCCTATACAAAATACATATTTAACCCTCCGATTAGTGCGTCGCCCGTTGGCCTTAGCGTTGTGAAAAGGTCCCCAGACCTATGACGCATTGTATAGCATTTTGCTTCATAGGGTGTGTTTTGATTGGTTTTTTAGGTTATATAAAGGAGTAAAAGGGAGCAATAATGATTGATTGATAAATTAATTTTGATTTGATATTAATTTTTTCTTATGTAGGAGAAAAATACATGACATAATTTACTTTCACACAAATCTCAAATTTCTGCACTCGTTCCACTGTTCAATATCTAAACTTTATATGGTTGGGTTTATAAAACCTTAGAACTTTACCCCTCTATATAAAACGTTAGAAATCGAAAAAATTTGTAAGCGCGTTTATGAATTATTTTTGTAACAGTCAATTTATTTATGCACATTTCGTCTTCGCCAGACGAAAAATGTGTTTGCAAAAATCGAGTGTGTTATTAGCACTTATTATTTATTTTAACTTTCTATACATCAATTTGAATTCTAAAAATGTGTGCCAAATATTCGCAGCATGCTACGAACTTGCTGAATATTAAAAAATGGAAGATTGAGTATTCAATTATGGTATTCACAGTTTGTGGGAAAATTTATTTCGGGCAACTTTCCCTAAAAAATAACAATTAAACTGTGAGCTCCCAAATGTATATCTTTCAAACAAAGTTACTTACACTTACGCTTTGTTCTCCAAATTCCATTTTTTAATCACAATTCTTTTTGAACATCAAATAAAAAATCGTCCCGATAGTGGCATAAGTACTCAAAAAATTATCCCCGGAGATTGTGCCAAAAAATTCATTTGACTTTGTTTTTGGCTATTTCAATAAACATGCGGTAAATTTTGAAACTAGGGGTATCTCTGTTTTTCATGCAAAGCAAAATCAATTGAGATACCATATGGGAAAATTCGGGAAAATCGCCAGGTGGGAAATGCTAGATACTGCTGAACTGTGAACACCATAAATGTTTTTTTATGACTAACGAGTTTTAAAAATATTCAAAAACTAAGTATGCATAAAACAAGCCTTTATGTTTAGATATATTCATTGCATCCTTGGTCAATTCATATACCCATACAAATTTAGGCCTGCAAGCACCGCAAAACTGGATTTTGTTGCCAGCAATGTGACGACCACGTTTGCCTTTCACACAAGTGCCATAAATGCATTGCATGAATAAAACCGTTTTACATAATATGCATATTATATAAATAGATACATATAACTACAAAAAATATAATATAAGTAGTGGCTAAAAACGTTAAAATTAAAAAAAAGTCAAACAAATCACATCACCATATCCTTTTTTTACAGTGTATTTGTAGATAACAATGTATAAATAACATCGTTTGTGTATATATATACTTATATACATACCCTAGCCCCATGCTATTTTCGTCTGGCCAGACGAATTAGTGCAAATTTTAGCTATTTCTGAAAATAGTAGTACAAGGTCCCTAGGGTCCCTGTTAAACCTCAATAAAATGTAAAATATGCCTGGAATCACTTCGAAACCAATTTTAATAGCTTAAGCACAATTTTTTCTTGGAATACATGTCCGGTTCGAATATTCGACCCTTCAACAATAAAAAGTTGTGAGAGTTTGAAAATCGAAAAGGTCCCCAGACCTTCTCACAAACAGAAGGGTTAAATGAGATATGAACATTTCATTAATTTGTTATATGAACAAAACTACAGGTCGTACTTATAAAGGCTTAGTAAACTTAGTTTTTGCAAATAATGATTTTTTTTATTTTTCTTAAAAAAAAATTGCACAAATGAAACGCCATTGGTTCAGCGATTTAGTGTCAAATGGCACCGTTGTTGTTGTTATGTTGTTGCTACTGTTGCAAAGAACTATGATAAATAAATGTTTGTACAAGCGAATTGTTGTTGTTGCGGTTGTTGGTGGACTTTTGTCTGCGCAGCTCTCCACAGAGCATCACTTGCCTGGCCGTGGCAATAGCAAAAACAACAACAATAAGCGCTATACCAACAGGAACAAGACCAGGTGTTGGCTGTTCCACGGTATCAATGCGAACGCTACCTGCCCGATGCTAATTTTTTCTGAAAATGCTAGTCTTTGCCTTATTATTGCTATTGCTGCTGTTGTTGTTGTTGTCAAAGGAAACACGCACGGTTCTCGCTTGCGCTTTGTGGTATTTGATGGATTTCAATCCATCAAAGTGATTTGTGCAAGTGTATCCTTTTTTCTTCAAAACGAGAAAAGAAACAACGAAAATTACACACACACACACATACACACACACACTTAAAGGCACAGACACAGCAATAAGATAAGGAACAAAGCCTTGCAACAACAATAAGAAATATCACCAAGTCTTCTACTTTGTTATTATTATTGTATTTCGTATTTCGTCGACGGCAGGTTCGTCGCGCCCGGCTAGCACCGGGTACTGCCGCTGCCAGGTAGCACATCGATTTCAAATCTCTTTCACAATTCCTAAACGTTTTCTGTTTTCAATGGGGTTTCGGAGTTTTTGTTATTGTTCTCTGATTTCCCTTCCCGTTTGCCTTATTGCACTGTGCTCTAAAATTTCAGAAAAATCTACAAAATATTAAAATAAAGTTTAAAATTAGAAAGCACAAAGATTACAAAATATTTGGGAAAACTAAAACGTGTTAATACAAAACTTAGTTTTATTTAATAATTTTTAGTTTTAGTAGTCACTAAGCAATAACAATTAAAAAAAATGTAATGTAAAATGAAAAAAATCAAAAATACATATACAAAATCGAGCAGTGAAATAGTAGTGGGCACTGACGTCACATATGTCTTTGAATATTTAAAAGTACCAATTAATTTCAACATGTTTTGTATTGCAGAAGTAAAGTATATTTTCATAACTATGTTAACAAATAAGAAAAATTTGCCTTGAAAACGCAAAAGGTCCAATATATTACATACATAGATGTGATTTGCATCAAAATTACAAGGAGCAGTAAAATAGTAGTGAATTCATTTAAAAAAATATATAAGGAACAATGACGGTTTTTTGGAGGTTATTTTTATAAGAAAACTTAATACTTGGTAGATTTTTAATAACAGCTACGCAACGCCTCTTCATTGAGTTAACAAGGCTCTCACATCTCTTCAATGGTATATTGTGCCATGCGCACAGAGCTATTGCCCATAGTTCGCTGTGTGTTTAGGTTTAGCATCCCATACTGCTTTCTTAATGACAGTCCAAAGGTTTTCAGTAGGATTGAGGTCGGGAGATTGAGCTGGCCAATCCATGACCTCAATGCCATTGACCCGAAACCACTCCTTGGCTAATTTACTGGTATGCTTCGGATCATTATCCTGCTGAAAGGTCCATTTCAGCGGCATGTCCTCTTCAGCAAATGGCAACATTACATTCTGCATAATATCCACGTATGCGTGCTTGTCCATTATGGTTTCAATCCTATGGATTGGACCCACACCTCTATAAGAGAAGCGCCCCCAAACCATAATATTCGACCTACCATGCTTCAAAGTTTGAACCTGGGGCAGGGGCGGATCCAGAAAAATATTTCGGGGGGGTTTTTAGTAAGTAATTTTTTAATATTCATAAATGTTTATGTGTATGTATTTATTATAAAGAAATTAATTGAAAAGATATATACAGTGGACGTCCAATATAACGAATCTTATGTTGTACACCGAATTTGTTAAATCGAAAAATTCGTTAAATCGATTGAATTTTTTTTTGTTTTAAACCATCGTTCTTAAAGAAATAAGTCTCACATATTCAGTTTTTAAACATACGTGTATATCTTGTTTTATTCCGGCATTTTAAAAATACAAATATGGATATGTGTGTACAGTGAAAAAGTCTTCGATGCGCGATTGCCTCTTTACCGCAAGTAAACTTTTCTGTATGGCAATTTCTCTTGATTGATTATTGAAATTTTAATTTCTAAAAGAAAAAAGCCGACCGAACGCAAAACAAATCCTGTGAAAATGATCAGCAATGCATACAAACAGAATTTGAAAATGTTGGCAACTTGACGTAAATTTTAAAGTTTTAACGTAACAAAAACAATTGAGGTACCGTTCACTTGACGACACCAAACATTCATTGTTATAGTAAAGAATGTGAATGCTCAAATAAAAACAATTCGAAGGGTGAAAAACAACAAAAAGATTCGTTATATCGAATAGCAAATTTCACTTTCGTTCGTAATAAAGAACCATCAATGGAAAACATTTGGTCGTACGTTAAATCGAAAATTCTTTAAATGGGAAGTTCGTTATACTGGACGTCCACTGTACATGTATTTTGCTTATAACGCGAAAGATAGTTTAAGCTTTTTTGCAAGCTCGTCTAAAATGTTGGTAGGATCAACTTCTATATCTCGATGCACATCAGAGAACTGCACGAGTGCCTATTTTTATGACTCTGAGTATACTCGCCTTAAAAGCGGTTGCGGTGTGATCGCCACCGCATTGATTTTGTATGAGTATTTACAAAAAAACCCTGTCAGACAGACCTAACCGAAACACCAACACCTTGATGCAAAAATTGAATACAACTAATACATATGCATTTCTTTAAAATTTTAAAATTAATTTTATTATATGTTCAAACGTTAGCGAGAAAAGGAAGATTCAAGAAATTAATAATTTCTGTATGAGAGAATGAGATAGCGATATACACATGGCACGTGCCACCAAACGTTAGCGAGAAAAGGAAGATTCAAGCAATTAATAATTTCTGTATGAGAGAATGAGATAGCGATGTACACATGGCACGTGCCACCAGATGTAAAACCTAACCTAAAAATAAAACAAACACGACCGCCAAACTTACGTGCGAGAATTTCAAGTTGAAGTGTAAATAAAAAGAATAATACGAGTAATAATAATAGGAATAAAAAAAACCTGAAAACCTGAGAAATTTGGTAAGCAATACGCTAGCTGCTCCTCTGTGTATATATTCTAACATTATTTTCTTTACAGATCCTAAAATGTACAAAAAACGTTCAAGACCGGAAAATACAACGACGAAGGTTTAAATGAAGAAGAGGATGACAGTGTCAGATTTCTTGTTTTGTTAAAACTGGAGGACAGTGAATGACAGCAAATGAATGAAAAAAATAAAATAAAAAACCAATACGTTTATATAAATGTGTCTTCTTCTTCTTATGACTACCCGATAGATCTAACTGATATTTCGGTTAGATGTACCCGATTTGTACGTTAGTCCTAACAAATATATACGTTATGACTACCTGGTATGTCTAACTGATATGTCGGTTAGATGTACCCAATTTGTACGTTAGTCTAACCAATATATCCGTCATAGCTAACTCAAGTGAGCGAGATGGCTATACGTTTGTCCAGTCTTTAAAGTACGTGCGTTGGAAGGTGATACAAAATCACATGTACACAAGAGTTTCCGTCAGATTTTTCACACGCTCTGAACAAATCTAACTGAAACTTTGTTCCGGGCGCTAACAGATATATCAGTTATACACTACCAGTTATATAACCGGTTATATAACCGGTAGTGTTCTTGTAGGGAAATAAACATACAGAATGCGCATGTCATACAAGCAAAAATTTTGTATGGCGGGTTCTAACATTACGACCCGCGCTCTGCTTTCATAGATCAAATATGTGGTGAGAGCGTTGGTTTGCAAGTGAGAGCGTAGTTCTATCTGTGTTGCGCTCTTTGGTTGTGCTCGCTGCAGCGATTGTGCGTTAGCACATTGCTGAGGCGCGGAATGATTGCGAGGTGAAGACGAACGCTGTTGTTGTTGCGCTGGCGAAAAGCTGAAATTGTAAAAAACGATTTCTAATTTCTGGCTGGCTTTTGTTCTTCTTCTATAAGGCTGCACGGCGTCGCATATTGCTCCTGAACTTATTGCAGACTGTAGTGTGCGCCAAATCATAGAAAAGAAAATAAAATATGGTTGGCATGACGACTCATATGGTCGCTACAAACAAATTTCCTAAAGAATTTATCAAAAAAGTAGACCTAATATTTTATTGCATGAATAGGGCAATCGGATAATTGCTTTAGATCGGCTTTACAATTAAATAATGAGTCGTACAAATTTATAAAGACTTTTTTAAATTATTTGAAAGAAGTTAAATGTATGGATGATAAATGTCTTTTTTAGAACAAAAATCTGTTTTTTAATCACTGATGAAATTAAGCAAAATAAATAAATACATACAATACATAAATTTTGTGTAACAAATAAGTTTTTTAACCAAGATAAACTAGAAAATACTTTTACAATTTTGGGACAAAATTCAAATATCACTCGGTCAAGTGTAGCAACTAATTCGAAGATATACAGGATTCTATGGATCAACTCCTATTACATGCTGAGACAGACGAAACTGTCTTTTGTTTTCTTTTATTTCAGCAGTAATGATCACGCAAAATATTTTGTAGATAAGAAATATTAAATTATTAATGAAACAATTAAAAAATTAATTGTGGCATCTGTTTCCAAAAACTAAGAAATGATGACGTTTTCACTGCGCTAAGTGAAACATGTTCCATAAAAATTTTAATAAAAATTATCAATCGATTACAGACTTTTGTTATAACCTATTTGCTCCTTCAGATTCCCTGATGAATGCTGTGACAGTAAATTAAAAAAAGGAAGTTCCAAACGATGCAAAACATAAACAATAAAAAAACAACAAAGGAAGAGCTGTTTTATTGACCCGCAATAATTTTTAATTGTTTGGAGCTTCCTAGCGTAAAAAAACGAAAATAAGAAAATCTAGGATTTTCAATTTACTGTCACAGCATTCATCACTGAACCATTCGGTAGTAGAATTCTTGCATAAGTCGGATATATATGCCTTAATACCAATTTTTTCAGGCTCCGACTCAAAAATTTTGTGAAACAACAGAATGTGTTTTTGCTTGCTTCCATAAGGGAATCCGAAGGTGCTAATAGGTTACCAAATTTTGTAACCGATTGATAATTTTTATGGAAAATAAATATTTCACTTGGCGCAGTTAAAACTTCATCTTCCTTTCTAAAGTTTTGGAAACATTTTTGAGAGAATTTTGATTTGATTGATAATGGCAGTAAACACTGTTCAATATTGACGTCACATTTTTCTCGAACTGTGTTGCAAAACCAATCGCCAACACAAAAAAGCATACACACAAAAACTACAACAACAAAAAGCATTGGCGTCGTTGAAGCGACGATCATTGCGCTGGCTGATGTGTTGCTGTGAGAAATTTGCACAAAAAATGATTGAGAGTCCAAAACAACCACCAACACCTCAAAGTACACAGGAGAAGCGGTACTTTTACTTCATGTATGTTTGTGGTGGCGTGTGCTTCAGTTCGCACAGTCAATGAGCGTAAACTAAAGCGCTTGCTCTCCTTGCACCGCTCTTTCCCTTTTGTGGCTTCCCCCCGCTCTGTGAAGCTCGCAAACAAAAATTTGAATTTTTGAGCTCAGATGCGCCTTCTATACACTTCATATTCTTTGGTATTTACAAAGAAAATAAACATACACTTCATATTCATTGGTATTTACTAAAGAGCGGCGCAAGCATTATAAAAATGACTTGCAAGCCATCGCTGTGCTTTCAAATACTGTCGCTCTTCTTCACTTTCACTACAAAACAAGCACTGCAGTGAAGAAAGCTTTTGATATTCATACGAATACTACACGAAACGACAATAGAACTTCAAGCACCTTGAAGTATAGAACAACACTGAAGTAGAAAAACATTGAAGTAGAACAATACTGCAGTGGAACAACACGGAAGTAGAACAACACTGAAGTAGAACAACACTGAAATGAAGCACTGAAGTAGAACATTTTCAAGCATACGGTGTTTTGTTTTGCACGATCGGAGTAGCTGATGTTTGTTTTTGGTACTTTGTATGGAATCTGTGCTGCATTTCAAGCATTACAACAACATTAATGTAAAAAAACGGAGGTTTAAAACATGTTTTTTCGATATTTATTTAAGTCTGTTTCACTCGGTGTGAAGTAGAAGTTCTGTTTCACTCGCTGTGAAGTAGAAGTTCTGCTTCACGCGGTGTGAAGTAGAAGTTCTACTTTACTCGGTGTGCTTGCTATTATTTACCGTTACTTAAACTTATTATCGCTTTCTGTTTTGATGTTTTGCTTCACAACAGAACACAAGCACTGTCGTTGCTGTAGCGAAAAGGTTGGCAGTGCTTGCTTTGTTGCAGAATAGAACTATTGCGCATTTGAATTTGCTGTCGCCGCGACACTGAAGTACAGTACTTGACAGTACTGTGCAGTAGTGAAGTGTGCCCAATACAACTTTTGCGCCGCTCTTTAGTATTTACCATACCCATGTCGATTTGAGTATTGCTGCGTTTGAGCTAGTGATGGGTAACGCAGCGCAGTGTTGCGATAACTCACTAACTCAGTATCGCACATAAATTAACCCAGTATCACAAAATATGGAAACATAAAAAAGAGGACTCAAACAAGTGAGTTGATACACATTGTTGCTTTTTAAACTGTTTTATTCAGACTCATTCATAAGGAACATTTGTTATATTCAAAACAATATATTTTATACTATACATTACATATTTTTTTATATATTTATAATAATTCAGTCAAACAAAAAGAAATAAATAATAAATATTATGAAATACATTAAAACATAAACAGTTGAGCTCAGTTCAGTTGATAGCAAAGGCAACAATTTTTGATCCAATATTTAAAGGTTTTGTTTTATTAGTAAATATAACTCTGTTAAAGAAATACTTTATTTAAAAATTGGAAATACTGCGCTTCCGAAAAATTACAATAAAATTTTCAAAGTTGAAAATAATTAACAGGAAAGTCGAATACGTAAATGAGATAGAGATGGGTTGGAGGCCTTAGAGAAAGTTTTTGACGCGGCAACTTAGGTATATGCAAGGCAACAGAATGAATTAAGATCTGCGGTAATAGCTACCAAGTAAAGACAGTGAAGGAAAGGGTCAATAGTCAAGTTTTTGGTGAAGTAAACGACAACAAACTCAGTAAATTCTTTTTTTTTAAATAACAATGGTTTTACGTATTTTACGTCGTATTTAAAAATCATTATTAGCTAAATTATAATTTAAAAAAACACGCTGAGAAACTTTGGAGGTATCCAGCCTTTCTCTTTTCTCATTAACTATTTGGCCAGCATGTGAAAAAATACGCTCACAAGGAACGGATGTGGCCGATATACAAAGCCTTGACTCCACCAAACAAGTGGGTCTTGACTTTTTCCTTCGCTGTCTTTTCTTGCGAGCATAGGCTCCGCTAAGTATTTATTTACCTCAATTATTGCAGATGCTAATTGGTTCTGTGGCCCTGTATGTTCCTGAATTTCCGCATCAAAATCTTTCCATATTTCCTCCAACCTATCTCTCTCTGTTTCACTTATTCGATTTCCCTGTTCATTATTTTTAACTGTGAAAGTTTCAACGTGCGGAAGCACAGTACTTCCAACTTTTGAGTAAAGCTTTTCTACAGCAGATTTATATTTACTTTCGCTAAAAAAACCAAATCTTTTAAATCTTGGATCCAATATTGTTGCCTGCGCTATCAACTCGTTTGTTTCAATGTTTTTGAAACGCTCATTTAATTCATTTCTTAACTTGATTATCAGTCGTTGCGAGATCGGTGTGAAATCATTTAGATCATCAGAATTTTAATGTTTATTTAATAGCTTTATATACAGCATTATTGATGAAGCGCTTACATGTTTTTCAACGCTTATCAGTGTAGTAATGACATCGAAAAATTCTAAAACTTTCATCGACTGTTCAACAATAAGCCATTCGTTATTTGTCAAGAGTTCTATGCTTCCGTCGTTTCCAACAAGCGCGGACGACTTAATTAAAGCTAATGTAGAAACCAATGCATTTTTCTGAACAAAAACCCGCCTCAACATTTCGTACGTTGAATTCAAACGTGTTGGGACGTCATTCAAAAGTTTCAAATGGGGTAAATTCGCTCTAATGTACTTTTCAGTTAACCGTAGACGTAAGTTCTTTTTCTAAAAAGACGTACAATACCTTTAACTTTATCGACGACTGCTTCAACCTCTTTCAATCCGGACTGTACAACTAAATTAATAGTATGTGCGAAGCAACCCCAATGACGCCAACCACCGTTGCGTACCGCCGCACAGTGGGGTAATATCGGGTGTTTTTTTTAGAGGTATAGAAAACTGCCTATGATAAAGCTCCCAACCAGCCGTTCGGAACCGGCATAAAACTGTAGGTCCCTTCCACCCGCGTACAAATTCACACGCACAACACGGGTAGTTGCGGGAAGCTAGGCCTTAGTCTCGCGTAAGCGGGCTGTCGTGCCAGTCAATTATTATTATTATTATAGAACTTCGAATTGAAATAAAACACAAGAAAATCGTTTTAATGTCCATCAATTTGGCTTTATTGGAAGGATAATTTTATGCCATTAATGTTTAAATATGATTTCGGGCATGTGGCCGCCGCGGCTGGCTCGAATGAAGCCAATTCTACAGGTCCAATTTTCAACCACTTTTTCGAGCATTTGGGGCCGTATGTCGGCAATAACGCCACGAATGTTGGCTTCCAAGTCCCCTAACGTTTCTGGTTTGTTGGCGTAGACGAGCGACTTCACATATCCCCAAAGAAAATAATCCAATGGTGTCAAATCACACGATCTTGGTGGCCAATTGACAGGTCCATTCCGCGAAATTATGCGCTCATCGAATGTTTCCTTCAATAAATCGATTGTGACGTGCGCTGTGTGGCATGTAGCGCCGTCTTGTTGGAACCACAACTCATCCACATTCATGCCATCCAATTTGGGAACAAAATAGTCGGTTATCATGGCTCTATACCGGTCTCCATTAACGGTAACTGACTCCTCTTCTGACTGGGTCCTCTTCAACATTTTGCTCTACAGCGGCAATTGTTTCTTCGGTGCGCACTGTTCGACGTCTCTGCGGATGCGTATTATCACATAGAGTAAACGTAGTGCGAAAACGACCCATGGTTAACCGAATTAATTGCTCTGATGGACGATTATGTCGACCATAAAATGGACGGAGCTTGCGGTAAACTTCGCGAACTGAACCATTATTTTCGAAATAAATTTGCACGATTTGCAAGCGTTGTTCTTTTGTCAACCTGTTCATGATGAAATGGCAAACCAAACTGAACATAAATGACATTAGAGTTGCCAGATTTGACCACAAAATGCCAGTTTTATCTCTATTCGAAAAACAAACCTCTAAAAAAAACACCCTATATATAAGTAAAGTGCCGATTAATTCAAAAATGAAAAATCAAGATACAACTATGTTTTTAGTACCGGGTTAAAGGGGATAAAATTCTGCATCACTATGTGAAAGAGTTGTTGGAAAATAGTTTACCGTTTTCCCGCAAAGCACTCTGAAAGTTGACATTTATTTTCAGTTTTTGTGCGCACAGTGATAAACGTGTTTTTGTCGTCACTTCAAATCGATTTCTTTGTGTGAATTTTAAAAACTATTGAAAAATTAATGATGCAGCCTTCATGTTCAGGTATTTCAGCAATGCAGTGTATATTTTGCTTTGTAAAAAAATGTTTATAAGTATTTTATTTGATTTTTTGTTTAAAAGCTTAATAATTGTCCAATTTTTGACCTTTTCATAGACATATAGTTGTGAGTCTTGTGAGGTCGAGCAAAACTGTTTTGATTAGCGTATAGCTTAGATATTTAAGTAACATTTTATGAAAACAAAAGTTGCGCGAATGTTGCGCACTTTTCCAGCATTTCGATTTTTGTGTGCGAACTCATGGGCCAAATGGGCCATGTATGAGAACAAATAGACATGTGCAAAATAAATTTTTTTTTAAATTGTTTATTTTTTAGATGAAAACAAGTAAGCAATTGGTTTTATTGTTGTTTTTATTGTTTTTTCAAAATGCAGAAATATCTGCATTCGATGTAGACTTGAATCAAAACATGCACACCATTTTATGGTTGTTTCTAGTGAACATCAAATCAAAATAGAAAATTTTCGCAGCTATGGATTAAAAACTGTAAAATATTTTTTACAATGCTATTCCTGGTAAAATATGCCCACAATTTTCCACACATAGTTTTTGTATCGACCGCAAATCATATCGCATGCTTTATTGCCAATCGCCCAACCTTCGGAAGAAGCACGGAATAACGATTTCAAGTGTTGGATGGAGAATTTTTTACGAAAGTGGACTCAAAAAATACCATTGAAAACATTTGTAATCGTTGTTTTTTAATTCTGACCCTATTGTATCAAGTCTGGGAAAATTGCCACAAAAAAGTGCATCGTATGTATATTATGCCCAAAGTTGCAAAACTATGGAGTTGATACTAATGAGGGATGATGATATTGGTGATGGTGAGGCTTATAATGTTGATGATGAAGATTATAATAATGATAATCATCATCATAATGTTGATATTGAATTGGCTGCAAGAGGTGGCGATGAAATGTTTCAATTAAACTGTTCAACTTAACTTTCATTAGAATAGTGCAAGATTTCGCTTTTGAAACTATTTTAGTTTTTTACCGATTTTAAAAAAAATTTCCACTAAAGTATACCCAAAAACATTTGTTTTTTACTTTCTAATGTTCGATTAACTAAACCTAATAGTTATTTCATATCTAAATAGCCTGGGTGAATTAATCGGCATAGTGTAGTTTTGTTTTGTTAGTTAAGTGGGCGCGGAAAGTGGGCGTGGCCGATTATATTATAGCCTATGTTTGCCGCAATGACACGCTGAATCGTTTGATACCCATATTGCCTTACAAAAGCTTTCCATAGATGTGTTTTGTTACCATAATGGGCGTAAAAAGGGGGTTTTTAACCCTTTTGAGGGTCTTCCCCCGCCCAAAAAGCAAATTGCTCAGCACCATCGTCTTCAGCACCCTCGAAAACAGGGGGGGAAGTAGTCTCGTCGTGTCCAAGAAGACTACCGGATTTCGGCCTCTTTTCCGACTGACACACTCCACTAGTGCGCGGCTCGCACGTACAGCGCGCGCGGTCAACTTGGTCGTTGGATTGACGGCAAACTATTTATAGTAGATGAGTGTTCGAGCACTCATTTTGTAGGTAATTTCAGGTTCTTAAAATGGTATCGAAGCAGTATGCGAAAAAACCTACCGGTTTCACTTACTTACTTACTTAACTGGCCATAACAACCCGCTATCGGGTTACGGCCTGCCGCAAAACTTCTCTCCAGGCGCCTCTGCTTTGCGCGCGCCTTCTCCAGTTGGTCACACCAAGTGATGACAGGGCCTCTTCAACTTGGTCCTTCCACCGGAGACACGGCCTCCTTCTTCGCCGTCGACCTCCAACCATCGCATCGAACACCTTTTTCGCCGGAGCTTCGTCGTCCATACGGCAGACATGACCGAGCCAGCGTAGCCGCTGGATGTTAATTCGCTGCGTTACGTCCATGTCCTTATACAGCTCATACAGCTCGTTATTGGTTCGTATACGATAGTCGTCACCAACACGTACAGGGCCGAAGATTTTGCGAAGTACCTTCCTCTCGAACACTCCAAGGGCCGCTATGTCGTTTCGTGTCATTGTCCATGCTTCAGCGCCATAGAGAAGCACGGGCAAGATAAGCGTCCTATAGAGCGCAAGTCACTTTTGACCTTTGACCGGCCATTGTGATTCACCTAATCGACCTATGACCTCGATTTTATTATCATTAGATAGATAATTTTATTCCCCACAAATTTGATCCCTCGGACTTGACGGTACGAGCAAGAGCACCGGAGATAAGGAATTAAAACGAACTCACCCCTAAATAAACAGGGGGTAGTATCTTCCCCCACCCCCTCGAATACGAAAACTCAGTTTTAGACTCAGGACATGCCCCCGAACACACCCTCAAAATTTCAGCCATTAAGTATTTTTTTTTAGTAAATGCGATTTATTTGTCTCTATTTACTGTACTATGGAGCTTGTTTGTAATATTTTCGCTGGTATGTCGATCCACATACGCAACGCATGTGAGCAAATCTGATGCCAGAAACGTACGTGTACCATCTTCGGCGACATAGTGTGCCGTTACACTGATAAAGCTATCTTGTGCTCGGGAAGTCCATCCATCCATAGTTAAACATACAGCAAATGCTCTCTTTAGGCGAGTTTTTACTAGTTCCAAGGTTTCGTTATACACCGATGGAATGAGAGATGACGAGACTGTTTTGCGTGTTGGTATTTTATAGTTTGGATTAAGCAAATGAATAAACTTTTTGAACTCCGCTTCTTCCACAATGCTGGGATAGTATTCCCTTGCAATCATTTTAACCAATTGCAAGTCAATCTCTTTTTGTTTTCTTGATGTCAGTGGTATGTTGAAAAATTGAGTAATCGTCGCTGACTGGGGTGCGTTGCATGTTTCAAAAACAGGCAACGGTGCACTTTCGCCACTTGGTGGCCCGGAAGTGTTGTTGGTATTATAAGTGTTGGCAGCGCTCGTTGGCGGTGCTTGACGTGCAATCCGTTGAGTCGGATGTTTTTTTTCCAAATGCCGAATTAGACTGCATGTAGACTTGTTCGACACCGAAAGCTGCTGGCCACAAAATAAACATTTAACTTTCCCCTCTTTTTCTTCGGAAAAGTGAAGCCACACGTCGCTCTTCTTCCTTGCAGACATATTTCACAAAAATACTGATAGAAGTAAGTAAATTTCCATTTTTATTTATTAAATTAAAACTTACAACTCGATTCAGCTAAAAATTCAGGTGAAACTTAAAAAACGTTAAATTTTAATAGCGATGGCAAAGAAGAGTCGATAAAAGTATCATTCATTCATTTGGTGTTACCGTATCAACAAAAGTTCATTGCGCCATAGCGCTATTGAGTTAACTCACTGCTCTAGCGCATGCAACCGTGTTTGAGTTATTGTATCAACACAGCAAAATTTGCTGCATTACCCATCTCTAGTTTGAGCTATTAACACACTCAAGCATATGAGGTCGCGGTATCTGCTTTAGTTTGCTTCCTAAATTTTTGTTTTCACATTTGGCAATCGTACCTGACGAGTACGATGACAAGTATGAGTAGTACTCGTACTTCGTGTGCACAACATAAATAATATGTATATGACAGACACATATACGCACTATGTGTAGAAGCTTAGCAGGCTCGTCACCAGAGTTGCCGCTTTTGGTCTTTTCGGACCAAAATTGGTCAGATTTTTGGTCAGTTGGTCTGCTTGAATGAATTTCGGTCCGTTTTGTGATGTGAATATATTTTCATTAATTGATTAAAAAATGAAATTGTAATATAAAAATGACTTTAAAGATAACGCAAATTTTTAATTTGGTCGGTTGAGGTCGGATTTGGTCGGAAAAAAATTGTTGAAGTGGCAACACTGCTCGTCACCCACAAGTCGAGCGCGAGCCGAAGTTATGTAGGTATTCGTGCAGGTAAAGTGCCGAACGAAATATTGAAAAAAAGCTTGAGTGCGAAAACGCACATTACTCAAAATTTCGCTCATGCTGGTTACGGTATTTACTGGTACCTACTGTTTTTTGCGCTCATTGCTTTTATATAGTAGAAATATGATGAGAACGAAAAGTATTGAGTATGTTATGATCGCATGAATCTCTCAGCAAATGAACGACGAGTAAAATCAACACCGCACAATTTCTTTTGCGGTGTTTATGGCACTCGAGTATACAAAATACAGAGTATGTATGCGGTGTACTTATTATTGCACTCGCGCCGTTCTCTGATGCACATTAACCCTGCTTAGATAAGGTACGTCTGCGAGACGTAAGCCTTTTGAATTTTTTGCTCTCTCTCTCTCAATCGTCAAGAGAGAAAATTCTCACTTTCAGTTATCTCAGCCGTTAGCTACGTCTTGTCGGGGGTGGTTGTTTTTTGCTGTGAGTGCAATTGTTTCTGAGATATTAACATAGCGTACGTCTGAGAGACGTATCGTTATCTTTTGTGTAAGTGTTGACATTTTTGTGTCAGCGTGGTTTAAATGACACACAAATTGGAGGTGTTTTGCAAAAGTTTTTAACGACTCAGATTCTTCGGAAAATGTCAGCGAAGCAGAAAATAAAATACTGGAAGGTAATATTCAAAGCGTTATGGAAGATCAGCCTATCACAAAAAAGATGAAATACTGTGGTTTTTGTCCTTCAAAAATACCACGTATGTCAAAAATGAAGTGCGCCAAGTGTGGTGTACCTGTATGTGGAGACCACAAAAATGTAGTTTGTAACTCTTGCATATAATACTCTGGGATTTGTTTTTTTTTGGTTTATATAACTTACAACAGATACTGTTACCTAAATGAAGTACAAAGTAAAATTCTTTTTTTAACTTTAGTAGGCAAATTGGAGTCCTTCAGAGAAGATCAGCTATTTTGTGATGAATTTTTAAATCAAATGAAATTTTATTATTATTTTACTAAACAAACATTATTTTACTTCAAAAATTATTTAATGTTAACAGAAATATATTAAATAAATGATCTCAATAAGAAAATTATCAATATTCCTTCCAACAACACTTTTAAAAGGATATAAACTAGCATACGTCTCTCAGACGTATCGTTATCTTTTCAGTACAAAAAAATAACGTTATCTAACTAGGGTTAAGGACCAATTTTTCAGTGCGAGTTTAAACCCAGTTCAAACGTAGTTTGCTTGAACTTCGTTTACATTTAAACTTAGTTTAAACGACAAAGCAGTTTTTACGTAGTAGTTTAACTGGATCAAATTTTAGTCATTTGAGTGTCTAGATAATTATCTAGATATTAATTTTTCTTTGTTTTGATTGTCATTCGTAAATAAATTCTTTGCGCTCAAAAAATGTTCTTCCTCGTCACGAATTTGCCCACTCATTGCTATTTTTGGTCGAATTATATTTATTTTATATCGAAAAATTGTAATTGCGCTTTTCAAATTTCCAAAATAAATGAACTGTCAGACTGTCAACTGGCAGTTGACAGTTTAAACTTAGTATAACCGTTCAGGGTTGGGCGTTTAAACTTCAGTCAAATATGACTGAAAAATTCGATTTTGCGTTTAAACTAAGTTTAAACTAGAAACTGAGTTAAACTCGCACTGAAAAATTATCCCTAAGAAGTGCCAAACCAAGTAATCGGTCTTGCCCAATGCTGTTCCGTAAATATGTTTTCAATCGGCGTAGTGTTGAAAATGACCGTTCGCTTGTTGCAACAGACACTGGCAGTGTTGCACCAAAAAATGGAAAATTAATGGATAGAGCTTTTCATCACACTGGTTTAAAGCGTCAATAAAATTTTCCGGCAAATTAATTGTTGATACATTGGCCCAATATCTGAAAGAACTATTTCATTGTTTAACAATTATTACAAAGATTACTACAAAAAAGTACCGGCGCCACATAATCAGCTCTGGCACAAAGTCATCAACAGACGTTAAAAATCGTCTGGCCAATATTTTTCGAACAATTGAGCCGTTTTCTGGATATCATTGCTTTGCAAAACAAATGCCTTGCTGGGTAAAATATTCTGCATTTTGGACAGTAAATTTCTATGCTTTATAAACCTTAAATTTATTTGATCTGAATAATGATCTTAGAAAGGGGATATATATGGAGCAACGAAAATAGTCCTCTGACTCTCCGACAAAATTGTCTCGATTAATTTGACGTCCAACTCGTCGAGGCACTTCTATCATAAATCCAACATTATTTGCCTTTTCTTTAGCTTGTTCAAAGATATTCAGAAACTCATTTTGAGCGTTTCCACGCAACTCTTGTAACTCTTCATAAACTGATTTTGCAAAGTCTAAACATCGGCTGAGATCACAATTCTTTTCCTCCAATTGTGCGCTGACATTTTTTGTCATAGCAAAAATATTTATGAAAAAAATTAATTATGAAATCGACGAGCGATGTCGTCGGGTACAGACGTAGATATATAAATGTGTCGAAAAACCATTCAAAAAACAAAAATGCCTTTTAATTTGTATGCAGTTATAAACTCGACCCTAATATTTCCGGGGGGGGGGGGGGGGGTTTGAAACAGCAGCACTGATAACATGATTAAGATCTACTTATTACAATTATACAACGCTGCACTTGTTCATACTAAACATAGCTCGCGTGTTTCATTTCCAACTGAGTTTGGTAGTGGAGAAAAAAATTAACATTTGCAAGGAAATTCCAGCGGTTTTAATAAAAAAGGCAACGAAATTCAAATTGTAATTCAAAATGAAATAATCATTTAACCGGATTGTCATTTTTTTCAGAATGACTACTTTTAATAGCTGGAAATTCCGCAAATATTTCGATTTGTTGACGGAAGCAACCGACTTGTGTGAGCCAGAAAACCCTATCTACTTCTAAGATAAAATTTTTTTTTTTAAATAACTTGTTTAGTTATTGACGCCTGAAGTTTTATAAAATAAATATCAAATATGTAAAAAAATCTTCGTTCATTTTTTTGGAAAAAATCTGTAGAAATCATGTATTTTTGAAATAATATATTACTTTTTGTGATACATTACTTGACATTTCCAGTAATAAGTAATGTAACGATATTACTTTCAAGTGTCAGTAATGTGTAATAAGTAATATGTTACTGTCAAAAGTAATAAGTCCCAACACTGATTAGGATATACTTTAAAACTGCATACAAATTAAAAGGCATTTTATAAATATTAAGGAATTACTTTTTAAAACCCCCCGAAATATTTTTCTGAATCCGCCCCTGTACTCTGTATTAGGGGCACGTTTACGTATTGACGAGAGGCTTTGCCACCATATATCGGGTGTTTTTTTTAGAGGTATAGAACTTCGAATTGAAATAAAACACAAGAAAGGCCGCCGCGGCTGGCTCGAATAAAGCCAATTCTACAGGTCCAATTTTCAACCACTTTTTCGAGCATTTGGGGCCGTATGTCGGCAATAACGCCACGAATGTTGGCTTCCAAGTCCCCTAACGTTTCTGGTTTGTTGGCGTAGACGAGCGACTTCACATATCCCCAAAGAAAATAATCCAATGGTGTCAAATCACACGATCTTGGTGGCCAATTGACAGGTCCATTCCGCGAAATTATGCGCTCATCGAATGTTTCCTTCAATAAATCGATTGTGACGTGCGCTGTGTGGCATGTAGCGCCGTCTTGTTGGAACCACAACTCATCCACATTCATGCCATCCAATTTGGGAACAAAATAGTCGGTTATCATGGCTCTATACCGGTCTCCATTAACGGTAACTGACTCCTCTTCTGACTGGGTCCTCTTCAACATTTTGCTCTACAGCGGCAATTGTTTCTTCGGTGCGCACTGTTCGACGTCTCTGCGGATGCGTATTATCACATAGAGTAAACGTAGTGCGAAAACGACCCATGGTTAACCGAATTAATTGCTCTGATGGACGATTATGTCGACCATAAAATGGACGGAGCTTGCGGTAAACTTCGCGAACTGAACCATTATTTTCGAAATAAATTTGCACGATTTGCAAGCGTTGTTCTTTTGTCAACCTGTTCATAATGAAATGGCAAACCAAACTGAACATAAATGACATTAGAGTTGCCAGATTTGACCACAAAATGCCAAAAATTCATGCAAAAAAACACCCTATAGAACCACTTTTGACTCATTCGTCCACAGAATATTCCTCCATTTTTCAACGGGTCAGTCCAGATGTTCGTGGGCAAAATCAAGACGTCGTGTCACATGGTTTTTTTTTTCAATAGTGGCACCTTGCGGCAGTTCCGGGCATATAAATTATTTTCACGAAGTCGTCTTCTCACAGTACACTGAACACTGCAGGACAGGTTCAATTCCTCCCGGATCTCTACAGCTGACATCGTTGGTCGAATTTTTGCGCATCTGACGACATTTCGTACAGCAGTCTCTGAAAGAATACGTTGACCACCCCTTTTTTCATTCTTCTTTTTGTATGTAATGGCGTTGCGGATCATTGTGGCTGAACACCCAATGAGTTTTTCCACTTCCTTGTAATTTTTGCCGTCTTTTATAAGACTTCGAATGAATCCACTTTTTCATCAGTGTTTGCCTCGGCCCACTAAAGGATGCACGGTCATGTTATATTATTTTTGTTTTAATGCATTAACAATAAAATACCATACAACTTACTTTTTGTGAAATAAAATCAATTATCTTGACGTTAAAACAAACTTTTTGCACCAGCTTACTATTCACTACTATTTTATTGCTCGATCAGAATAACAGGTATAGCAATGCAATCCGCTCCAAAACATAGCAACGAACTTTTATCAGTTAAACAATTTTTGCAAGAGGGTTGTTACATATTAAGAAACATAATTTAAAAAATGGTCTTCATCATCATCAGATTAATTGCAAAATATACAACGATATGTACATATACTAAAAACCAAATTTAACAGTTTGTATGGAGAATCATGATTTAACGGGCTTATTGCTTTCAAATATAGTGAAATCACTTCAAATGAGAAATGATTATATAAGTATTTTTGGTTTTTTTTAATCCAAATCTGACGGGATCCCCAAAGAGTTAAGAGCGACGTAATTTGTGGGGCCTATTGACTCGGCCAAAGTACTCAAAATCAAAAATAATTCAACGCATGTTTTTCAGTCTGGAATACATAGTCTGGTATGTGGTATGTAACACCACCAGTCTTGATCGACTGTTGCACAGTGCTGTTATTATATTTTTTCGGTCGATTTGAAGGAAACAAAAAACCTGGAAACGGTCGTGCTTTGTTTTTTGTTCAGCTTCATGCGACCCCGCACATCCTGGGTGCAAATCAGCAGTTTTCCTATTTGTTATCGTGTGCAAATTTTACTGCTCATCTGAAAAATATTAAAAAAATTTTAAATAGAAAAGGTAATAATGTAAAAATAAAATATAAATAAAAAAGAAAACTACATTACAAAAATGAATAAAAACAATAAAGAAAAAATATAAATAGTCTAGGCTATATTCAAAGGAGGTAAAGCTTGCAATCTCAATTTTGAATCCTTAAATGCAAATTCAATCGACTTTAAATCTTAAACAGCTCCACTCTTGACTCCCGTCTCGGCCTCGGCGTTTCTCTGCTGTGTCGGCCGCTTCCGTCTATTCGTGCTGCGCCATCAAGTGGCAAAATCACATTTCTTGTAATTCACTTCCTGACAACTTGTTGTCGTTTGGGTTGCTTTTTCTGTTTTTACAGATCCCACATAATCGGCCCGTGATTAACGCCATTTGTGTCTTAATTAATAACAATTAAAACGGCGGCTGCATCGCAAACAACGGACATCCAATGCCTGAATCCCCCCAAAAAAAGCCGACACGGAAAAAAGGCAAACAACAAGTGAAAAACTTTAACACAACAACAACCGCAACGGCAACAACAATGTGGCAGCACTAACCGCACAATAACAACTTAAGCCGAGCCGCCCCCCAAAGCCAAGGGAGAGATTTGTGCCGACAACAGTGGGAGATTAAAAATTGCCGGCAACAGGATTCGAGACAAGGTGGTGAGCGGCCGACTGGGGAGGACAGGGGGCAAGTGTCCTGCCACTTTAGGTTGCGAATTGCCGAACGCTGCTTACGGTGGCGACGCGCGGCCAGGGCACCCCGAGCGTAGCCAACGGCGCCATCGAGAGGTCGGTACAAGTCGACGCAAAGGTTGAGCTCTAAGTGGCCAAAAGTCACAAGTTTTCCGCAGTCAAGTGAAGTTGTCACAAACTTTTGAATAAAGAATTCTAACGTTAGTTAAACTCAAAACGTTTAAACGATTTCTTGAAATTTGGCCTTATTCAAAGTTAGCTTTTTACATCGATGTACGTGGGTTTTCAGAAGAATGTCGGGAGTTTCGGCATCACCTTTTCGGATAGCTGAAGAGTTCTGCTCAGATGTACTCAGCTTTGCGATAAGACTTTAACCCATTTTTTTTATAGCTCAAAACTTTTACTGTTATATGAGACATAAATATTTCAGGTCGCTAGCTCCTCTGAGTTATGATAGACGCTTGCTTTCGCTACCGGTCGTGGGTCCAACGTCGTGCGCTTCCGACTTCCGGTCGGGACCAGCACATTGGCTTAAGTCATTAAAATTTATGCGGCTTTTAATTTTAATTGCATTACAACAGGAACAAAAAATAAAAACAAAAAAGCAACGGCAAGAAATTGCCGAGCAGCAACGAATGCGGAATGTGCGTTTCCATACATAACGCGGGCGAATTACTACCGGCGTAAAAGTGGAAGGCGGCAAATCTGATGGTACTTCCACCCTAGCGACTTAATTTAATATCTACACAAATTTCATTAAAACAATTATGCTGCGCCACCCAGGCCAGACCCAAGGCGGACGGACGGCCGCTCGTCTCAAGCAACGACCCGCACAGTGGCGGCACGGCAATTAACATTAAGAGCGGAAAATCGGCTACGCCGCGGTCGGGGGTAGTACGTTCTCCCGTCTGTCCGCCTGTTATTTGACAATTTGATGGCAATTTCAATTTAACGAGCCTGAACACAGCGACGGCCGCAGCTCTTGAAGCGGCGGCTTGTTTGTACGGCTCACATTATTTGCCGAGATTTATTTGTGGCTAAATATTTAACGCAATCTGGGCGTTTATACGCGGACACGTTTTGCCGCTAGCTTGTAGAGTGAGGGGCTTTGGGGTGGCTCCAACGCGGCTGCTTTGGCATTTTCTCCTTGATCAGCGAGACAATTTTTTTTTTAATTTTCTGTATGTATGTATATACATGTGTATATTCTTTCAAATTTTTCTATGGGCAACGAAACGTCAGCAACGCGCCCAGGACCCAGCATAATTTGAGTCAGCGCAGTCCGGCAGCCGCGCTAATGGGCGACGACATAATTAATTAAATTCTGAAAATTGTCTCAGTTATTTTAACACACATTTCCCGGATTTGTATAAATGTTTTATTTTTTGCGTTTCTCACTGCTATTTGCTTTCGGCGCGTTTCGTTTCCTCCCCCTCCAAGCAAAAAAAGTCAAATAAAATTCTGTTTCTGTTTGTTATTAATGAACCAATGCGCGTCGGTGGACAAAACCCTTGTCGAAGAAAGTATGCTATCCGTCTGTCTGTCCGCGTGTCCGTCCACACTCATAACAATGGTGCGGATTTTAATTTTCAAGTGTGATTGCGGTTGGCTGTTTATGCGCTGCCGCTGCTGCTGCGGTGGCGGCCGTTAATTATCGTAATTGTCCGTAAATTATTTGATTTCATTTGCTGGTGTCATTAATGTTGTTGTGTTCGTTGTTTTGCTTAAGTAGTGCCTTGCTTTGCACTGAAATTTCTCATGGTCGCTACGCAGACGACAGACGAGAGTGGGGGAGTGAGTTTTAAGAAGTTACTCAGATTCCTCAAACGGAGACACTGCCAGGTACGCGTCGCACGTTGGCAAAAAACAGTCAAAAACGCTCGCATTGGAGCAAATTCAAAAGTTGCGAATCTGCATTTTTTTTACTTATCGTAATCTAGATACATTAGCGATATAGAAAATAAATTTTTCAAGTCCCTACATCTCATAACCTGGGCTTTCAGGCCTTTCAAAATTGAAGTTTTATTATATTAATTTTCACTTCTAGCAAACTATCGTTAACAAGGCTTTCTTCAGATACCTGTAGAATCTATATTTTTGAGTGAAATCCCATAATTTTTCATATGTGGGGTTACGATATTTAAGCAATTAATATTAAAAAAAATTGTATTTCAAAAATGTTTCTATGCTTCATTTTTTTTATAAAAATGAAAAAAAATCATGATTTTCTATGGATTAGGTTAGGTTGGAGTGGCAGCCTTCTACATGAAAGCACACTTAAGCACGCTCACGCGACTCATTGTGGTACCACAGTTTTACGGCGCGACTCCCACGAGTTAACGTTCTGAGAACCACGAGGATTTCAGTATGAAACTGGCTATGTCCCTGATGCTCAGTCAAACTGGTAAGGAATGGTGAACCAAGAATCTTAAGCCTGCTTCTGGCAAGAGAAGGGCGGGGTTCGCCCGACCACAATCTGCTCGATACGTTCAAATATTGTCGTTTGAGGTCCAGCTTAACAGACGCAAGCGGAGCCCCGACGACAAGCGAGGGGGAGCCTTGCAATTACCCTCAATACCCCTGTGACCTGGAACCCACCAAATCGTGACACGTGACCTTCGAGCTAAAGTGCCAAGGGAGTTGCGGCAGAAAAGAACTAGCTTTGATGTAGTGGATACACCTGACAAGGACTTGATAACTGCTTGACTGTCCGAAAAGATACTGTGAGCGTCAAAAGAAAGTGTACACGGTTGTTTACTGTGTTTTCAATTTTATTTAAGTCTTTTACAAAACGATTTAGTTCAGCGTTAAACTTTTTTTTAAATCTACCCTTGACCTGTTGCCATTTAAAAAGAAAGCTATATCAAAAAATATTATCACAACTGGTAAATTTTAATAATTTTTTCGATGTTGTGGTTAATTTATTGTTATTATTTATGTGAAATAAGTTATTCATTTCCTTTTTTAGCAAACCCGAAATGTTTTTCATGCAAACAACTAAATTCAGACTTTTATATACATTTGCTTTTGATAAAAACACTTAACTGACTTATGCGCCATATCCAAATGTATTTTTAGGCAAAATACATTTGATAAAACCACTTATGTCAATTTAAGTTATTATTATCTATGTAAAATGAGTTTGACAAAACAACTTAGTTCATTGTTCCAAAAAATATTCAATCAATAAAAATTTCAAAAAAAGTATATATATATATACATATACTTAAATGCAATTGTGTGCTGTTTTACATGTTATTTTATATGTTTTTTCGCTCTCCTGAAAAAACTACAAAATTGACTTAAGTAATTAATTAATAATTGACTGGCACGACAGCCCGCTTACGCGAGACTAAGGCCTAGCTTCCCGCAACCACTCGTGTTGTGCGTGTGAATTTGTACGCGGGTGGAAGGGACCTACAGTTTTATGCCGGTTCCGAACGGCAGGTTGGGAGCTTTTTCATAAGCAATTTTTACTCTCAGAGGTTTGCCATTTCCAGCTGTGAGGACAGCCACCGAAAGAGAAAACGAGTTTTCCCGTTATTTTTTTTAGGTGTTATTACAGGCAGTATTGAACCTGGGGTTGCTGCCTTCGACTCGCGGTCCAACGCGCTAACCAACTGAGCCACGGCGGCTGCCGTGCTCACTTAAGTGCTTTTGTCAAAATTCCACAGATATATAACTAGGCTTGTTCGTTAACGGAACCCGAGAGAACTAGAAGTATATAATTGAATTTGCGCCAAATTCGATAAAAATTTTGTTTTTATTTTCTCATATATTTTTAACACTCACGGATAGGCTTTTTGCACTCGCGATTTTGATTTTTAGAAAAATTATGCAAACACGCGAATTTTATAGCAGGTAAAATAAAATACACTAGATGCTCAGTAAATTAACTTTTTGTGAGATGAAAATATCGGTTCAACGCACCTGTTGTTTGTAAGAGAGATGAGGAGGATGCTTATGAACAATGTGATGGTTGATGATCGCAAGAAGATTTTTGAGTCCCACCAGAAGACATTGAGGATGAACACACTAAAGGTGTAAGCAGGAATGCACGGACGTGTATCCGGCTCGAAGGACCAGAATGTTGCTTACACCAAAATGTTGGGGAGTCGGCACGATAGCAAGCCAAAAACGAAAATCAAATTGGATTAAAAATTCCAATAACAATATAAAAATGCTATTGCGGCTGATCAAGAAGGGAAAGAAGAAAGAAATAAAAACAAGACGTAGGATGCGCTTCGTATGCTTTTATTGGCGGTGATGCTGCCTCGTTACCGTCGGATCGTCAAGTGTCGAAGCAACGTAAAAAGAAAAGGGCCGAGTCCGGGATTGCCGCGCAAAAAGAGGAAGAAAGCTTTTGTTGCTAACGGCTTACAAGAAGTTCAGAGTTGTTACAATATGTGCAGCTTTAGCGGAGACATTGAAAGAGGAGATTTGGTCTAAATACCCCGAACATATTGAGGTTCAGAGCTCTCAAAAAATTTTTAAATGAAAGACTTAGGCGAGGCGTCGAACATTTTGGGCATGCGGCTCACTCGCGACATACGAAAGAATTGCAGTAAAATAGATCAATCTCAATACATAGGTGACGTGCTAAAAAGATTTGGGATGGCTGAGTGCAACCCAGTCAGCGCTCCAGTCGACATCAATCAAAAATTGAGTGTAGACATGTGCCCGAAAAAGAAGAAGGATGCAGCTGAAATGTGAAGTGTGCCATACTTAGAAGCCGTGGGTTCTTTGTTGTTTATTTCACAGGTTACACGTCCGGACATTTGCTCGCAGTCAACTTACTCAGCAGATTTAGTACTAATCCAGGGAAAGCCCACTGGATAGCTGTCAACCGAGTCATGAGATACCTGAGCGGCACCATTAACAAGGGCATCGTTTATTGCAAAAACAACAAGAAACTTACAGGTTTCTGTAATGCTGATTGGGCAGGTGATGTAGACGGTAGACGATCCACAACTGGATATGTTTTCACGTACCAAGGAGGTGCCGTTTCATGGGCTACAAAACGTCAAAAAACTATTGCATTGTCATTTACCGAGGCGGAGTACATGTCGATAGTAGCTGCAGTACAAGAGTCGGTCTGGCTGAGGCGACTAGAAGGCGAATTGTCATCGAATGCTCCGAAAATGATCACACTTTACTGTGACAACAAAAGCGCTATGTATGGCGTATAAATAATTCTTATTCACCACGAACAAAGCATGTGGACATTAAAAACTAGAGTCCGACCGATTAATCGGCATCGGCTAGTATCGGCCAATAAAATTGGTATCGGCATCGGCTAGTATCGGCATCGGCCAAAAAAAAAAAGAATTGGCATCGGCCTTTTTTGGCCGATGCCACATCGGCCTATTTTTCTGCTTTCATTTTTTTGTTTTCATTTTTTGTACCAACGAGTTCTTATACCCCTTTTCAGTAATGTATTTTTTGATACTGTTTCATATAAATGTTTCCTAGAAATGTTTTTTCTAAAACGAGGTATTCTTAAAAACACAGATTTTCTCGTGCATAGACATTTATGCATTTCTTCTCTTAATGTGGATATCAGAAGAAGGGGCATTTAATTTTTCAATCTTATCCTTCTTTTTTAATTGGAAGCAAACAGGCCTTTTATTTTTCCCAAATTTGTTTTCTGATTTCTTCCCACTGCATCTGCACAACGGGTCGCAATTTGAGAGTACAAATCTTATATATAAAATTCTCGTGTCACAATGTTAGTTACCATACTCCTCCGAAACGGCTTGACCGATTTTTATGAAATTTTACTTGCACATTCAGTAGGTCTGAGAATCGGCTACTATCTATTTTTCAGGCGGCGCACAGTGGGGTAATTGATGCCAAAAGTGCCGATTAATTTACCCAGGCTATTTAGATATGAAATAACTACTAGGTTTAGTTAATCGAACATTATAAAGTAAAAAACAAATGTTTTTGGGTATACTTTAGTGGAAATTTTTTTAAAAAACGGTAAAAACTAACATTGTAAAAAAAAAAAAATTTGAAAAATGAAATTTGAGTTGAATTCAGTTTCATCATTAAAATCATCATTATCATCATCATCATCATCTTCATCAGCATCATAATCATCACCGTCACCATTATCACCATTCGTCAATATTATCAACTCCATAGCATCTTTGGGCATATACTGCATTTTTTTTGTTGGCAATTTTCTTATACTTGATGTAATGGGGTCGGAAGTGATCAAAAATCTTTTAAAAATATCTTCGATGGTATTTTTCCTGCTGCTTTTCCGTGAAAAATTCTCTCTGAAACTCTTGAAATCCTTATTTCGTGCTTCCTGAGCTTCTTCCGATAGTTGCCCGATTGGCAACAAAGCATGCGATATAATTTCTGGTTCATGTATCAAATATTTGAGCAGTGTTGTGGGCATATTGTACCATGGATAGCATTGTACAAAATGTCTTGCAGTTTTTAATGTGTAGCTGCGGAATTTTCCCATTTCGATCTGATGGCCACTGGAAACAACCATAATAATGATGTGCATGCTTTTAATCAATTCTATGTCGATATTTGTGATTGATGCAGATATTTTCGCATTTTGGAAAAAACGCCTCGCAGTGTTGCCATCATTTGAATTCCCGAACCCGGCTTATGGCTTGTCAACAATCAACCCAATTCTGTCTTTGAACTCTTTTTGTATGCGGGCTTTATTTTCCGAAACTAACAGTTTCTCGTCGGCCGTACGAGCTTGCCACTTTTTTATGGGAAGTGTATATGCTACATGGAACAAGCATTCAAAAAATCTAATCCACCCGTGTAGAATGGATAACCCGAATTTAAAATTAAATTTAAATTTCAGTTTTAAAAAATTAAATTTTCAGTTTTAACAACTCTATTTACCATGTTATCAATTTGATTGAAATCCTTTGCAGTAGCGCCACATACGTAACATTGTTGGGTGCATGTTGTTCCGGTTAGTGCGTTGCATACTTTTCCATCAATCATGGCCAAAATCAAATTGTGGTTGACTTGCAAATTTTTATCTCCAAGAGACACAACAGTATTCGAAAGATGTCTTATTTCGTCATGGACTCTTTCCTTTTCGTTTCTGGAAACTGCTGCAGATTCCTTGACGAATTCAATTTTGAACGGCCTACAAAATCGTGTAGATGCGGGTCGCGGGTTTTGCCATATAATTTTGTTTCCACAAAACATTCGAAGTGGAACAATACAAGTAATAAAAACAAATGCATCGCTTGCATCAGAGTCATTATATGCTTGCTTATATGGGCTATGACCAGAGCTTCCATCAAAACCCCACTTTGTATACAAACTGATTTTGCTCATTTCCTCATCATCCAACGTATCAATAATAGTTTTTTGAAAGGCGACAAGGCGCTCAACAGTGTGATTTAAAGACCTTGCAAACTTACATGGGCTGAAATCTCGCATATTTTAATACACTTAACACTAGGATTACAATCTTTTTTTGCCAACTGAACATATGAATAGATTTTGACGAGAAGGCCAAATAACATTGGAACTCGTTCCTACAAGGAAAATACTCAATTGTTTTAAGATTTGGAAAAAAGAGTCACTCCCATTTACCATTTACCCGAGTTAGTTTACACACATCACTGTGGTTATTCCAATCTACTTGGTTTCATATTTACCCTACATGTATATTATATGTATGTATTACCTTGCATAATTTTAAGCAGTTGTGTATTTTATTGCATACCTTTTTTGGTAAAAAACATATTTAGTTTGCTTTTTATTGCGAGGAGTTATATATGTATTATTTAATATGCTGTGTACTTCATATACATTTAATACATCGACCCCCGTAATGTAGAGTGCACAGAAGCTAAACACATAATAAAAAACACTGAACTGAAAAGCAATGAAAACAACAATTAAACCTTTTGCACATTTTTCTTCATTCGCTTGCACATTTCTATTTGTTATCAATTTCGTTTGCACAATGCATGCATGCGGCCCTTGGGTGCGCTCACAGAAATTGAAATGCTGGAAAAGTGCGCAACATTCGCGCAACTTTTTTTTTCATAAAATGTTACTTAAATATCTAAGCTATACGCTAATCAAAACAGTTTTGCTCGACCTCACAAGACTCACAACTATATGTCTATGAAAAGGTCAAAAATTGGACAATTATTAAGCTTTTAAACAAAAAATCAAATAAAATACTTATAAAAATTTTTTTACAAAGCAAAATATACACTGCATGGCTGAAATACCTGAACATGAAGGCTGCATCATAAATTTTTCAATAGTTTTTCAAATTCACACAAAGAAATCGTTTTGAAGTGACGACAAAAACACGTTTATCGCTGTGCGCACAAAAAATGAAAATAAATGTCAACTTTCAGAGTGCTTTGCGGGAAAACGGTAAACATTTTGCAACAACTCTTTCACATAATGATGCAGAATTTCATCCCCTTTAACCCGGTACCAAAAACATAGTTGTATCTTGATTTTTCATTTTTGAATTAATCGGCACTTTACTTATATATTACCCCACTGTGCGGCGTGGCACCACCCATACGAGCCAGATCTTAATAAAGGGAATAGTTTCGAAGTTATAAATCGCACAGCATTGAAATTTGGTATAGTGTCGTCTTATGAATTTGTCGCTGCACTGGTAAAATATTATGGGCGTTGGACAAGGGGCGTGGCACTTCTTGAAGCGAACACAATTTTTTAATAACTTTACAACTACAAGTCACACATCAATGATATTGAGTACGCACTTATTATTTAGTCGTGTCCTTCGATAGTAACAATTTGATCGGTTCAGGACGGAGGGGCGTGGCACCTCCCATACAACCCAAATATTTAATATTGAATAAGTTTGAAGTTATAAGCCGCATAGCATTGAAATTTAATATAGCATCGTCCCATAGATGAGTCATTCTACTGATAAGATTTGATGGGCGTTGGACAAGGGGCGTGGCACATTTTTTGTGACCCAAATATTTTGCTGAACTATAAGTCGGTCAGCAATGAAACTTAGTACGAACCTACCATTTATTCATATATTTCGACTGAGGGAATGGGGCAAATATTGGACGAGGGGGCGTGGCACCACCCATACGAGCCAGATCTTAATAATGGAATATATTCCAAATTGTAAGTTGTACAACACTAAAGTTTTGTATCCCGTCGTCCCTTAGATGAGTCATTCTACTGATACGATTTGATGGGCGTTTGACAAGGGGCGTGGATAGATAGATAGATAGATAGATAGATAGATAGATAGATAGATAGGGGGGCAAGGTTCGTGCAGTTATGTGCCGTATGCAGCTAGCACAAACTGCACGGGCTAATTTTCCGACTCTCACCTCCACGTGGTGCCCCCTGGTAACCTGAGCAACCCACTGTGAGATGCAGTAACCAACCTGCATGGATCGTGGGTCAGGGCTGACGAGAACGGGAGACCTCATCAGAGTTTCAATGATGAGGATTTGGCGGACCAATACAATGGGCACCGGGGTCTGAGCCCAGTAGGACCTCTGGTATAATGGCACTGGAATTACGTTTTGGATAGATTGACTTGAGCTGGTGGCCGTAGTGACTGGCCTCTTAGTAAATGTGGAGTGAAATCCCATTGAAACGGCGGTTCAGATATTGCTGCGGCTGCCTCCGTCCCGGTAAAACCTTGGCAGGCCTCGAAGTACGATCCCGCTCCGTCGCCATTAGGTTGGTGGTACAGGTTAGGTTGAGCTTGCTCCCTATTTGCGCTGACCCGGCTCTGAATGCAAGCTCCCATAAGGACTTGTATCAACCCTCGCGTGGCCTCCCTGCTTAAGCACAGATAACCACGGGGTCACCAAGGCGACTGCACATCCGGACTGGGATAGCGGCTTTGAGGGGGGACCACGCTGCAATGAATACAGTGAAATCGACGACGACTGAAGCAACGAACAAGGACAATGAAAATCAGGATACGGCAGCACCTTTCTTTCCAGAAGAGCTCTAGGATCATGCGGTCTCCGGTGAGCGCAACGCGAGTGGCTAGGCCTCGAAGCGGGGTCATCCTGGACACTTCGGAATCGGGAACACCGGTAGCAGATGCTAGTACACCACTACACACGGTACTTACCGAAGAGGCAGAGCATAAGCATAAGGAGAAACAGAAAGAATATAAAAACAAGGAGAAGCCAGATGAATTCACGACGGCGAAAAAACCAACAAAAGCAGCTCGGTACTGTACGGCGATGGCAATACCGTTGATTGCACTAGGGCGGGAGATTGATGACCTCATGCGCTACTGTAATTCGCAGAGAAATATGCATAAGGACGTCTTACGGTGAAGCAGCTCGCGTCTCCATACAGAGGCAATGATGCAGCTGGATAAGGAGAATCAGCCGAGGCATAGAATTAACCCGGAAGCGGAGAAAAGCAGCTTGTCCAAGGTTGCGATACTAAGTACCCCACAGTCTTCTAAGCGGGTTAGGTCGATGACTAGCCCAAAAAGCAAGTCTCCGGTTGCAAAAAAGCAGAGAGCTTTAAATGCAGATCTGACTCCTAAAAGGACCAATGCGACAAACACAAAAGACGGATGGACGAAGGTACAGCAACAGCATAGGCAGCAGCAGAAGCAGCAATCAATCAAGCCAAGGGCAGATGCCATTATCATCGCGACAAAAGGGGAAAAGTTGTCTTATGCGAACATACTCCGTACTGTTAAAAATTGTTCCACCACCAAAACGCTGTTTGAAGAAGTGCGCACTATACGGCGGACACAAAAAGGAGAGCTGCTATTAGAACTCAATCGGGCGAAGAACACGAGTACGACCTTGCTCCAGACGGCCATCGAGGAAGTCCTCAAGGAAGAAGCGACGGTGCAAGTTAAATCACACATGGTTACGGTGCAATGCAAGGGTCTGGTAACCGATATTAGTACCAAAGAGGAGTTGCTGGATGCTCTAGAGAAGCAGGCGAGAATCAGGAGTCCAGAAGAATCCGCAATAAGGCGTTTAAGGAACACGTACTGTGGAACGCAGACAGCTTACATAACGCTACCAGCGGTAGATGCTAAGAAAGTAGTGGACTTCAAGCACTTGCGTGTGGGATGGGTCCGTTGCCGGGTGTCGGAGTCCATATCGCCATGGGCGACAAAACGGCACAACGTAGGTCAACAATGACAAATTTAGGCTTTACTTGGATCCAAATCGAGGGGATATACATAGCTAGCTGCTGCGCACCGCCGAGCATGCCCATAGAAGAGTTCACAACAATGATGTCAATATTGACGACGGAGCTAAAAGACTTGCGCCCGATCATAGTTGCAGGTGACTTTAATGCCTGGTCGCAGACTTGGGGAAGTAAACACACAAACCCGCGAGGAAGGGTAGTCGAGGAGGCTTTCGCTTCGATGGACCTAGTGCTTCTTAACGAACCAGGTCACTACACATTTGAGTCAGGGAGAGGACGATCGATCATAGACCTAACTTATGCAGATATATCGAAGGCAAAGCATGCTAAGTGGGAAGTCCAAGATTTACACACATAGTGATCACCACGCCATCATTATCGATGTGGCGATAAGGCAAAAATGGCATACGCATGTACAAAAGGTGCAGAAGATCTCATGGAAGAGGAGCGCTTTCGATGCAGAATCCTTTGAGGTGGTTTGGAGCGAGGCTTTGTTTGACGACGGTACGGCAGAATCCAAAGCTATACAGGTGGCGAAAAGGCTGGCAGAGGCGTGCGATGCAGCGATGCCGAGGCGAAGTGGCACGGTCAACAGACAAGCGGCGTACTGGTGGACCGAAGAAATAGCCGATCTACAAAAAAACTGCATAAAAGCGCGCAGAAAGGCTGAAAGAGCACAACGAAGGCAAGATTTCGGCGAGAAACAAGCGAACTTTCATGCTTGCAGGCTAGCGCTTAAAAAGGCAATAAAAGCTAGTAAAAATCGATGCTTCAGGGAATTATGCGACAGTGCTGATGTCGATCCATGGGGGCAAGCCTACAAAACGGTGATGAGTAAAGTGAAAGGCCCAAGAGCTCCCCAACTTACATGCCCAATTTTACTGAAGAAGGTCGTGACTTCGCTCTTCCCACAACAGGAAAGAATGGGAAATGTCAGCGTAAGTAATAGTGTAGATGTACCGGAAACGTACGCTGTAACGGCGGAGGAAGTACTAGGCATCCTTCGAAGGATCAGCGATAGAAAGGCCCCAGGACCGCATGGGGTGCCAAACGCAGCGCTCAAGGCCGCGGTTCGCTCGAGACCTGATGTATTCGCGGATCTCTATAGCTCGTCCATCAGAGCGGGAATCTTTCCAAATCGCTGGAAGCGGCCATGTATGACGGGGTCCTGAAACTAGAACTACCAGCAGATGCCACTTTAATCGGATACGCTGATGACATAGCACTCGTGGTCACAGGAAAGCAAATCAGGGACGTGGAGCTGACATGCAATGACGCGGTGGCTAGAATACAGCGCTGGCTGAACATCGCAGAATTAGAACTGGCAGCACAAAAGACGTAGGCAGTGCTGCTGAGTGCGCGAAGACACGGTGGACACGACATCAAATCAAAGCCGGCCATCAAATATCTTGGGGTCATCATCGACTCGCGCATGAACTTTCGAGACCACCTAACAGCAGTTAGTACTAAGGCCGGAGCTGTCACAATGCGCTCACTCGTATACTCCCTAATATTGGAGGCCTACAGGGTGCCAGAAGGAAACTGCTCTCCACAGTCGTGGACTCAATTATTCTGTATGCTGCACCCATATGGGCAGGAATACGAAGAAGCCAGCTACGGGGAGCGAGGCAGGCATACAGACTTGGCGCGCTACGAGTGGCTTGTGCATATCGGACTGTGTCCGAAGAGGCAATCTGTGTCTTAGCTGGTAAGATGCCCTTGGACATTCTTGCTTGTGAGATGCAGCGACTGTACGCAAGGTAAGGTGTAAAACCGACGCTACAGGAGAGATTAGAGCAGCGAAGGCGTTCACTTAACGAGTGGCAACAAAGATGGGAGCAAACCAATAAGGGGCGCTGGACATACAAGTTAATCCCCCGATTAGAGGTATGGATGCAACGTAAGCATGGAGACTTGGACTTCCATCTGACGCAACTACTGAGCGGACATGGGTGCTTTCTGTACTACCTACATCGATTCGGTTTGGCGGATACCCCACTTTGCCCCATCTGCCATGGAGAGCAAGAGGATGCTGAGCACGTTCTCTTCCACTGCAGTCGCTTTGAAAATGCGCGAGCGAAACTTGCGAGATCATTTAGCAAGCCGCCGACAACGTCGACGCTGGTGACCGAAATGTGCGCATCGAAAGATAAATGGGACGCAGCGTGCAAGTTTGCGACGTGCGTTATGTTGAGGCTCCGAGACATAGAGCGAGAGAGGAAGAAAGAAGAACGATGGGCCCGCCACGAGCACTCGCATGTAACGACGACTACTGACTGACAAATTGACAGACTGACAGACGCTTGAGCAGTGATGCTCATAACGACCTCCTTGACGTAATTACCTACCGGTATCCCAGGGAGGATTAACCGTAACTTAATTAACAACAGTAACAACAATATTACATTACAGTACAATATTAGTCAGCCGCCGTGGCTCAGTTGGTTAGTGCGTTGGACCGCGAGTCGAAGGCAGCAACCCTAGGTTCAATACTGCCTGTAATAACACCTAAAAAAAATGACGGGAAAACTCGTTTTCTCTTTCGGTGGCTGTCCTCGCAGCTGGAAATGGCAAACCTCTGAGAGTAAAAATTGCTTATGAAAAAGCTCCCAACCTGCCGTTCGGAACCGGCATAAAACTGTAGGTCCCTTCCACCCGCGTACAAATTCACACGCACAACACGGGTGGTTGCGGGAAGCTAGGCCTTAGTCTCGCATAAGCGGGCTGTCGTGCCAGTCAATTATTATTATTATTAGTACAATATTAGTACAATAAGTTAGTTATTCTTTTTCTACACTAGAAATTCCCTAGAAATAATTTGTATGGCAAAACAACGTTTGCGGGGTCAGCTAGTTTTAATATAAAAATCTTAATTTTAAGTTGAATAAAAAACTGAGTTTGTATGCAATATTTATGTACGTCACTATTTTTGTTTCTCTCTCAGTGAATAAATGTGATATATTATTTTTTTTAATACATGTTAATGTATTAGAATTCTGAATTCTCTTGTTATTTTATTTAGATTTTAATTATTTAATTTCTCGTTGTTATCTAGTTTTTAATTATTTCTTTTCTCTATTTTATGTTATTTTGTGATGAATATTACAAACAATATGTAATAGTTCCTTTTCTTTTTATTTTATAAAATAGACTGTGTTTTTGATTGAATTCATTCGTGTTATTTTTTCTAGGTAATCGGTATCGGCATCGGCCGATTAATCGGCATCGGCCAAAAAATTTGGTATCGGTCGGACTCTATTAAAAACAAGTTCATTCGTGAGAAACTAGAAAGTGGTCAACTAGTGCTTATGTATAAAGCAACGGACAAAATGGTGGCCGACATTTTGACGAAGGGCCTGAATTCTATAAAACGAGCCAATTTCACGAATGAGCTTGGTTTGAACTAATTTCGATAGTTAAACAACTGCATTTAAAACCATAAGTGAATTTCAACAATTTGTAACCTTTTGAATTTGAATTTAACTAAAATTGAAATAATGTATAAGCAACGTGAAGAAATTTTGAAACATGGATTTTAAACACTTATCATTTTTTTAAAAGGAAACCTATGGATATGTATAGAAATTGTATTAGTTATTCAGGGAAAGTGTTGAAATACAGTCGAAATAATTTCTATGCTGCTCGAATAACTAAACACAGCTTTAAGTCTTGTCGTTATCTTTATCTTGATATTTATCTTAAACGCTCAGTCATGTGTAAATGTCATATATCACTTCCGGAATAAAACTTCTTTCCTTTTCTGTTCAAACTGTGAAACTCGACACACGCGTGTCGACTTTTTTATACGTAAACTTTTTTTATACGTAAATTTGGTTAGTTATTTGGGATATATTATTAAATTTTTGCTCTAGGCTTTTGTTTATTATTATTTGCCTATCATTATTGGTTAGTATGTTATTTATTTTTTCTCTCATGCTAATATCGTGGTGATCTGGACTACCTGATATCCATTTCCAGGCAGTTCCGATCATCTCTATTGAACATTTTGGTCTGGTTACTGGTTTAAGCCTATCTGAGTTTGGATTTGTGTGGTTTCGCTTAATAGGAATGGAAGGATAGGATTGTTGGCGTTGATAGTCTTTCTTATGGATTGTCTTATGTCCTTCAGGGTGCCCTCGAATCGTCCTATGTTGACAAGATGTACTAATTTGAAGTTTCCCGTCTGTAGTCTGGCAGTTCCGGTCTCGAATGTGACGATTTGGGAATTTGAGTAGTCCAGGATTTGTATCCCCGCGAAACTGGTGGATAGTAGTGACCTAGGGGGAGAGTGTTAGTTTTTTATATTACTTTTGTGTACTGTTCTTCCGGTTTCCGTGATCATAGTCGTTAATTTGTTTTCTTTTACTACTTCTTTTCTATATCTAAAATAAAACCACTTCAATTACTCAGCGCAAAACGCAGTCAGCAACCAACAATCACTTTATTTACAAATTTACACTTGTTTGTCTTTACACTACTGCTATTGCATGTTTCCCCTTTGCTTGCTCGAATCAGACTCGACTCTCTGTGCTGCAACCGGCTGCCTTTTATACTTGTTTGGTTATCGCATCGATAATTCTTGCACATTCCAGTTGGACTCTCTCAATCGATCGTTCTCGCACAGCCCATTACCATCGCGAACCATCCTTGCCTTATCGGAATTATAGCAAGCCGGCCGTACTCCAAGGTGCATGCCTAAAAGTATTCCCGTAAAAGCATTCATGCATAGCACAGCAACATAGTGCCTCATCGTTACAATACCTTTTAAGCACAGTCAAGTGTGTAAGCGGAAGTGTCTCAGACGACAGGTGCGCGGTTCGATCGTTATTGTAGCTGCCAAGACTTTTTTGAATGGCTTCTTTCTAACCCATTAAGGACAGAGCCCTTAAAATTGATGTAAGATGTTGAAATTTTTAGCACATGTTAGTTTTGTACAGTTAAATACAAATAAACAATTTTTCAAAATGTTGGCAGGGGGCGTCAATATAGCCTGTGACGTATACGTCACATTGGTCCTCATATCCACATAGTGCATGCATACGTGAAGATAATTTTATGTGTTTGAGTACTACTGTGTACAAAGAATACCCGGAATTTGTTTATAATTAAAAAATCTTTATTTATTCTTCCAAATCAATTTCATCGCCTTCAAAGTAGTCCCCCCCCGATGCAATGCACTTATGCCAACGGACTTTCCAATCTTCGAAGCATGCCAAATAGTCACCTTCCGGTATGGCCTTCAATGCGCGCGCCGATTCACGTTGAATCTCTTCAATCGATTCAAAACGGTGTCCTCGAAGTGGTCTTTTGAGTTTGGAGAATAGCCAGAAGTCACAAGGAGCTAAATCAGGCGAATACGGTGGCTGTGGAACGATATGAGTTGGCGAAATGCTCACGAAGAACCAATGCCGTGTGAGATGGTGCATTATCGTGATGCAAAAACCAAGAGTTGTCTCTCCATAAATCCGGCCTCTTTTTGCGAATAGCTTCACGCAAACGACGCATAACGCTCAAGTAATATTCCTTGTTGACAGTTTGGCCCGGCGGAAGGAACTCATAATGCACAACACCACGATAATCGAAGAAAACTGTCAACATGACCTTGATTTTTGAGCGACTTTGGCGCGGGTGTTTCGGCCTTGCCTCACCTTTGGCACGATATTCGCTCGATTGGTCGGCTGTTTCCGTGTCGTAAGCATAGATCCAAGTCTCATCTCCAGTAATAATGCGTTTCATAACCGATTGATAATCAGAAAGCATTGTTTCACACACATCAACACGACGCTTTTTTTTCGAAGAAATTCAAATTTTTTGGGACCAATCGAGATTTGACGCGTTTGAGGCACAAAATGTCCTTTCAAATTGTGTTGGCCGATCCATTTGATATTCCAACAATAGAAGCAATGTCTCTGCATGTCAGCCGACGATTTTCCATCACCATTTCCTTCACTTGCTTGACGTGTTGCTTATCAGTTGATGTGCGTGGTCCGCCTGGCCGCTCTTCGTCTTCAACGCGTACTCTGCTTTCTTTGAACATTTTATACCAATCAAATGTTGTTGTTTTTGATAGAGCATGGTCTCCGTAGGCCTTCTGCAACATTCTCAACGTTTCCGCAGCGGTTATTCCGTTCAGGAAACAAAATCTGATCGCACTTCTTTGTTGGATAATTTCAGACATTATAAAAATCGCCGAATTCACTTTTTGCGTCTCACAAAACCAAGCGTAACTCAACACTAATGAGTATTTTGACGTATAATTTGACATGTGAGCCTCTAACAGTTGTACCAACCTAAAAAAAAAATAATTCGGCGAAAATATTTAACCGCGTAGTTTAAATGGGAAAATTCCGGGTATTCTTTGTACACAGTAGTGTATACGAATTTTTTGGTTTTTATTTTCCTTTTTGATGTACTTATCATACATTTTTTCATTATTTCAAATAGAAGGGACATCTGGCGTATAAAAAATAAACTTTACATATTACACAATAAAATTAGTAAAATTAAAAATTAAGTACAAAAATGATAGTGTTTGAAGCATTTAGCACACAAGCCCATATTACATTTTCCGCACACAGTTATTCACACCGTTGTGCAATTCTGACCTCATCGTCGACGTTTGCTATTTGCAATCACCTCCACAAAGTGATTGATGCCATCGTACCTTTGCATCGTGCATTCATCTTCACTCTTTGGCTTTCGATAACCTTCAGGCGGCTTTCTAACGCCACGACTAGCCCAGTAGTGGCTTGATGAAAATCAGGTTGGTAAGAATTTTGGATTGTAACGACAAAATTTAAATAATTTGTCGTAAGGTCCTAGGTGGGAAGAAATTTCGAAATACGTCCAGTAGGGTGGAACCAATGTTTGTAAATAAAGACCACCACAATTTCTTTCTAATAAAACGATCTGTACCGCCCATTTAAACATTAAACATCGCTACCGCATGTGGTCGGGGAACGTCGATTACACTGAGCAACAGCCAAAATTTTTCCGAGTTCTAGTAAACCTTTTCTAAAGGATTTTTGGACGCTGATTACAACTGCGTACTTGGTTTTTTAATTGTTTGAGCGGTTTGGAAGTTACTGGTGGTTTTTGCTAGGAGGTGTTTTTCACGATTTTTCATCTTTGAATTTGTTTGCATTTATAATATGTTGAAAAACACGATAATTTTTTTATGACACAATAACGAATCCTCAAGCTATAATTTTGACCATAGTCGATTTCGATTGGTCAAGGGTTAACACGGCTATGGCTCTTCAAAGTTCGATTTTCGCGAATTTTTTATAAAAATTCAATTAAATTCGGGGTTGCAATTTTCAATTAGGAGTTAGTGTGTAATGTATAGTGGAAGGCTGTAACTTAAACTTATAGAACATAATTTTTTTATCGCATGTGCCATTCTCGGCCTATACTCATTAGAGTGTAAATGCGACTTCACCTTCTGAACACGTGTTTGTATTGAAATCTTCTAAAGCTCTTCGCGTCATTGACGAAAGTATCTAAAGTATTTTCGCAAGCGTCAATATTTGTCTTTTCAAGGGCATTAACAAAATTTGAATTGGTTCATTACTGTAGGAGCTATTCTAAAAAGAGTTGCATCACACAAGTAAAAATTTCAACCACACACACTTAGCAAACTACTTGCTGTTTTTCCATATTTCATTGCGACATATTTTTAGGGACAAAAAATTCAAAATTCGAAAGCTGAAAATTTTATGAATTGAGGGCATTTGTTGAATGTGAGCATTTTTATACTGCTGCCTAAAATTGTGCTCCGATATTATAGCTCAAAAGTAAATCCTTGCTTTTGTTGCTGAATTTATGAATGGAGAACTTACATATTTGTACACATTTTCTATTACAAACATCGTATTTTAACAATTTCTTTTTTAATTGAAAGCCCCAACATTCTTCTTTCACTGTGTGGTAATATATATTTTTTCTAAGCAACATTCTTTTGTGTATTCGCAATCTTGCAAAGTAACTGAAAATTTGACTTTGCAAATGAATAACTCTTGCAAATTTGAACCGATTTTAATGTTTTAAATTTTAAATACATAGTTAGAGTATTGCTAATCTATGTTAAAAAAATGGCATTTAAGACTTCAGGTTTGTAGGAGCTGCATGCATGTAATGGTCAAAAAACATGTAAAACGCCCTCCAAGGAAAACCATCAATATTTCCTAAGCCGCTCAAACAATCAAAAAACTAAGTACGCAGTTGTGATCAGGGTCCAAAAATCCTTTAGAAAAGTATGGTTTGATTTCAGAAAAAAAAAAAAAATGTCGATTTTGTTGCTCTGTGTTATTCGCCGATGTTCTCGTGAGTATCGACCGACTTTCGATACGTGATGTTATCAATAAATGGTTAAAGCTATAGAAAAAACAGCACTTTCCAGTTTTACGCTCTCTATGTAATCACCTTGTTTCTTTTTTAGTGCCTTTTTGTCAGGAAAAGGGCAAGATTTCGGTATCATAAAGTATCTCTTATTATACCAGTGCCATGGTAGCCCCAGTGTTTCAAACCCAGCAAAACTCGAATTGAAGTAAATAAATTATCGAAACTTATGCAATACGGCAACTGTATTTTCTCGTCGTCCAGAGACAACGAATCCAGAAGATCCTTGATTAAAGGATCCTTCAAAGGATTAAAGGACGTTATTGTCATCGATGCCGACAGAAATGTCATCTTCGTTGGAATTGTGTTTCACACATGGCAGTAGTTGCTTCCTGACCAAATTTTCGCTAGTACCTCCGTAGTCTTCTTCGCTCGAATCTTCATCGGACCGCTAAAGTCATCGGGATGTTCTGTATACAATTTTCAAAACCTTCCTCATCACCCTGTAAGCTTACCAAATAATCTAGCATTCCATATGGGGTTTTGAAGTAAAAAGTAATATATGCACTTGCACTGTATTTGGACCAACGTAACGTATACGTCACAGCAATAAAAAACATGATCAAACACGGATAAAATAAAATACGTTGTCATTTTTTTTTGCACTAGTTATCCAGACACTATTCTAAGTAATACTGCTTCAAAATATTTTGTTTACTTGTATACGAAAAAAAAATTTTCAATATACAGTGTAATCTGGATGAAGTGAACCCCCGATGGTACGACTACCCCGATAGAGTGAACATCAAAAATTTTACATTGTACTATAGTACATAGAGTACTATAGAGTGAACAATTCTGAATCTCTTTAGAGTGAACACAATTTAAAATAAATCCAGAATTTCGGGCTGTTGAAGAGAAAAACTCTTAAAAAAGGCGAATATCCGTATGGAAAATGCATTGTACAATTGGTTTGTGTGGCAGCGCCAGAAAATTTTTTCTGTCAGTTAAAAAAAAGCAAAGAAATTTCATGCTGTTATTAATGAAAAGGAAGGCGGTTTTAACGCCAGTTGCGGATGGCTGCCGGATTTAAATCACGATATTCGTATGTTAAAAGTGTGCGGCGAGAAATTGTCTTCAGATAGCCCGGCTGAACCGTTTAAACAAAAGCTCAATAGTACGATGTGTGAGGTACAACTTTATAAAAGCCAAATTTACAACGCGGACGAGAGTGGACTATTTTGGAAGATGCTACCGGAAAGAACTTGTAACTAGTAACCAGTGCAGAAAAAACGGCTACAGGCAGGAAATTAGAAAAAGCCAGAGTTACAATTCTTGCATGCGCAAACGCAACTGGACAAACCACGCCCTTTCAAATCAATCAACATTCCGGTGGACTACCGACAATTAAAAAAATGCATGGATGACAGCAGACATTTTTAAAGAATGGTTTCATAAGTGTTTTGAATTTAAATTAAGAAAGGCAAAATTTCAATTTTTAATAAATTTCTTTATTATCCGCTTCAAAATACTCTCCTCCTGCGTCAATAAATGTTTGCCAACGATTGATCCAATTATCCACACATTTTTTATAGGCCGCCAAATGTATGGCCTTCAGGTCACGCAGCGAATTCTCTTTTATGGCCTCTATGGTCTCAAACCGCGTTCCCCGCAATGGCAATTTGAGTTTGGGAAATAGAAAAAAGTCACACGGGGCCATGTCTGGACTGTATGGTGCTTGGCTGATGACATTGGTCGAATTTTTGGCCAAAAATTCCGAAATAATCAAGGCTGTTTTTGAATGAAATTCAGTTTTTATGGCACCAGCCGAGGAGTGACGCGTTTCATACCCAAAATATCTGTTAAAATGTGTTCGGCTGATCCAAATGAGATGCTCAACAACACAGCAATCTCTCTAATCGATACACAACGATTTTCCAACACGATTTGCTTCGACGATTCGATTTTTTCTTCGGTAACAGACCTTGATGGCCGTCCAGGGATGTCATCGTGCTCTAGGCTCTCGGCCGTCTTTGAACCTTTTATACCATTCGTATGCTCGTGTTTTCGACATACACGCTGCACCATATGCCTTTTGTAACATTTTCAACGAATCGGCACACGAAAGTTCATTTTTAGAACAAAATATTAGGCACGCGCGTTGTTCTAATTTTGTATCCATTATAAAAATCGCCACACAACAATTTTTCGATAAAAATTTACCGATTGGATAAGCACGGCAATTCAAAATTCCCGATATATCTTTTTTGATCATAAGGTATACTCGTAAGTACGTAATGGTGAACAGAAAAACTCAATCTGGATATAGTGAACAATGTGGATTCTATGAACTGGCCTTGCATTCAGGGTTACCGTTGTGCGACTTTAGTTGCATTTTGCAACCTTTTTGACGTTCTGAGACTTCTTGTGCGAATTTTTTTAAACTTCTAATTTTGCAACTTTTTCCATCTTTGTGCGACTTTTTCCCCCTTTTTTGTTAAGTGAAATCCTTCTTCCTCTTTTTATAGTCTTACACCGCAAAATCACACATATTTGCCCTTAAAAAAATCAATTAAGTTTACGACATTCCTCGCAATATGGTAACCTCATTCGATTGATCAGCTCATTATTTAGCATTTAGTTGAACATTTTTGGCATACAGTAGGAAACTTAAAAATGTTTTAAATGGCAGCGCAGGTATTAAATCTAAGTCACAGCATTGCGTGTGCGGAAAGGATTTTTTCAAAATTAGGATTAATGAAAATTAAATTAACCAACAGGTTAATTGTAGGAAGTTGTGAGTCCATGCATCAGCTTTAATTTGCTAGATACTGAAAGATAAGACTGGATGCCAAGTAATGAACTTGTGCGAAAATACAAAGACGAAGTTACAAAAAAATTAAATTTATGATTAATATATTAAAGTGTATACAAACACTTTATTAAAAATATAATGTAAAATAAATACACAAAAGTGTATACAAACACATTTTTAATGAATTATTTCTAAGCTATTTATATCGTTCGAATTGTTAATTCCTTTTTGTTTTTTTTAGTTGTGTTTTGGTTTAATAAAAAAGTGTGCTACTTTTATTTACAAAAACGACATTTTTGTGCGACTTTTTTTTTTTAAACGACCTTTTGTGCGACTTTTTCAAAATCCTCAACGGTAACCCTGCTTGCATTAATTAGTTCACTCCACCCAGATTACACTGTAATTACTTTTTGACTTTTTTATTTTTCGTTATTTTCCTTGTTTTCAAATTACACACAATACTAAACCAACGTAAACTCGGTTTTCACAAAGGAAGCTTGATTGAAACTGAAGCAATTTCGGCCGTTATGCTTATGACGACGTGATGATATAGATTTTATTACATTTTCAGTAGGCAATTTTTATTTCTCTAATTTTTAAACATGGGATATGCTTAATGGGTTAAATTTATTCCTTTTTTTACGACCCGTGAAAACAATATAAATGAAAAATTTATTTGGTTTTTAGATCTCTTAATTAGTAAATTGTTTGGTTTTGGAGACACATATAATTGTTTCCAAGTTTTAAAATCAATCAATCTAGTGGAGCATATGGAGCATAAAAATCGTAATTCTATATTTTATATATTATACAAGGTGCAACCCAAAGTAAACAGGACTTTTATAAAATAAAGAAAACGGATGATTATTTTTGTATAATTCTTTTTATTTATTCAAAATACTCTCCTTCTGCTTCGATACAACGTTTTGCACGGTCCAAAAGCATTTGGAATGAGTGTTTTAGGTCATCGGCCGGCATCGCCTTCAGAATGTTGGTACAAGCCTTTTGGATGTCCTCAACGTCCTTATAATGGTTTCCTTTCATCGGCAAATGCAACTGACCGAATAAGTAGAAGTCACAGGGAGCCATATCAGGCGAATACGGTGAATGATTGATGGTAAAAATGCGATTTTTGGTCAAATAATCGGTCGTAACTAGGGCTCTGTGAGCCGGTGCATTATCATGCAATAAACGCCAACTTCCTTCCTCGCGATATTCTGGCCGAATACGACGAATGCGATGCACCAAACGCTTCAAAACTTCAACATAAAACAAAGCGTTAATTGTTTTTCCCGGTGGAACAAACTCTCGATGAATTATTCCCTTTGAATCGTAGAAACAAATGAGATGAGTTTTGATTTTTGACTTCTCACGGCGGGTTTTTTTCGGATTTGGCTCATCTGGGTGCTTCCATTCGGCACTTTGACGCTTTGTTTCGGGATCATATTGAAAGCACCACGTTTCGTCACCGGTTACGATGTTGAACAAGAAATTGTTCGACGTCTTTTGCGTGCTCAATTCTCTCCGCTTTTTGGTCGTCGGTTAAAGTGTGCGGAATGAAGCGAGAACACACTTTACGGAGACCCAAATGTTCGGTTAAAATGCGATCAATTGATGTTTTGGAGATGTTCAATTCCATTTCCATCAATTCCAATGATGATTTTGGCTGCATTTTGATAAAATCACGCACAGTTTTGATGGCATCGTCAGTAATCACAAATTTCGACTGGCCGACGTGTTCGTCGTCATTCAAGTCTTCACGACCATTCTTGCATCGATTCAACCACTCATTAACACGGCCACGGGATAAACAATCATCACCATAAACTTGCTTTAACAATTTAAACGTTTCGGTAAAAGTTTTACCAAGTTTAAAACAGAACTTAATATTAGCTCTTTGTTCGATCGACATTCTCGTACCAAAGTTAAAAACATACTGTCACATTGAGCGGGATATTTCGGCGTCTACTAGACCAAATGTCATGAAATTTAGACAGTATGTGAATGAAAGATGTACCTTTCCAACGCATGTCCTCACACATAGATGGCGCCACCAGAAACGTCCCTATTGCAGAAGTCCTGTTTACTTTGGGACGCACCTTGTATACAAACATCAATTGATCGCATTTTAACCGAACATTTGGGTCTCCGTAAAGTGTGTTCTCGCTTCATTCCGCACACTTTAACCGACGACCAAAAAGCGCAGAGAATTGAGCACGCAAAAGACATCGTTCGGGAAGCCAGACTTGATCCAAATTTCTTGTTCAACATCGTAACCGGTGACGAAACGTGGTGCTTTCAATATGATCCCGAAACAAAGCGTCAAAGTGCCGAATGGAAGCACCCAGATGAGCCAAATCCGAAAAAAACCCGCCGTGAGAAGTCAAAAATCAAAACTCATCTCATTTGTTTCTACGATTCAAAGGGAATAATTCATCGAGAGTTTGTTCCACCGGGAAAAACAATTAACGCTTTGTTTTATGTTGAAGTTTTGAAGCGTTTGGTGCATCGCATTCGTCGTATTCGGCCAGAATATCGCGAGGAAGGAAGTTGGCGTTTATTGCATGATAATGCACCGGCTCACAGAGCCCTAGTTACGACCGATTATTTGACCAAAAATCGCATTTTTACCATCAATCATTCACCGTATTCGCCTGATATGGCTCCCTGTGACTTCTACTTATTCGGTCAGTTGCATTTGCCGATGAAAGGAAACCGTTATAAGGACGTTGAGGACATCCAAAAGGCTTGTACCAACATTCTGAAGGCGATGCCGGCCGATGACCTAAAACACTCATTCCAAATGCTTTTGGACCGTGCAAAACGTTGTATCGAAGCAGAAGGAGAGTATTTTGAATAAATAAAAAGAATTATACAAAAATAATCATCCGTTTTCTTTATTTTATAAAAGTCCTGTTTACTTTGGGTTGCACCTTGTAGAAGAAGATATAAAAACAAGTGTGACGTTTTTGAGCCACAATCAGGCAAAAACCACTGAACCGATTTAGATAAAATAAGCACCAAACAATATTTTATGTGGGAGAATGGTACATAGGCTATATGAGAATGACCACGCCCCCTTCTTACGCCCACTATGGTAACAAAACTCATCTATGGTATGCTTTTGTAAAGCAATATGGGTGTCAAACGATTCAGCGTATCATTGCGGCAAACATAGGCTATAATATAATCGGCCACGCCCACTTTCCGCGCCCACTTAACTAACACAACAAAGCTAAACTATATGTTTGTAAATAAATGTTGATGTAAAATGATTCTGTGCTTCATAGGGGTAAACAGAGGCTATATAAGATTGACCATGCCCACCTGATACGTCTTCCTGCAATGCCCATTATGATGATAGAAAATAACTGTGGTATATTTGTGCAAAACAATATGGATATCAAACGATTTTGCGAGTCATTGCAGTAAATATCTATAATTATATACATATGTATATATATAAATATATATATATATACATATGTAGGCAGCCGCCGTGGCTCAGTTGGTTAGTGCGTTGGACCGCGAGTCGCAGGCAGCAACCTCAGGTTCAAATACTGTCTGTAATAACACCTAAAAAAAATAACGGGAAAACTCGTTTTCTCTTTCGGTGGCTGTCCTCTCAGCTGGAAATGGCAAACCTCTGAAAGTAAAAATTGCTTATGAAAAGGCTCCCAACCTGCCGTTCGGAACCGGCATAAAACTGTAGGTCCCTTCCACCCGCGTACAAATTCACACGCACAACACGGGTAGTTGCGGGAAGCTAGGCCTTAGTCTCGCGTAAGCGGGCTGTCGTGCCAGTCAATTATTATTATTATTATATACATATGTATAAAAATGAATGTATGTGTGTTTGTTTGTTTGTTGGCACTAAAACTAAAAAATTAGACAGTCAATTAAGCTGAATTTTTCACCGAATGTTCGGCTTGACTATATTTCGGTAAACCACATAGTACGAATACGAACCGATAGGTGGGCGTGGCAGCTCCCATACAACATACATTTTTCTTATGGAATATCTTCGGAATGAGAAGTCGAACAGCATTAAAATTTGGTGCGGGGCCACCGTTTAGGTGTATAATTTCACTGGTAAAACTTTGTGAGCGTTGGATAAGGGGCGTGGCACTTTTCAAGCAACACAAATGTTTTGAATAATTTTGGAACTATAAATCACACATCAAAGAGATTTGGCACACATTTACGATTTACACGAGCCCTTCGGCAGGGGAATGGGGTGGGTATTGGACGAGGGGGCCTGGCACCGCCTATAGAACCCAAGTTTTTGATGTGGAATAGCTTCGGAATAATAAGTCTGAAAGCTTTGAAATTTTGTATACCATCGTACCATAGATGTGTCATTCTACTTGATGGGCTTGGGACAAGGGGCGTGGCAAATATTTGGGACTAAAATTTTCTACGTAACTTTGGAACTCGCATATTAATGAAACCGGGTCACACCCTTCGACTGGAAGAATGGGTTGGGCATTACATAAAAGAAGCGTGGCATCGCCCCTACAGTGCAGTATGAAGAAATTTGATTTATTGGGTCCATTGACTTTAAACTTGCGTGCAAAGCCGCAGGGCCCTACTAGTATTCTAATAATAACAAAAACTTGACCAAATTGTAAAAGAAGGGCCAAAAACAAAATGTGTTAGAATTCACCTCAGAAAAAGTTTGCGTACAAGATAAGGTTATGTAGCAAAAATTTAATTTGAACTAAATTTTGTCCAAAAATTAATAACTTTTTGGATATGCTTCTCATATTGGAACTCCCGGCAGAAGTTTCGGCATAAATGCTTTTAAATTACGTGTTTTTTCAGCGCTTCTTTTGTTATATCCTTGAATTGTTATATTTGTTTACTATATCTTTGAAGATGGAGTGTTGTTGGGCTCAGGGTTCAAGTCAACCCCTTATATAATTAATTAAATGCACGTTAGGTGACTAAGGAGGAACTTTTTCATCTTTTTTGAGTCAGTTAATAGCAAAGATAGCTTCACATCGTATGCATTACGCCCTAAGGCCATCGTAAAGTTGAAAAGAAATGTTGGAATCTGATCCAAAGTTTTGGAACCTTGGCTTACATAAGCTTTTATATTATGTAAATAACCCCTCGAAACCATTTCTGATGAAAAAAAACACAGCCTGCTTACTCCTTTACTAGACATGCAGCCCCATACCATACCCCCTCAAATGCTATGCTTTACTGTTAATGTCAGATTTTTGTTATTAATTGAATCATCTTCAAATTAGTTGATGCATTTTAATGCCAAATATGCCAAACCATTATCAGAGAATAAGAAATCTTCCTACTCCATAGATAATAGAGAGCTGCATCGGATTACTTTTTACTGCACATGAGAAGTTTGTTGTCGGATACGTATGCTTCACTTACTCGATCGCCGTCGAGTATATATACTGCTCTTACTCGCTCTCTCGCTCACGCGTAGAGAAGAGAAGAGAAGCACAGAATTTCGGATCAGTGCTGCCGAACGTACTACTATAGTAGTATTTTACTACTATTTGATCATCTGTACTACCGTATTACCCACAGGCCGATTATACTACTATTTTCTGAAATATAAGTTTTAGCAATATAATTTTCATATTTTAAGTAAGGCTATTTGAAAAGAATATACAAATATGTTACCAAACAGAACATTGCCAAAGCACAAAATTTAAACCAACGTTGCCGTTTTTTATTTCTTACAAATGTGTTTCCATATGCTCCACTTTTTGCTGAATTTTTTGCAATCAAACAAATGAGCTCGTCGTAGAGTTACCGTTTTGCTACTAAAGTTACAATTGCGCCTTTTTCATGTTGCCAAATGCTGTTCGTACAATACTTCACAGTATTGTAATTATATGATATAAGCTTTTGATTAAGTGTTAAACTTTGAAAACACCGCAACGAATGCGATACCCAAAAAAGAAAATCGTGAAATAATAGAGTAATGTTACTGTATTTAAATACAAAATCACTTAATATTATTGCATATTCTTGTAAGAATCTTTTAAAATTTGATAAAGACAATAAAGTGGTCACTGAGACGTAGACGAGTCAGAAAACTTAAACATGTAAAAAACATGTAATTCGTAATCATTGGAATATCCTGATACAAGTGTATAAAATCGTTCGATTTCTCTTGGGCTTGGCATTTTTATTTGACCAGCGTAAATTGGGGCCAAATCCCGTTGGATTGTTAATCAAACGAAACTAATTATTGAATTTAAAAAATCAATTTAAAGTTTGCTCAAAATTATCCCATTCCATTTCAAGTTTGTTTGCTTGAAGTGCTAAAAGTAAAATTCGAACGATATTTGATATTAACAAATTTAAGTAATTAAGTATTTTAACCAAGCTTTATAAACTTTTTCCATTGAAGTCCATCAAAAAAGAAGTATTAGCATTAATAAGTATTATTAAATCTGTGATCAAAAACGATAATCGCTTAGGTCGACTTAAGACATCATTGAGTTAAGGGGGTCGTCTACGTAGCGGCCTGATTTTCGAGCCTGTTTTTCAAGATTTATTACGAAGGAACGAAAAAAGATATTCACAAACTTTTTGTTTTTTGTTTATTTAATCGTAATCTTTCAAGTGGCAAGGTCATTAATATTATATTTCTATATATTCGAGTGCAGGATGACCTTGAACGTGCCCTCCTCAGAATTTTGATATCAATTTCCCTGCACGATTTTGGGCCAACCACGTAACCTACAACAAAAAAATGAAACTAATCTATAATTGATATTACATCAGCTATGTTTAGACACGAGCTTTTTGTAAAAATCGAAAATCTCTCGAAATGGTGGACATTTTTGAAAGAAAAGTTATTTTTCCCTGTTTTTTCAAATGTTTATTGCCTGTTATAATAATAAAAAAAACAATATTTTGTCAAAAGCTCGTGTCTAACCAGTGGCGGCTTAAGGTGCTCGGGGGCCCGGGGCGGCGACGGCTGAAGGGGGCCCCATAAAACGGTGCAGCACAAGTTTGCGTACAAAACTAATAAGGGGAATTTCCTGGCTTTTTTTTGAAAATTTGTATTCCATTGAACAGTAAACGGACTTTTATTTTTAAGCGACGAGACAAATTATTTTTAAACGTATATGTGCTTGAAATTTTATAGAAAGCAATAAAATCCCAGAGAAAAAAATGAAAAATGGATAACACTTTCGTGAAATTAGGAAAACTTTTGGGGGAGCAAATTCGTCATTTCCAAATGCCATCTTAAATCTCGAAAAAAAACAGAAAATCTTGCTTCGTTACTACGATCTGGCCATTTTTTTAAGCTACCCGAGGAGGAGGATTCGATTGTCGACAAAAAATGGGCCAATCGCGTGCACCTAAAAATAAAAGTTTTTTCTAGACTAACTTTGGCCGCTGAACACGAAACTGAAAACAAAAAAATTTTTGAAGAAGCGTTTTCGAAAAATCTTCGAAAAACGATTTTTTTCCTGTTGTTTCAGTTATGAGCACATATCTCCTAAAAGAATTATCCGATTAACCCATTAATGCCCACAGTTACATATACGTAACGGCAGCAACGATAATTTAAAATGTTATTTACAGGTTGCATGTACATGCCTATTCATGTTTATACCTCATATGACATTGAAAATAGTTTAGCGAATGCTGTAAAATTCAAATTAGGTCAGTAACTCTTTTATTTTCGTCGCGAGCACAAGTTTTGTAATGAGGTATATTTCAAATTAGTAAAAATTGCGATATGGCGACACGCAAACTGTAAGAAAAATTTATATCAATTTAGTGAAAGTATTTTGTGAGAAACTTTTTGTGAAAAGTGGTTATTAAATATTTACAGTTTTATTAAAAAATGTTTAAATAAACTTTAATGTCCCGGGGGCTTTTCTGAGCAGCCTGCAATTGCACTGTTACGTATATGTAACTGTGGGCCATTCTCAGTACTTTTGTGTTTTTTGTTTAAGTTACACATACGTAACAGTGGGCTATTCTCAGTACTTTTTTAACGTAAGTTCAAATATAAATGTAAGATTTTTGTATGCTGAGATACGGATATTTGACACTGGATGAGGCCACCATATATTTGCAAGAGATTGCAAGTAATGAGGAAGAAGATAATGCAGTGGAATAGTTGACAATTAAGCCGCCTAGTGGCCATATTTTGGGATCTGAAGAGGATTCTGTGGAAGAAGATGACGGTGGAGTGACAACAAATTTGCCGAGAACACAATTAATGCAACCGTGTGAAGTTATTGTGCGGCAATTGACAACAAAGGTTGAAATCGACGACGACGAAAACATCGTACTACAGCAAGCTCTTGAAGACGTGATAAATAATTCCTTCGCAAACTTAAATACAGATCTTATAGAGTCACCAAGTACTACATCATCAACGTCTTTTGGGTCGCCATCTTGTAGAGGAGCCATTTCACTGCCTATGTTTTATAAACCTTCAGAAGACGAGCCATTGGAGCCTAGTGATGAACTTTCGTCGGCTTCTACTTTACATGGAAAACTTCCAATCACTAAAATTGGGAAATATTCCCGAATAGAACGCAAAAAAATCATGGTACCATTACAAAATTCGGTACTGCAATATAATCGGCATGTGGGGGGAACCGACAGAATGGACCAAAATGTAAACGCATACAGGATTAGTGCTCGTGGAAAGAAGTGGTGGTTTTCCATTTTTTCAAAGCTCATTGACGTGTCGATGCAAAATACGTGGATCTTGCATCGTAAAGGAGGAAGCAGTATGACGCAACTTGATTTCCGCAGAGCCATTGCCAACTCTTGGCACAATAAGACCACCTCAGAGCATTTTTCATCGAACAACTGCGGCTGAGACCGACTTCTCAAGCCGCTATGACTGCATTGGGCATTTTATTGTAGAAACAATAGATAAAAAAAGGCGCCGCTGCGCTGGAATGAACTGCAAATCGCATCCCACTTCTATGTGCAAAAAGTGTAATGTTGGTTTGTGCATCAAATGCTTCGAAAAGTACCATTATGCTACAATTCCATAATTTATTGTATCAACCACATATGTGTTTCATTCACCTTTACATTCACAGTTCAATGTATACAAAGTTTTCATGTATTTTTAAGTACTAAGCTGTAACATTGTCATTAAAAATAAATAAAATTTGTTCCACCAAAAAGTACTGGAAATAGCCCACTGTTACATATATGTAACGGCTTCCACAGACCAAACCATACAAGGTACCAAAATTTTGTTTTCTTATTTATGTTCCTGTGCATCATAAAGCATACGTCTCTAAATTTCAAGCCCCTAGCACTGCTAGATCGCTGTGGGCATTAATGGGTTAACACGAGCTGTCCGTCGTTCAGAAGATAATACCTTAGTGGCTTTTTAGTGATATATAGATTGTCCAAATCAGATGAGATTTGGGGAAGTTACTGACGGTGAAAGTTGTAACAATGTGAATTTTTCGACCAATTTAAAAAATCATAAATTTTCGAATATTTTTTTAAAGAAAAAATAAATTATCTTCTCTGGTTTTAAAATCTAAAATGAAATATATACTATTTTAGCAAATATTAAGCCTAACATCAATAGAATTGAAAGAAAAATGATAAAGTTATGATGCAGTGAGTGAAAACACCAACTTTACATTTATTACACCGTGCGAAAAAAATTTTTTTTTTGCCGAGACCCATCCAAATTTTGATATGGACGCGAAACTAGAGATAATTTATAGTACTCTGGCATAGTCAGTATTAAATTCTCTGACCCAAAAGTCCTTTTTAAAGGACTTTAACATTTTAAGGAGATACACATTTCAATATTAAATATATGCGGTAGTTCAATGATGAAGATATGGGTATCAAATGAAAGAGGGAAATTGTCTCCATTTAACTAAATTTTCTATTTTGAACTTTCAGGACCAAAATATGTCAGGTATGGAAAGCATACATGTTTTGGATTTCAGTCTGTAGATTCATACATCTAAATTTTATTCTATTTCAAGTTCTCAAGAAAGTTACCCCTTAGAAAACACTTTTATTTTTAGGTATATTTTTCGTGTCGAGTAGAAATCTTCAGAAATGTACAGAAATATTTTATAAAACCCAGTAGCAGTGACTTTATAAAAAAAGTCCTGAAAAAACATATTTCCCCTACATAACAGCATGTAAGAAGCCCATATTTAGCTTACTTACAAGGAGCATAGAATTGCCTTCGAAAACCGGATTTCCGGGACATGTGTTTTTATCCAACCAATAATTATAATAATAATAATAATAACTGTAAATTTGTTTGACTTCTACAAAGTTTAATGAGGTTAAGTAATTGTGTAATTTACACAAGTTTACAAGCAAACTCTAAGATTGCGATATTTAATTTTTAACTTAGAATTTTGTATTTGCATATTTTGCACAAAATTTTAAGTTAAAAATAGCAATCTTCGAGGGAAACTTTTTTGAAAATTTGAAAACAATTGTTATTGTTCTTGCTTTTATTGAACTGAATTTGTTATTGCCATTTCAAAGTCAATTGTCGATACTGTGTCTCTTTCAATTGATAAAAGTGACAAACGACTTAGTCTTTCATCAACCATTGTGGAGCGCAAATAGTTTTTTACAAGTTTCAGTTTTAAAAACTTGAAATTTTTATATAGTTACAAGCTTCTCTCGGGGGCCCCCTGCAGCCCGGGGCCCGGGGCGGTCCGCCCCTCCGCCCCCCTCTTAAGCCGCTACTGTGTCTAACCATAGCCACATGTTTTCTTAAAATCGTGCAAGTAAGTTAGAAAAAAACGACTTTCGGGAAAACGCGTTTAAAGTTCACAGGGAGCGTGCGGAAACACCGTGAGCGAGCGTGCTCAATGCTCTACAGCTCAATAACCGTGAAGAGTTTACCCAAATCCTTTGGAAATAACATTCCTCACGTCTTCCAAATGAAAATTATGTAAAAATGATTTTTGTGATTTTTTAAAACTTTGTACGTAGACGACCCCCTTAATGGTGCTTGGAAAGTATAAATCCAAAAAATGTATCTCCCACCCTAGTTCCCCTTATTGAAAGATTCTCACTTTTAATTGAAGAACAGAATGTTGAAGCTCTAGAAGCGGAATGGAGGGCATTGCTAAATTTGGAACTTGGGTCAAGTTTCAAAAAGAAAAGTTATTAATGAATTTATTACCATGTTTATACGACGGTCCCAGTCGATTCGCATTCACTCGATACGCTTTCGAGCCAGGTGTTTATACATACATTGATTTCAGAAGCGAATTGACTGCAGAAGGTTTAAAAAGTATGCTTTTAATTTCCGTTTTCTATTTTTTGACGTCTGAATGAAAATTAGCTGTTAGTGTTGCTTGTTTTTTAGTTGAAAATGCTAAAAAAACTGAATGTACATCACCTGTATTGAGTCGACGCGTATTGACTGAGAGCGACTTGAGCTGTCGTATAAACGGGGTATATGTTTCCACTCCTTCGGCAGTTTATTGGTACTGTAATTGCGTTTCCGCATAGTAGTCCGAAGTATATTAAATTAAAGATTAGAAAAGAAACTGTTTACTAAACGCTACTCTCCACTCGATTTAACTTCGAAAAGTTTATTAGGGGAAAATTTTGCGGAAAAATGGGAGCCACCAAAAAAATTACTATTAGTATATAATTAAAACATATAAAATTGGTTTATATCCTTTTTTTAACTGAATTACATTGTTTCTTTCACTTTTGTATAAATAAAATTGTTAATGTGTTTTGAAACTTACGAGTAGTATCCGATTTAGTAGTTGATGAATCCTTTCGATTTTTTACACTGTTAAGAAAATATGCATGTGTACTACTCAAAGTCGATAAATACTACCCAAAAATTCTAATTCATACTACTGAAGAAAAATTGACAGCACTGTTTCGGATAACAACGAGAAGGAAGCCGCGAAAAAGCGGAAGCCGAAAAATCGGAACATGAAAAAATAGGAACATGTAAAAAGAGGAACATAATAGCAAAACTTCCGCGAGTATGAGGTACCTTCCTACGGAAGCTCGAGAATTTGTTCAGCTTCAAGGTCAACGGCAGACCAGATATTGCTGCTGCTAATGGCGTTGTGGTTGGACTTAGAATGTTTTTGCTATGTTTATGCAGTTACTGCATTGCAGTAAATTGATTTAAAATCTTAAAATATAGTTATATTATTTATTATAGTTATATTATTAATTTTTCAATACTTATTATAATTAAATATTTTTAAATCTATATAACTGAAAATTAAAATATTTATTTATAAGTTATTTTATTTATTTATCCATTTATCATCCTGTAATCAAAATTCGAGCGATTACGCGTGGAAGCTGAAATCAAAGAATGTTGTTAATGTGGGAAGGGAAAGGTTTTTTATAAATTAATATTTACAATAACATATATTTGTTCATATTATTCGTTATAAATAACTAAACAAATATAAAATACAAAAAATTATGCTTCGTGCAATGCGCGCAATGCTTTGCAACATTCCTTTGAAGCACATTCAACTCAAACTTCACAAAGTATTTGCGGTACCTCATGCAGTTTCAAATCTTCCGACATACTCGACACCTTCCGCGAGCATTTGCGCTTCCTCATGCAGTTCAAACCTTCCGACATACTCGACAGCTTCCGCGAGTAATTGCGTAGCAACGAGAAGGAAGTCTGCTAGCGTCGATTCGCAACGAGAAGCTGCTCGCTCAGCGTCGAGTAACAACGTGCAGTTACTCGACAATTTAGAGGTACCGAAAAATGAGTACCTTTTTTTCGGCTTCTCTTCGGATACGTGTTCCGTTTTTAAAACTGCACGTGAAGGCATCGAGTATAAATGGATTTATGCAGCTCTCTAATAGATAACAACACTTAGTCCCGGAAATTCGGTTTCTAGACTCTTTGATGGACTCTTTGTGCTCCTTGTAAGTAAGCTAAATATGGGCTTCTTACATGCTGTAGGGGAAGTATGTCTTTTTCATGACTTTTCTTATAAAGACACTGCTACTGGGTTTTATAAAATATTTCTGTACATTTCTGAAGATATCGGATGTAACTAGCCTAAGATTATGATGCACTGATCGCAAAACAATCTAATCCTATTGCTTGGGTAGCTTAAGAAAATGGCCAGATCGTAACAAAGAAGCGAACAGAAAAATTTATGTTTTTTTCGAAATTTAAGATGGCTTTTCGAAATGACGAATGTGCTCTTCCAAAAGTTTCTCTAATTTAAGGAATTTTTTTTTCATTTTGGGAAAGATTTAGTAAGCTTATCCTTTTATCCATTTTTATTTTTTTTCGCTTGGGTTCTATTGCTTTCTTTATAATTTCAAGCCGTTTACAAGTCCGTTTACTGCTCAATGGAATACAAATTTCCAAATAAAAAAAGCATAACTGGAAAGTTCCGATATTAGTTTTGTACGCAAACATATTCTGCACCGTTTTGTGAGTATATTGTCCATAAATACGAATATATGGAAAATTATTGTTTTAATGCAGCTAAAAAACAACAAAAGTACAGTTATCCACAGTGAATAATGTGGATAAGTTTTGATAAACAGAGAAACCATTTTTGAGGTCAAAATTGATGATAACATAATTTTTACTAGCCTGTACGCAAACTTTTTCTGACTAGTGTAAATGTAAGTATGTTGCAGAAAAGAATATCAGCAAGCAAGAAAAGAAATTCCAAATTAATTCAATCCGGCAAAATTTCTGGATGAGCACATGCAGCTGTGTGCGTAAAATAGCTTTGCGGAAAAAAGCTGTAATTCAGAGCTTGAAATTTTCGTGCCGTTTTCGTCGTATGAGAGTGGACATCTACGTGGGCAGTCCGATAAGTACTTAGCCCACCGCCCGATGGTGCCACTGTCGTGAGTACATACTCGTAGACGGCTACTGTCAAAATTTCAGCCATATTGGATTTGTAGTTTTGTTTTGACCGCGTGTGGAAACGAACGTGTCCGCGGATTTTAGAAAAATGGACAAAGAGCAATATTGGTCGGTGATTCGACCGAAGTTGGAGCATCGCTGGGTCAAGTGTATCGAGTTGAAAGGAGACTACGTTGAGAAATAAATCGCCACTTTTCCAAAATTTTCGTTTTTCTTTTGTAGGCTAAGTACTTATCGGACCACCCACGTACTTCCCTGCAAGAACACTGTGGGTAAAATTATTAATCATTCCACCAGAATTCCCATCAGTTTCTGAAGAGCCGTGTGAAAATTCTGATAGAAACTCACGTATACGTGTGATTCTGCATCACCTTTCAACACAGGAGTTTTGGTATCTGGCACAGATATACAGCTGTCTAGCTCGCACCTACTATGGCAAAAGATTCAATGGGCAGCTGCTCGCTCACAGCTTCTATCATTGTGGTTTGAATTCCTTGTGATTATCAATCTGTCTCGCTCACTCACATCAGCCTTCAACAGAGTTTCTGTCAGTCCTGATTAATCAGATGATTAATCAGCCCTGATAGAAACTTCATTGATTTCTGATATCAGGGCTGGTGTATACACCTATAACCACTGATTAAAAGTAATTTTTCGTTGTTTAATTTTTTAATTTTACTATATAATAGTAATTCATTTATTTGCACACAATGGAATTGAAATAAATTAAACCAAAATAAATAAAAATTGTTAGTTTGATTATTAATTAAATAATTTAAATCATAGAAAAAAAACGGAAATTAATTGTTACTTTGCCTGCAAGCGTTTTCTTCATTACGATGCTGATGTCTCCATCTCCAGTTGAACCTTTGATTTTGAGCAAGTTCGTAGTCTGAAATAGGGGACTCTTTCACGAAAGAAATTCTGTGCTCCTTGTTATCATTTAGTTATGAATTTTGATATTTTCACATGATTTAATTTCGAGACATTGGATTCGTAAATCCTTTTCTGTCTGCTCAAGCAATTTTGCAATGTTCTTTTTTTCATTTTATTAACTTTATTCACTAAACGCAAATGCTTATCTTTATTTTGCTTTTATTTTTCAATTTTTCGCCTTTTTCTTTCCTTTTTTCCTCTTTTTAGTTTTCAGCGTCCGTCCGCAAGCTCGCAAATTTCACCAAACTTCACGAGTTTTGTGCGCTATGTGCACGAGCACCTGTTAAGTTCAGGAGCCGATGTATACATTAGCTAGCAGGGTTCCCTGCAAGACAGGACTGATGGAAACTCCAACACACCCATAAAAATTCTCGCTGATACTAACACATTTACATATTCCCTTTGAATTAAAAAAATTCTGAATAAAAAAAAAATGTCTTCTGCTATTAATCCAATGATAATAAAAGAGATAGTTCGATTACATTTCTTACAAACGTGAAGTTATGTATGAGAGAACGAGATAGCTAATGTATGGCTCGTGAACTTGACAGGTGAAAGGACAGAAAAAATGCGAAAAATGGAAAAATAAAAGCAAAAGCAAAATAAAGATAAGTATTTGCGTTTAGTGAATAAAGTTAATAAAATGAAAAAACGAACATTGCAAACTGCTTGAACAGACAGAAAGAAAATTAATAAGAAATTTCGGGAATCTGCTCAAGCAATGGAACGTGCGGAAAAATCATGAGAAAATAACCAAAATTCTTAACTATATGTTAAACCCTTCTTTAACCATTTTTTAGATCACACAAACTCAAAGGTACAGCGGAAGATCGAGATGAAGAAAATGTTTGCAGACAAAGTTTGGAATTGTTCAACTGAGATGTTTAAAATTAATTTCAGTTTTTTAGATTAATTAATTAATATTTAAATTAACAATTTTAGTTAAATTCACTCCAAAATTGTGTAAAAAGAAATTAATTACTATTATATATATTAGTAAATTTAAGCAATTAAAGAACAAACAGTGACAAACAGTTAATCAGCGCTGATAGATTTGTACACCAGTCCTAATATCAGTAGTCAATCAGGGCTGATTAATCATCTGATTAATCAGGACTGACAGAAACTCTGTTGAAGGCTGGTGTGAGTGAGCTAGACAGCTTGATAACACCGTGAGACAAAAATCAAAAAATTTCAAAACACACGAAAAAATCTATATACTCGCCAAACTAGGGGCCAAATGTAGTAAAACTGCGTTTTTAGTTTTTCTCTCTGACGTCAGGATTTTTTTTTAAAGGACTTTGAAATTTCAAGGACATGTTCATTTCAAAAAATTATTTTACAAATTGAGGGCATTGCAGAATAACAATATGGGTATCAAATGAAAGAGAAAAATCCTTAGAATCTTAGAAAGTTTAATGTTTTGGTGCAAACGGACGAAGAGGTATTGAAAATGTCCTTTTAAAACTTTATCCTTGAATATCCTTGCAAATTTCCAATAATTTTTTTTTTTTTTAATATATCTTAAGGACTACTATGTACGCTACTACATCCTTGAATTTCGTCCTTCTAACTTTTTTAGTTTAAGATATACAAAATTTAATACTTCTCTCTATAAAACAAAGATATGTATATTGCACCGTACGACAAACATAAAATCAGGGACCGTAACAGTTATAAGTTTTATTATAAAAATCAATGTTTAACAGTTATTTTTTGATTTTTATTTTATGACTCAACAAATAACAGTTATTTAGTATTTATATTTTAAAAATTCTTTAATAACAATTATTTTTGATTTTTTTCTTATTAGTCCATAAGTAACAGTTTTCTTTCGATTTTTATTTTAGTTGACCTATGATAACAGTTATTGGTGACTTTTATTTAAAAAGGTCATAATAAAAATTATTCAGTGACTTTTATTTATAAAAGTCATCAATAAAAATCATTCGGTGACTTTTATTTTTTGTCATCATTAAAAATCATTCAATGACTTTTATTTATAAAAGTCATCAATAAAAATCATTCGATGACTTTTATTTTTTAGGTCATCAATAAAAATCATTCAATGACTTTTATTTATAAAAGTCATCAATAAAAGTCATTAGATGACTTTTATTTATAAAAGTCATCAATAAAAATCATTCAATGACTTTTATTTTTTAAGTCATCAATAAAAGTCATTAAATGACTTTTATTTATAAAAGTCATGAATAAAAATCATTCAATGACTTTTATTATAAAAGTCATCAATAAAAATCACTCAATGACTTTTTTTTATAAAAGTCATCAATATAAATCGTTCAATGACTTTTATTTATAAAAGTCATTAATAAAAATCATTCAATGACTTTTATTTTTTAAGTCGCAACATAAAAGTCATTTTCATTAATCGCAGTACTGGATTCATTAAATATCAAAATGTATATATATTCTTGATCGGCTGAACAAAAACAATAGAACAAACCACATATATATTACGAGAAGGGCCCACGAGATGGGCTTAAAAAAACATCATTTGTATCTCATTTGAAGTGCTTTCACCAATTTTGATGTCAAGCCATCTTTTAAATCATGTTTCCACATACGGAATCTTAACCCATCGTTGGGCCAGTTAAATTTTGATTTTCGAATAATTGTAAAATACGTGTAAAATACGTTTTGATCTAGAATATTTTCAGGAAGTTCAAATTCAATACCCGACAAATTTAGATATTCCAGTAGTGCAATTAATGACTTTTATGTTGCGACTTAAAAAATAAAAGTCATTCAATGATTTTTGTTGATGACTTTTATAAATAAAAGTCATTGAATGATTTTTATTGATGACTTTTATAAATAAAAGTCATTGAGTGATTTTTATTGATGACTTTTATAATAAAAGTCATTGAATGATTTTTATTGATGACTTTTATAAATAAAAGTCATCTAATGACTTTTATTGATGACTTATAAAATAAAAGTCATTGAATGATTTTTATTGATGACTTTTATAAATAAAAGTCATCTAATGACTTTTATTGATGACTTTTATAAATAAAAGTCATTGAATGATTTTTATTGATGACCTAAAAAATAAAAGTCATCGAATGATTTTTATTGATGACTTTTATAAATAAAAGTCATTGAATGATTTTTAATGATGACTTAAAGCAGGTTTCTACCTTGTGCGGCCGAGAAAACATGTTTTTTTTTTAATTTTTGATGGGAAGGTTTTTAAGATAAACACTGGAAACTTTTTTCAGGTGTAGGTATATGTTTATTGTACAAGTAAAAAAAGTTTCAAGATAAAATATGCAAAGGGAGGGGGCCATCGAGCAATGGCGGCAGGAGTTCCTTACTCGCGGAAGTCCTGCCGCTGTTTGAGATGACTTGAAACACAAAAATGAAATTGTTTCTTATTCTGTATCCTTTTGTCTATGGCTGGAACTAGGATTTTAAAGAAAAAATGAAAAATGAAGGATATATGCGATTTTGACTAAAAAACTCAATTTTTACCTACTTTTTTCAATACAAATTTCTATTTTTAATGAGAAAAAATTATTATTTCTTGAAGATCCTAGTTCGTGCCATAGCTAAGACCTTGATAAATGCCTGTTTAAAATTTCGTAGCTATTGCTCAACTCGTGTGGCCTAAATCACTTCCGCAAGGTCAAAAAATGTAGTTTTGAGAAAAACGCGTTCAAAGTTTTGCTTCAGCGGCTCGGCGCGCTCGACACCGCTACCTATTTCGATAAATTGCTTCCGTAATTCGAAAGATTTCAACTTCAAATTTTGGGGGCGTATTCTACAATCATGTATTAATCCAAAAATGCATGAACAAAAAAATAGATTTTTTTGACCGCACAAGGTAGAAACCCCTCTTAAAAAATAAAAGTCACGGAATGATTTTTATTGATGACTTTAATGAATAAAAGTCACTGAATAATTTTTATTATGACTTTTTTAAATAAAAGTCACCAATAACTGTTATCATAGGTCAACTAAAATAAAAATCGAAAGAAAACTGTTACTTATGGACTAATAAGAAAACAATCAAAAATAATTGTTATTAAAGGATTTTTAAAATATTAAAAAAAAATAATTCTTATTTTTTTATATTTCCGTAAAAATTGCATAATAAAAGTTTATTGCCAAATATGATTCTTGACACGAAAAGAAATCTGTTGGTATATTTAATTTATTTGTGTGACTTTTCCTTCATAGTAAACTTTTCAAATATAGTTTTCATAAATAACTGTTATTTCCGGTCCCTGCATAAAATATTTAATTAACTCATATATAAATCGTCGTGCTGCTAAAACTGGAGGTTAAATAGCTAGCTCTGCAATTTCAAAATTGCCTTTGAACCTAAGGATTTCTTTTCACAAGACATTGAAAACTTAAAAATTTAGTTTTCTTCAATAAAACTTCCAAGAGAAGCAAGATGAATGCATGAGAATATGTACTTACTGGGAATACTATTGCTTACAATTTAATAAAAAAAATTAACAAAAGTAATTTAAAACGCATTTAAAATGCATTTTATAATTTATTAATTTTAAAACAAATTGTTTAAGAAAAATGTATGCGTTTACTTTGACGTTTGTGTTTTTGGTAGGTTTCACGGCACAGCGACCAACAACAATAAGTATGGAAAGTATGTGCTTTTCCCCGAAAGCGTTTTTCAATTACCGCTCTCCGTGTTCATCACTAACTTCACCTAGTCATTTTGCAAATGTCAGCCAAATGTAAAATGAATTATTTATAGAATACAATTAAAGTACTTAAACCATTTATCATATGGTCAGTTTGTTATTTTTAAGTGCAAAAATGGTTCTATAAATACGATTTCAGCATCCTTAATGATATTGAAATTATCCATATCCTATAGAGAAATGTATTAAATTTTTTATATCTTAAAGTAATAAAGTTAGAAGGACGAAATTCAAGGATGTAGTAGTGTACGTATTAGTCCTTAAGATATATTTAAAAAAAAAAAATTATTGGAAATTTGCAAGGATATTCAAGGATAAAGTTTTAAAAGGACATTTTCAATACCTCTTCGTCCGTTTGCACCAAAACAAAAATTTGTCTAAGTTTCTAAGGATTTTTCTCTTTCATTTGATACCCATATTGTTCTTTTACAATGCGCTCAATTTTTAAAATAATTTTTTGAAATAAACATATCCTTGAAATTTCAAAGTCCTTTAAAAAAATCCTGACTTCAGAGAGAAAAACTAACAATGCAGTTTTACTACATTTTGCTCCTAGTTTCGCGAGTATATCGATTTTTTCGTGTGTAAAATTTGTTGTCGCACGGTGTAATCACAAGAAATTCAAACCACAATGATGGAAGGTGCGAGCGAACAGCTGCCCATTGAATATTTTGCCATAGTAGGTGCGAGCTAGACAGCTGTATATCTGTGCCAGATACCAAAACTCCTGTGTTGAAAGGTGATGCAAAATCACACGTATACGTGAGTTTCTATCTGAATTTTCACCCGGCTCTTCTAAAACTAATGGGAATTCTGGTGGAAATTTCTATCAGCACTATAGGTTAAATGATTAATCATTTTACCCACAGTGTTCTTGCAGGGTTGATGAGTTATCTGTTGCTGTACTGTGGGTGTCTATCAAGGTTTATAAATAGGGATCGGAACTATATACAAGTGCATATTTTTTTGGAGCTTTCGATTTGAACGGCACCAAGACAGAAACTATTTTTATTGAGAAATATTAAGAATGAGCTAACATATGCACTGCATATTTGCATATGTTTGCATATTTTGCATATTTTTGCATTTTTTGCATAGTTTTTGCATATAAATCCGATAAAAATAATAATTGACTGGCACGACAGCCCGCTTACACGAGACTAAGGCCTAGCTTCCCGCAACTACCCGTGTTGTGCGTGTGAATTTGTACGCGGGTTGAAGGGACCTACAGTTTTTATGCCGGTTCCGAACGGCAGGTTGGGAGCTTTATCATAGGCAATTTTTACTCTCAGAGGTTTGCCATTTCCAGCTGAGAGGACAGCCACCGAAAGAGAAAACGAATTTTCCCGTTACTTTTTTTTAGGTGTTATTACGGGCAGTATTTGAACCTGCGGTTTGCTGCCTTCGACTCGCGGTCCAACGCACTAACCAACTGAGCCACGGCGGCTGCCATTTATAAATTATCCGATTAATTAATTAATTGACTGGCACGACAGCCCGCTTACGCGAGACTAAGGCCTAGCTTCCCGCAACTACCCGTGTTGTGCGTGTGAATTTGTACGCGGGTTGGAGGGACCTACAGTTTAATGCCGGTTCCGAACGGCAGGTTGGGAGCTTTTTCATAAGCAATTTTTACTCTCAGAGGTTTGCCATTTCCAGCTGAGAGGACAGCCACCGAAAGAGAAAACGAGTTTTCCCGTTATTTTTTTTTTTTAGGTGTTATTACAGGCAGTATTTGAACCTGAGGTTGCTGCCTGCGACTCGCGGTCCAACGCACTAACCAACTGAGCCACGGCGGCTGCCGTAAAAAATTATCCGATACCTATTTATAAATTAAAGGTTACGCCACTCGCCATGTTGTGACGTAGAATGAGCAATCCGTAGTGTTTCCACATTTATACATTATTTATTCGTATTTTATGAATACGAAAAATGGATAAAATGATAAAATAATTCCAAATGCATATGTAGCGGAATAGGTTCGGTTATGGGCATAGTTCGGTTGTGGGCACCCCTTCGTATCTTTTGATAGAAAGCAGTCTGGGTTTTTTTTTAAACATTTTAAATGGTGTCATAAATCGAATTGAATCCATCGAGAAGTTGAGTAAAATGAATTTTTATTTACTAAATTTATTATACTTTGTGATCCAATATTGATTACAACCAATATGTTTACCCCAAACAAATTTTTGCCTACTTCATAAAATGGCTGCCAAATTCGGTTGTGGGCTCCGCAATTAGTTCGGTTGTGGGCACCCGTTTTTTTGTGATTTGGTAAGTTTTGGTAAGTTATATCATCGGAAATGTTTTTTTTACGCATTTTTTGGTTGTTTTAGCCATATCATCCGAGGATAAATAAAAAAAATCGTCCGATATCTTTTTTAATGTGCTGGATGCAATTAAACATTGTTCTGCAGATAAGCTAACCACAAAATCGACTGCCGCAGCGTATGCGATTTCCCGAACCACTCTTCAACGCTACATGAAGAAGGTGGAAGAAAATTTCGTGGATGGTATCAGCGCGTGCCGTCGAATCAGGTTAACTGTTGTTTTCCACCTTCTTTACGTCACATCACTTGAAGAGTGTTGATTAATTATGTTGAATTTCATTTTACTTTAGCTCTTCTTGACCCGGCCCGTCCATCTAAAGTGTGCCGACATGCGTACCAGCTACTTCACATGCGTGCATTGTGCTTCAAATAATTAAAATTTAATATTTTGCTATATTCGTGTTGGTTTTCCTTCATATTTCTCCGTTTCCAGCAGATTTTCCAAGGGTGCCCACAACCGAACCAAAAAAAAATTTTCGTTAAAAATTACTACTTTACAAAATTAAAAAAAAAACTTTTTTATTTGACGGAATAGGTTTATTTTCGTCATTACTTGTTAGCTAAGGTCTTTAGCTTTCTATAGATATCCATATGTCCGATTAATATGAACTTGGTGAAAAGTTATGAGCCAAAAACAAAAGTGTGCCCACAACCGAACCTATTCCTACATTCCCTACATATTTCAATTTCATAAATTTTCATGTGCTCTCCGAAGCACAAACCAAAAAAAATAATTCAAGTCGATTGTAATAAACAAAAAGTTCCTAGAATATATTTAGATTGTATACAATTGTTAAAACGTATTGTATGGCAACTACTTTTTCTCGGTTTTGTTTACATTTCCTAACATTTGACAAACTCGACCAATCAGACCTCGCTTCTGTATGACGTCACACGAGCACAACAAATTTTTTGACGTTTAAGTGGCGGGACCTTTATTCCATAGACCTTGGGTGTCTATCACTCACACAGCCGTCTACCTGGGGTAGGCGTCTATCGCTCCTATCCTTAGTCCCTTGGCGTTTTCCGCCTTCATCTTTGCATTCTTTCCGCATTCCATGCCCCTGCGTATTCGCCTACACACGCACATTCCCTCATACGCGGGCCACCCCAAAATGTTCGTTTGTGCGGTAACTTTCCACCTGATTCGTTCTCTGTCTACTACCGATCTTTTCCGTTTGAGTGTAAACGGCGCTCCGTTTCGTTGTTCTCTGCTCACTCACGGAACGATACCGCTTTTCCCCTCTGCGCTTGGGTGCATGCAATTTTCCACAATCTGTTTGAACCAGTGTTGATAAATGAGTTTTCCCAATTTGTACCAAGAGGCCAAAAAAAATGTACTAAAGCAGACAAAAAAGTACCAAATCTTTTTATTAACAAATGCATTTTTTCAATTCAATAATTATTTTCAGTATTAATCCAGTTTTAAAGAATTTTAATCTTAATCTCATTCGTTTCTTTGAGATCATTTGGTATTTAAATAGTAAATCTTTCGAAATTTGTATGTTATAACAACAATTATTTTTTGAGTTTTAATTATTTGTATACAAAACTATTGAATGATTTGTGTGATTTGTTATGAGTTTTTCATTCCACTATTGTCTAAAAGGCACTTTGAACCTTTTACGGCTTGGTTCTTTGCTAAAATGTTTAATAATTATTATTAAGACCCCAACGAATGCATTTGAAAAACTAACGCATCAGAATCGCTGAGGCTCACATTGGCTGCTTTTGAATTGCTATTTTCGGGCAGTGCTAGTCGCCTATCGCTGCTTTCAATTTTTCACCTATGTATGTGCATGTAATAATTTGCATAAATTACCTTTTTACAAATTGTTTCATTCCAATGTGAGCGTCCAACGTCTTTTTCTTAGTGAAATTAAAAAATGTATGCAGATAACTTGGCGCATTGCAGGGAAAAAATCAGCACGCACAGATATGAATATGCACTAATGTTGAAACGCATAGAGGTTGAAAAGGAAAACTAGATACTTAATGGTTATCCTTATCTTTAGTTTCTAAGACAATTCGTAACTATATACTTGAAATCGAGTTTTTCGAGAATAATGTTGCCATTTTACCAAAATGTACCAAATAAATCAATGTAGTACCAATGTACATTTTAATTTCAAAAAAGTACAATTGTACCAACAATATCAACACTGGTTTGAACTACGCACTCGCGTCCTCCCGAAAGAGTCGAGGAGTTGTCTCCTCGACTCCTGTACTTTATTGAGTTCGAAACACGACTGAGTTAACAAAACAAACTTAATTCTGAGTCGCTGCCATGCCGTTGGTTTCGCTGCTCGATGAAATGCAGAGTCAGCCAAATTTGGTGGGAACGGTGTCGGATGCTAAGTTGCATGCTGTAAACATGCCAGGTGTTCGCTGCACGTTGCTGCTCAATGTTTAAGTATGCGGTGTGTTAACTTACATATCTAATTATTTTTGATTTCAATTGTTTTAACCAACTTTGAAATCAATCGACTAATCGGTTTAGGGTTCTTTCGTAGTCTTTCTGTAGTCTCTCCGTAAACGAACCTTAACCCTTGCTTCGGCCCGTCAAATTTTGATTTTCGAAAAATTTCACCAAATTTGATATCAATCACTCTATTATATCAGGTTTCTTCATAAAACATCTTAACCCATTTTTTGGCTCTTTAGATCCCGAATTGAAAAAAAACGTTTTAGCGGAGCTTCGTTTTTTAAGATGTACCTACAATTCAAATTTCATGTTTGTAGCTTCAGCGGTTTGGGCTGGGCGATGATGAAACAATCAATCAATCCAATGCTGCCCAATGCTCACAACTTTCTTCTGGTGGAATTGTTCGACTTAGTGGTAATTTCGTACCAAGTTGCATTGATGTGCGACGTATGGTTCCAAAGTTATTGTCTAAAAATGTACGCTGGTGCGTTTGTCCCTACTTTTCGTTTTTCCTAAACCTTCGCGTAGCAATTACGAACAAACCTGCAGAAGGAAGTATCCAACTTGGTCCAGTGGTTTTCATGTTTTAAGCATCCGAACGAACCAAAATTTAGTCATGTCCTGCCCGCTGGCTCGTTAAGAAAAATATAAACACAAACCTACTCAGAACACTTTCTGTTACTCGCACTGCCGCACAGTGCTTCGAGAGTGGACAAAAATAGGGGAAAAAATTATCGCGGATTTTAACAAAAGTAGTATCATGCTACTATGCTATAATTGTTTAATTAAGCTGGATCCGAAATATTTTTCCGAAAAATTATCGTTATTAGGAGATATAGCTTGTCAAAGTCGGATATATTTTCACAAACATTTATGAAGGGGAAAAATGAAATTTAGGTGCTTGTATAGAAAAAATTGTAGAAAATGTAATGTTGCAGATAGGCTACCAATTTCTCTTAATATTACAACTACATTAAGGAAAGCGGGACCGCTGATCATTTCTTTTTTGTTTAGGTAAATTAGTTTTTTTTTACGAATTTTCAAAAATATTTTTTTTTAATCAATGAAAATTAAAAATAACCAAATTTAGAAAGGCAATTAAAACCGAATGGCGTGAACTGGCGTAAATCCTTTATATGACTTATTTTAAATGGACTTTCTTCTCTTAAGTCCATAAAAAAAATTCTGCGTCTTTTTGCGCCTTTGGAAAATATTTGATTTTTTCGAAACCTCTAAGTGGATTTTTTTACAGAAATCCCTTAAGTTAATAAGGCAGTAGAGCTATAAAGAATGGGCATGTTTTGAATTTAATACATGTTTTCAGGGTCGCAGCTAGGAGGAGGGTTAGGGGTGCTGACCCCCCGAAATGTTAGAACATTCTTCTTCTTTTTACTTTAATTGTCAAAAACAACATGCCTAGTACTGTCCACAAAGTATTAATCCATGGATGTCAGGTCATACAATTTTTTGATTTACCGATAGGTAAGAGTTAAATTAGAGAAACATTTTATTAACACATTAATAACAACTTTAATTCAACAAGGTTGCTTTTCCGAGGAGGCTTTGGAGGCGAGCCACAATAATATTCGGCACTTTCGTTTAAGCCATACAAGAAAAACTTCACGCGAAGAAACGAATAAAGATTTAATGGCTTATCTCATTACGTGTTCCGATTTACGCATATCTCTAAAGAGAACTACAAAATCTAATAGCAATACCATTAGAAACAATAATATTGATTTATATATTTTTAAGAAAAAAGAGACTGAAGACGATATACAAATTTGTGAAACGTTTGCAGACAATTCCACAGATTTGCAATACGAAAGTGAATAAAAATAAATCAAAAATAAATCAGTAGTAATTTAAATTCAAATACACTTTTATGAAACAAACAGCAAGTACGCATAATCTGAAACAAAATTTGACAAAATTTGATTTTAGCAAATTTCTTAGAATTCTGCATGTTTTCAATGAAGTTTAAAAGTAAGTTTGCTTCAAATTTAGAACAATTATATTTTCCTAAAATTAAAGAAAAAAATTTTTAATTTTTTTTACAAAAAAAAGATTTAAAAAAAACTATAACATATGTTATATACAAAATGTAACTTCATTTTTGAGCTTAGTAGACCCAAATTACTATATGTGTGAAATTTCATTCAAATCTAACAACTCCTTCTATTTTTGCCACAATTTTGTATGGAGTCGAAGCACTGTGTGCCGCCTCGCAGCGTAGATTTTAAATGGTTTCACTGCCCAAAACCATACTTGAAATTTTCAAGCGAAAATCTGTCAGCACAACAATCCCCATCAGCGTATCCATCTATCATGCAGCGCTGTCTGAGTGCCTGTCTGGCCGGCTGGCTGGCCGATAATATTGTAATAATAATAATAATTGACTGGCACTACAGCCCGCTTACGCGAGACTAAGGCCTAGCTTCCAGCAACCACCCGTGTTGTGCGTGTGAATTTGTACGCGGGTGGAGGGACCTACAGTTTTATGCCGGTTCCGAACGGCAGGTTGGGAGCTTTTTTCATAAGCAATTTTTACTCTCAGAGGTTTGCCATTTCCAGCTGAGAGGACAGCCACCCAAAGAGAAAACGAGTTTTCCCGATATTTTTTTTTTTTTAGGTGTTATTACAGGCAGTATTTGAACCTGAGGTTGCTGCCTTCGACTCGCGGTCCAACGCACTAACCAACTGAGCCACGGCGGCTGCCAATAATATTGTACCGAGTCTGTTTTGGCGCTCACAACCACGTGATGTTGTCGTTGTAATTGTTGTTGTTGCATTTTATATCAAACTGTAATGTGAGTGTCCATTCACGACTTCCCAACTTCCGCCGCTCCGCCTTTAACACGACACAACTAAAAGGGGTGCTTGCCAATTCAAGGACATGGCCGCACACACATATGTACACATGCAAACAAACGTGTATGCGAAGGTACGTCGGATTTGGAAACTCATGTCCGGCTTTTGGGCGTGTGCTTCCGTCTGTGTCTACCTCTTTATCCGTGTGTGTGTGTTCGTGGTATGGCAGCGCAACAAGTGGCTACAAAACTACGCAACACAACAACAGAAATAACAATAAAGCTAAACAATGCCCGCATGTATCGACATAGAGTGACCATTGCTTCCGTCTTTAGGGTTGAAAAAATAAATTTCTTTTAAACATCACAAACGACGCGATTTAACGGCAAAATTGCGCTAGCTATATTCTGCTTTTTCCTCATATCGATCTACATGCATTCTTCATACAAACAAATTCGCGTTAAAGCGCCTCATATTTGAAAATTAGCCTAGGCGTATACGGAGACGCAGGCCGCACACGCAGCACAACTCAACGCAGTTTAGTTTTTTGTAAATAACGCAGTACCGTATAACGGCGTATACAGCGACATAGCCGCGTGCGGCGGAGAGACGTGCCTGCGCACAACTGCGTCGCGTTGTAGTTGAAATACAGTTTCCTACGCGCAGCCGACACGTTAGCTTGCAAAAATTGAAGAACTTATTGAAAAAGTGCGTGAACAGCCGATATTACACCCATATTATATTATATAGGTTCTATTTCAAAGTCTAATTCAGACAAATAACTCGTATTGCTGGGTTTATGGAATGAATACGGAACACGTGTGCTGGTTTTACGAGATTCGTATACGCAGTTCACATATTTTCTGCCTCACAAAGTTTAATTTTCGCTGCGCTGCTTTGTGCTGTGTTGCGCGGCCTGCGTCTCCGTATACGCCTAGGCTTAGTCAATCCAAATGTCTGTACACAGGGCAGCACAGGCTGTTGGCTTCTTCGAAGTCAGTGCGTTGCTAGGAGGATTGGTGGATGGGTGGTTTGGATGCTTGTTGGCTTGTCAACCTTAACCCTCTAGTTCCCAAGAAGGCCTGTAGACATAGGTTAGGTTAGGTTAGGTTAAAGTGGCTGCCTAGGCACGGGACTTGCCGAAAGACACACTTAGGCCACGAAAAGGGCCCATTGTGATACCACAAGGAGGAAGTGATCTGACTAACTGCAAGTTAAGTGCCTATACAAGCCATTTAGTTTTGTGGATAAAACCTAGCAAGTCCCTAATGTTGACTGATCTAAGGTCATCCAGGTTGTCGAAGAAAGTAGAGCCCAAGGCTTTCCACCTTCGTATAGAGAGAGCCGGGCAGTGACAGAGAAGGTGACTAATGGATTCTTCCTCCTCCTCGTTTTGACAGCTTCGGCAAAAGTCCCGACTGTCAAGACCTAGTCTGTAGGCATGACGACCAAATATACAATGTCCCGTAAGAATCGAGACGATCGTACTGATGTGTTGTCTGCTAAGCGAGACAAGAGTTCTAGTGCGCCCGGGGTTTAAAGTGGGCCATAGTTGTTTTGTAATTGAGCAAGGGCTCTCCTCCTGCCATCGCTTGTTGGCAATGTCGAGGAAAGAAGAGCGAATTTTGAGTTTACATGTAGCGAGAGGGATGCCTGATGGATGGATGGATGGATGTGAGGGGGAGCCGAGGAAATAACCTAAGGGAGGTCATTACCTCAAGCACTCAGGCTTTATAGCCCATTGTACTTAAGGCTCAGGAAAAAGGTTGATAGAGGAGATTGGAATGGGAAAGAGAAAAAGAGAAAGTGGGTGGAAGAGAGGGATGCCTAATGTATTATTAATACTGTCATCTGGAAGGGTGGTGCCACGTCTGGCGAGCTCATCGGCCATGCAGTTTTCCCTAATATCTCTGTGGCCCGGTACCCAAGTCAGAGTGATGTTGTACTCACACCCTAGCTCATGGAGCAGGGATCGGCAGAGAGAGACCACTTTTGATGTGGTGAAGGCCTTCGTGAGGGCTTTGATTGCTGCCTGACTGTCCGTGAAAATCCTATCACCAGGTAGGTTGTGCTGTTTTAGCAGAGACAGGGCTTTAAAAATTGCTAGTATTTACTTCCGCTTGGAAGACACTGCAGTAGTTTGGAAGGCGAAAACAGTCTTCCATGGGAGGGTCAACACACAAAACACCTCCCCCCACCCTGCCATCCAACTTGGAGCCGTCTGTGTAGAAACATACTCCAGTTCTAGACACAGTATCTTGTACCCACTCCAATCTTTGGGGTATGTGGGTTGAGAATTTGGAGTCAGAGGGGTATGACGGTAGGGAGTGATCTATGTTGTTCGGAATGTCGGTTACTTTACCTAAGAGATCAACGGGGAGAAGGTGGAGCAGGGTATAGAGCCCCTTGGATGGTGTTGATCGCATGGCGCCGGTTATTTGAACCGAGTCCAGTGGCTTCTGATAGACCCTCTTATCTAGGGCCGTCCTTCAGACTAAAAGACTGTAGACATCCTAAGCATACAAAAATTCTTTTATTTTATTTTTAAAGTAATTCAAGTTCAATAGACTACATATAAATACATACATTAAATATATATAAATACATTAGATAAGTAAAAATTTAAAAACTAAAATACACTCACTTAAATAACATCCCTTTGCTCCTTTGTTCGTCTTTGGGCAGCCATTCTGAAAAAGGAAAATAAATCTGTTTCGATCGCTAAACACTGCCGGCCGCGCGGCTCTTAGAAATGTCAATATTATTGTATTGTGTCTTATACACCAACCCTTTACATCGCTTGGTTTTTTATTTCTCTTCTGAGCTTTAAACAAAATAATATTAAAAAAATCCAGTAAACAAAGTTGTTTTGTAAATTCATACTTACCAAAGTTGCTTTGAATATTTTTGTAAAAATTTCTTGTTTCCGTTAATCCACGGGGCTTCGTAAAATATGTATGAAAATACTGGGAGCTGCTAAAGATATATTAATAAAGATTAATGAAATTAATTGTCTTTGCAAATTAAACTTTATTAAAACTCACCTCGTTTGATGCAACGATCCGCGCGCTTGCTGTTTCACCAATTTTTCTATCACAACTGAAGTTATTTTTCCGAAAATCAATAGAAGCGACCTTTTCAAAGAAACAGGTTCTTGTTCTAAGAAAGATTGCGCCGCTCTCTCAGAATTTCTTCGGAAGGCGCAATCTCTTTGGTATAAAAAAACAAAGCACAATTTAAAGAAACGAAAGCTTTGCATTACACCCTCGCTTACGTGGTAATATATGTTTTCTATTTGGGGTTTTCATATACGAATTCGTGCATGAAAAGCCTCATGCATTCCCAACTTTCCCGCTGGGAATCAACAACAACTATGACTGAGCTGCTGAGCGCTTCGCAGCCGCTCATAGGCGACATATTTCTGCACTACTAGGAGAGCGGAAAATGGCTTGGACAAGTACTAACGACGCAAATCAGCTGTGTAGCAGAAAATAGAGGTCAAACAAACAAACAAGTTGAGAGATATGTCATAGTTCAACTAGGAACTTCTGTATACAAATTTTGAAGATGAGCTGCAGCTCGATTATAAAAAGGCGAAAATAAAACGTCAATTGAAAAAAATTTCCGATTAAAGTCGATACCGAATTGCACATTTTCAGAAAATTGAAAACCAATTTCGAATCCAATCGAGAAGTGAAATACGAAATTACAAAGTCGAAATCTTTCCGACGATTAAAATCGAAATCTTTAGAGAATTATACAAAGCAGACATAATATCTGTTTAGTCGGTGTATAGACTTCATGCTGCAGTGAATGGTACTCGTAGCATCGCTGGCCGATGTAGGGTATGCGAGAGCAGCAGTGCCAACGGCCGGCCACTGACCCACTAACCATGACACATATCGAAACTGACACAAACCTTACACACTACTTCAAAAACGGTCTTTTTACAAGGCGTTTTTTTGCGGCACACGACAACCGCTTCTAGCAACCAACTACTACTGGCCAACGCACTGTCAGCCAGCGAGAGTCGAACCCTTGCCTCGCTGGCATACAGCAAAATCAAAATTAGTAATTAGTTGGTCCGAATTTCTATGCAAATATATGTTTTTGTTTTTGGGAATGTTTACAACAAAATTGATAAAATCTTTTTGTATGTTTCGCTTTGAACAAGGGGCGTGGCACTTTTTGCAACTTTGGAACTGTAACTCGAACATCAATGAAACTTATTACGAACTTACCAAGAATGAGGTGGGGATTGGACAATGGATCTAGCACCGCCCATACAACTCAAATCTTTAATATGGAATAACGGCGAAATTATAAGTCGCACAGTAACACTTCGTTCAATAATGTGTGTGACTGACACATAGATGGCGGCACTAATACTAAATCAATATTTTTTTTCGAAATTGTGAACCTTTTTAGGCTTACTGTCAAAATTATATGTCAATCCGACCATTACTTTACAAGTTACAGTGCTTTAAGTGACACTAATTTTGAGTTTTCAAAAAAAAAGAATTCAAAGCAATTCCGTGTGCTGATTTAAGTATCATTGTTTTTTAATGAAAAAAAATACTGTTCAATGCCAGGAATGGCTTGAAAAACATTATTCGGACTCTGCTACATCAAAAAGAACCATTCGTAAGTGGTTTGCTAAATTCCGTACAGGCCATATGAGCACCGAAGACGATGAACGCAGTGGACGTCCAAAAGAGGCTGTTACGGACGAAAACATCAAAATAATCCACAAAATGATTTTGAAAGATCGTAAATTGAGGTTGATTTGTATAGCTGACACTCTAAAGATATCAAAGGAACGTGTTGGACATATCGTTCATGAATATTTGGGTATGCGAAAGCTATGTGCAAAGTGGGTGCCGCGCGAGCTCACAATCGACCAAAACCAGAACGTGTCGATGCTTCGGAGCAAACAAAAAAATGGTACTGAAAAGTTGGAAGATCGCTATAATCGGTGTATCGCCCTCGATGGCAACTATGTTGATGAATAAAAACGAATTTTGGCAAAAAAATGTGTTTTAATTAGTTAGTCACACACATTATTGAACGAAGTGTTATTTATGCACACCGTCGTCCCATAGATGTGTCACTGGTAAAATTTCATGGACGTTGGACAAGGGGTTTGGCAGATTGTTTGCGACCAAAATTTTCCGCATGACTGTAATTAATTGCTATTACATTGCATTTGCGAACCTTAAATTTGATCAGGTAAATTTACTTAGCCATTACCACGAACTGGGATTTTGTTTAGGGATATTATAAAGTTCTCAAGGAAAGTTGAACAGATTGGAGTGACTGTGAATACAATTCCGTATCGTTACAATCAAATCAATTTCAGGTGGTACGATGTTCACCAGGTCATCTAGTAAATTGAAATTTAAGTAAAATTGCACATTTTTCCAATTTTAAATGCATATGTTAAAATTTTAGAAGCAGATTATATACTCTTGTTTTTAATTTTTTAGTGCATGATTAAATTGGCATTGCATTAAAACTTCTACGAAAGAAGGCGTAGTAGTAGCAGAAGTGTCAAGAATGTCCAGTTTGAACTTTTTATTGGCGCGCCTATGTGCGGCTAAAACTCAGCACCCGCGCTCAGCAGCGGCGGGGCGCGGTGTATAATATGCAATAATTCTGTGGCCGTAAGGAATAACAGCCAAAGTCGAGGTAGGATAAAGTTGAGTTATTACCACCATTGCATTCTCCGTATTCAAATGTACTACTACCAGGCCCGGATTTAGAAATTTGCCGCCCCTAGGCAGTTGCTAAAATTGACACCCCCCCCCCCCCCCTATTAAAAGTTTTTTAATCAATAGAATGCTTTTTTCTGAGATCAAATATTTTATTTTATTATAATCAGTAGCCTTATAATAATGAGGTATAAGGCGTAATGTCATTCAACAATACCATTATTTATGCTATTATCTGTTGTACAAAAATTATTTCTTATTGGCTCAAATTTTTACATCGTGTTTTTAGAATGGCAAAGTCATTGATAATGTCATCACAATCTAGAGACATGAGCAAATCTGATTCTATAGTTAACAAAGCAAGTGCATTTAATCGTTCCGCAACCAGCTTTGATCTCAAATAAAATTAAAAAAAATTTTTTACTCGCCGCAGCACGGAAAATGATCGTTCAGCGCTACAATTTGATACGGGTGTGCAAACAAGCATTCGGTACGCTATATCAACATTCGGAAAAACTGTGTAGAGCTCATTGCTTCTTAATAATTTCAGCAGATCCATAGGAGAATTTTTTTCCATATTCTTTTTGGCGCAGTAACTTTTAAATCAAATCATTTCATTTGCAAACGATGCTTCGATGTCTTGATCGTAAAAATTTATCAACTGAGCAGATTTTTCACGAATTTCTTCTTTGTTCAAACAATGCATGTCTGTAATAACTGAAAATTTCTGATAAAGGACTTTGTACGCTTTTCCTCTTTTTTGTAATTCCGATAAATTTTTATCTAAAATGACGTTAAAGGTATTTATTCTAAAGTTTTCCCGGCCAACGAGTTCGAATCGAGAGATGGGGAAGTTCATCTCTCGATTCATCGCATCTAAGTTTTATTGTCTTTTTTCACGTAGTAGCCGTTTTGTATTCTTGATTTTCGGAAACAGCGAGCGCTTTTTTTTCATACAAATCAAAATCTTCACGCGTATCACTAATCATTTTGGTCAAACCCTCTAAAAGTTCAATTACCTCAACGATCGTTGTACTGACATTTTGTAATTTTTTACTCACAGAATTTAGGGAAGATAAGAGGAAGCTCCACAACTGTTGCATAAACACAGTTTCTAACAATTCAAGTTGTTGTCGAATACCGAAGGCTTCGTTTCGCGTTACACATTTTTCAGTGAGATCAATTTCTATTTCTTCCAAAGCTGAGATGACTTCTGGGGAATGATGTTCAAGAGCGTGAACGGCATCATCTTGAGCTGACCACCGAGTGCTTGACAGTGACTTCACAGTAATTATTCGTCGAGAGTCGGAATTTTCACAGTAGGGGTATTCTCGATGTCTTGCATAACCCTGACATCGTGCACGAAATGCATAATTGACATGGCCATGCATTTCGAGCAACGGCACAACAACAAAATACAAGCAAAAAAAGTTTGCATTTTTTGCATGTCATGCTACGCAAAACCCCTTGTTTTGTGTGTGACATCGCGATTGTGCGACAGCCATTTAATGTTCTTCGTGTGCGCAAGCGTATTTTCTTCATATTTGGTTTTATTTCAACCTTTTTATATAATTTGCATATATGTCTTGCTTGCAGGTAGAAATGGATCAACCGAAAACCAAATTAAAAAGAAATGGAGAAAGTTTGTGGCTGTTTGCGGCATTTTTGCAATATTTGCAATGTGTGCTTTTTTGTGCGTTCTCGATGTGTAGCATTTTCCAGTCTTGCACGGTTGCATTTTTACGAATTCTTCCTCCGTGCAAGACATCGAGAATACCCCTAGTGTTTCGTTAAGATTTCCCAGCGGTGGGTTGATGCAGAAAAAATTGATATTTGAATTTTGTCCCAAAATTGCAAAAGTATTTTCTAGTTTGTCTTGGTTAAAAAACTTATTTGTTATACAAAATTTATGTATTGTATGTATTTATGTATTTCTTTATTTTGCTTAATTTCATCAGTGATTAAAGAACAGATTTTTGTTCTAAAAAAGACATTTATCATCCATACATTTTGTTTACGTCGGCGGAGCGGTAGAATTAAAACACAGATGAGTTTCGGGTTATGTTGCGTCTTTATTATGTGACTGTAGAATCACGAGAGACAAAGTACAATGAACATTAAACGATACAAACGGCCGAAGCCGGGGAGCAGAAAATAGGGGGAAACATAAGTAAAAAAGGAGAAGGAAAGGAAGGGATTAGAGGTGGGATCAACAGATCACTTGAGACAGCACTCAGTTAGCCATCGCGGCCGCCATTGCATATTGCAATTTTATTATGCCGCGGGCCAGGCGGGCGAAGATGTGATGCAGGTGCGGGGGTGCCGTCCATCGACGCCTCGTCCTTGGGAAAGTGCTGCTGCAGCGGTTGGCGCGTCGTCAACGTCCTGCAAATAGAGTAAGATGTCATTTACTTGTAAATAAGAGTATTGAGTCTGACATCGCGGGCATGAGAAATTGTGGCTAAGCTGCGGGGTATGCTTAAGCTAAAGCCGGGGGTATGTGCTAATATGCCATTTCTTTAACGGAAGTGGAAAGAATTTCGAGAGGGTTATGAGGGAGTATTTTGAACGTTATAATTGTATGTTCGTAGGGCTCGAGAGAAGCAGGAGGACCGAGCGAGAATGTCGGTTTGCTCTTCGAGAGGGTGGTGGCAGTCAGCCGCTCTTTGATCCGGAATTGGAACTGTTTGAGCATGATAATGGCTGGAGCCGTTCCACCCGAGAGAGAGATCTTGCAGATCTTGGAGTTTATACCCGATCAGTCCGACGTCTGCGGGATTTGCAGTGCTTAGGGCAGGTCGCAATGGAATGACGACCGACCTCTTCTCGGACCCGGGGTGGAGGAGATGCAATTAGGAACTGCGAGGGAATGCAATTTCCGTCAGTTGCTGTGAGTGTGGGCCGGTTTTGTCGAACCCTTTTGGGGGACCTCATTAGAGGCGAAAGCCATCCTGAGCTGCTGTTGCTATGTGTTGTGCTGTTCTATTCGCTGCGACAATTCGGGGCTGTGTGCAGTTCAACCCTTTCAACTCGGAGTACTACGACCGAGAGGATCACCATAAACCGAACACCCATCGCGTTTTATTTTCCACCGCTCCGCCGCGATACGATTAAACACATTTAACATCTTTCAAATAATTTAAAAAAGTCTATATAAATTTGTCCGACTCATTATTTAATTGTATAGGCGATCTAAAGCAATTATCCGATTGCCCTATTCATGCAATCAAATATTGGGTCTACTTTTTTGATAAATTCTTTATAAACTTTGTTTATAGCGATCATATAAGTCGCCATGCCAACCATATTTTATTTTCTTTTCTATGATTTTGCGCACACTACAGTCGGCAATGAATTCAGGAGCAATATGCGACGCCGTGCACGCCTATAGAAGAAGAACAAAAGCCAGCCAGAGAATAGAAATAGTTTTAAAATTTTAGCTTTTCGCCAGCGCAACAACAGCACATCGTCTTCATCTCCGAATCATCCCACGCCGCAGCAGAGTGCTCACGCAGACTCGCTGCAGGGAGCGCAACCAAAGAGCGCAACCAATAAAACTACGTTCTCGCTTGTAAAGCAACGCTCTCATCACATACATGATCTGTGCGAGCAGAGCGCGGGTTCCAAATTGGAACATTGGAACTTCCAATGTTAGAACCCGCCATACAAAATTTTTGCTGTATGACATGCGCATTCTGTATGTTTACTTTCTTTGCTTGTATAAATCGATTTTTTTCTCGATTCAGGCATTTTACACTTAGAATGTTGGTACGCGTGCCAACCAGTGCTGCCGAACGTACTACTATAGTAGTATTTTACTACTATTTGATCATCTGTACTACCGTATTACCCACAGGCCGATTATACTACTATTTTCTGAAATATAAGTTTTAGCAATATAATTTTCATATTTTAAGTAAGGCTATTTGAAAAGAATATACAAATATGTTACCAAACAGAACATTGCCAAAGCACAAAATTTAAACCAACGTTGCCGTTTTTTATTTCTTACAAATGTGTTTCCATATGCTCCACTTTTTGCTGAATTTTTTGCAATCAAACAAATGAGCTCGTCGTAGAGTTACCGTTTTGCTACTAAAGTTACAATTGCGCCTTTTTCATGTTGCCAAATGCTGTTCGTACAATACTTCACAGTATTGTAATTATATGATATAAGCTTTTGATTAAGTGTTAAACTTTGAAAACACCGCAACGAATGCGATACCCAAAAAAGAAAATCGTGAAATAATAGAGTAATGTTACTGTATTTAAATACAAAATCACTTAATATTATTGCATATTCTTGTAAGAATCTTTTAAAATTTGATAAAGTCAATAAAGTGGTCACTGAGACGTAGACGAGTCAGAAAACTTAAACATGTAAAAAACATGTAATTCGTAATCATTGGAATATCCTGATACAAGTGTATAAAATCGTTCGATTTCTCTTGGGCTTGGCATTTTTATTTGACCAGCGTAAATTGGGGCCAAATCCCGTTGGATTGTTAATCAAACGAAACTAATTATTGAATTTAGAAAATCAATTTAAAGTTTGCTCAAAATTATCCCATTCCATTTCAAGTTTGTTTGCTTGAAGTGCTAAAAGTAAAATTCGAACGATATTTGATATTAACAAATTTAAGTAATTAAGTATTTTAACCAAGCTTTATAAACTTTTTCCATTGAAGTCCATCAAAAAAGAAGTATTAGCATTAATAAGTATTATTAAATCTGTGATCAAAAACGATAATCGCTTAGGTCGACTTAAGACATCATTGAGTTAAGGGGGTCGTCTACGTAGCGGCCTGATTTTCGAGCCTGTTTTTCAAGATTTATTACGAAGGAACGAAAAAAGATATTCACAAACTTTTTGTTTTTTGTTTATTTAATCGTAATCTTTCAAGTGGCAAGGTCATTAATATTATATTTCTATATATTCGAGTGCAGGATGACCTTGAACGTGCCCTCCTCAGAATTTTGATATCAATTTCCCTGCACGATTTTGGGCCAACCACGTAACCTACAACAAAAAAATGAAACTAATCTATAATTGATATTACATCAGCTATGTTTAGACACGAGCTTTTTGTAAAAATCGAAAATCTCTCGAAATGGTGGACATTTTTGAAAGAAAAGTTATTTTTCCCTGTTTTTTCAAATGTTTATTGCCTGTTATAATAATAAAAAAAACAATATTTTGTCAAAAGCTCGTGTCTAACCAGTGGCGGCTTAAGGTGCTCGGGGGCCCGGGGCGGCGACGGCTGAAGGGGGCCCCATAAAACGGTGCAGCACAAGTTTGCGTACAAAACTAATAAGGGGAATTTCCTGGCTTTTTTTTGAAAATTTGTATTCCATTGAACAGTAAACGGACTTTTATTTTTAAGCGACGAGACAAATTATTTTTAAACGTATATGTGCTTGAAATTTTATAGAAAGCAATAAAATCCCAGAGAAAAAAATGAAAAATGGATAACACTTTCGTGAAATTAGGAAAACTTTTGGGGGAGCAAATTCGTCATTTCCAAATGCCATCTTAAATCTCGAAAAAAAACAGAAAATCTTGCTTCGTTACTACGATCTGGCCATTTTTTTAAGCTACCCGAGGAGGAGGATTCGATTGTCGACAAAAAATGGGCCAATCGCGTGCACCTAAAAATAAAAGTTTTTTCTAGACTAACTTTGGCCGCTGAACACGAAACTGAAAACAAAAAAATTTTTGAAGAAGCGTTTTCGAAAAATCTTCGAAAAACGATTTTTTTCCTGTTGTTTCAGTTATGAGCACATATCTCCTAAAAGAATTATCCGATTAACCCATTAATGCCCACAGTTACATATACGTAACGGCAGCAACGATAATTTAAAATGTTATTTACAGGTTGCATGTACATGCCTATTCATGTTTATACCTCATATGACATTGAAAATAGTTTAGCGAATGCTGTAAAATTCAAATTAGGTCAGTAACTCTTTTATTTTCGTCGCGAGCACAAGTTTTGTAATGAGGTATATTTCAAATTAGTAAAAATTGCGATATGGCGACACGCAAACTGTAAGAAAAATTTATATCAATTTAGTGAAAGTATTTTGTGAGAAACTTTTTGTGAAAAGTGGTTATTAAATATTTACAGTTTTATTAAAAAATGTTTAAATAAACTTTTAGTGCCCGTGGGCTTTTCTGAGCAGCCTGCAATTGCACTGTTACGTATATGTAACTGTGGGCCATTCTCAGTACTTTTGTGTTTTTTGTTTAAGTTACACATACGTAACAGTGGGCTATTCTCAGTACTTTTTTAACGTAAGTTCAAATATAAATGTAAGATTTTTGTATGCTGAGATACGGATATTTGACACTGGATGAGGCCACCATATATTTGCAAGAGATTGCAAGTAATGAGGAAGAAGATAATGCAGTGGAATAGTTGACAATTAAGCCGCCTAGTGGCCATATTTTGGGATCTGAAGAGGATTCTGTGGAAGAAGATGACGGTGGAGTGACAACAAATTTGCCGAGAACACAATTAATGCAACCGTGTGAAGTTATTGTGCGGCAATTGACAACAAAGGTTGAAATCGACGACGACGAAAACATCGTACTACAGCAAGCTCTTGAAGACGTGATAAATAATTCCTTCGCAAACTTAAATACAGATCTTATAGAGTCACCAAGTACTACATCATCAACGTCTTTTGGGTCGCCATCTTGTAGAGGAGCCATTTCACTGCCTATGTTTTATAAACCTTCAGAAGACGAGCCATTGGAGCCTAGTGATGAACTTTCGTCGGCTTCTACTTTACATGGAAAACTTCCAATCACTAAAATTGGGAAATATTCCCGAATAGAACGCAAAAAAATCATGGTACCATTACAAAATTCGGTACTGCAATATAATCGGCATGTGGGGGGAACCGACAGAATGGACCAAAATGTAAACGCATACAGGATTAGTGCTCGTGGAAAGAAGTGGTGGTTTTCCATTTTTTCAAAGCTCATTGACGTGTCGATGCAAAATACGTGGATCTTGCATCGTAAAGGAGGAAGCAGTATGACGCAACTTGATTTCCGCAGAGCCATTGCCAACTCTTGGCACAATAAGACCACCTCAGAGCATTTTTCATCGAACAACTGCGGCTGAGACCGACTTCTCAAGCCGCTATGACTGCATTGGGCATTTTATTGTAGAAACAATAGATAAAAAAAGGCGCCGCTGCGCTGGAATGAACTGCAAATCGCATCCCACTTCTATGTGCAAAAAGTGTAATGTTGGTTTGTGCATCAAATGCTTCGAAAAGTACCATTATGCTACAATTCCATAATTTATTGTATCAACCACATATGTGTTTCATTCACCTTTACATTCACAGTTCAATGTATACAAAGTTTTCATGTATTTTTAAGTACTAAGCTGTAACATTGTCATTAAAAATAAATAAAATTTGTTCCACCAAAAAGTACTGGAAATAGCCCACTGTTACATATATGTAACGGCTTCCACAGACCAAACCATACAAGGTACCAAAATTTTGTTTTCTTATTTATGTTCCTGTGCATCATAAAGCATACGTCTCTAAATTTCAAGCCCCTAGCACTGCTAGATCGCTGTGGGCATTAATGGGTTAACACGAGCTGTCCGTCGTTCAGAAGATAATACCTTAGTGGCTTTTTAGTGATATATAGATTGTCCAAATCAGATGAGATTTGGGGAAGTTACTGACGGTGAAAGTTGTAACAATGTGAATTTTTCGACCAATTTAAAAAACCATAAATTTTCGAATATTTTTTTAAAGAAAAAATAAATTATCTTCTCTGGTTTTAAAATCTAAAATGAAATATATACTATTTTAGCAAATATTAAGCCTAACATCAATAGAATTGAAAGAAAAATGATAAAGTTATGATGCAGTGAGTGAAAACACCAACTTTACATTTATTACACCGTGCGAAAAATTTTTTTTTTTTGCCGAGACCCATCCAAATTTTGATATGGACGCGAAACTAGAGATAATTTATAGTACTCTGGCATAGTCAGTATTAAATTCTCTGACCCAAAAGTCCTTTTTAAAGGACTTTAACATTTTAAGGAGATACACATTTCAATATTAAATATATGCGGTAGTTCAATGATGAAGATATGGGTATCAAATGAAAGAGGGAAATTGTCTCCATTTAACTAAATTTTCTATTTTGAACTTTCAGGACCAAAATATGTCAGGTATGGAAAGCATACATGTTTTGGATTTCAGTCTGTAGATTCATACATCTAAATTTTATTCTATTTCAAGTTCTCAAGAAAGTTACCCCTTAGAAAACACTTTTATTTTTAGGTATATTTTTCGTGTCGAGTAGAAATCTTCAGAAATGTACAGAAATATTTTATAAAACCCAGTAGCAGTGACTTTATAAAAAAAAGTCCTGAAAAAACATATTTCCCCTACATAACAGCATGTAAGAAGCCCATATTTAGCTTACTTACAAGGAGCATAGAATTGCCTTCGAAAACCGGATTTCCGGGACATGTGTTTTTATCCAACCAATAATTATAATAATAATAATAATAACTGTAAATTTGTTTGACTTCTACAAAGTTTAATGAGGTTAAGTAATTGTGTAATTTACACAAGTTTACAAGCAAACTCTAAGATTGCGATATTTAATTTTTAACTTAGAATTTTGTATTTGCATATTTTGCACAAAATTTTAAGTTAAAAATAGCAATCTTCGAGGGAAACTTTTTTGAAAATTTGAAAACAATTGTTATTGTTCTTGCTTTTATTGAACTGAATTTGTTATTGCCATTTCAAAGTCAATTGTCGATACTGTGTCTCTTTCAATTGATAAAAGTGACAAACGACTTAGTCTTTCATCAACCATTGTGGAGCGCAAATAGTTTTTTACAAGTTTCAGTTTTAAAAACTTGAAATTTTTATATAGTTACAAGCTTCTCTCGGGGGCCCCCTGCAGCCCGGGGCCCGGGGCGGTCCGCCCCTCCGCCCCCCCTCTTAAGCCGCTACTGTGTCTAACCATAGCCACATGTTTTCTTAAAATCGTGCAAGTAAGTTAGAAAAAAACGACTTTCGGGAAAACGCGTTTAAAGTTCACAGGGAGCGTGCGGAAACACCGTGAGCGAGCGTGCTCAATGCTCTACAGCTCAATAACCGTGAAGAGTTTACCCAAATCCTTTGGAAATAACATTCCTCACGTCTTCCAAATGAAAATTATGTAAAAATGATTTTTGTGATTTTTTAAAACTTTGTACGTAGACGACCCCCTTAATGGTGCTTGGAAAGTATAAATCCAAAAAATGTATCTCCCACAATAGTTCCCCTTATTGAAAGATTCTCACTTTTAATTGAAGAACAGAATGTTGAAGCTCTAGAAGCGGAATGGAGGGCATTGCTAAATTTGGAACTTGGGTCAAGTTTCAAAAAGAAAAGTTATTAATGAATTTATTACCATGTTTATACGACGGTCCCAGTCGATTCGCATTCACTCGATACGCTTTCGAGCCAGGTGTTTATACATACATTGATTTCAGAAGCGAATTGACTGCAGAAGGTTTAAAAAGTATGCTTTTAATTTCCGTTTTCCTATTTTTTGACGTCTGAATGAAAATTAGCTGTTAGTGTTGCTTGTTTTTTAGTTGAAAATGCTAAAAAAACTGAATGTACATCACCTGTATTGAGTCGACGCGTATTGACTGAGAGCGACTTGAGCTGTCGTATAAACGGGGTATATGTTTCCACTCCTTCGGCAGTTTATTGGTACTGTAATTGCGTTTCCGCATAGTAGTCCGAAGTATATTAAATTAAAGATTAGAAAAGAAACTGTTTACTAAACGCTACTCTCCACTCGATTTAACTTCGAAAAGTTTATTAGGGGAAAATTTTGCGGAAAAATGGGAGCCACCAAAAAAATTACTATTAGTATATAATTAAAACATATAAAATTGGTTTATATCCTTTTTTTAACTGAATTACATTGTTTCTTTCACTTTTGTATAAATAAAATTGTTAATGTGTTTTGAAACTTACGAGTAGTATCCGATTTAGTAGTTGATGAATCCTTTCGATTTTTTACACTGTTAAGAAAATATGCATGTGTACTACTCAAAGTCGATAAATACTACCCAAAAATTCTAATTCATACTACTGAAGAAAAATTGAAAACGGCAGCACTGGTGCCAACAAACCAGGCGGGAAATTCAATTCCCACGAATTGAACAAGTTTTCAAAGTTTCCGCTAAAATTTACCGCCCCTCAATTCTTGCCGCTCTAGTCGACTGCCTACAATGCCTGCATGGTAAATCCGGGCCTGACTACTACAAATTTCTATGGCTTTTGCTCATAAAATGAATGTTTTATGCCCAAAAATCCAAATAGCTAAAGTCGGTTTTCTATGTTCGTGATTTTGGAATAACAGCCTTACTCAAAAATTTTTCAAAAAAGTTGCCTAAGTATAGTTTTTATTCCCAATCGTGATGCGAGTTAATCCCGATGCTAAGTTTCTTCCTAAGTTGATTTTAGTCGTTATTCCGTTTAATTTATTACAACATTTTAAAATTTGGAAAAACAGCCAAACTCGAGTTTAGTCAAAATTCCTTTTTTTAATTTTTCAAATTTTAAATAATAACCAAGTCAAGTTCGATCTTTACTCCAAAACTTAAAAATATTTTTTGTAAATTCAAAGTAGCCTTTGGTCAGTTTTCAAAAATTAAAATTCCAAATTTTTGAATGCTAACTTTAGTTTGGCTGGTTTTCCCTATTTGACTTTTATTAAAAAAATTGCCTATCTAAATTTCCTATCCATTTGTTTTTCCAAATTATTTTATACGAAACAAAGATGCTTATTTCGAGTTTGGTTGTTGACGAGTGAATTCAAAAATGTTTCGTGCTAAGAAACTTTTAGTAATAGCCAATTCAAAAAAGGTGAAGGTAAGTTCTAAATAATTAATTTCTTTGATCAATATTGTTTTATAATATTTTATAATACTTTTTTTTTAGATATTTTATAATACTTTTTAAAAAATATTGTACTTTAGTAAACTCTAGTAACAGAAAAAGGTAACAAGAAAATACTGTAGAATATTCTTTAAATATTGATGGAAACACACTGAAGGTATGTCGAAGACACTTTACTCAGTGTTTTGGTGAAACTGATAGTTTCGTGAAAAGCGTAATTCGCTTGTCCGTCTATACCATTTAAAAATCTTCGTGGAAAAGCGTCATCGAATAAAACAAATTCACAAAAATTAGAAGAGCTTAAACATCATATAAATCCATTTCTGGCTCATGAGAGACATTACACTAGACACTAGACAAGCCAAAAATATCTTCACTCTGACTTGACACTTTCAAAAATGCACCAGTTGTATACTGATAAAACTGACAATCCTGTAAGTCTTTCTAAATACTCCCAAGTATTCAAGACTATTAATCTGAATTCAAATCTTCACGACTAGACACCTGTTTCACTTGTGATTCGCTACAAATGAAAATAAAGTTTGCCACTGGAGAAGAAGAACATGATTTGATGCAGTTAAAAAAAAAACGTGTTGAGAAAGCTGATAATGCATACTATCACAAGTGAGCAGATAAGCAGTCCTCGAAGAAACACATGAACTTAAAAGCATTTGCATTCAATTTACAACAGTGTTTGCCTACACCATTTTTAAGAAGCTATATTACTTTTTATGGGCGTCAGTTTTGGAGGGGATACTACGGTTTAAGTGGTGCCGCCATTTGATGATGTTTTTAGATAGATTGACCGAAAATATATCGAAAATGATGAATAAAATTTTTCGATATCTCGCTTGGTTTTCGAGATATCGAGGTTCAAAGTTTTTATATTGCCATATTGTGCACACCTGACTGTTGCCTGATGTGGTGGTGACTTTGAACCTCGATATCTCGAAAACGAAGCGAGATATCGAAAAATTGTATTAATCATTTTCGACTTATTTTTGGTCGATCTATCTAAAGACACCCTCAAATGGCGGCGAAATGGAAACCGTAGTCGTGCCGTTTTGGACATATGAACTTACAGTTCATGACTTAGAAGACGATTCTGTTCAGTGTTTATGTGGCATGAAGCTATTGTTCGTAGAGGTGGCAACGAGATTGCGTCTTGTGTCTACAGACAATTACAAATGATTGACAAAAATGCACTGGACAAAACAAAAACTCATATGTCTCTTCAATGTTTCTTACTTTTGTGCATAACAACCCGCATATTGAGTATATATGTTAGATCACAAGTTCTTAGAACCTGGGCATACACATATGGAATGTGATTCAGATCATGCCTTAATTGAACGCAAAAACAAAAATCCAACGTTCCACTCAAAAATGCATGTTGTTGAAATGAGAGAAAATAATTTTTTTGATTTCTCAGAGCTTTTGAAATCAAAGTTTATGTGGAGACGATTCAATGAAAATGGTGAGAAATTCATTTGGAACGAAGTGCGATGGCTACGTTATACGAAAGATATTTCTTCTATTTATTACAAAACCTCGCTACAACTAATTTGCAAGTCATAAGTAATGTCCCAGCAATATCAGATGAAAAAAGAAGATTTTATTGCTATTAAAAACCTAATTGATCCTGAATTTCACGCGTTCTACCAAAATCTGAATGAAAATTCAAACGAACCTAACAATATTCATCCAGATTTGCTAGATGAAGAACAGGAAGACACCACTTATTAACATGGAATGGAATGTGTTAATAAGTTGTATCTTCGTGCTCTTCATCTAGCAAATCTGGATGGATATTGTTTGGTTCGATTGAATTTTCATTAAAATATTCGTAGAAAGCGTGAAATTCTGAATCAATTAAGATAATAAGTTGTGTCTTTTTAGACATGGTAAGACATGCTGTTGTGACATGGTTAGGACAGTACTAATTACTTGTAAATCAGTTTTACTGTTAGAACATGTTTCTGTTCTAATATAATTTTACTTATATGTTAATCTTAATAGTATTTGAGTGATACTCTTGCAATTAAAGTTCCATAATATATATTAATATAAAATTAAGTTTTTTATTGTTCACTTCATATAAAGTTATAATATAAAATTATTTACATATTAATAAATTATAATATAAAATTAAGTTTTTATTATTCAGTTGATTTAATAATTTCCCATTTAAATTAGATTTTGGATTTAATCGCAGTTCATGAAAATTTAATATAAATATTATTAATGTGCAGTAATAAATAAAAACAATTTTTTTACAAGAGGAAGTTCGTTGTTTCTTATTTATAACATTTCTTACAGTAAAAGCAATTAAGTTAAAGTTTGTATATAATTGAAATAATAGCTAAAGTAAATCGACTTTTTTTTACTCATGCTTGGAATAACAGCTAAAGTAAACTTTAGTTTTCAACAGGGACCGTAACAGTTATAAGTTTTATTATAAAAATCAATGCTTAACAGTTATTTTTTGATTTTTATTTAATGACTCAACAAATAACAGTTATTTAGTATTTATATTTTAAAAATCCTTTAATAACAATAATTTTTGATTTTTTTCTTATTAGTCCATAAGTAACAGTTTTCTTTCGATTTTTATTTTAGTTGACCTATGAAAACAGTTATTGGTGACTTTTATTTAAAAAAGTCATAATAAAAATTATTCAGTGACTTTTATTCATAAAAGTCATCAATAAAAACCATTCGGTGACTTTTATTCATAAAAGTCATCAATAAAAATCATTCAATGACTTTTATTTATAAAAGTCATCAATAAAAATCATTCGATGACTTTTATTATAAAAGTCATCAATAAAAATCAATCAATCAATTTATATTGATGACTTTTATAAATAAAAGTCATTGAATGATTTATATTGATGACTTTCATAAATAAAAGTCATGGAGTGATTTTTATTGATGACTTTTATAATAAAAGTCATTGAATGATTTTTATTGATGACTTTTATAAATAAAAGTCATTTAATGACTTTTATTGATGACTTAAAAAATAAAAGTCATTGAATGATTTTTATTGATGACTTTTATAAATAAAAGTCATTTAATGACATTTATTGATGACTTTTATAAATAAAAGTCATTGAATGATTTTTATTGATGACCTAAAAAATAAAAGCCATCGAATGATTTTTATTGATGACTTTTATTAATAAAAGTCATTGAATGATTTTTATTGATGACTTAAAAAAGTCATTTATTGATGACTTTTATGAATAAAAGTCACTGAATAATTTTTATTATGACTTTTTTAAATAAAAGTCACCAATAACTGTTATCATAGGTCAACTAAAATAAAAATCGCAACAAAACTGTTACTTATGGACTAATATGAAAAAAAATCAAAAATAACTGTTATTAAAGGATTTTTAAAATATAAAAAAAAATAATTCTTATTTTTTTATATTTCCGTAAGAATTACATAATAAAAGTTTATTGCCAAATATGATTCTTGACACGAAAGTGTTGGTATTTTTAATTTATTTTTATGACTTTTCCTTCATAGTAAATTTTTCAAATATAGTTTTCATAAATAACTGTTATTTCCGGTCCCTGGTTTTCAATAACATTATTTTTATCGCTGTAATAGTGGGTTATCTTTAGATAAGTTTGCGGGGCGCAAAAAATTTCATATGGATTAACAGCCAAAGTCGAGTTAAGATTCAAAACTTGTAAATAAGAAATAAGGAAAAAATAGCTAAACTGTTTATTTTGTCTATATCTCTTAAAAAAACAAAGTTTACCTTGAAAATCGAACTATAAATTAAAATACTACTTGTTTGCTTATAGTACATTGAGAGTAAAAATATTAATCAAATCTTAAATCCCTGATTTCAGGCAATGATTCAAAAATTAAAAGTGCTCTCCTGAAAACTTCATGAAATCGACTTTGGCTGTCATTCCTTACGGCCACAGAATTGTCGAGTTCCGCAGTTCAATGCAAATTCGTTGAAGCAGCGCCCAGTGCAACTATTTATTTGCTCCACGCCGGCGCGCCGCAGCGACTTTCTTCTTTTCGCCAGCAGCGCCGCGGCTATGTTTGGCATTATTCGCTCTGCTTTGGTGCGCCGTCCATCCACCGCTCTTTTACGCCAGTAAAAAACGGAACGACTTCAATTGAGCGTTAATTGAAGTAGCCAGATTTATTAAGTGTATATTTAGTTTTTTCAAATTTTTCTTTTTCTTCTTTGGGTGGCAGTGACGTGCAGTCAAGCAATTCACCCCTCAAGGGGACAAACGCCCCAGAGACAAGCTTCATAACTTCGCATTGGAGTTGGATTAGGTTATGCTTTACACTCTCAGCAGGACCAACAGAATGCTAGTGTGGATGTGTGTGTGTGTGTGTGTGTTTATACTTGACACCGTATTGATAAACTTTTTGCGCAATTCCATCCCGAGCACAACATGTACATACATACATAAGTATGTACAGTGGACCCTCGGTTAACGAACACCCCGCATAACGAACATTTCGCATAACGAACACTTTTTTTTGGGAAAAAAATTTCTCTTAACGAACGAAGTTTCGCATAACGACCAACGAAAAAGGGGGAAACCTTAATTGCATGTAAAATTTCTGTCTGTGCTAAGCAACGAAACAGGGGAAACCCCGAATACACATTATAGTGCTGTCTGTGTTTAGCTTTTGTTTCATAATTGTGCATTTTGTTTTATTTTTGTGCATAATTGCCTGTGTTCGTAAAATTAACAAGACGTGTTGAAACATGCAAATGTTCTATTTTTAATTTTGTTTTTATAAAAATTGCAAAATAACATACGTAAATGCCTTCATAAAAAGATTCGGAGAAAGAGAAAAATAAAAGAGCCAAAATAACTATTGAAATGAATGTTACATTCTTTCAATAAAAGTTCAAATTGAAACATATTAGAGTGTATTTTTTTCGACCTGGAACGCATTAATTCATTTTACATTGATTTATATGGGAATAATGGTTTTGCTTAACGAACGTTTCGCATAACGAACAAGATGCTGGAACCAATTGTGTACGTTAACCGAGGGTCCACTGTATTTGCTTCTCTTATTGCTGTTTTGGTGTCTTCTTCTTATTTATTGTTGTTGTTGTTGCTGCGAATTAACGGACAGATGGACCTTTTGTGCTATTGCGTGTTTGTTATCGCTAAACTTTTATCACCTTGTAATAAACTGTGGCGCGTGCCACGGCCAGACATGCAGCCATGCAGCCAAGCGAGAAAGCTGGCAGGGGGCAAGCGTAAAGCTAGTGCGACAGACCGAAAGCAGTCAGACTGCGGGCTGGTTTGGTTGATTGCTCCGCAGGCTATCGAAAGAGTGTCGCAAGGACGGACGGACAGACATACTGTCGGACGGACGGACAAATGGCCAGGCAGCGAGAAGCTGAGTGCACGGACACCTAAGCGCTGCCATCAGTAATAATAACAACAACACTAGCTGGCAACAGTACCAGCTGATGAACACTTTCAGGCAACCAGCGTGTAATGCGACCAGGTAGACGAAGGTATGCAGTGCGTCCGATGTGAAGCAAGTTGTGTGGCATGTCTTCAGGAATGTGCTGCGCAAACACGACGCGAGCGACGTTCACCAAAGTCGAAATCATAAAACTGAACAGCAATACAAAACAACAACAACAATAACACAACTTTTGCAAACATTACCCACACGACGCGAACGAATGACGCGAACAAAAAACTATCTGTTGCACTGTGATTCACGCAGTTGGCATTGTCGCATTTGAGTGATTGGCAGCATGGGTGATGCAGCAGGCGTTGCAGTACGATAGGCACAGGACACGTATTGCGAAATATCGGATCAAAGCGTTCATTGCATAAAAGTGTTTGGAATGAAACCCGACGCCGCACAGTGGCTGATTCTGCCGACGTAGGTTGCAAAAGTCAATTTTGTCATGTTCGATTTGGTGGAAACTGTTATACTTGTCCGATAGATAAATGCTTCGACTTTAAAAATCCGAAAACCTGAACTAAATTGAACAAATAGTTTTGCTTGTAGAGCCCGTCAAAGTTGAGCAATTTTTAGAGTGTGAAATAATATCAGCAATTTGCACTTTTTCGGCAAAGCTGAAGTTTTAAAATACGGAAAGGAACAAATTAATTGAAATGTTTTGCACCAGTATCGTAAAATAAGGAATTACTACAAATACAAATAATTAAATATAGAAAAAAAAAGTTGGTTGTTGTTGTCTTTTCATAGGCACTCACTTGAAGCACTGTTTTTATCACTCTTTTTGAACTTTCGATAGACTTTCAAAAAAAGGCCATACTTGCCACGGTTCCGTCTTTGGGAAAATTGTTCACTAGTCTTCTGTGAGTACTGCCCTGAAGAGATCGGGTGCCCGATTTTGCCCGACTGGATTTTACAGCGATTTTTCTGTGGCCACCTCGCGCAATTTTGTGCTTTCGGGTGCGTGCGTTCGAACAAGTTCGTCAAGATTTTGATAGTGAATCAATTACAGGCGATTATAATCGTTGCCAGGGCATGCAAATTTGGATTTTGGCTTCATTTAAGATGTGATACAAGCTTGCAACTCCATATTAAGTCGACTTTTTTTGGCGTATATTGCGTAAGCTCGAAGTAAAGAGTACTTTTGCTGGATGCGCAGTTCGTACGTACGAAAAACAAGTTGGCTTTCATTTCCGGCAATCAGCTATCATGTATCCTTTGATGTAATGTTTTTGTAATGTAATGTTTTAACAAAATACTAACACTGTGTCTGGCATAAAATTTTTTTTTAATTTGAACAAAACGCAGTCAGTCGCCATTAGTCTTTGAGTTGAACCGCGCCAATGAAACAATTAGTTATTGAAAAACAAAAAGCAGACTTATGTTATATCTATGCACTGTCTAAAACCCACTTATGTGTCTGGGCTGTTAAAAAATCCCACAACGCGGGAAAATCTAACAACTGTTTAGGTACCTGCTAGTACTGGAAGCTTAGTACCTGCTATTTGAATGCATACCAGATGAATCCATAACTTATGAACATACACCTTATTCTGTTTTTACACGGTCTTTTTTTACACGGTTTTGATTTAACACGGTTTGAAAATAAAAAAAATTTAAATTTTTGTACACGATTTTATTCCATTTAGCACGATTCAAAATCTTTTGGGCTTACATTATTTTTGTCAAATTTAATTTTTGCGAAATATGTTCATATCATAAATGTAGGGAAATTCCCTTTTTGTGGATACAAGCAAATTTATTTGTCAAAGTAATTCCAGTTCAAAATTATTCCAGCGATGATAGTGATTTTATACGCATTCGAAGCAAGCGAATGCGAGTAACTGCTGATGACAGCAATTAAATTTATGTTCCTGTATTTAGGATTATCATTTAAATTTTTTTTTAATTTTTGTTTACCTTAAAAATTGAATAACCTATTCTTTTTGTTAACAACATAGCTGTTTTACATAATTGTTTTTTGTTCCTGAACTTGTCATACATTTAATTTACATTACTTTTAAGCTAAGAGTGCATATCTTTTTTTTCTTTAATAACTATGCTTGTGTAAATACACATTATATATGTGATTTAATAAAATAAACATGACTACTTGTTCTTAAAAAATCCTTGTTTTTCACTAATTTTAATAGGTTTTAGAGATAAGGAACCAATCACCTATTTTTGCATACGATCAATGTCTTTTTTTACACGGTTTTTCCTGGAACCAATCTACCGTGTAAAAACAGAATTAGGTGTAATTATGAATATGGACTGTCCCCATTACATGCTAGAATAAAAACTATGGAGTTTATTTTGAAGCTAGCATATACACTCCCCCATAGTAATGAAACCACTCTAACAAAAGAGATAATAGCAGCTAGAAAGAAGAGGATACAAGATGCTTTCTACAATGAGATGGGGTTAAGACTGGACCAGCCAAAACAAGGTTATGGTAGCAGTAATGATGGAAACACATCTAGGACATTTTTTGACAAAGACGAAACAACAGCTAGGTTAACTGGAGTCGTCCACGAAATAATTAAGAGACTTCAAGTTCTGCTTAATGTTTTATGCTGTGGAGAAAATGTAAATGCTGACAAATTTGGAGAATATGCTTTAACGACTACCAACTTATTACAGCAACAGTATTCTTGGAAAAAATTAACACCTAATTAATTTAATTAATAATAATTGACTGGCACGACAGCCCGCTTACGCGAGACTAAGGCCTAGCTTCCCGCAACCACCCGTGTTGTGCGTGTGAATTTGTACGCGGGTAGAAGGGACCTACAGTTTTTATGCCGGTTCCGAACGGCAGGTTGGAAGCTTTTTCATAAGCAATTTTTACTCTCAGAGGTTTGCCATTTCCAGCTGAGAGGACAGCCACCGAAAGAGAAAACGAATTTTCCCGTTATTTTTTTAGGTGTTACTACGGGCAGTATTTGAACCTGCGGTTTGCTGCCTTCGACTCGCGGTCCAACGCACTAACCAGGCGCGGATCCAGAAAAATATTTCGGGGGGGTTTTAAAAAGTAATTCCTTAAATTTTATAAAATGTCTTTTAATTTGTATGTAGTTTTATAGTCGATCCACATATTTCGGGGGGGGGTTTCAACCCCCAAAACCCCTCCCTGGATCCGCCACTGACACTAACCAACTGAGCCACGGCGGCTAACACCTACTGTGCATAAAATATTAGCTCACGGCAAAAGTGTAATAGAGTACCAGCCGTTGCCCATTGGAGAGCTGTCAGAAGAAGCCCAAGAGTCCAAAAATAAGGAATATAAAAAGTTTAGGTACATGAATACCTGCAAGACCACGCGTCTGCGTCAAAATGAGGATTTATTTAATATGCTTTTAGCTTCATCAGACCCACTAATTTCATCTTTAAGATATGTTAAGCGAAGAAAAGAATTACAAAAATATTACTCTCCAGAGTTGTTTAGTTTATTAGATACAAGCTACTGACAATGATTTTGAAAACAATTAAATTTCATATTATTTACATAATAAGAGGAAAATATCAACATACTCGTAACTCAGATATAAGTATATTCGTTAATAATATTGTAACGATGAGGCACTCTGTTGCTGTGCTATGCATGAATGCTTTTACGGGCATACTTTTAGGCACGCACTTTGGCTTGCTATAATTCCGATATGGCAAGGATGGTTCGCGATGGTAATTGGCTGTGCGAGAACGATCGAGAGAGAGAGTCCAACTGGAATATGCAAGAACAATCGGCGCGATACGCAAACAAGTATAAAAGGCAGCAGTGTGCAGCGCAGGGACGAGTCTGATTCGAGCAAGCAAAGGGGAAACATGCAATAGTAGTAGTGTAAAGACAAACAAGTGTAAATTTGTAAATAAAGTGATTGCTGGTATTGGAATGCGTTTTGCGCTGAATAATTTAAGTTGTTTTATTTTTAAGCACAATCCAAAACGAACTTAGAGAAGTCATTTTCGTAACAATATAATACTAGTGCTGATTTTACTACTAGAACTATTACAGTAAATTCCGTTTAGCTGCATTCACCTTTGAAGCACATGATTTGGGGCACTTAGGCGAAAAATGCAGCTAAGCGGAATATCTAAAAAAGTTTTTGAAAACAGCTAAATTTGGTTGATGTAGATCCTTAGCGCACCTAAATATAAAATATATATAATATATATATTATATCAATATTGATATATTATATATATCAAAATTTTGCATGAACGAATCTATTGATTTATTGAAAGGATTACACCCGTGTAATACTGATCAAATTTCTATTAGCAAATGAAGCACTATCTTATACAGTGTACCACTAAAGTCTTCGTACAGCACCTGGTCCAGAACTAATTATTAAAAAAACTAAATATTTGTAGGAATTTTTAAAAAGTGTTGATGCAGATCTGTTTATTTGGCATTTATTTTTAATACAACAACAAAAACTAATATATTTATTAAATAGTTTAAAAGTTTTAAACCAAAAACAAAAGTTTTAAACACTTACGAAATTAATTAACTATGAATTATGAAAACCTATAAAATGTTTTATTAATATTTAGTTGGATACCCCTTGTTTTTAATGACGGCCTTAAGGCGATCTGGCTTCGACTTTACAAGTTTTTGTGTATAGTTTGCGGCGATTTTCGCCCATTCCTCCTGTAGAACCTGTTGTAGCTGAGGTTTTGACGAAATATGATGAGTCCTTATCTTTTTTTCAAGCATATTCCACATGTGCTCAATAGGATTGAGGTCTGGACTCTGCGGTGGTGTTTTTAGTAAATGTGGAGCATTGTACAGCAAGTACAGCCTGGAGTTAAGTGCCATATGGTTAGGGTCGTTATCTTGCTAGAAGTACAATTTCTCAGATACTCCAAACTTTTCCGCACTTGGCTTAAAATTTCTCTTGAGAATGTCAATGTATGCGCGATGATGATGACCCCTTCAATTATTTCCAAGTTTCCAACGCCGCTTGCAGCCATGCAACCCCATACCATTTCTCCGCCGCAACCGTGCTTAACAGTGTTGATCGTATTCTTTGGATTGAAAGCTTCTCCCGTCTTTCTCCAGACCTTGAGCCTGCCATTAGAGCCAAAGATATTGTATTTTGACTAATTGGAGAATATAACGTTGTGCCAGAACTCAGGAGATGCATTTTGGTAGTCACGAGCAAAGTCCAAACGCTTTTTGCGATTGATTAATTTTACCAATGGCTTTCGGCGAGGAGTGCGAGACTTAAAACGGGCATCAATCACGGCTTTTCGCACAGTTTCCGGGTAAACTTTTTTTTACTTCGATTGAAGGAACTCTGAGCTTATTTTCGGTGCACTTCTAAACGGATCCGCTGCAATCATACGCTTAAATTGCAGGCGATCTCCTCGTATGACAATTGGAGGCCGTCCTGATTTGGGCTTATTTTCTACGCGGCCTTCGTATTTAAAACGCCCAATGACCGATTGCACAGTAGAACGGCTGCGGAAAACGAGTTAAGCTATTTCCGCGTAGGATTTTTTCTGCTTCACGTGCAAATTCAATATAAGCTTACGCTCTTCAACTGACAAGTATTTTCCAGGCATTTTTTATAATATTTTAAAATAAATTGCTTCAAATCTGACTTCCATTCTACGAATGAATGATAGATGTCTCGTTTGACTGCTTTTGCAAAGAATAGTTTTCAATAAATTATTATTATGGGCAAAAGGACAGACATAGCTTAAGTGTACGAAGACTTTAGTGGAAGTAAATAAGCGACTTTTTTTGTTTTTGGTTTAAAGCTTTTAAACTATTTAATAAAATATATTAGTTTTTGTTGTTGTATTAAAAATAAATGCCTAATAAACAGATCTGCATCGACACTTTTTCAAAATTCCTACAAATATTTAGTTTTTTTTTAATAATTAGTTTTGAACCAGGTGCTGTACGAAGACTTTAGTGGTACACTGTAGATGCTTATGCAAACATAATATCAAAGAATATGAAGTGTATAGAAGCAAAGAATATGAAGTGTATAGAAGGCGCATCTGAGCTCAAAAATTCAAATTTTTGTTTGCGAGCTTCACAGAGCGGGGGGAAGCCACAAAAGGGAAAGAGCGGTGCAAGGAGAGCAAGCGCTTTAGTTTACGCTCATTGACTGTGCGAACTGAAGCACACGCCACCACAAACATACATGAAGTAAAAGTACCGCTTCTCCTGTGTACTTTGAGGTGTTGGTGGTTGTTTTGGACTCTCAATCATTTTTTGTGCAAATTTCTCACAGCAACACATCAGCCAGCGCAATGATCGTCGCTTCAACGACGCCAATGCTTTTTGTTGTTGTAGTTTTTGTGTGTATGCTTTTTGTGTTGGCGATTGGTTTTGCAACACAGTTCGAGAAAAATGTGACGTCAATATTGAACAGTGTTTACTGCCATTATCAATCAAATCAAAATTCTCTCAAAAATGTTTCCAAAACTTTAGAAAGGAAGATGAAGTTTTAACTGCGCCAAGTGAAATATTTATTTTCCATAAAAATTATCAATCGGTTACAGACTTTGGTAACCTATTAGCACCTTCGGATTCCCTTATGGAAGCAAGCAAAAACACATTCTGTTGTTTCACAAAATTTTTGAGTCGGAGCCTGAAAAAATTGGTATTAAGGCATATATATCCGACTTATGCAAGAATTCTACTACCGAATGGTTCAGTGATGAATGCTGTGACAGTAAATTGAAAATCCTAGATTTTCTTATTTTCGTTCTTTTACGCTAGGAAGCTCCAAACAATTAAAAATTATTGCGGGTCAATAAAACAGCTCTTCCTTTGTTGTTTTTTTATTGTTTATGTTTTGCATCATTTGGAACTTCCTTTTTTTAATTTACTGTCACAGCATTCATCAGGGAATCTGAAGGAGCAAATAGGTTATAACAAAAGTCTGTAATCGATTGATAATTTTTATTAAAATTTTTATGGAACATGTTTCACTTAGCACAGTGAAAACGTCATCATTTCTTAGTTTTTGGAAACAGATGCCACAATTAATTTTTTAATTGTTTCATTAATAATTTAATATTTCTTATCTACAAAATATTTTGCGTGATCATTACTGCTGAAATAAAAGAATACAAAAGACAGTTTCGTCTGTCTCAGCATGTAATAGGAGTTGATCCATAGAATCCTGTATATCTTCGAATTAGTTGCTACACTTGACCGAGTGATATTTGAATTTTGTCCCAAAATTGTAAAAGTATTTTCTAGTTTATCTTGGTTAAAAAACTTATTTGTTACACAAAATTTATGTATTGTATGTATTTATTTATTTTGCTTAATTTCATCAGTGATTAAAAAACAGATTTTTGTTCTAAAAAAGACATTTATCATCCATACATTTAACTTCTTTCAAATAATTTAAAAAAGTCTTTATAAATTTGTACGACTCATTATTTAATTGTAAAGCCGATCTAAAGCAATTATCCGATTGCCCTATTCATGCAATAAAATATTAGGTCTACTTTTTTGATAAATTCTTTAGGAACTTTGTTTGTAGCGACCATATGAGTCGTCATGCCAACCATATTTTATTTTCTTTTCTATGATTTGGCGCACACTACAGTCTGCAATAAGTTCAGGAGCAATATGCGACGCCGTGCAGCCTTATAGAAGAAGAACAAAAGCCAGCCAGAAATTAGAAATCGTTTTTTACAATTTCAGCTTTTCGCCAGCGCAACAACAACAGCGTTCGTCTTCACCTCGCAATCATTCCGCGCCTCAGCAATTAGTACAGTAAATAGAGACAAATAAATCCCATTTACTAAAAAAAAATACTTAATGGCTGAAATTTTGAGGGTGTGTTCGGGGGCATGTCCTGAGTCTAAAACTGAGTTTTCGTATTCGAGGGGGTGGGGGAAGTTACTACCCCCTGCTAATTTAGGGGTGAGTTCGTTTTAATTCCGTATCTCCGAAGCTATTGCTCGTACCGTCAAGTCCGAGGGATCAAATTTGTGGAGAATAAAATTATCTATCTAATGATAATAAAATCGAGGTCATAGGTCGATTAGGTGAATCACAATGGCCGGTCAAAGGTCAAAAGTGAGGGATAGTTTTTCGTTTTTCGTGAATACCGTGAAACCGGTAGGTTTTTTCGCATACTGCTTCGATACCATTTTAAGAACCTGAAATTACCTACAAAATGAGTGCTCGAACACTCATCTACTATAAATAGTTTGCCGTCAATCCAACGACCAAGTTGACCGCGCGCGCTGTACGTGCGAGCCGCGCACTAGTGGAGTGTGTCAGTCGGAAAAGAGGCCGAAATCCGGTAGTCTTCTTGGACACGACGAGACTACTTCCCCCCTGTTTTCGAGGGTGCTGAAGACGATGGTGCTGAGGAATTTGCTTTTTGGGCGGGGGAAGACCCTCAAAATGGTTAAAAACCCCCTTTTTACGCCCATTATGGTAACAAAACACATCTATGGAAAACTTTTGTAAGGCAATATGGGTATCAAACGATTCAGCGTGTCATTGCGGCAAACATAGGCTATAATATAATCGGCCACGCCCACTTTCCGCGCCCACTTAACTAACAAAACAAAACTACACTATCTGTTTATATATTTGTCATTATAGTGGGCGTGGCGGGAAAACGTATCAGGTAGGCATGGTCAATCTCATATAACCTATGTTTAGCCCTATGAAACACAGAATCATTTTACATCGACATTTAGTTACAAACAGATAGTGTAGTTTTGTTTTGTTAGTTAAGTGGGCGCGGAAAGTGAGCGTGGCCGATTATATTATAGCCTATGTTTGCCGCAATGACACGCTGAATCGTTTGATACCCATATTGCCTTACAAAAGTTTTCCATAGATGTGTTTTGTTACCATAATGGGCGTAAAAAGGGGGGTTTTAACCCTTTTGAGGGTCTTCCCCCGCCCAAAAAGCAAATTCCTCAGCACCATCGTCTTCAGCACCCTCGAAAACAGGGGGGAAGTAGTCTCGTCGTGTCCAAGAAGACTACCGGATTTCGGCCTCTTTTCCGACTGACACACTCCACTAGTGCGCGGCTCGCACGTACAGCGCGCGCGGTCAACTTGGTCGTTGGATTGACGGCAAACTATTTATAGTAGATGAGTGTTCGAGCACTCATTTTGTAGGTAATTTCAGGTTCTTAAAATGGTATCGAAGCAGTATGCGAAAAAACCTACCGGTTTCACGGTATTCACGAAAAACGAAAAACTATCCCTCACTTTTGACCTTTGACCGGCCATTGTGATTCACCTAATCGACCTATGACCTCGATTTTATTATCATTAGATAGATAATTTTATTCTCCACAAATTTGATCCCTCGGACTTGACGGTACGAGCAATAGCTTCGGAGATACGGAATTAAAACGAACTCACCCCTAAATTAGCAGGGGGTAGTAACTTCCCCCACCCCCTCGAATACGAAAACTCAGTTTTAGACTCAGGACATGCCCCCGAACACACCCTCAAAATTTCAGCCATTAAGTATTTTTTTTAGTAAAATATACCTATTTACTGTACTAAATGTGCTAACGCACAATCGCTGCAGCGAGCACAACCAAAGAGCGCAACACAGATAGAACTACGCTCTCACTTGCAAACCAACGCTCTCACCACATATTTGATCTATGAAAGCAGAGCGCGGGTCGTAATGTTAGAACCCGCCATACAAAATTTTTGCATGTATGACATGCGCATTCTGTATGTTTATTTTCTTTGATAATATGTAACAGTTGGGCTGAAAAGTTCGTATCGTTTCTATGAGATGGCACCGCTGGAATAAAATCCGTATCATTTTTACGTAGTACCAACCTTCAAAAGAAACGTGTATAAATTTGACAGCTGTCTGATTATTAGTTTGTCAGATACAGCATTTTGAGTGAAGCAACTTTTGTTATTATGAAAAAAATGGATAAAAAGGAATTTCGTGTTTTAATGAAACACGTGTTTGATGAAAAAAAGTGCTACTGATACCAAAAAGTGGTTTGATGAGTGTTATCCGGACTCTGCGCCGGGCGAAGCAACCATTCGTAAGTGGTTTGCTAAATTCCGTACAGGCCATATGAGCACCGAAGACGATGAACGCAGTGGACGTCCAAAAGAGGCTGTTACGGACGAAAACATAAAAAAAATCCACAAAATGATTTTGGAAGATCGTAAATTGAGGTTGATTTGTATAGCTGACACTCTAAAGATATCAAAGGAACGTGTTGGACATATCGTTCATGAATATTTGGGTATGCGAAAGCTATGTACAAAGTGGGTGCCGCGCGAGCTCACAATCGACCAAAAACAAGAACTTGTCGATGCTTCAGAGCAATGTTTGGAGCTGTTCAACCGCAATAGAAGTGAATTTTTGCGTCGATATGAGACAATCGATGAAACATGGATCCACCACCACACTCCGGAGTCCAGTCGGCAGTCATCTGAGTGGTCTGCACGCGATGAACCGAATCCAAAGCGTGGAAAAACTCAACAGTCGGCCGGTAAGGTCGTCCGTATTTTGGGATGCACATGGAATAATTTTCATCGACTATCTTGGAAAGGGAAAAACCATCAACAGCGACTATTATATAGCGTTATTGGAGCGTTTGAAGGACGAAATCACGAAAAAACGGCCCCATTTGAAGAAGAAGAAAGTGTTGTTTCATCAAGACAATGCGCCGTGTCACAAATCGGGGAAAACGATGGTAAAATTGCATGAATTGGGCTTTGAATTGCTTCCGCATCCACCATATTCTGAAGATTTGGCCCCCAGCGACTATTTCCTGTTCTCAGATCTCAAGAGAATGCTCGCTGGAAAGAAATTTAAAGCCGATGAGGAAATTTAGCCTATTTTGAGGCTAAACACAAATCGTACTACAAAAATGGTATTGAAAAGTTGGAAGATCGCTATAATCGGTGTATCGCCCTCGATGGCAACTATGTTGAATAATAAAATCGATTTAAAATATAAAATATTCTTACTGATATGCTTTTATTTAAAATAATCGGTAATTTTACCCTGCGAATATTTTTTTTTTGACAATTTCACAACCATTGCCCCCATTTCGAAAACGACATTGAAATGACGAAGCGTGCGTATTGAAATGATGGAGATTACTAATAAAATTGAACTCGTGAAAATTTTCAAGTGCTACTAAAAGAAGTCTTTTTCATACAAATCAAAGAAAACTTGCTCAAAAACAGGGCTGTTAAACGGAATAGTGCAGCTAAGTGAAATGCAGCTACATGTGACATTTTCAAAGAAAATTTGGTTTGCGAAGTAGTACTTTGGCCAAATCATGCAGCTAAGCAGAAAATTCACCTAAGCGAATAGGCAGCTAAACGAAATGTGCTGTATTACTAACACTGTTACTATTAAAATAATTTACAATAAATAAACACAAGGTGAAAGGTAATTTCAAGGTAAGTTACATGACTTTTTATGTAAATTTCCCGAATTCTGGTTCTCATTTTTAAATAAGTAAATTTGTATCTTTAAAATTGACTTTTCCAGCTTATTTGTAACATTTTTTAGTATCTTTTATCTTTTTTAATGAATTTTCATTAATTTTGCAACTAAAACTTATCATTGCTGCTCGCATTATTCTTATTTACAGTAAGCCGAACTTTGACAAAGTATTACGTAGCACCCTGTACCTCGATTGAGTTTATTTTTTGGAATACAATAGCCTGATGAATTTCTAATCAACAGCAAACAAAATTTTCCAATTTCATTTTCGTTCAGAAGTTTTGATTTTCGCAACCTAAAATGACAAATTGAGCCACTGTGCGCCGTTGGTATTAGAAGGGTATAAAATCCGATTCGAGTGGCGAGATTTTGAAAATCGTTCCAAATCTTAAAACTGCTAAGTCAGAAGCTAACCGATTGAGCTGAAATATGGCCTATCTTGCAGTAAAAATTACGAACTGTGCAGACACGGTCTCAAAGTTGCCAATGTTCGTATTGGAAACCCTACTTAATCGTTGCAGAAGGGAATTTTTCGAAAGTAGGTCCAAAGTCCAATCAGAAATTCGATTGAATCAAAATTGAAGGCTGACTTTGAGAAAAACCGACTTTTTCGACATCGTTCAAAGAACTGTAGCTTCTAAGCGAGAAATGCTAGCGACCTGAAATATGGCGTTTGGTCTTTTTTGGTCTTTAGCTATTTAACACTAGAACTAACGGGAGCGGTCATTTGACGGTTTTCAGTTTTGATTAACCGTAGCTCGAAAACGGTTTAAGTTACGAATCTGGTTCTCCTTGACTTTTAATATTTTGCACTAAGCTCAATATTCTAAAATTTTGCAATCACTGCGCCGATCTGTTGTCTTTTTATCATCGATTTTACCTACTACTACCATGAGCGGTCAAATGACGGTTAACTACGTAACCATGGAAATAAAATTAAAACATTCACAAAAAAGTCAAAGACGGTACAAATTTTAGAAGTACCTTCTGTCTTGCCTTCTGTTTTATATTAAACTAGCTGACCCGGCGAACTTCGTCCCGCGCGACATTTGTTGTTTTTTTATAATGTAATTCGCGAGATGGCGAATCAATCGCGATGTGGCAAATTGACGAAGAAAACCAACTAAAGGAAGAGGAGGGAGCTACTGATAAACGCAATCGAGGCCCTCAAATAAGTAATGGTGCTGCTAAGTTTCAGTAAAGAAATGGATAGCGCTTGAACCAGATTTAAATTATATTGGCAGAGCCACGCCCCCTTATTCAATACCCGCATAATGCCCTCTGTCGAAGGAGAAAATGGTATGTTCGTACTAAGTGTCATTGCTGAGCGACTTATAGTTCAGCGAAATATTTGGGTCACAAAAAATGTGCCACGCCCCTTTTCCAACGCTTATAAAAACCTACCAGTAGAATGACCCATCTATGGGACGACGGTGCACTAAGTTTCAGTGTTGTACGACTAACAATTTCTAAGATATTCTCTATTAAAAATTTGGTTTGTATGGGCAGTCATCATTCCCTCTGTCGAAAGATATGAATAAATGGTAGGTTCGTACTTAATTTCATTGCTGTGCGACCTATAGTTCAGCGGAATATTTGGATCACAAAAAATGTGCCACGCCCCTTGCCCAACACCCATCAAATCCTACCAGTAGAATGACCCATCTGTGTGACGACGGGGTACTCAATTTCAGTGTTGTACGACTTACAATTTCAAAGATATTCTATATTAAAGATTTGAGTTGTATGGGTGGAGCCACGCCCTCTTGTTAAATACCCGCTTCATTCCTTTTGTCGAAAGATATGACTAAATGGTAGGTTCATACCAAGGTTCATTGATGTACGACTTAGAGTTCTGCTGAAATATTGGGTCAAACAAATTTGCCACGCCCCTTGTCTAACGCTCATTAAAATTTAACAGTAGGATGACACTTCTCTGGGAGGATGTTATACCAAATTTCAATGCTGTGCGACTTACAATTCCAAAGCAATTCCATATAAAAGATTTGACTTGTATAGGCAGAGCCACGCCCTCTTCTTAAATACCCGCCTCATTCCCTCTGCCGAAAGATATTACTAAATGGTAGGTTCATACCAAGTTTCATTGATGTACGACTTACAGTTCTGTTGAAATATTGGGTCATAAAAAATTTGCCACGCCCCTTATACAACGCCTATAAAATTTTAACAGTAGAATGACACATCTATGGCGATGTCTTATTAAATTTCAATACTGTGCGGCTTACAATTCCGAAGCTATTCCATATAAAAGATTTGAGTTGTATGCGCGGTGCCACGCCCCCTTGGTAAATACCCGCCCAATTCCCTCTGTGGAAAGATATGACTAAATGGTAAATTCGTACTAAGTTTCATTGATGTTCGACTAACAGTTCCAAAATTATGCGGATAGTTTGGGTCAAACAAATGTGCCACGCCCCTTTTCCAACGCCCATCAAAATTTAACAGTAGATTAACACTTCTGTGGGAGGATGTAATACCAAATTTCAAAGATGTGCGACTTACAATTCCAAAGCTATTCCATATAAAAGATTTGAGTTGTATGGGTGGAGCCACGCCCTCTTCTTAAATACCCGCCTCATTCCCTCTGCCGAAATATATGACTAAATGGTAGGTTCGTACCAAGTTTCATTGATGTACGACTTACAGTTCTGCTGAAATATTAGGTCACAAAAAATGTGCCACGCCCCTTATCCAACGCCCATATAATTTTAACAGTCGAATGACACTTCTGTGGGAGGATGTCATACCAAATTTCAATGCTGTGCGACTAACAATTCGGAAGCTATTCCATTTAAAAGATTTGAGTTGTATGGGCGGTGCCACACCCCTTTGTTCAATACGCACCCCATTCCCTCGGACGAAGGACATGATTAAATAGTAAGTTTGTACCAAATTTAATTGATGTGTGACTTATGATTCCAAAGTTATTGTCTAAAAATGTATTCTTGTGGTGCCACGCCCCGTTTTCCCGACTTTTCTTTTTCCTAAACCTTCACGTAACAATTTCAAACAAACCCGCCGAAGGAAGTATCCAAGTTGGTCCAGTAGTTTTAAAGATTTAAGCATACATAGGGACAGACAGCGACAGCGACTTTGCTTTATACTATGTAGTGATTTACAATCGACTTTTATATATTTATGAAACATTTTAATGCAAAACCAAAATGCGTTATTTTACATGATGTGTGTGAAAGCATGATTTTATCGGCGAGACGTCACATAGCTTCACTTTTGAAATATTTGCCAAAACTATACTTTTTTACATCTATATATATAAAAATCAAATAAATTTCGTATGTGTTCTATAGACTCCCAAACCACCAGACCTATTTTAATAAAATATTACGTGTGTGTTTACGGGCACCGTGTGGAAGGTTCTTAGCATAGGGGGCGTGGCATTATTCAAGGGGGCGTGGCACCGCCCATACAACTCAATTCTTTAATATTGAATATCTTCAGAATTATAAGTCGTATAGCATTGAAATTTGGTACAGTGTCATGGCGTAAACATGTTGTTCGACCGGTAAAATTTAATGGGCGTTGGGCAAGGGGCGTGGCACTTTTTAAATTCCGGTGTAACTTTCGAACTATAGCGTTCACATCAGTGAAACTCGGTACAAACTAACGATTTGGTCGTGTCCTTCGACAGGGAGAATAAGGTGGGGTTTTGACAAGGGGGCGTGGCACCGTCCATACAAGCCAACTTTTTAATACGGAATATCTTCGGAATCATAAGTCGTATAGCATTGAAATTTGGTATAGTGTCATGGCGTAAACATGTTGTTCGACCGGTAAAATTTAATAAGCGTTGGACAAGGGGTGTGGCACTTTCTAAATTCCGGTGTAACTTTCGAACTATAGCGTTCACATCAGTGAAACTCGGTACAAACTAACGATTTGGTCGTGTCCTTCGACAGGGGGAATAGGGTGGATTTTGGACTAGGGGGTGTGGCACCGCCCATACCACTAAATTTTTTAATATGGTATATCTCCGGAATTGTAATTCGCACAGCATTGAAATTTGGTACAGAGTCATGACGTAAACGTCTCATTCCACCGGTAAAATTTAATGGGCGTTGGACAAGGGGCGTGGCACTAGAGCGTTCACATCAATGACACTCGGTACAAACTAACGATTGGGTCGTGTCCTTCGACAGGAGGAATGGGGTGGGTTTTTGACACGGGGGCGTGGTACCGCTTCCATTTTTTTATACATAGATTGTTTATCCTGACTGACTGACTGATTGATTGGTTGATTTATCATCGCCCAGCCCAAACCGCTGAAGCTACAAACATGATTTTAGGACTGTAGGTACATCTTGAAGAATTAACCTTCGCCAAGAAGGGATTTTTTGAAATTCGGGGTCTAAAAAGGCAAAACATGGGTTAAAGTGTTGTATGAAGAAACGTGGTTTAATAAACATATTGAATTTGAACTTCCTGAAAATATTCTAATATAGATCAAAACTTATTCGACACGTATTTTATAATTTTTCGAAAATCAAAATTTAACTGGCCCAACAATGGGTTAAGGTTTATTTGCGGAAAGACTCCGAAACAAACAACACGAACCGATGGGCCTATTGACTTTAACAATTATAAAAATAATTGAAATATATATAATTAGAAACGTGTTTCTCATTATTTTAAAAATCTAAATCTAACTTGATCAACGACGGGTTAAAAGTATGTATGGAGAAACTGTGAAATGAAAAATATGAATTAGACTTGACATCAAACTTGGGGAAAGTACTCTTTGTGAGAAATAATCTGACACGTGTTTTTCACTTTTTTGAAAATCAAAATCTAACGGGGTCAACAATGGGTTAACAATTTGTATGGAGAAACAAGATTTATTGGGCGTTCTGACTTCAAACTTATCAAAAGCAGTTCAATCGGGAAATAATAAAAACGTGCTTTTAATTTTTTTTTTTAATCTAAATCTACCATGGTAAACCAAGGGTTAAGAATTTGTTTGGAGTAAATGTGAAAACATATGATTTAAAGGGCCTTCTGACTTCAAAATTTTTAAGACACTCGAAATCAAAGATAGACAAATGTTTTTTTTTAATCAAAATCTGATGGGCTCAAGAATGGGTTAAGAATTCGTATCGGGGGAAACAGAAGAGCTTGCGTGCAAAGCCGCAGGGCCGAGCTAGTTCAAAATAAATAAATGTATACAGATATTTATTTAACATTGTTTTAATGCTTACAATGAAACATTTCTTCAAATTCAACCAATTTCGTTAAAAACTCTGAATACCGTCATTTGACCGCTCACGGTAGTAGTAGGTATGAAGCCAAACCCGGTACTCCTAGTGTTAAAACATTGTCTAAAGTTCCTGCTATATTAGCAGAGATTTCGGTAAATCGATGTTAAAGGGAGACCTCTAAAAAAGTAGAGTTTCCATCTCTACGCTAGGGATAGCGTTGTTGATTTGGGAAATTTTTATTGTAAAAAACAGCATCGACTCGCTGCTCTGCAGATTTTAGGCGTTAGGCTTCTCTGAAATCGCCGCCGCTGGTCGTTGAACAACTTGGCGATTTGAGTGGGCACAACGACACGCATAACTAGCCATATTTTGTCAATTTTATTGCACAGATGCGAGCAGAATGCTGGAGCCCCACTGCAGTTGAGTCGTAATGAATACATAAAACGGATGGATGATCGTTAATGTTTAAAGAACAAAGAACTCGCACTCCAAGTATAAGTTTGATTATTGTTAAAGTTGTTATTGTTAGCGCTTATTGTTAAGGCGGTGGTTGTTGTATGGGTTGTTTGTTGTAATTTGATGCTGTTGTTAGCTGGGAGCTGGCTGCGTATATGCTTGCAAATTGCGGTTTCGGACGCTAATCATTACACTAAATATGCGAGCAATATTATGTGCGTGTGTAACTATTTGTTCGTATGTATGTTATGTGTGGCATGAAAACCAAAAACGCACAGAGAACAATCGATACATGATACTCCGACTTAATATAAGTTATAACTAATGCTGTTGTCATTTCTAGTCCATTCTTCTAGTCTACCTGTATGTTTGTCTGTATGTCTGACTGTTGCTGCTGCTTTCTATAAAAATTCATTCATTCATGCGTCTAATCGGCGATCGCACTGCACGTCACGTACACAATGGCCACGAACGGCTTTTGTCCCGTGGCTGCTGCCTTAGCCTTAATTCACCTAATTTTTATTCATGCTATGATCGTAAAAGACGATCGCTGAACACGCATACTTACGCATGTTACGAGATAATATGCTAATTTACAAAATATTTTATTTATTATTTGTTCGCTCCTTATGTGTGTGTTGTTGTTTGTGCGGCTGTCGAGCTATCGCGCTTTGCTCACCTTTCAATATTATGCTTTATTGTTTGTTTTTTGTGGCTGTTGTTGCGCTCAATATGGGTGTCATCTGGTTAGCATCGCCAAGCAAACCAAGCACCGGCCACTCCGATTGTGAGTGGGCGCTTTAGGCGATCGACAGTGCCGACTGAATGCAGCTAAAACTCTTGGTTACATTTATATTGCTTAAAATTTTTTGTCATGTAAACGAATGTCCAATGTTTCATTCAGCTTACTGTCACATACGACAACTAGTTTCTCAGTCGATTATATCGCACACGCACTACAAAAGTGACACAACTCAAAATTTTTTATTTTCGGGTTTACCAGGTATGCGCATATGAAACCGGTAACGACATCTAGCGGTAAATAGCCGAATATTTATAAACTTCGGAACCGTACCAAATGTCATGTTTACTTCTTCTGTCATATGTCAACAATATTCAGTTCACAATTTGTCAAGTTTCATCCAACAACGCATTGTTTGACGCTCCGGAAAATGTCGGATTACGTGCCTACAAATTACGATTTGCGGACACAGTTAATTTTGTGGTATGGTATGACCTTCTAAAACCTGGTGAAACGGTGAACGTTACCAACAACAATTGGCCGATTTGAACCGTGCTATACGCCAAAAACGCCCAGAATATGAAGCCAGGCAACACAAAGTGATTTTCCTCGATGACAACGCACCACCACACCGCACTAGAGCCACCAAAGAATTGGTTGCATCGTACAACTGGGAAGCTCTTGCTCATGCGGCTTACTCACCAGACTTGGCGCCTTCGGATTATCACATGTTCGCATCGAACGGCGCTTCAATTCTCACGCAGAAGTCAAAAAATGGATCGATGATTGGTTTCAGGCAAAAGACGAAACATTTTTTTGGCGAGGCATCCATAAATTGCCTGAGAGATGGGAAAAATGTGTAGCTAGCGATGGCCATTACTTTGAAGAATAAAATTGTAATCATTTCCTCACAATAAACGTGTTTTTTTCAAAAATAATTACCGGTTTCATAGGCGCATACCTTATGTGTTAATACTGTGCACAATGCATCAATCTACCGATAAGCAAAAGCTCATTATATTTTGTTGTTGTTAACTGTTGCAAAAATACAGTTAGGTCTCTCTTTATGTCAGAAGTTTGATGCTATTTGATCGCTGAAGCTCAATCCAAAAGTGTCCTAACTCAAATTGTGACACTTTTGATGAAATACATTTTTGTTGAAGTTAATTTTAAGCAAAGTTCAAAGTTCTTCTTTTTAGTATATATTTTCAAATAAAAAAATTAATTTCGAATTTTTAAAATTTTTCTTTCGACTTTTTAACTGTAATTTATAATTATAAAACTCAGCAAAAGTGGCATAACTTAAAATAATTCCGTAATTATTGAATTAAAATATCATCAAAACAGTCACAACTCAAAATTTTGGATTTTCTAGTGTAAAATTAAAAAAAAATTCTTGTACCTTATCCTAAAGCATAATCTGTAAGGATTTTGTACTGAACGGTCTATACGTTATTTTAAAAAAATGTTTATTTACCTCAAAAACAGTTTTTTGCGTTTCCTGAAAAATCAAAAATTTTGAGTTGTGTCACTTTTGTAGTGCGTGTGCGATATGTGCGAACTTTAAAAGTTCCTGTTCTACTAATCTCCTGACTCCTTCCTCTTTCTGCGCAATACTTTCATTATTTTTATAATGTTTTACCATTAATTGCTCACCTGTTTGATTGCAGTGTTTTCCGGTTCTAATTACCAACTTGAGATTAGCAGCTTATGAACCGTCCAGGGAGTGGGGCCCTGGCGCTACTCTGCGCAGCCTTTCGTGAGGCCATGAAATGTGATGAGCGACGAGGAGCCGGATTGCGGTGCCGACTCCAGGGCTGTCGTTGTTGTTACAGTTGCTGTTACTGTTGTAGTTATTGATATTTGGTGTGATGTCTCTTATTGTGTCGCTCTGTTGGTATGTTAGGTGTGTAAGTGTGAGTCTGTATGTCTGTTTGTGTATGTGGTGTTGGGGTGGTCTACATTCAAATTTGATGTAGGCAATTAAATCCAAACAAATCTATATGGGAAGTTTGTCTTGGCATTGGGCTCGGGTTATTTCTGCCTTTTCTTTTTTTGTTTATTCTGTAACGCAGATAATGATAATTTGTGGCTGCATAAGCGCGTGAGCGGAGAAATAGTGGCGTCCGGCGTTGGCTGTGTGGTAGTAGGTGCCAATGAGAGTGACAGTCGTCAGCGAGCGTTGGCGATGGGGCGCAGCAAGGGCGACCAAACAGGTAGAGGAGGTGATAAAACTGAAACGACTCGAAGTCGAGTCGAACGGCCGCAGCGACAAACGCAGTCGCTGGCATTTGCGTGCACGCAGGGATGGGAGACGTGTATTTATGGTAGATAAGTGACTATTATAGAATGACCGGGCAGACGCATCGTTAGCAGCGTCACATCACACCTTCGAGCGGCAGAAAATGTTAATCAGCGCATGAAAATGCAAGAAAACGCATGAGAGCCATTGATTGTAATTTGTAAATAAATTAATGACAGAAGCAGCAGCACCTACGATGGCGATGGAAGCGGATCGCCGTGTTGAGTTGGTATCGATTCAGCGCCGAGTGGAGCGTGACGCCTGACAAATATTACGCGTTACTCGATGAGTAACGCCGCACGATATAGCGACCGACCGTGCGCTGATGTCGGATGGATTTAATTAATTTCAGCGCAACGTCTTTTGAACGCATTTCGCACTGTCTGGCATTACGAAAAGTTGTATTGTATGGATTTATGCGTGTTTTTTACATTTTTGTTGTTGTCTGCGTTTATGAGGCGTTTGGCTGGAATTGCGAAATATTTCCACAGCAGCCATACATATGTATGTGTGTATGTACATATGTCGGTATATGCGATTGCGAAAAATTGTCTATTGAGAAAATTCTACGGCAAGATGACTTTTAAAAAAGGCGAAAGGCAGAAAATTGGCCCAAAGTCAACGATATTACACCAAAAAGAATAAATCGTTCTTGAAGAATGATTTTTAAAAATGTCGACTTTTCCAATATCGTTTTTAACTCTTAAACCAGAAAAGTCAGAACTCTTTAGCTATTCAGAAATTAATTCCCGATATGCATACCACGGAAAACCAGATTAACAGGGCTATTCTGGCAAATATAGTTGAAAGACGTTCAAAATATTATTGAAAGATAGTTTGAAAGACTGAATGAAAGATTTTCGCTATTCCAACGAAAAAATCTTTCGGAAAAAGCTCTAAAATTCAACACTCGTTGAAAGCTGTTTGACAAAAATTCAACCAAATTTCAAATAAACAAAACAAGATTCAAACAATTCCGGAGTCATGACAAGACTGGAAATTTTGCATTGAGTGCAGTAAACACCATGCGATGATCACATCTAATATATTGAGCTTAGAAAATTTATGTTTTTATTAACATATACATGTGTTAATTATATAGTACCGTTAATGCTGTAAAATGTTTTACGATTCGTGTAAAATTATATAGGATTTTCACTATCGGTGCGCCAATCGTACTTTTGATGTCGAAATGTTGATGAAAACTGAAAGTATTTACTGAATGTATTCACCCTAATTTTGCCGTAGCTTGCTCAGAATTAGTTTGGAGAAAGCGAATTTCGCTACCTTTGTGCTGCACTATCAATGCCGCAATTGCATGGATGCTGCGTGACACTGACGATTTCCTAATTGCAGTTTCGAAGGAATTTCCAGTACACTGCCGGCCAGGGCTGTGGCTGAAAAAGTGCATAGCTGCCAAAAAGCGTGTTGTGAATGAAATTTGGGATTGTTGCACATCGAGTGGTTCCAACTCGGCGATGAGTGCAGCACAAAGATTTTTTGGCATTCTGTAATTTTTCCGGAATGACTCCTCCGTCACAGCAAACGAATTACATTTTTCACGGAGCTGCCTTAAGCGTCGTCGCTTCTCTAAAATGCGACGCACAGTGTCGCGATCCCATATAAGCCGTGGCCAAAAATACTTAGCGTTGTCCTATTTCGATGTTTTCCTGGTGGAAATTAAGAAATTTACAAAAAATCATTAAAATTGGACCACTGCCACGCCCACCTCCCATACGAACGGAACTGTAATATTGGAATAACTTTTTTAATATTAGTGATAGAATTATGAAATTTTGTATTTGAACTTATAATAATGACATAAAAGCTCACACTAAAAATGTGCGGTCTGCCACGCCCACTTTAAAAAATATTCGTATTTTACTACAACTAAAACCATATTGTTAGAAGGCTGTTTGCGATACTCGTTCCACGATGTAATTTTAATTGGTAAGCTTGCTAAAACCTTAAAGTGGGCGTGGCAGCTGCAGTATATATATAAACTTTTCCTTTATGAATTCATTGTTTAATTTTTTCAGCTTGTGATACCATATTTTGGTATAAATGTTTCAATTTTTAAAGTGGGCGTGGCATTCTGCCTACTTTTGATGATACGAACAATGTGCCAACCTTGTCCTTTATACAGCTCATCATTTCAGCAGCTGCTTTGCCGCTACTTTCATTGAACATCGGAAGCCATACTTCAAAAAAATCACCATTTTTGACTGTAGGTGTCACTGCAAAAAGTAAATGTTTAGGTGGGGACGCAAACTTTGCTTTTGTTCATAATTAACATCAACGCCCGTCTAATCTTTAAGTAAATTTATAAGAAAATCAAGTTTTATTGACCGCTTTCTGGATTAAGCTTTACGCCACACTTCGAAGAAATCACATATTTTTAGTGGATGCGTCACTAGAAAAATGCGAATAACAACCAAATAGGCACTTAAAGGCAAACAATTACTCCGGATTATGTTAATACATACTTTTTTGAGTAATTTAGGGTTGGAACCAAAAAAGTGTTTTTTGACGTTTTTTAAAAATTTTTCCATCAAACTTTTTGTTCTTTTTTAGAAGCAAACCGAAAAACGTAATTTTTGAATGTAACGGGATTTCACAGTTATTTCAAAGCACAAACCAAAAAATAGTACTGCCATACAGGAAAAATTCCAAAGTTTTATTTAATTATAACATGGCTATATTAGTACATAAATTATATTTTTATTTTATTTTTCATCCAAAAATTTGGAACGGATGCATATTTTTTAACATAAACTTTGAGGCTACCTAAATATGGAACGGAGTAGAATATTGAAGATCGGAAAACGGATTTTTATTAGTTGAGATATTATCTGTCAACTGTCATATTCATTTTAGCCATTTTGTAACACTGATTTTTACCATTTTTGGCTACACTCGCGACACTGTGCGACGTCGCACAGTGGCTGATTCTGCCGACGCACTATGGCCCGGTTTTCCATTTTTCGTTGCAAAAATCATAACTTCTGAACCAATAAAGATATTTAAAAAATTTAAACTGCATCTGAAAGTGTAATATCTAAGCTTTAAAATGGGCAGAAAACAGGGTGCCACAGTAACAGGGGGCTTTAAAATTCGTTGCCAAAATTAAGATTTAGTAAAACTTCATACTACAATGAAATTACTTATTTGTTTGCATTAAAAAATTATTTTTTTTATATATTTTTTCTAATAAATTAATATAATTTATTGATTCATACGTAATTTTTTACAAAAAAAAATTTTTTTTGAAAGTTAGATTTTTTCAAATTCGCTATCTACGCTGGAAGGAATGTATAATAATGAAATCATTTCTAAGCTATAAGTATCTGTAAGTTCTTTTTGTGATCTTACAGATCTCATAGATGAAATAACTGGATCAGAAGAGACTGCTAACATATTGAAAAGGTCTTAATTTTGTCTAGTTCGTGATATTTTGCAAGTGTTCATACATCTATACCTTTTGTAGTCCTTATTTTTGCATTCTTGAGCTTCGTCAGACAATTCCCCTATTGGTAAGCACTGGTATTCTATTAAATCCTTTCCATGTGCTAAAATTTTATGTACCGTAGGAGTAAGTTTCTTCTCAGGATACTTCTGAAGCAGCAGTTCGGCAGTTTTGGATGCATATTCACCAAATTTAGGTCCATTAACCATTTCCTTGCAATTCAAAATATTCAAAATTACTCCCAATCTTCGCACAATATCTTTATCAACTCCAGTTATTCGAGCAGTCACTTCATCGTTTTCAAAAAACCTGCGTGAAGAGTTGCCATCATTTGTATTCCCATACCCATACTTTGGAGAGTCTACTTTCAGCCCAAGCTCTTTGAAGAATACATCTTGAATTATTTTTTTCCTGATATTCTGCTTTTCTTTGGGTGTTGCGTTGTCCTCGAAAACTTCCCCATGTCGTGGTAGCATATACGCCAACTTCAAGACAAATTCCATACATCTTATCCGTGCAAAGGAGATATTCCATACTCATAATTATGTTCGTCACTTGTTGATTCATCGAATTTTTGGAAGTCTTTTTGATGTTTTTTACAGATTGCACATTTCATTGTCGACGAAGTATTAGTTAATTGATTTAAAACTTTCCCGTCGATCATAGTCAGGAGAAAATCATACTTTATAGTAATAGATTTCCCTTCGTCGATTTCAAGTACTGTTAGTTTTAATTCGGCAATTTGTGTTTTTACATCACTGACTGTGGCTTTTATGAGTTCCGAAGACTCCTTCGCATATGGGTCATTCTTTTACAAACCGAACAACTTTTTTTACCCCATAATTTATATTCATCCCAAAATTTTTTTTTCACTTCTGGGCATAAAATTAACCGACACGTATATCAGAATTTATTCGAAAAAAATTTTTTTTTCTTTATATAATTATTTAAAATTTTGAAAGTTACGCGAATTTTGCTAGATTCTAACATGTTTAAAATTCAATATCTCCGGTTCGGCTTATCTTATCGACACAATTTCAAAACCGTTTTTTAGCTTATTGTATGCACTTTAGAGGAATATGTTCACAGTTTTTTTATTTAAAAAAAAAAAAAATATATTAACAATTTGATTGTTTAAAAAATTTTTTGATGATGTTCCCCAAAATCAATTTGATTGAAAAAATACTGCTATTTTCGAAATGTTATTACCTACAAAACGCATATTTCAAAAAAGTGGAGACTTAATTAGATCATAAGATAGAAAAAAATTTTGACTTGATGGGACTCGTCACGCTTGACTTGCGGTGGAAATTTTTTTCTATCTTATGATCTAATTAAGTCTCCACTTTTTTGAAATATGCGTTTTGTAGGTAATAACATTGCGAAAATAGCAGTATTTTTTCAATCAAATTGATTTTGGGGAACATCATCAAAAAATTGTTTAAACAATCAAATTGTTAATATACTTTTTTTTTTTAAACATAAAAAAACTGTGAACATATTCCTCTAAAGTGCATACAATAAGCTAAAAAACGGTTTTGAAATTGTGTCGATAAGATAAGCCGAACCGGAGATATTGAATTTTAAACATGTTAGAATCTAGCAAAAGTCGCGTAACTTTCAAAATTTTAAATAATTATATAAAGAAAAAAAATTTTTTTTCGAATAAATTCTGATATACGTGTCGGTTAATTTTATGCCCAGAAGTGAAAAAAAAATTTTGGGATGAATATAAATTATGGGGTAAACAAAGTTGTTCGGTTTGTAAAAGAATGACCCATATTTAAACAATATCGGACGGCACAATTTAACTGATGAAGGCCGTGGGTTTTTCCAATATTCTGAAGCCTCACCTTTTAGTCGTAGGGGAACAACAGAAGCCATAAACATATTAGCATCTGTAACAGTTGTATCGTCCGTATTAATTGTTTGTTTATAGGCGCTCTGTCCTGATGATCCATCACAGCCCCCCTTGCTAACCAATGTTATGCTTTCTGGAAGAGATTTCAACTTGTCTTCAGAGAAAGTCTCCAAGAGTCGTCTAGAAGTATGTTCCATCAGGTCTTTGAGGTTCACTTCGGCTGATACTTCGGTAATTTTGGGATTAAGAGGTACTGCTTCCTTCTTGGCTTGACTTATGTGTCCGTATCCAGGAAGAAGATTGGCATTATGTTGTAATAATGACTCACGCAGCATTATATATTTTCCCTTCGACAATCCAAGATCCGTAAACAGCGCCAAAGCCTCTCAGAAGTGAATTGTCGAGGCAATGCATTTTGTGGAGTGGGAATACTATTTTTTATCCTCATGAGTCGCTTTGGACTTGCTAACCCAACTGCTTCTGTTATATTAGCCTTAATCTTTTCTTCGTCCTTTTTGTATTTCATGGACAATGCTTCAGAAAGATGACCCTATCAGCATCTAACAACTTCCTTTTCCTTGTGAAGGTCGAACACTCGGCTATAGTTTTTGTTGGTCTCCCTCTAGTTCGGTCGGTTGATGTATGGGGCTGCTCTTCGTCAAATCTACTAACATCTGTTAGCCACTTTTCATACTTTTTTTCAAATGTTTTCGCGCAACGATTCGCGGCTTGCCAATTGGTTTTAGTTTTGGTGTAAATAAAATGAAGTTGGCTTGTCATGATCCTCGTATTCTTCTATGTTATGTATTTTAGTACTTAATTCTTTCAAAATAGCCGCAACGAAGTCTTGCTCATTTTGTGAAGCTCTAAACACCTCAAATAATTTGGAATTTGCTAGAGACATTACACTCGTAATGTACACTCGTATCACTCAATAAGATTTACTGCGAATTACAGAACTTTTCACTTAAAGCGAACTTCGAGGGACTGGGCAAAATGGTTCGTTTTAACCGAAAGTACGCTTCAAAAGGGGTCCGCAATAAGCGAAAACATAAAGCGCGTACTTGAAATTGGTTCGTTTTAAGCGGGTTCGTTATAAACGAAACGCACTGTATATTTGAAAATACTATTCACGGCTAATTCAAGCTTCAGAATACTTGCGATAAGCTTTACACTCGTATGACTCAATAAAAATATACTGCGAATTATATTTAAAAATACTATTCACGGCTAATTCAAGCTACACAGAATACTTGCGATAAGCTTTAAAGTCAAAGAACGACTGTGACAAGACAACGAAATATAGGTTTATCAGGCATGTGCTGCAAATAGTTTTCGGAAACAATTCGCACTGAAAACGTGATGGGATTTCCCTTTAACGATTTGAAGCAGGTAGCTGCATCTAAGAGAATTTGCCGTTTTTTCAGCGTTTTTGTTCAAATATTGAATATGACTAAGCTGTCGGTCTCGATAGCTCAGCGGGTAGCGCGCTGGCTTCTCATACCGAGCGCCCCAGGTTCGATTCCTGGCTTGGGCTGGAAAAAACACTCATCTACTTCTATCGCTATCCCCATGAAGCTGATGAGAATTACAAGAATCGCACAAGTGCGCTCTTGGCAGGCAATGGCAAAAAACCTTCAAGTGTGAAAGAAAAACTGCCCATCGCCGTTCGGATTCGGCGTTAAACTGTAGGTCCCCTCCCTCCCTTTCCCAATCCGTTTGAAATGTGTGTTGTATCACATGTTGGAAAAAACAGTGTTGCATACACATTTCAAACGGGTGGAATTTGTGGTATCACAACGGGCCCATAGGCCTAAGTGTGTCTCATACAGAGGCAGCCACTAAACCAACCAACCAACCAAGCTGTTCGTGGAAATGTAAGTATTATGATGGAAAAAATATTGTTTTAAGCTGTAAAAACCATGGGACGTGGAATTTCAGAGGAAACTCTGCCTAGGAACAAATCTTCCTTCAGTATATGGAGCGCCACCCAAATATTGCGAAAAAATTCACAGCTGCTTGTTAGGAAACACTTTTCTAAATAAAATAAGCAAAACATGGATAGCAAATGTATTATGCCATTCGTAACCAAAAAATATAACTTTATATACAAATGCCAGCAACACAGAATGGGTTTTTGACCGAACTAAATGTGCGTGATTTTTCGTATACCTGCGTGTTTATCGACCCGAAGTTGCTTCACTTTTATTGCTCTGGAAAGTAAAGCGGCAAGAAGTGGCAGCTGAGTTTTGGAAGTTAGGTAAATAATTAAATAGCAAATAACCTCCCTCAATTTCGCGGAGGTCTTTTTTTTTTATTTTCGATCAAAGTTGAAAAAAAGGTCGAAATATAGACTTTTCGAGCAATCGGTAGATCGAACAACTTTTAAAACAAAATAAACATTTTTTTTTTATTTATTTTTATTTTTATTTTTATTATATTAACAATAAACGTATTGTTTAGAAAAAACCAACAAGTTACCGATTGGTCGCTTCATTTACATACAAATCAATCTTAAAGAGGAAAAAAAAAACAAAAAAGACACATTTTTCTCAATGTGGAAAAATTGTCAACTTTGAGCGGCTCTACCTCCCAAACTACTAATCTGAATTTAATGAAAGTTACATATTCGTAATCCCTGGAAAATTCTCAATAAGATGCGTGTATTCATTTTATCGAAAGCTTTCATGAAATTTTTGATTTTTGCAACGTTTTACCGACCGTTGGGCCATAGTGCGACGTACTAGGTAGGTTGCAAAAGTCAATTTTGTCATGTTCGATTTGGTGGAAACTGTTATACTTGTCCGATAGATAAATGCTTGGACCTAAGAAATCCGAAAACCTGAACTAAATTGGACAAATAGTTTTGCTTGTAGAGCCCGTCAAAGTTGAGCAATTTTTAGAGTGTGAAATAATATCAGCAATTTGCACTTTTTCGGCAAAGCTGAAGTTTTAAAATACGGAAAAGAGCAAATTGATTGAAACTTTTTGCACCAGCATCGTAAAAGAAAGCATTTGTAGTAAATAATTAAATATAGAAAAAAAAAGTTGGTTGTTGTTGTTGTCTTTTCATAGACACTCACTTGAAGCACTGTTTTTATCACTCTTTTTGAAATTTCGATAGACTTTCGAAAAAAAGGCCATACTTGCCACGGTTCCGTCTTTGGAAAAATTGTTCACTAGTCTTCTGTGAGTACTGCCCTGAAGAGATCGGGTGCCCGATTTTGCCCGACTGGATGTTACAGCGATTTTTCTGTGGACACCTCGCGCAATTTTGTGCTTTCGGGTCAGTGCGTTCGAACAAGTTCGTCAAGATTTTGATAGTGCATCACTTACACGCGATTATAATCGTTGCCAGGGCATGCAAATATGGATTTTGGCTTCATTTAAGATGTGATACAAGCTTGCAACTCCATATTAAGTCGACTTTTTTTTTGGCGTATATTGCTGTAAGCTCGAAGTAAAGAGTACTTCTGCTGGATGCGTAGTTCGCACGTACGAAAAACAAGTTGGCTTTCATTTCCGGCAATCAGCTATCATGTATCCTTTGATGTAATGTTTTTGTTTTTAATAAAATACTAACACTGTGCCTGGCATCACATTTTTTTTTTAATTTGAGCAAAATTTAGTCTCTTAGCCAATGAAACAATTAGTTATTGAAAAACAAAAAGCAGACTTATAAGTATCTATGTACAATGTCTAAAGCTCACTTATGTGTCTGGGCTGTTCAAAAATCCCACAACGCGGGAAAACCTAACAACTGTTTAGGTACCTGCTAGTACTAGAAGCTTAGTACCTGCTATTTGAATGCATACGCAAATCCTACTTATAAATAAAGGAGTTTGGAGTAAGTGAAGTTAGCTTCGAATTTAATTTGAACTAAACACCGAAGAAGAAGCACAAAGATGTTTTTGAAAAATTCGAAGCTGTTTGAAATATTTACTATTTCGAAGACAAAGGAGAAGTTTTTTCTGGCTGTTAGAAATTTGTTACGTTGCTTAAGTTTGCCTGCAGCCAACATATCTATGACTAAAGAGAAGATATCCAGGACTTATCGCACTACAAAGTTGAAATGGATTGCGGCAAACCGTACCAAATTCAATTTTGTCCAGAATAATGAGGAGTGGTTGAAAAAACAATTTACTTCGATGCAGGAGATGCATGTAGCATAAGCGATGCCCAACCATCGACATAAAAGGCGGCAAAAGGAAGGCCGAAAAAGTCAATTCAGGACTGTGCGTCATTTAATAAAAAAGGAAGCTTATGGAGGCAACGGAAACAATAACTATCATCCACCTGTCAGAAGCTTTGATCATAAAATAAAATAAGGATCAGGAGAAAATGAAAGGCGTTATAGTGGAAGCAGTTTTACCAGCAAGCCCGGGTCGTGTTAAAAGAATAAAAAACAGTATTCCCACCCCACCCAGCGTGCTACCCATCAAATATAGTCATAATAAAACTTTAGCACTGTTTTTGTCCAAAGAAAAATTGATTTTTTATGTAAATTTTTCTGGTTCTAATTTTGAAAGCGAAATTTATTAATTTGTATCTTTAAATTTGACTCTTTCAGCTTATTTCTTAAATTTCTTATTACTTTTCATCTTTTTTTATGCATTTTCATTAATTTTGCAACTAAAACTTATCATTGTTGCTCGCATTATTCTTATTTACAGTAAGCCGAACTTTGACAAAGTATTACGTAGCACCAAAGAATATGAAGTAATATAGAACGCGCATGTGGGCACAAAAGTGTTTTCGGCTGTTATGATGCGAGCGGGAAGAGCGAAGCGTAGGCATTTGAGCATGTTAAGTTCATAACATTTTCTGTTAGATTTGCGTAGGACAACAGCAAAAAGCAATGTTGTTATTCGCAACGGCTTCACTCGTGCACATTGAAATGGTGGTTGTTGTGGCGTATTGATAGCTCAATCGTTTTTTTTCACGTATGTTTATTGATCTTGTTTGTCGAAGCGCAAGCGGAGAGCAAACAACGAACAAAAAAAACAAAGCATCGTCATCGTCGTTTCAACGAAGATGATTCGGGATTCGCTAATGTTTTTGTTGTTGTCGTTTATTGTGTGTATGCTTTTTTGTGTTGCCGATTGGTTTTGCTGCACAAATTGCTGTAATGTCACCATCAATCGAATCTTTGAAGTGTATGGCTTTTTGCTGGCTAATGGTGGGCTTTGATTGATTTAAAAATTTACAAATACTCAAAGCTGGTTGATCCCAATTTAAAATGTTTAGAAATATTTTTACGTGGCGAGTTCCAAGTAAAAATATTTGTTTATATTTTGACATGGTTGATTACAATTTTGAGAATACGGGAAAACTACGAAAAAATGAACCGATTGGCCTATTGACTTTAAAATTGGTGAAAACACTTGAAATCAAAAATAATTAGACAAGTGTTTTTCATTTTTTTAATCGAAATCTAACGGGGAAACAAGTGTTAAAAATTTGTATGGAAAACATAATTTATTGATGATTGATCTATTGACTTAAAATATGGTGAAAGAGAAATGAATGAGAAATAATTAGACAAGTATCTTGTCATACAAATCTGACAGGGTCAAAAACAAAGGTAATATAACCTTGATTTATTGGGCACATTGATTTCAAACTTGCCTGATAGTTTGCGGCCCTGATAGTTTTCGAAGCAGAACCTTAAGGAGGTGTTCCCGGGTAGAAGTTTGAAAAAATCGATTTTTTTTTTGGCGTTTTATTGTACCTTATACTATATACTATCACCCCCTAAATTCGTTTTTCAATCCGCAAACTCAGTACCCACTTTTTTGCATGTTAATTGAAGTAATCTCAGCTCTTTTTGCTCCGCTGATACATTCGTCGAAACTTTAAACGCGTTTTTCTCGAAACCACATTTTTTGTACTGGCCGATAACTTTTCTCAGCAACTATGAGAGGTATCGACTTGAAATTTTGGGAAAATGTTCTAGATAGTTTTCATTGGATGCTAAACCAAAGTTTTCATCAAAAAATTATTGTTAAATATATTTTCAAGCACTCTAAAGGTAAAAAAAGGTGGCAAAACTGGAAAATTTTTTTTCATATGGCCGCCATTTTGTTTCTAATCAACATTTTGACTAAAACTGTGGTTTAGCATCTGCGGAATTTATTGCAGATTAATAATTGCATACCCATTTCTGTTTCAGATTACTGATTCCCGAAATTTCTTATCGGCCAGCAGTGAAAACACGGTCACATTGACCACTGAAAATTTGTACTTAGAAAATAAAATTTTTTGACACAAATATGAGTTTCTGTTCTCCAAATAATAAGGAACAACAAGCAAAAAACCAGAATATTGCATGATGTCTTGCAGCTCCAAAACAGCCTAAAATCGGCATTCTAGACGGGAACACTCCCTTAAAAACCCGTTATTAAGACATACCTACGTTTTAGAATAATGCAAAAATTCTACGCCTGAATGGTTCCATGGCGAATGCTGAGACCAAAAAGTTACATTAGATTTTCTTAAAATTTAAAATAATTGTTGGCCAATAAAAACATGCATTTTAGAAAGGATAAATTAAAACAAAAGTAACAACAACAACAATAACAGCAACAACATCCACGCTATTCCCGCCTACATGGCACAGCGCAAAACAACAGTACACCGCCGACTTTTTTTCGTTTGCCAATAATATGTATTAATTAGTGTCCGACCGAATATTCGGTTTCGGTTTCGGCCCAAATAAGTGGTTTCGGTTTCAGTTTCGGCCAAAAAATGGCCGAATATCCGAAACCGAAACTTTCTAGAATATTTTTTACATTTTATTGTGTAGCAGATATATATTAAAAGGAGGAGTAATTTAGATGCCAGCAATGTAAATAAACTTCTTTTTTTAGCATATAATATTAAATTATTTAATTTTGAATATTATCGAGTAAGGTACGAAAGGGTGATTTCTTCTTGTTTACGTTTTTACAAAATGAATAAATTGTTTTTATTAATAAGTATTTATTTATTTATGCTATGTTCGTTTGTTTGTTCTTTATTTACTTAATGTAAAATTCGTTTGTTGGAAAAAGTGCTTGATATGGTGATTTTTATTTCAACTAGAAAGTTTCGGTATCGGTTTCGGCCGAATATTAAAAAAAAACCGAATATTCGGTTTCGGCCCAAAAAAGTTGTTTCGGTCGGACACTAGTATTAATGCTACTCGCCTCAACAACAAAATATAAAATTTTTGCAAGGTACAAATATTTGGGAGGGGTACACCCTAAAACTTGGTATTGAGGCATATATGTACATATATCCGACTAATGCAAGAATTTTACTTCAGAATGGTTCAGTGATGAATACTGGGACAGTAAATTTAAAATCCTAGATTTTATTATTTTAGTTCATTTACGCCAACATTATATGTGGGCCGTAAAAAAAGTTACAAACAACGGGACTTTAACAATTATTGCGATCTAATAAAAAAGTTCTTCCTTTCTTTCCATTTCTCTTTTTAATTGTCTTTAATGATTACTTATTATTATTTATATTTTATTGCTTGTAGCGATCATATAAGTCGCCATGCCAACCATATTTTATTTTCTTTTCTATGATTTTGCGCACACTACAGTCGGCAGTAAGTTCGGGAGCAATATGCGACGCCGTGCAGGATTATAGAAGAAGAACTAAAGCCAGCCAGAAATAGAAATTGTTCAATTCAACAATTTCAGCTTTTCGCCAGCGCAACAACAACAACATCAGCATATCGTCTTCATCTCCCAATGATCCCACGCCGCAGCAGTGTGCTAACGCAGACTCGCTGCAGGGAGCGCAACCAAAGAGCGCAACCAATAAAACTACGTTCTCGCTTGTAAAGCAAGCCTTCGTATGTTTATTTTTTTTTCTTCTACTCTCATGTTACGCTGAAGTTACAGAGAATTTTGCTGTTAGTAACAGAGGGTTCTGCTGTCAATAACAGAGGGTACTACCAACAGTACCCGCCAGTGCTGCCGAACGTACTACTATAGTAGTATTTTACTACTATTTCATCATCTGTACTACCGTACGACCCACAGGCCGATTGTACTACTATTTTCTGAAATATAAGTTTTAGCAATATAATTTTCATATTTTAAGTAAGGCTACTCGAAAAGAATATACAAATATGTTACCGAACTGAACATTGCCAAAGCACGAAATTTAAACCAACGTTGCCGTTTTTTATTTCTAACAAATGTGTTTCCGTATGCTTCACTTTTTGCTGAATTTTTTGCTTGATTGATGAGCTCGTCGTAGAGTTACCGTTGTGCGACTAAAGTGACAATTGCACCATTTTTATGTTGCCAAATGCTGTTCGTACAATAGCTTTTGATAAAGTGTTAAACTTTGGAAACGGCGCAACGGATGCGATACCCAAAAATGAAAATCGTAAAATAATAGAGTAATTTTATTGTATTTAAAAACAAAATAACTTAATATTTTTGCATATTCTTGTAAGAATCTTTTAAAATTTGATAAAGACAATAAAGTGGTCAATTGGACGTCGACGAGTCAGAAAACTTAAACACGTAAAAAACATGTAATTCGTAATCATTGGATCGGCCTCGATAGCTCAGCGGGTAGCGCGCTGGCTTCTCATACCGAGCGCCCCGGGTTCGATTCCTGGCTTGGGCTGGAAAAAACACTCATCTACTTCTGTCGCTATCCACATGAAGGGAATGAGAATTACAAGAATCGCACAAGTGCGCTCTTGGCAGGCAATGGCAAAACCTCCAAGTGTGAAAGAAAAACTGCCCATCGCCGTTCGGATTCGGCGTTAAACTGTAGGTCCGCTCCCCTCCCTTTCCCCATCCGTTTGAAATGTGTGGTGTATCACATGTTGAAAAAACATTGTTGCATACGCATTTCAAACGGGTGGAATCTGTGGTATCACAACGGGCCCATTAAGAGGCCTAAGTGTGTCTCATACAGAGGCAGCCACCTCAACCTAACCTAACCTAATCATTGGAATATCCTGATACAAGTGTATAAAATCGTTCGATTTCTCTTGAGCTTGACATTTTTATTTGACCAGTGCAAATCAAAAGAAACTAATTATTGAATTTTAAAAAATCAATTTAAAGTTTGCTCAGAATTATCCCATTCCCAATTAGCCATTTCAAGGTTGTTTGCTTAAAGTGCTAAAAGTAAAATTCGAACGATATTTGATTTTAATAAATTTAAGTAATTTAGTATTTTATCAAAGCTTTATAAACTTTTTTCATTGGAGTCCATCGAAAAAGAAGTATTAGTATTATTAAGTATTATTAAATCTGTGGTCAAAATCGATAATCGCCTAGGTCGACTTAAGACATCACTGAGTTAAGGGTGCTTGGTGCCAAAAAATTTATCTCCCACACTAGTTCCCCTAATTAAAAGATTCTCACTTTTAATTGAAGAACAGAATGTTGAAGCTCTGGAAGCGGAATGGATTTTTAATTAATAATTGACTGGCACGACAGCCCGCTTACGCGAGACTAAGGCCTAGCTTCCCGCAACTACCCGTGTTGTGCGTGTGAATTTGTACGCGGGTTGAAGGGACCTACAGTTTTATGCCGGTTCCGAACGGCAGGTTGGGAGCTTTTTCATAAGCAATTTTTACTCTCAGAGGTTTGCCATTTCCAGCTGAGAGGACAGCCACCGAAAGAGAAAACGAGTTTTCCTGTTATTTTTTTAGGTGTTATTACAGGCAGTATTTGAACCTGAGGTTAGTGTTGCTTTTTTTTAGTTGAGAATGCTCAAAAAACTTAGTGTACATCACCTGTATTGAGTCGATGCGTATTGACTGATAGCGACTCGAGCTGTTGTATAAACGGGGTATATGTTTCCGCTCCTATTGGTAGTTGGCATAGTAGTCCGAAGTAAATTTAATTAAAGATTAGAAAAGAAACTGTTTACTAAACGCTACTCTCCACTCGATTTAACTTCAAAAAGTTTATTAGGGGAAAATTTTGCGGAAAAATGGGAGCCACCAAAAAATTACTATTAGTACCTATATAATAAAAACATATAAAATTTGTTTATATACATTTTTGTAACTGAATTACATTGTTTCTTTCACTTTTGTATAAATCAAATTGTTAATGTGTTTTGAGACTTAGTATCTGATTTAGTAGTTGATAAATCCTTGCGATTTTTTACACTGTTAAGAAAATATGCATGTGTAGTACTAAAAGTCGATAAATACTACCCAAAAATTATATTTTATACTACTGAAGAAAAATTGAAAACGGCAGCACTGCTGTAGTTGCTGCCGTTTTCTTCCTTCGTCTTCTTTTGCTCCGTGTTGTGGGAGTGTTGGTTGTTGTTGTTGCCCTTTTCTTCTTTTGCTTTCCTTGTGCTTTTGCTCCGTGTTGTGGGAGTGTTTGTTGTTGTTGTTGCCCTTTTCTTCTTTTGCTTTCCTTGTGCTGTTTCGAACGTAGTAGTAGTACGTATACGTACTACTTACGTACGTACTTACTTACTTACTTACTTACTTACTTACTTACTTACTTACTTACGTACGTACGTACGTATATATATAGAATAGAAACGAATAGAAACGAGAACCAGCGAGCGTCGCTTCTTGTTTCTATTTATATTCAGTGAATAGCGAACACTGCAGTGCTCGTATTCGGTGAGAAGCGAACAGTGTTGCCACTAAGAATTTTTTTCCCCTACCAAAATTGGTCCAAAATCAATCTCAGCCTACCAAAATATATGTGCTATACACAAATTTAGTTTTACTGCATTATAATTTTATCTGGATCACCGTCCACTAAATTTTGAAATCAAAGGAAGAAGAGTTAAATTTTCTTCAGAAAGGACTAAGCCTAGGCATATTCGGAGACGCAGACCGCACAAGCAGCACAGCGCAACGCAGTTCAGTTTTCTGTAAATAGTGCAGCAACATAGCCGCGTGCGGCGGAGAGACGTGCCTGCGCACACCTGCATCGCGTTGTAGCAGAAATACAGTTTTCTACGCGCAGCCGAAACGTTAGCTTGCAAAAATTTAAGAACTAATTGAAAAAGTGCGTGAACAGTCGATATTACACCCATATTATATTATATAGGTTCTATTTCAAAGTCTAATTCAGACAAATAACTCGTATTGCTGGGTTTATGGAATGAATACGGAACACGTGTGCTGGGTTTTACGAGATTCGTATACGCAGTTCACATATTTTCTGGGTCACACAGTTTCATTTGCGCTGCGCTGCCCTGCGCTGTGTTGCGCGGCCTGCGTCTCCGTATACGCCTAGGCTAAATGTGGCGTTATAATCTGTAATAGCTTTAGATCTTCCCTGCAGAGACGTTTGAACTTTTGCATGTAAAATTTGTTCACAACCTACAGAGTAATTTTAAATCATAAAAAAATTAATAGAAAATTTATTAATGCAGTGTGTTGCCTACCAAAATTCCTTGAAAATCACAACAAACCAACCAACCTACCAAAGCCTTAATTTATGAAACGAAGCTACCAATTTTGGTCCAATTGGACCAAAACGGCAACACTGGAAGCGAATACTGCAGTGCTCGTATTCGGTAATCGAGAACTTTGCGAAGTATTCGAAGATCAGCAGTTTCATCGAATATTTTTATGCGCAGTATGTCACTTTTCCATGTGTATACTTGTGGTGCGGTTGAAGTGGCTTATTAGTTAACTAGCTGACCCGGCGAACTTCGTCCCGCACGACATTTGTTGTTTTTTTATAATGAAATACGCGAGATGGCGAATCAAGGGCGATGGGGCAAATGGCAAATTGACGACGAAAACCAACTAAAGGAAGAGGAGGGAGCTACTGATTAACGCAATCGAGGCCCTTAAATAAGCAATGTTGCTGCTAAGTTTCAATGGATAAAGCAATGGATAGCGCTTGAACCATATTTAAGTTATATTGGCAGGGCCATGGCCCCTTATTCAATATCCGCACAATGCCCTCTGTCGAAGGAGAAAATGGTAGGTTCGTACTAAGTGTCATTGCTGAGCGACTTATAGTTCAGCGAAATATTTGGGTAACAACAAATGTTCCACGCCCCTTGTCCAACGCTTATAAAAACTTACCAGTAGAATGACCCATCTATGGGACGACGGGGCACTAAATTTCAGTGTTGTACGACTTACAACGTCAAAGATATTCTCTATTAAAAGTTCTGCTTGTATGGGCAGTGCCACGCCCCCTTGTTCAATACCCTCTGTCGAAAGATATGAATAAATGGTAGGTTCGTACTTAATTTCATTGCTGTGCGACCTATAGTTCAGCAGAATATTTGCATCACAAAAATTGTGCCATGCCTCTTGTCCAACGCCCACCAAATCTTACCAGTAGAATAACTCATCTATGGGACGACGGGGTACTAAATTTCAGTGTTGTACGACTACCAATTTCAAAGATATTCTATATTAAAGATTTGGCTTGTATGGGCGGTACCACGCCCCCTTGTTCAATACCCGCACCATTCCCTTTGTCGAAAGATATGAATAAATGGTAGGTTCGTACTTAATATCATTGCTGTGCGACTTATAGTTCAGCGAAATATTTGGGTCACAACAAATGTGCCACGCCCCTTGTCCAACGCCCATAAAATCTTACCAGTAGAATGACTCGTCTATGGGTCGACGCTATACCAAATTTCAATGCTGTGCGCCTTACAATTTGAAAGATATTCGATATTAAAGATTTGGCTTGTATGGGTGGTACCACGCCCCCTTGTTCAATACCCGCACCATTTCCTTTGTCGAAAGATATAAATAAATGGTAGGTTCGTACTTAGTTTCATTGCTGTGCGACTTATAGTTCAGCGAAATATTTGGGTCACAAAAAATGTGCCACGCCCCTTGTCCAACGCCTATCAAAATTTAACAGTAGAATGACACTTCTATGGGAGGATGTCAAACCAAATTTCAATGCTGTGCGACTTACAATTCCGAAGCTATTCCATATAAAAGATTTTATTTGTATGGGCGGAGCCACGCCCTCTTGTTAAATACCCGCCCCATTCCCTCTGTCGAAAGATATGACTAAATGGTAGGTTCGTACCAAGTTTCATTGCTGTGCGACTTACAGTTCTGCTGAAATGTTGGGTCATAAAAAATGTGCCACGCCCCTTGTTTAACGCCCATCAAAATTTAACAGTAGAATGACACATCTATGAAACGACGGTGCACTAAATTTCAATGCTGTGCGACTTACAATGCCGAAGCTATTCTATTTAAAAGATTTGAGTTGTATGGGCGGTGCCACACCCCTTTGTTCAATACCCATCCCATTCCCTCTATTGAAGGATATGATCAAATAGAAAGTTTGTACCAAATTTAATTGATGTGTGACTTATGGTTCCAAAGTAATTGTCTAAAAATGTATTCTTGTGGTGCCACGCCCCGTTTTCCCGACTTTTTTTTTTATAAACCTTCTCGTAACAATTTCGAACAAACCTGCCGAAGGAAGTATCCAAGTTGGTCCAGTCTTTTTCAAGATATAAGGACACATAGGGACTTTGCGACTTTGCTTTATATATGTAGTGATATTAATCACATATATATTAATCATATATTAATCATAGTTCATATTTTTACACCAGTTCTTGTCTTTTCTAAAAAGAAATACGTAACTGCAAAATAATCCTGATAAACACATCTGTAATTGAAAAGAAAATCATAACGAAAATTGGAAAAATAATTTTCTTTCATCATTGCAAAAATGCTTAAAATTTCAGAGAAAAATAGTTGGCTGGCAATGCTGTTCGCCGAAAGAAAAAGAAAAAAAGCTCTAAAATTCAACACTCGATTTGAAAAGCTGTTTTCTGTCTGTTTTTTCTTTGTCTTTTGTCTGTTTTGTTTACATTCGGCGAACAGCATTGCCAGCCAACTCTTTTTCTCTGAAATTTTAAGCATTTTTGCAATGATGAAAAAAAATATTTTTCCAATATACGGACAACCAAAGGAATCATTCGTCGACCTATACAGAAACTCGCTATTTTGCCTTCTTGAAAGAGACCTTTCCATGGGGGCGGGATGTTCGGTCACCGAATGCACGATAACGTTTGAAATGTAAATTGCTATAGACACACCCTAACGTTTGAATGTAATTTGCTATACATACACTCTAATGTTTGTTCCTTATAATGTTTACCTCTAAATTTATCAGTGTTTCTCTACTATATTATGCATGTTTTATACATATAAATCTTCCTCTTGAATCACTCTATCCATTAAAAAAAACCGCTTAAGAAACCGTTGCGTAGTTTTAAAGATTTAAGCATACATAGGGACAGACAGCGGCAGCGACTTTGCTTTATACTATGTAATGATGATACGCAAAATGGAAATTATTGAAGAAAGTAGCATAACAAATAAATAAATATTTATATATAACATAAATATTTCTAAATAATCTTAGGAATAATAAAACGAGTATATTCGAATATATTCAAAGCAATGTGTACTATTATTCGAATGCTTTTGTCCTCGTTTTCCCGCTTCGAGCGAATATGAATAAATAGTGTACGTCTACTCGTTTATGTTCGGAGCTTACTCGTACTCGGAGAGAGCTGTACTCGTATTCATTCGGACCGGTCCGCAGAGATGAAGTGAAGTATTCTATTCAAAAGCATTTGAATGTTTTCGAATAGCAAAAATGCATACTCGTGCCGGACTCTAGTACATATGTACATGTGACACATATTTTTTCTTTTCTTCGCATAGCTATTCTGATTTTTGGTAATTGTATTAAAAAAATTGTTTTGAGTTTACTGTAAACCTTAGATACGTGCATATACACGTATCTAAGGTTTACCAAAAGAAACACACAAACATACCCGAACCTGCAGCGCACACCTTGCGTATTTGAAAGCTATCGCCTTGCTCTAGGATGATTCTTCTTCTGTTGTATTTTGTCTATTTTTAAACGAAATCAATCCCATTGAGAAAATCGACTAAATGACAACTCCAGTCAACTCGGAACCCCCGGGTGGCCAAAAGTTTTAGCGAGATATCCGGACAGGAGCAGACAAAAAACACAAAAATTCCAACGTCCACATAATTTTACTGGATTAAGAAAGACAACCAACATATTCGACTAATGCCCACGAACCAGTAGCGCACGCAGGGGGAGGTTCAAACCCCGAAACAGTTTTAAGGTAAAAAATATTATAAAATTCTATTGAACAGGTGGCAATGCCCATCTCTATTGATCAGCTGACATTGTCCGTAACTATCGATCAGCTGACATCTATGCGAGGATAATCTATCTATCTACAAATATAAAAATAATTTGTCGTGCGTTAGTCTCGCTAAAACTCGAAAACCGCTGAACCGATTTAAATCATTCTTTTGGGGTTTTGTTTGCCTTGAATCAGGGAAGGTTTAACAACTTAAAAAATTGGAATTTGACCAACGTTGGACATGGGGCATGGCACTTATTTTGCGGCCCAAAGTTTCGGCATAACTTTGGAATTGTAAGTCGTATATCAATAAAACTTGGTCCGAAATAACCATTTGGTTAGATTGAGTGAAAAATATCGATGCTATCGATACTATCTGATAAATTAAAATTGTTTCATATATTTCATATATACCCGGCAATTGTACAAAAAAATATTTATATTGAAAGCTTTTACCAAGACCTCTATTTTGATATGTATGCCGGTTTTTCGATATGAAGATTTAGAGTTGCTTGAAGCGTACCTCGCCCCTCTTCCAATGCCTATGCAATTCACCTCTTTCAATGCTATGAGACTTGTAGTTTCGAAACTATTTCGCATTTCGTAAAACTTGTAGTTACATGGGCGATGCCACGCCCATTTTTCAATGCCGAAGTCGAACAATGTGTCTAAGCTGAGAATACGCACCGAATGTCATGCATGTGCGACTTTTCGCTATCAGCAAATTTTTCTTACAAAAACTGTGCCACGCTTCTTGCCCTACGCCCATGATATTTCACCAGCGAAACAACAGATCCATGGGACGACGTTGTACCAAATTTCAACACCATCCGACTTATAAATCTGACGTTATCCAATATGATAGATTTGAGTTGTATGGGCGGTGCCACGGTCTTTCCATACACAACAAATAATATCCATTAACCCTTAGGTTAGGTTAGGTTATGGTTACTGCCTCTATAAGAGACACACTCGGAGGCCTATTATGAGGCCCATTGTGTTACCACATATTTCACCCGTTTTTGAACTGTGTATGCAACACTGTCTTTTTTCAACATATGTTACAGCACACATTTCAAACGGATGGGGAAAGGGAGGGGAGGGGACCTACAGTTTAACGCAGAATCCGAACGGCGATTGGCAGTTTTTTCGTTCACACTTGGAGGTTTCGCCATTGCTTGCCAAGAGCGCACTTGTGCGATTCTTGTAATTCTCATCTGCTTCATGTGGATAGCGAAAGAAGTAGACGAGTTTTTCACCAGCCAGAGCCAGGAATCGAACCTGGGGCCTTTAGTATGAGGAGCCAGTGCGCTACCCGCTGGACTATCGAGGCCGACCTACCGGTGCATAAAACTGTTAAAGACCGCCACCGGTCGGGTCGTCCGCGCACAGTCCGAACACCACAAGTCGTTAAAGCTGTCAAATCAAGAATTCAGCGAAATACGCTCCGAAAACAGAAAATCATGGCCCGGGAGATGAATATCACGCAAAAGTCCATGAGTCGAATTATTAAAAAAGACTTGGGAATTCGGATCGAAAATTTCCCACTTCTACCACCCACACAACGCCCTGATCCAAAATTTATCGTCGTGTCGTCGACAAATGTGAATAAAGCACTTACCGATTTTTCGTGTTTTTCGGTCCACAAGTCACTCCAACTTATAAGCAAGGAAATCATCTCAATATCAGAACTTCGCGATGGAAATATTTTGCTCCTGGTAAAAAACACAACTGCCGCCAATAAATTCATAGCTTGCAAAGAACTACCAGGTTTGTGTTCAATTAAAAGTTACTTACACCAAATCTAAATTTTACAAAAGGCACGGTCTACGCGCCCTGCCTTAACAATGTGGACGAAGAAGAAATAGTGAGCGAGTTGAAATCCCAGGGCGTTGTGGGCGCATACAAATTCCAGAAGATTATTGATAGCAAAGCTAAACCTAGCGGCGTTTTGTTCTTCTAACATTCAACCTCTACCACCTACCCGAATATTTAGACATTTCTTGGCACAAAGTTAAAGTCCGGCAATATTTCGCTAACCCAATGCGCTGCAAAAATTGTCAACGCCTTGGGCACACTGCCAAGCGTTGCAACTCATCTCCCACCTGCGCTAATTGCAATCTTCCCCCACATACCCCTGATATCTGCTCCCGTACCCAATGCGCCAACTGCATGGAAGATCACCCAGCGTCCTCTAACAAATGTAAAGTCTTCTTGCAACAAAAGGAACTTCTTAAAATTCAAACTCAAAAGAAATGCACGATTAGAGAAGCCACACAAATTCTAAAAGCACAAACACCGGTAGTTTCGGTTACACAATCCTATGCAAGCATTATTCAACAAAACACTCACAAAAACTTAAACCAGAACCAACCAGCAACTGCACTCAACGACACCAACAACACTCCCACTACTTCTTCTTCAAAAGCGACAATCGATAACATCACACCCACCTCACCAAACCACACAAAAATCACCCAAAACCAATTTACTCATCTCAACTAAAGCATCCGATACCACACCTTACCCTACCAACATAACTACTAACACTCCTGTCTCAAAAATTACTTCTCGCTCAAACTCTCCAAAACTAATTGGAAATCTCTCGCTGAAACTGATCTCATCTGCAGTGACAATGAAGAGGACCTACTCTGAGTACAACCGCATCTTGTTAGGTTCGTGTCAGGAGTTCGTAATGACTGGTCTCATCGCTCCACTGACTCCAGCCTTTCTCGCACTCTCTCGCTCTCTCTCATTCCTCAGTATATAACACTTCTTATCGGTAATTTTCCAAACTTCTTCCATATCTCAGAATGCCTTTCTCAATATTGCAATGGAATATTAATAGCCCATTAATACATACAATAATTTTACAGACCTACAAATTCTTATTAAAGAGCTAAGCCCAGCGGTAATTCGGTTCATCTGCTTATGTATCCAACGCCTTTTGTAATTATTTTTTTAACTTTCCACAAATCACTACGAATAAACAAGGAGTCGGAGTGCTCATAAAAAAAAACATCCCGCACAAACTTTTTCCAACAAACTCTACAATCGCCAATGTTGCCATCGAAATAAATTTAGGCTTTACTTTCACTTTAATTAATATATACATTCCCCCTCACCAAAACTTTTTCGTAAACGAAATTATGCAGTTATTGCATACCTTTACCACACCACTAATCATCGTAGGAGATTTAAACGCTTGGAGCCCCTTATGGGGGTCCAGCAATACAAACAACAGAGGAAAAATTATTGAGGATATCATCCTCGCTGAAGATCTTATAGTTTTGAACGACGGCGCCGCCACATATGATTTAACCATATGTTCAACATCCCTAGCTCCGAAATTAACCAGCCACACGCTAAAAAGTCAACAACAGTGACCACTTTCCGAATGTAACTTCCCTAGGTCTGCAGAGCCCCGCTTTAAAAATCCCGAATCCTAAATTTATCACAGACAAAGCGAATTGGCGTGAGTTCCAAAATATTTTAAACCAAAAAGCGTCGCTACAGAAACCCTCTGTAAATATTAACAAAGAGGCTGCATCTATTTTGAAATCAATCCGTCATTCTGCTCACCATACCATACCCCAATCAAGCCCCGATATCCATAAAAAACTGTCCCTTGGTGGAACGCAGAATTACAATACAAAGAAATATTAAACAAAAAGCCTGGGAAAACTACAAATCTACTCGCACTATACCGAATCTGATTACATACAAAAAACACAACGCGTTATTCAGGAAAATGTGTAGAAAATCCAAATCAGAAAGTTTTAAAATACTTACGTAGAACATTAGCCGCTTAACGAGCCCGAAAAAAATATGGTCGGACATCAAATCACTAACTGGCTCACATACCCCCAATTTTATTAATTTTATTAACACAACAAATGGCCCTTCCTATGAGCCTAAGGATATTGCTAATTCTTTTGCCTCTCTATGGTCGCAGTACTCACACGACTCTAATTTTCACCCCTCCATCTCATCAACTAAATCTGACATCCTAAATATTCCGTACTCTAACTCCCATCCTTCCCTACTAGCTAAACAAATTGAGTCAAATATATCCCTTTTTGAACTGGAAAGCAGCCTATCCACACTGCATGGCAAAACACCGGGAAGGGACCGAATCTCATACCCAATGCTAAAAAACTTGCCTTTTGAAATGAAAAACCGCCTCTGTGAACCTTTCAACCAAATCCTTAACCAAGGAGTATATCATCACAGCTGGAAGTTAGCCATTATCATTCCCATTTTAAAACCTAATAATCCAAGCACTGAAGTAACAGCATACAGGCCGATCTCATTACTCCCATGTACCAGCAAGTTGTTAGAAAAAATTATCTCAAAACGTCTCATGTGGTTTGCTCTCAGAAATAATTATATCAGCCAAAATCAATTTGGTTTCAGAACAGCACACTCAACTACTGATGCCCTCCTATACTTTGAACATTACTCGTCATTAGCGCTCTCCAGCAAAAATCATGTGTCTGTCTTAAGCCTGGATTTTGAGAAAGCTTTCGACAGAGTTGACGTTCACGTAGTCCTTCGTCAACTGGCTAAATGGAAAATTGGTAGCAAAATTTATAATGTCATCAAAGCTTTCTTATCCAACCGTTCTTTCATAGTAAAAACAAATAATGTGCCCTCTGATCCTCATCCTCTGTATAATGGAATCCCACAAGGGTCGCCTCTTTCCATTACACTGTTCATCATAGCCTTTAATGAAATTTCCGACATACTTAATAAATATAACCATATGGAGCATATGATATACGCAGATGACGTCTTAATTTTCACCAAAACAAATGATCTGAACACCGTTAACATCAAATTTACCAACATCATACAAGATATATCGGTATGGTCAAATACGTCTGGAGCCAGACTATCATTAACTAAATGCCGAAAATTCTAGGCTTAATATTTGATAAAAAACTTACTTTTAAAGATCATAGTTTATATATAAGGAAAGCGCTAACGACCAGGCTCAATATAATAAAGTATCTAACTTCTAAGCACTCATTTGTTCATCCCAACTTACTTTTAAAAATAACCAAAAATTGATTATGGTCTTTGTATTTACGGTCACTGTGCCAAGTCACATCTAAAAACCATCGCACCGCCCTACCACGTTGCTGCCCGTCGATCCATTCGAGCATTCCCTACTTCACCTACGAGGTTTGTTTTGACTGAAGCCGGTCTGCCGTCAATTGAAGAACGCACAATGTTTACCACAATGCGAATAATTCCGAAACTTATTTGGAGTAACAACAAACTAATACTCAACTCGGTTAGAAAGTTGATGAGTTACAAGCGTAGACCTAAACGCCTCTCCACTATAGCGCGAGCTTTGGACTTCGCTGAAGAACTTGGCATTACTTGCACTCCGGTTTACACCCCCACGGAGAGATAGCCAACCTGGCAGATGAACGTGGAAAATCGTTTGCTTCGTCTCACACATTATCCGAAGCACACTACCGCAAACCAAGTGTATAGAAAACTTTTCATGGAATATTGCTTGGACCCCAACATCAAGGCAGCTAGTTTCGACGGTTCGAAGGACAAATATGCTACAACATTCGCTGTCGTAGATGCCAAAGGTAACACAATATCAGCTGGTCATCTACACAACTACTGCTCTATATTTACTGCCGAGGCTTGTGCTGTCCTTCAAGCGGTACAACATGCCATCAGCCAGAAATTTAACTGTACAATCTGCACCGACAGTAGGGCCACAGTAGACGCAATAAGAAATCCCTCCAACCGCAGCCTTTTAGTTTCAAAAATCCGTGAAAAGCTCATCCAATACAGAAGAAAAATCAGTATTATGTGGATTCCAGGTCACGCTGGTATCACCGGAAATGAAATAGCAGACAACAGAGCCAAACTCGCACTTATGATCTTGATGGGTTCAAGGCAAGAGTCCACAAATTCTTCACCCAACATCCTTTCTCCTAACCTATATATCCTTCCTGAACCAGCGCAATGCCTCGCATTTATAGGGGTATCCCCTGCGCGTTGGTTCGTATTAAAAAAAAAAAAAAAAAAAAAACGAACCTATGATCATACTACCGCACACCGAAAAAACGGATATTCACAATCTCATCAGCATTGCGCTAAAAACCAATGCAGCCAACAACTGGACTGCCAGTAGCCACTGGTATACAAATTTTAACATACAAGGCAATAAACCCGATTTCCCAACAAATTGCAACCGCCTGCCTCTCCAACCGGCCATCCGAGTGCGGCTCGGCCACACTCAGCTCACGCACCAACATCTTCTCCGCGGAACAGCACGCGATGGATGCCTCTACTGTGACTCCGATACTATGAACATAAGTCACCTACTCACTTCCTGCCCCAAGTCCGCATCTGCTAGACTCGCTATTCAACCCACAAATCCACTTGATTATCTTAAGAAATTTGATTTTGACTCTATTAATAATTTCTACCAATTCCTATGTAACGTCAATCTTGCAACTCTACTCTAAAGATGTAAAACAGAAGAGCCGATAGCTCTGGCAGCTAGTGCTTTTTTTTAGCTGTAAGATAATAATTTATTGTTATCCTACATACAAGGTGCAACCCAAAGTAAACAGGACTTTTATAAAATAAAGAAAACGGATGATTATTTTTGTATAATTCTTTTTATTTATTCAAAATACTCTCCTTCTGCTTCGATACAACGTTTTGCACGGTCCAAAAGCATTTGGAATGAGTGTTTTAGGTCATCGGCCGGCATCGCCTTCAGAATGTCGGTACAAGCCTTTTGGATGTCCTCAACGTCCTTATAACGGTTTCCTTTCATCGGCAAATGCAACTGACCGAATAAGTAGAAGTCACAGGGAGCCATATCAGGCGAATACGGTGAATGATTGATGGTAAAAATGCGATTTTTGGTCAAATAATCGGTCGTAACTAGGGCTCTGTGAGCCGGTGCATTATCATGCAATAAACGCCAACTTCCTTCCTCGCGATATTCTGGCCGAATACGACGAATGCGATGCACCAAACGCTTCAAAACTTCAACATAAAACAAAGCGTTAATTGTTTTTCCCGGTGGAACAAACTCTCGATGAATTATTCCCTTTGAATCGTAGAAACAAATGAGATGAGTTTTGATTTTTGACTTCTCACGGCGGGTTTTTTTCGGATTTGGCTCATCTGGGTGCTTCCATTCGGCACTTTGACGCTTTGTTTCGGGATCATATTGAAAGCACCACGTTTCGTCACCGGTTACGATGTTGAACAAGAAATTTGGATCAAGTCTGGCTTCCCGAACGATGTCTTTTGCGTGCTCAATTCTCTGCGCTTTTTGGTCGTCGGTTAAAGTGTGCGGAATGAAGCGAGAACACACTTTACGGAGACCCAAATGTTCGGTTCAAATGCGATCAATTGATGTTTTGGAGATGTTCAATTCCATTTCCATCAATTCCAATGATGATTTTGGCTGCATTTTGATAAAATCACGCACAGTTCTGATGGCATCGTCAGTAATCACAAATTTCGACTGGCCGACGTGTTCGTCGTCATTCAAGTCTTCACGACCATTCTTGAATCGATTCAACCACTCATGAACACGGCCACGGGATAAACAATCATCACCATAAACTTGCTTTAACAATTTAAACGTTTCGGTAAAAGTTTTAATAATAATAATTGACTGGCACGACAGCCCGCTTACGCGAGACTAAGGCCTAGCTTCCCGCAACTACCCGTGTTGTGCGTGAGAATTTGTACACGGGTTGGAGGGACCTACAGTTTTATGCCGGTTCCGAACGGCAGGTTGGGAGCTTTTTCATAAGCAATTTTTACTCTCAGAGGTTTGCCATTTCCAGCTGAGAGGACAGCCACCGAAAGAGAAAACGAGTTTTCCCGTTATTTTTTAGGTGTTATTACAGGCAGTATTTGAACCTGAGGTTGCTGCCTGCGACTCGCGGTCCAACGCACTAACCAACTGAGCCACGGCGGCTGCTGGCGGTAAAAGTTTTACCAAGTTTAAAACAGAACTTAATATTAGCTCTTTGTTCGATCGACATTCTCGTACCAAAGTTAAAAACATACTGTCACATTGAGCGGGATATTTCGGCGTCTACTAGACCAAATGTCATGAAATTTAGACAGTATGTGAATGAAAGATGTACCTTTCCAACGCATGTCCTCACACATAGATGGCGCCACCAGAAACGTCCCTATTGCAAAAGTCCTGTTTACTTTGGGACGCACCTTGTATAATAAAATAAAATAAAAATTAAAAAAAATGTCATTATAATTGTGAAAAATTTCGTGGAAAAGAGTCTAACTTTAAATTCGGGCTCAGCCCTCTGCACTGCTGGATTCGATTTTTTGAGTTTATTTTACATTTAGGTTATAAGTGCAAATTACAAAAATGGCAGATACGAACGGAAGACGACAAGCTAGCAGTTTCAAAAAGGAAGGAAAATATTCGAAACGCGTTTTGGAGGGAACTAGGTCTCCGTGTAGATATGCCTAAAGTCAACGGCTTTGGTAGCACAAATGACGGAAACACTGCGCGCCGAGCTTTCACTGAACATGCAATTTTTTCTGATATCACTGGCGTTGACCAAAACTTAGTTTTCCGCTTTAAAATGATACTGATTTGTTTATCGTGCCAGTTTCCCTTAAATTCAAGTAAATTTCAAACGTTCTGTTTTTAAACCGCTGAAATTATTCAAAAGTTGTATCCTTGGTTGCCGATGACATCTACTGTACCCAAAGTGCTAATACATTCGAAGCAGATCATAGAGAATACAGTACTTCCGATTGGTTTCTTTGGAGAAGGTGCTGCTGAATCGCGACATGAAATTTACAAAGCCGACAGATTGCATCACGCTCGTAAAAACAGCCGCACTAATAATCTTTTGGATGTATTTAACAGAGCTGCTGATACTTCTGATCCCCTTATTTCTTCAAAGTACTTAAGCAGACGCATGCAACAACGAAAGCTTGTACACCTTCCACCTGAAGTTATCGAATTGTTAAATTGTGATGATCCAACGGAGGATATTGATGAAGACGATGAGTACGACGAAAATTCAATTTTATCTGCTTTTCTCTCAACATGTTGAACGATTTATCTCTACAAACTGATTTACACTTAACTGATTGAACTGATTAAATCATATCTTTTAAAACAAAAAACACTGAAACCATTTTTTAAATTTTAACCTCAGAAAAGTTAATGGGCGTGAAAGGGTTAATATTTGTTTGTTTAATTTGTTAGTATTATACTTCCTTATGCCATTGCAATGCATTGCTATGGTTTGGGCTTCAAATAATGGAATATTTAAGCTGTTATTAATTTCGCACAGAAAAAGTGATCATTTGAGCTAATATGCAGTGACACAAACATACGTTTACTTCGGACGCAATAACTTCGCTTCCAGTGAACCAAATTTTATGAAATTTCCAATGCACTAAATCGCATATGTGTGGAAACATCACAAAATGCCCTCTTTGAAAAGATCAGTTTACTTTAAAAAGCATGTAATATTAAATTGGCAAAACAATTTTTTTAAAACCTCCCCCTGCCCCCCTCTGGCTGCGCACCTGTTGCACACACATATTGGGTTTATAGGTTTGTATATGTATATACTCGTATAGAAAAACATTGGTAGTGAGCTGCAAAATGTATCTACGAACCCCACCCCCTGAAAATGAAATCCTGTGGGCGCCACTGCGCTAAACACATAGACACATAGGCGACCGTTCGTTATGGAAACGATTATTTTGACGACTGCACTGCTACACGACCACCGACCGCAGTTGCATTCAAATCATTTTCGATATGCTTTATTGAAATTTATTAGTATTTTAGTTAAAATTTTCTAGTTCTAAAAATTATTACACTTTACCCTTTTGGGACTACTGGAATAATACGTCCCATCAAGTTTTTAATACCCCTGAAAACAGTTATTAAGATCTTACGGCCCACGCAAAATATTCATTAGAATTATATGTCCCTGAATAAACGGGTGAGTATGCATCATAATTTTCTAGCCCCAAATTTAATGTAATGTAATGTAATGAGCAGCCGCCGTGGCTCAGTTGGTTAGTGCGTTGGACCGCGAGTCGCAGGCAGCAACCTCAGGTTCAAATACTGCCTGTAATAACACCTAAAAAAATAACGGGAAAACTCGTTTTCTCTTTCGGTGGCTGTCCTCTCAGCTGGAAATGGCAAACCTCTGAGAGTAAAAATTGCTTATGAAAGAGCTCCCAACCTGCCGTTCGGAACCGGCATAAAACTGTAGGTCCCTTCAACCCGCGTACAAATTCACACGCACAACACGGGTAGTTGTGGGAAGCTAGGCCTTAGTCTCGCGTAAGCGGGCTGTCGTGCCAGTCAATTATTAATTATTAAAATGTAATGAATTTGAGTTGGGCCTTTGCGCACCGCAACCTAAAAAGGTTAATTATGTTAATTATTATATTTGCATTAGGTCCTCTTCATAGTTTGGGAATATTTTCACCAAGAGTATTTTGGTTTTCAAAATTAAACTCCGTCCCGAAAAGGTTACATCGATTGTGCAACGATCAAATTTATGTAGAGGAATGCTTTCTAGAGAAAGAGCCTAAGTATTTCACACTTTGTGCTTAGGAGCTTAATATACATGACTGTGATGATATTGCCGCCTCTTTCATTGTAATCACGTAGTTGACTACACGGCGACGGTCGAAGCCGACTCCATCTTGAAGTTGTGTGGGCGTGTCGTTGCCGTCTTGAATGTGTTCGGGCCAGAGTTGTCACTTTACTACAATCGAAGAAAATCTACTTAAATTTTTTTTAAATTTTCGTTTTTACTACGCCTTCTACACACCGTCCAAATATACTACAATTTGATGCAACCATTGTGAATCACGATTTTTTAAAAATATTTTTGCTCCCTCGGTAGCATTTGATGGCAATATTTAGTCCCATCAACATTTTTCAGTTGTACCATAAACAACAATTTCGAGCTATAGTTCAATTAGAGGGAAATTATGTGTCGCTTAGTGTATACCACATTCGGCAACACTTAAGATTTTTTTAATTATGATAAAAAATAAAATAAAAATATAAAAGTAAAAGTAAAAATGTATTTTATAGACCACAAACACATATTTTATTTGGCTTCCACGTAACAATCGAAGGTTAAAAAATATCTCTCAGAAAATATGTGAACTGCGTATACGAATCTCGTAAAACCTGCACACGTGTTCCATATTCATTCCATAAACCCAGCAATACGAGTTATTTGTCTGAATTAGACTTTGAAATAGAACCTATATAATATAATATGGGTGTAATATCGGCTGTTCACGCACTTTTTTAATTAGTTCTTCAATTTCTGCAAGAGAACGTATTGACTGCGCGTAGAAAACTGTATTTCAACTACAACGCGACGCAGGTGAGCGCTGGCACGTCTCTCCGCCGCACGCGGCTATGTCGCTGTATGCGCTGTCAAATGGTACTGCGTTATTTACAAAAAAAACTGAACTGCGTTGAGCTGTGCTGCTTGTGCGGCCTGCGTCTCCGTGTACGCCTAGGCTTATTGCCCAAAAATGCGTTGCTGCTAAGCTCCACAAAGTTCATAGTTTGTGTTGTGCGGTGTTGTGTGGCGCGTTTCGCCCGAGCAGCTGGCGAGGTGACAGTGCGGGACGATCGTGTCGTAACCGGAACAGCATTTCGGTTGAAAAGAAATTAGAAAGAAATGTCAAGCGCGGAATATACCAAGTTTTATTTACGGGCGTATTCTGAGAGCAGCGCACGGGCACAGGGTAATTGGAGGAGTAAGCAACAGAGAACGGTCGATCAGTTTTTCCGGAATTGAATTGGTTTGTACAAGGTTTTCGAGCTGAATGAAACTGTGGCGGTTAGAGTTTGGTTTCAATTGTTGTTTGTTATTATTTGTATATTGTTGTTGTTGTTTTCATAGGTTAATAATATAAGTATGATAAGCAATGAAGACGAGTATATACAAAAGTTCGAGGGCAGGACAGAAAAACGGACAGACGAACACAACCGATCGAGTGGACAGATGACCGGCTACATGGCATCGTATGTATTTATTATTTCAATTATTTCAATACAATTGTCTTGCTGCTGTTGTTGTTGTTAGTGATGCCCCTTCCTCCGATTTTAATACGCGTCATAACTCATGGGCATTTATGTATGGATGTGCGCACACACACGCCGGCCAACAAGACAACAGTTTTCATTGAGTGAAAACAACAGTGAATATAACAAAAACAACAACGAAGTGAACAAGCAGCAGTAGCAAAAGAAGAAAAGAGAGCATCAACAACGTAACTAAAATCAAACAAAAATAAGCAAATAACCCATGCAATATGATTATCACCTCCGAGTAGCAGCCGAGCAGTGGTCAGCGCGAATGGAAGAAGCTGTGTGCGCGCGCGCCCCTCGTTGTCAATGGGCGCACACATCACGGGTATCAATAAATTTGATCACTTTGGCACTTCAGCAGACGCGGCCAAGCTGGAGCATTGGAGCCCCGACGCCTCCGCGCCGCCTTCTTTCCACTGGCCGGCTGGCAGTCGCACAGCAGCAGCATCAGCTACCAGCGCAAACAACAGCATCAACGAAATTGTGGTGTCAAAATTCCATTGCAGAGCGAGGGGAACGAGCAATAAAAGCAAAGCGAAGCAGCAAAAACAACAATAACAATCCATAACGACCCAACCTTAAAACCAACTCAGACACATGAACGTATGCCACGGTTGCCAACTTTTCTATTTCAGAAAGCACTAAAACCGCAAAACAAAAAAAAGGTGGTAGTTGTCCTAATATTCCGTGTACCATGCAAGGAAATCTATTGCAGATCAGTGGCAATCGTGACCTAAGTAGCAATTCCACCAAGGACGATCACTTCGGTTGTCATGTAATATCCAAACAATGATTTTTTAGCCCAACATTCCAGTGTTATATATGTAGGTATTAAATGAAATATAGTATTGTATAACACTCCAGTTATTAAAAAAAAATTACATTTTTTTCCAAGCATGAATTAATCTTGGTGTCTTTGAAAAAAAAAAACAAAGCAGCAAACCCAATATTTTCCGCGTTTTGATTTTCAAAAAGCACTTAATTTAGTGCGGAAAGCACTAAGTTGGCAACAGTGACGTATGCTGTGGCGCAGAAGAACGACGACGACAAAAACAACAACAATAAAACCAACAAGTCACCTAAGAAGATGGTGTGGTCATTAACTCATTTACTAATCGGGACGCGCGGACTCGTCGGCATGAAAGCGGAAGAAATCAGACAATTTTGACTTAACGAGACGACAATGCATGAGCGCAGCGGCCAAACGGAACAAAGAAAATTTGGGCGCACACACACACCGGGTATGAGTAAGTGATCGGTTATGGCCGCATTCGATACATACAGGTGATCGGATATAAGCGGGAGATCGAATGTGGGTAGGTTACATAATATGGGTAGGAGATCGGATATCGGCGGATGATCGGATATGGGTGGGTGATTGGATACAAGTAGATGACAGAACCGAATATAAATACGAGATAGGTCATGGTAACGTAATTCGATTATTGCGATTGATTGGTTGTGCGTCGGTCATCGGTTATGAGTATAGTACTAATACTTGCAGACTTGGAGAGTAAGAAAATTCGGCTCATCAGCTTTGGTTTGTATGTTGGTAGATTTCGGATCCGGACAGCGTGGATACCTGGCAGCTCTAAGAAGCACCGACTTGTTGGCTTTGGTATGAAAGCTTGTGGATTTCTGATTCGAATTTCTGCCGCGATTTTATAGACAATGGGTATCAATCGGTGCATATGGCCGTCCCTACCCAAACTGCGGGTGCTGCGATCTTTAAGCACTGCTGCCGCTCGCCATTCACATTCAGTTTTATTGCCCATTCCAGCAGCGACTGCTCAGGTCAACCACTCGTTCGAGCGTTGGTCCCCTCGGCTGCGTCTTTATGTGACTATCTGTCTCATCGGCGGTCGCTGTGTGTCGTGTCGGTTCATTCATAGCGTTTGCGCCCTTTTTTACGATGGTCTGGCTTTATTTTAATTCTTTTTTACACTTAATTTTTTGTTGTCATTTTGTGCGAGTTCTTTTTCTTTTTTTGTGTATATGATATTCAACAAACTTGCTGCAGTCAAAAATCTTCATTATCTTCCAATTAACCGGCTAACTGTCACATGCCTAAACAGCCATCAGGCTGCTCGTTTGGAAAGATTACCGAGCCGCTGTAACCCAGTGGAATTCGAGTAGAATATTGGGGACTTTAGGGGTATTTTTGGTTAACCTGAGAGTTCTACAAAAAATGGGCCAGATTTCAGATCGCCAGCTCTTCTGGTTTAACCCCTCTGTTACCCTAGGAAAAACTCGCACATTTGACCCTCGGGTCATAAAATGACCCCGATTTATTTCTTTGTATTTTATTCTAAAAAGTTAAGACATTGTGGTTTTAACAATTAGTTATTACTTTTATTATTGTAAAGCGACTATTTGGCCTTACTGGAGTCAAATATGTTCAACATGGAGACCATGTCCAGGTTCTTGATATTCTTCTCGGGCACTTTAATTCTTGCGATTTCTTCAGAAGTTAAAACTATATCGTAACTAATTTTTGGACAATTATATTATATATAACAGATAAAAATCATTAATCGTTAATCGCCCAAAAATAAATGATTTCGCCAGAAAGCCTGTTCCCGTGGCCCACAAAAAATTACTCAGTTTAGAGGTTTAATTTATAAAAGTATGCCTAAATATTAAAGTTATACGAGATATTGACATCAATGAACCAATACAAATTATATATTAATTAACATTATTTGATTTCCCGAAGAAGAAAATGAATATATTCGGCTGACCCGGATTGTGCCCCATCGTTTCCTTTCTTTTCACAAAATTGAAGCCCAGGAAGTAACTTTTCCAATAGTTTATAGAATAAGCAGCGTTACGTTATCATTTCAGGGATGAATTCATATCACAAATGCAATGGTGCCGCAAGGAATAATAGAGTTGCGAACTGCAGCAACGAGTAAATTTTTTGCTTGTCGCTGACACGAATATGTTTCAAAAATTTGATGTAGCTTGTTCACACACCTTTTGGAATTTTTTAGAAATTTATTACTTGCTAGAAATCGTACTATATGTACTATTTATATTGAAAGATTCAATTAAGATTTCATACCAGCAAACATAAAGTTTTCGTACTATTGGGTTTCGATCCCTTGAAGCTTAAAAGCTCTTGTACTGCTCATTGAGATGTGTGGGCGAAGCTACGCACTTTATTAAATGCCCTTTTCTCCTTCCTCCCTTTTCCCCTGTCGAAAAACATGACCCAATAGTAAGTTCGATCTTAGTGTCACTGATGTACGACTTATAGTTCCGAATTTATGTTCAAAATTTGGATCGTTAAAAGAGTGCCACGCCCATTATTAAACGCCCATGAAATATTTCCAGTGGAACAATATGTCTACATGGGGACAATGCACGAAATTGCAATGTTGTATGACTCATAATTTCGATTTTACTCCATAGTAGAAAGGGTGGTATAGCTAGTGCCACGCCCTCTTACCAACACAAAACAAAACAAAAATGCCAGAAACATTTATCCACGACACTTTGAAACCAAATCTAATAAAATTCACATCGCATCGACCAATTTCTTGCGTTCAGTACTATGGGTCATAAAATGACCCTAAGGTCAAATTTGTATAGTTGCTCATTTGCACGTAAACCAGTGTTGCAAATAAAATGAAATTTAGCGTATATTCAAATGGCATAAAATTAGTCACTGAGTCCAAAGAAAAACAATTCTTTACCAGAAATAAGAAAGTTACGGCTCTTTAAAGTCAAATTTTACTCGAAAATTACCCTAAGGTAACAGAAGTGTTAAGGAACACGCGTTTAAACTGTTTCTAAACACTCAACTTTTTCAAGATTTTACTCGGCTTTCCGGTGGAATATCGCGGACTTTCGGCACTTTTTTGGATAGCTCGAGATTTCTACTAAAAGATGAGCGATGAGGAACTAGTAATAGTTTCTAAACCGGAAAAGGGTAAAGAGCTACAGGCATTTAAATTCTTTTTAGAAATTATTTTTTTTCAAGTTAGCCTTTAACATTGATTTATTCTGCCTTTTGATGGAAAATAATATCTAGTATAAGATAGGAGATACTTGAGGTCTCCAGCTCTTCTGATTTGAGAACTACACACAGTTGGGCGATATGAAAAGCAGACTTCTTTAACGTCAGCCTTCAACATCGATTCACTTAGCTTCCGTTATCGAGAACGTTCGGCACTTTTGTGGATAGCTGGAGAGGTCTAATGAAAGATGAGTGATATTTCAGATTGTCTGCTCTTCATTTAGTAGGAACGTTCAACTTTGCTACAACATAAAATACCAAACTGCTTGGAAAGAAATTGCTCAAAACATTGACCACGTCCTGCATAAAAATTCCACTTGCTGCCAACTATCGACTTGCATCAAATTTAAACAAATCTGCTGTCTGCACGTATGAGCGAAGAGCTGCCGATTTACTAAACTCATTAGTTGGATAATTAGTGTAACAAATCAGACATAATATCTTGTGTCAATATTTGCTGCTGTCTTGTGGCACATCCGCCGGGGTGTAGCTAGCTTTATTAGGTGGGCATATTATAGGGAGAAGAGAAACACATTCTGAATAAACTGAAGGCAACAAAACGAAGAATGAATACTCGATGTGAGCCCATAGACATAGAATAGTCGACTGAGGACAGCTGCGCGTTGCGGTTACTTAAATAGAACAAACTTGGCCCAATGTCGAATGCTCTCTGTTTCGCGCTATCCGTGTCATATTCAAGGAATGTATTTGCAATCTAAAGCAATCCATTCTATTGAAAACGTCCCTCCAGTCTAAGCACGAGGTCTCTACGTGCCAATATCTACGGTATCTGGGATACAGACATATATATGTCTGTCAGGGCGTAGCCAAAAATTTGCAATGGGGGCCGGGGGTTACAAAATGGTTTTATCAGCAGATTCCATCAACACTGTGCGTGAATTCATCAAAGATCACTTAAAATCTTAATTGTAATTTTTAAAATTAGATTAATTAACCGAACATTTGGCTATCGAAAGACGCCATCGCATCAATAGACACTTGTGACTGATTTATTGACTAAAGTCGCATTTTAACCATTAACCACACCCCGTTTTCACCCGATGCGGAACCGTGCGACTTCCTCCTTCTCAAAAAAAAATTTGCATTTGCCGATGAAAAAAAATAGACGATGTAGAAGCCACCCAAAATGCTTGTACACCCATTAGGCATGCGTTTATATTATGACAATAGCTGCATAGAGCCTGAAGTGGACTATTTAAAAAAAACATATCGGTTTTACCAAAACAATTTGTTTTTATTTTATTTTTTCCAATTTTTAAAGGTAAAAAGACCTTTGTGCTAATATGGCAATGTACATACCACGCATGGTGATTGAAAATGTTGAATAATTATAGGCTATGGGGGGTTCTGACACTTAACCGCCTCCCCCTTGGCTACGCCCCTGATGTCTGTATATTTATGTATGTATACACTATGATCAATAAGTACCGGGACTGTGTATTTTAAATTTTCCGCCGTTGCCCGATGCAGGTAAAAAAAATTTTGTTTAGGTCGGTAGGACCTTAACTGACATCTGTGTCAAATTTTGAGCGGGATTGCATCATTAGTTTTTGTTTGGCAGCTGTTAGCGTCAGTCAACTTTTTGTACTTCGTCGCTTTTTACAATGGATAATTTTGTTGATCAACGTATTTGTTTGAAATTTTGTCTTAAGAACGGTTGGGTTGATTATTTCTTGAGAAATTCGGATATATATCTGGGACTTTGGGGGCGGACCATGCCCTCTGTGAATGTTTCCGCAGCAAAATTTTAAGTTTGTTAGACTAAGAAAATACCCCTCTTTTCGATAAAAGGAAAAAATATTTTTTTTTAAGAGGGTGTGGTATTCTGCATTTAAGCCGAATAATCAAAAGAATTTTATGGACCTAAATGAATTTGTTAGAATCGGTTGATTATTTCTTGAGAAATTCGGATATATATCTGGGACTTTGGGGGCGGACCACGCCCTCTGTGAATGTTTCCGCAGCAAAATTTTAAGTTTGTTAGACTAAGAAAATACCCCTCTTTTCGATAAAAGGAAAAAATATTTTTTTTAAGAGGGTGTGGTATTCAGCATTTAAGCCGAATAATCAAAAGAATTTTATGGGCCTGAATGATAAAAATCATTCAGTGACTTATTTTTTAAGTCGCAATATATATATATGAATGATTTTTATTGATGACTTTTTTAAATAAAAGTCACGAATAATTGTTATGATAGGACAACTAAAATAAAAATCGCAATAAAACTGTTATTTCTGGACTAATATGAAAAAAATCAAAAATAATTGTTATTAAAGGATTTTTAAAATATAAATAAAAAAGAATTCTTATTTTTAATTTTTCCGTAAAAATTACAAAAAAAAAGTTTATTGCAAAGTTTGATTCTCCGTGCGAAAAGAAATGTATTGGTATATTTAATTTATTTGCATGATTTTTCCTTCATAGTAAAATTTTGAATTATAGTTTTCATAAATAACTGTTATTTCCGGTCCCTGGAAAAAACACAAAGAAACCTTGTTACGTGTTACATTGATTATAAGAAAGCTTTTGATTCAGTCCCGCACTCGTGGTTAACTAAAGTTCTTGAAATATATAAAATTGATAAAAACATACAAAATTTCCTTAAACCCGCAGTGAAATCCTGGAGAACTACAATACACCTCAACACTAATACAGAACGCATTGAAACAAACGAAATACTAATAAAAAAAGGGATTTTCCAAGGTGATTCCTTAATGGGGTAGTCAGGTAGAATCGACCATATTTTTAAATAATTTTTTTTTCATACAATTTTTTATTCCACATTAACAATTTTTTTATATGTTATTGTACATAGTTTTGAGTACTGAAAAATTTTTTTTGTATAAATTTTCGTTTATATCCGGGGGAGATATGGGCGACAGGAAAACGCCATTTTGAATTCTGGCTAACACGATTTCTCCATTTTGGATGATCTGAAAGATACCAAACTAATTTCATTTTGAAGTACAAATGAATGGCTCTCGTTTGAACTGCAACGGTAAAAATATTAATAAATAAACATTTAGTGCAATTGTAAAGTTTTTTCTCTTTTTTTGCTTGTTTTTTGTTAATAATTGTGTCATAACTTTGTTACATAGAAATGGACAATAATGATCGTAGTTCATGCGATAGCCAAACCTTTTCTGAAAATACAAAAAAAAAGTTTAAGCAAATCGGTGCAGTAGATCGGCCGTAATCGTGTCAGCCAGCTCAAAACAACAGCATCTACTTCCCGCGCCAGGTGTGCGATTCGAGCGCGCGAGTCCTTACAGCTAATCTCATTTTCAATCGCTTTCGGATACTATCCGAGGTAAAGGAAGGTTTCTACATGATTCCTAAGGGTTTAAATAGACCAAAACTGCAAAAAAATTTTCGATTTTTTTGTTTTAAATCTACCTGACTACCCCCTTAAGAGAACTGTGGTTTTGTCTTGGATTAAACACCATCTCAAATACACTTAACAACACGCAATACGGCTTTCAAATTAAAAATAACAAACAAGCGCAACACACAATAAACCATCTGCTTTACATGGAAGTTAAAGCACTCCCCTTGGGGAGCGCTAAAAAATTAGAGTGGGCCACCACTTGGCCCCTCTGGATTCGCTGCAAAGGAAAAGAAACGCTTTTTATTAGTACAAAAAATGAGGTTTATGACCGTACTCCACGGCTCCCAAAACAGAAGTGAGTCACCTCGACTAAATTAACTTAACTCTAAGCTTATCGTTCTATGCCGCTTATTGCCTAATTTCGCTGATTTGGCGCTTCCCACGATGGAGTGCATTGCCAGCGACTTAGCCGGATACGCGTGCAGCGCGCGAGGATCAAATTGCACTTAGCACATGCACCGTCAGCAGTTTAAGGTAGGTGCATTCGCTAAGGTGGCAGAGCAAGTGTGTTAACTTGGATGATATTAAAATCTATGCACCCGACAAACCACAAATGAAATCAATCCTTAAAAGAGTTAAAACACTTAACTTACACTTACACTTAACAATGAAATTCTAGGTAACATGCAAGCCGATGAAACTTACAAATACCTTGGGTTTGAGCAAAATACAAAAATCGACCATGGTGTAATAAAAAAACATCTAAAAAATGCTTACAAATACAGACTCGTGCTCACCCTTAAGATCAAACTTCACTCCCTCAATACATTTAAGGCAGGTTCTCACCTTGTGGATCCGAAAAAGTGCACTTTTTTTAGGAATTTTTTTTGAGAAAACGGTTAAAGATACAAAGCTGAAAATGTTTCTGGATATGAACGCACATTTATTTAGAGAATACAATTTTTCAAATTGAATGAATCAAAAAAAGGGGGGCGTCCATCAGTGGCGGCATGTCGGCGAGGAGGTGTCCCGGTACCGGAAGTGATTCCGTCAAAACCCGTGATCTGAAACACAAAAATCGAACACATTCTTAATGTGTACCGTATTATCTATTGAACGAACCAAGATCATGAAAAAAAAATCAAAATTACAAAAGTTATGAGGTTTTGAAAAAAAAATTAAGATTTTCGCATTTTTTTGTTCACTTATTATTTTTTTAAATAAACAATTTTCAATATTTTTGGTTGATCGTGGTTCGTTTATTAGAAAAAACCCTAAGGAACATTTTAAAAAAAATTTGGTGACGATTGGTTCATTCCAGCGCCTTCAATCACTTCCGTAAGGTCCGAAAATGTGGTTCTCAGAAAAACGCGTTTAAAGTTTAAAGCGCGCTCGGCCGGTGCTCGAAACTGCTCTATGTAACGGCCTGTAACTTTTGTAATTTTTCAGATTTTGATCTGAAATTTCTGGAGCACATTTTTGAAACATATATCTACACGATAAGGCAAAAAAAAAATCGGTTTTTTTTTCCCCACAAGGTTCTCACCTCCCTTAAAGCCATAAACACATTTGCTATACCTATTCTAACATATTCATTCGGAATAATCAAGTGGTTACCATTAAACGGAAAGAAGGCGGAAGAGGACTAATAGATATACACACACTACACAATACGCAAATAAACAAACTAAGAAGATATTTCCACAATAAACAAACACAACCACATAAAGCAACAGCTAAATCAGACGACAACTTTACCCCTTTAAATCTAAAACAAGAAACCACAATAACACAAATACCTACAACCGAAACAAAGAAACAAACATGGAAACAAAAGCCAATACATGGAAAACATATTAATACTATCCTCAATAACAGAATAAATGCCGAACTATCATACAAGTGGCTGACACAAGGCCGCCTGTTCCCAGAAACCGAAGGTTTTTTACTAGCACGAACATATCACGAGTGGATGCGCAATATTAGCAGGAACAGATTACACAGAGAGACACAATCTAGCCGCAAAAGTTGTTCACCAACAGTTAGCCATAAAACACAAACTAATAAATGACAATAACAAACCCTACAAAAACAATGAACTTTTCGAGGACAAATATATTCAAGTTTTTGATTGGCCAGTTCGAATTCCTGACTTAAATCACATCGAGCACCTTTGGGTTCTTGCTCGAGGTGTTTACGCAAAAGAACGACAGTTTTATTCAAAGATTGACTTAAAAAAAGTGATTAACACGTTCGCGGACGTGAATGCTATAGCAGTCATTTTCATAGTAATGCAAAATGACGTGAATGCATTCAAATTTTAAAGCCAATTTTTATTCATTTATATTTTTATAAACTTAAATTTTTGTAATGAATATACATTTCAAAGTAATTAGCAACTGATTCATTAAGTAGTTTCATATTATTTTATTTTTTTTCGATGTACAGTGAAATTCCTAATAACTGGACACTCACCATCGCAGTGGTTTCGTCCGGCTAAGGAATATGTCCGCTTATGGGGAAGGAGGGCACAAAAAATTAGTTGAAATTGTATCCAAGTGTTTCTCGTTTATTTATTTAATATTTTGTACGAATTTATGAATATTGAATATTTTATTAATAGGTATTTACATGTTACATGTATAGGTAAATAGGTAAAGTACACACATTGTACAAGTGTTTAAATTTTAGTACTACTTTGGTTGAAAAAATTGTGTAATGGTTGATTGCCTAAACTAGTGGCGCTCACAGGCGGGGTTTTTGGGGTTCAAACCCCTCCCCCCAAACACAATAAATGCTTGTGCAATATATGGTTTCAAGTGGTATTCGGCTCAAAAGTTGTACGTAATCTCTCCACCCCAAAATAAAATTCTGTGTGCGCCACTGGCCTAAACACTAATTGTTTTAATTTCAAATGTTAATTTTCAAATAAGAGAGAGATTTTTAGGTATTATATGGTAGTACAGATTTTTAAATACCGGCTGAAGGCCTTGAAGCCAGTGCTGCGTACTTTAATTTATATAAAAAATTTTCTTTCTATGTAAATTATTATAAATAAATAAATAAATACTGGTTGGGCATAAGGGTTGCCTTTTATGTTTCGGGATTTGGCAACTCTGGTGGTGCAATCTGGAAACTGACAACTGTATCATAAAGTTGGACATTTTTGAGGTTATAAGTACTCAGAACATTTTGACATACGAGCGCTATTTATATTATTTACAGTGAGTTGAAAAATTCATCTCGGCCCAAAAATGGAATTAAATCGTGAACATTTTCGTGCGATTATTTTTTACAACTTTCGACGTGGATTAACTCAGCAACAGTGCATAGATGAACTTAATTTAATTTTTGGTGATGAAGCTCCATCAAGGACCAGTGTTTATCGATGGTATGGTGAATTCAATCGTGGTCGTAGTTCACTCCAAGACGAACTTCGTGAGGGTCGTCCAAAATCAGTTGTTGTTCCGAAAACCATTGATGCTGTGCGCGAACTGATATTGCAAGATCGTCATGTGACCTATCGTGATATTGAGACAACTTTAGGCATTAGTGGGACCAGCATACATTCAATATTGCATGAACATTTGACTGTAAAAAAAATTTGTTCGCGTTGGATCCCACACAATTTGTCAACTGCTCAAAAAAGACTCGTGTCTATTGGTTGAAAGAAATGCTCAAAAAATACGATCGCGGTGCTTCGAAACACGTCTATGACATCGTGACAGGTGATGAATCGTGGATTTACGCGTATGAGCCCGAAAGTAAACAGCAGTCGACTGTATGGGTGTTTCAAGATGAGCCAAATCCAACAAAAGTTGTTCGCGCACGAAGCACTTCCAAGCAAATGGTCGCCTGTTTTTTCGGAAAAACTGGACATATCGCAACCGCACCACTAGAACAACGCAGAACAGTCAATTCTGAGTGGTACACAACCATTTGTTTGCCAGTTGTCTTCCAAGAAATCAGGAAAACCAACCGCCGAAGACGGATCACTCTTCACCACGATAATGCGAGCTCTCACACATCGGCTCAAACAACTGAATTTTCATGCACCCAAAACATCGATTTGATGAGTCATCCGCCGTATAGTCCTGACTTGGCACCGAATGACTTCTTTTTATTCCCGTACATAAAAAACAAACTGAGAGGTCAACGTTTTTCGACACCTGAAGAAGCGGTTGCTGCATTCAGAATGCATGTTTTGGAGATAACTCAATCAGAGTGGCAAAAGTGCTTCGACAATTGGTTCAAACGCATGCAAAAGTGTATAGATCTTCATGGGGAATATTTTGAAAAACAATAAAGTGATTTTCGATGATTAATATTTGTTTTTCTTCTCTAATCCCGAAATATAAAAGGCAACCCTCGTATTTCTGAATTTTGTCCGTTTATGAGAGATTTTTTAATCAAAATGGTTTGAAGTATAGTTTCCGCGTCCAGTTATTATATATACTCGAAGAGAGAACTACTGTTGAATAAATAAAGTTATAAAAATATAATGAACCTCTTCTTCTCATGTTTTCTATGAATGTTTTCTATAGCATTCATGTCACTCTAGTTGAAAAATTTGATCTATATCGTCGTGAATGCTATAGCATTCATTGTGTATAACGGTTAAAATATGATAATCTAGCAACTCTAACAATATATGTGTAATCAGATTTCAGATAGTGCTTATAGTTTCCACAAAAATTGCCACAAAAATTGCAAAGCTCACTGAAATTTTTACTGTCCGCGAACGTGTTAAATAGGTTGGAGCTTGTATACCGGCACAAACTCCTCAGAATCTTATTTTACTTGTGCCTAAAATATTTTAAACCATAATGGGAAATGGACAAATTATTTTAAACACCTTGTAGAGTACCTTGAGCTATGAAAACATTTTTACTCTATGCAATTTTATATTTTTTATGTACTAAGTTTATGTGGATTGCCACCTCAAATTGTGGCATTTTTATAAAAACAATAAATAAATTGGCAGAACAGCTACTTAATTGCGATTTCTTCTTTTACTTCTTGTAGACTATATTTAAAAATAAATATTTCAGAAAAACTATTTTAACTGAATCAAATTTTTAAAGAAAATGTAACAAAATCCAAGCAGATTTAGGTGAGTTTATGGGAATTGCCACCAGTGTACAAATATACAAAAATTACTGTGATTTGCGCAATGCATTGTGTGTCGACGCGATTAGGGTCGAGTTGTGTAGTTAGCTGTTGGCGTCGTGTACGCGCACATTTGAATTTCTTGTTATAATTAACAATTATTATTTGTGTAAGCACGCGCGCACACATATTTTTCTTTTTTGCCGTGACCTTCTTTCTTAATACTCGTACATTCGTCAAGGCAGCAAACTTGTAACGCCTTATAGGAGTCGTTATGGCCGACACAGGGGAAAATGAATATCTGCAAAAATATATGTCTATATATTAAGGCGGGTCAAATTGTATGGAACGATTTTTTTTGATGAAGCGTATAGCAAAAACGTAATCTATAGGTGATTCTGAGAAATTTTGCTCAAGAGACCATAGCTCTAAGTCGGATTTGGAGCCCCCCAAAATTTCAAAATAGATATTTTTCAATATAAACATAGAATAATTTAATTAAATTCGTCATAAAATCGGATAGAGTTATAGTACATTTCTCAATCTGGGCTTGTTTGAAAGGTATTTTTATCACCTTTCAGAATCTGTATTGATACTAATATTTTTTTTTATTTTTAGTAGACATATTAGGAAAAAAAACAAAAAAAAAAAAAATTGATCGTAATAAAAGTTGGAAATTATCTGAACTTTCATAATCTGCACAAAATAAAAAAAAATTATCGAAAAAAATCGAAGAAAATTCGGAATTTATTAGTTTAAAGTTCATTTTATTCTATTTTTCGACAAAAAATTCCTAATATGTCTACTAAAAATAATAGGGGTACCGGTTATTTCGTGCGGTTTTCTAACAGATGGCGTAACTTGATTTTGTGAACAGTGATTCACCTTTCCAAATATGTGTTGGAAAGCTATTGTCATATAATTTCAGAATCAGTATGTGTCATTTAGCTGAAGCGTAAACAACAATACTTTTTTGTACTCTGAAAATGTCGAATTTTGTGCCGAATAAAGTGTTTTTGCGGGGAGTACTTCTTCATTTCTTCAATATGAAGAAAAAGGCTGCCGAAAGTCATCGTATTTTTGTGGAAGTGTATGGTGTGCATGCTCTAGCTGAGCGTACGTGCCAGAAGTGGTTTGCACGGTTCAAAAGTGGCAATTTTGACTTGGAGGACGATGAACGGCCGGGACAGCCAACAAAGTTTGAAGATCACGAATTGGAGACATTGCTCGACCAAGATCCATCCCAAACGCAAGAAGAACTTGCAAAATCACTTGGCGTCGCTCAACAAACCATTTCCGATCGTCTAAAAGCAATGGGAATGATCCGGAAGGTAGGCCATTGGGTGCCGTAAGAATTGAAGCCAAGAAACGTCGAACGCCGATTTTTCACGTGTGAACAACTGCTTCAACGGCACAAAACAAAAAGTTGTTTGCATCGAATTGTCACTGCCGATGAAAAGTGGGTCCATTACGATAATCCAAAACGTCGAGCAACGTATGGATACCTCGGCCATGCATCATCATCGACGGCCGTTCAGAATATTCATGGCCTGAAGGTTATGCTGTGTATTTGGTGGGACCAGCTGGGTGTGATCTATTATGAGCTGTTGCAACCGAATGAAACGATCACAGGGGAATTCCACCGATGACAATTGATGCGTTTGAGCCGAGCACTGCGCGAAAAACGGCCGGAATATGAACAAAGGCACGGCAAGGTAATTTTGCAACATGACAATGCTCGGCCACATGTTGCACAGGTCGTCAAAACCTACCTTGAAACGCTCAAATGGGATTTCCTACCCCACCCGCCGTATAGTCCAGACCTTGCGCCATCCGATTATTATCTCTTCCGATCAATGCAACAGGGCCTGGCTGACCAGCACTTCTCCAATTATGAAGAAGTAAAAAATTGGATCGATTCGTGGATAGCGGAAAAGCCGGCCGAATTTTTCAGAAAGGGTATTCGTGCATTGCCAGAAAAATGGGAAAAAGTTAAAGCTAGTGATGGACAATACTTTGAATATTAAATTTGTAACCATTTTTTCAAAATAAAGCTTCAATTTTCCAAAAAAACGCGCACGAAATAACCGGTACCCCTATTAAAAAAAAATATTGGTATCAATACAAATTCTAAAAGGTGATAAAAATACCTTTCAAACAAGCCCAGATTGAGAAATCTACTATAACTCTATCCGATTTTATGACGAATTTAATTAAATTATTCTATGTATATATTGAAAAATATCTATTTTGAAATTTTGGAGTTAACTATTCGCCATCTTTAGAACAAACATTTATCTAAAACCCTTGTAACCGTTCATAAAAGCCCCTCACTATCAAGCTATGTTAACACGTTCGCGGACAGTAAAAATTTCAGTGAGCTGCAAAAATAGACAGGCTATTTTTGTAGAAACTATAAGCACTATCTGAAATCTGATTACACATATATTGTTAGAGTTGTCAGATTATCATATTTTAACCGTTATACACAATGAATGCTATAGCATTCACGACGATATAGATCAATTTTTTCAACTAGAGTGACGTGAATGCTATAGCAGTCATTCATAGAAAAGAAGAGGTTTATTATATTTTTATAACTTTATTTATTCAACAGTAGTTCTCTCTTCGTGTATATATAATAACTGGACGCGGACACTATACTTTATACCATTTTGATTAAAAAATCTCTCATAAACGGACAAAATTCAGAAATATGCCCAACCAGTTTTTAAGAATCTGTACTACCCTATAATACCTACCAATATCTCTCTTATTTGAAAATGAATATTTGAAATTAAATCAATCAGTGTTTAGGCCAGTGGCGCTCAAAGGATTTTATTTTGGGGTGGAGAGTGCGTACAACTTGTGAGCCGAATACCACTCGAAACCATATTTTGTACCAGCATTTTTTGTGTTTGGGGGGGCGCCACTGGTTTAGGCAATCAACCATTACAAAATTTTTTCAACCAAAGTAGTACTAAAATGTGAACACTTGTACAATGTGTGTACTTTACCTGTACATGTAATAAATATTAATAAAATATTCAATATTCATAAATTCGTCCAAAATATTAAATAAATAAACGAGAAACACTTGGATACAATTTTAACTAATTTGTTGTGCACCCCCCCTCCCCATAAGCGGACATCTCCCTTAACCGGACAAAACCACTGTGATGGTGAGTGTCCAGTTATGAGGAATTTCACTGTACACCGAAAAAAAATAAAATAATATGAAACTACTTGATGAATCAGTTGCTAATTACTTTGAAATGTATATTCATTACAAAAATTAAAGTTTATAAAAATATAAATGAATAAAAATTGGCTTTAAAATTTGAATGCTATAGCATTCACGTCATTTTGCATCACTATGAAAATGACTGCTATAGCATTCACGTCCGCGAACGTGTTAATACTGCTGGAAATTGAATGAAATTAACTTCTCATCCAGACCTCTTAATTCCTTCTTTCTCCCCTTTTCCACACGAAACTTCGCAAAATATCATCCTAAATGGGCGTGTCCACACTGCAGCGTATTAGTGAGATGACCAATATTGACTAAAGGCCTTATTTCTTACTGTATTTATTGATTTCTTGTCATTTGTTGGCGTGTTTCGATGAGCAAGTCCTCCTCAGCTCGGCCGTCTTTCTGTCTCCGCTTTTAATTATTATTGCTTTGCTTTATTTGAACACCTGTATTTATTCAATTTCAATGTGTATTTACGCGCACAGTCACACACATTGAGTACCTCACACATTCATACACACATACCTACACAACATCGTGTAGTAGGGACTTAATTGATATTATGCGGCTGTGCTCAAGACTCCTTGTCGGACCTGAGACAACTGGTTCCCAAAATTCATTGGTTTTTCAAATGGTTTTTTGTAAGTCAATTGGACAACTAGTTGTCCAAGTAGCTATCAGCGAATACAGAAGTCAGTCAGCTCGCGTCTAATCGTTCACGTTCTGTGTACGCGGTCATGGCGAGAAGAGCACATGAAAATAAGAAAGACGAAAGAATGGTGAAACAATCAACAAAATGCTGTTTGGTCTGATCCTATAATAATTTTGCTACAACGACGAAATCGAAATATTTGAATTTTTTGAACATGTATGTTTCTATTACCCCGTTTATACGACATCTCAAGCCGCTATCAGTCAATACGCATCGACTCAATATAGTCGTATTAACACGTTTTCAAACCGCTTTGAACATTTTAAGCGTATCGAGTGAAAGCGCTTTTCAAATGAGTTCTTAAATTTTCAAGTCGCTTCGAAAATGCGTATAAACGGTTAAACATTTTCAAAGTGCTTTGAAAATCAGCTGATCGTGATGTACACTCAGTTTTCTGAGCATTTTCAACTAAAAAACAAGCAACACTAACAGCTAATTTTCATTCAGACTTTAAAAAAATAGGAAAAACGAAAATATAAAAGCCATAGTGAAATTAAGAAAGTGTGCCAGATAGCAGGAACTCTCTCTTCATCGTACACTTATTTTCTGACAGTTAATGTCATTTTGCTGACAAATGTCATAGTTCATAACCCGTCTGAGCTGTATAAAAAAAATTTCAAAATAAATAGTTGTTTGAAAATACGTTCTGCACCAAAACCGACACTAAAAACGCAACTACGTGCCAAGGAAAACGTGCTGTCTCTGCAAAAAACGCACGGCAATGCAGTTTCTATGTTTTTGTAACATAAAATACATTACGAAAATATATATTTCTGGAGTACTGAAAGTAAATTTTATATTTAACGACAACAAACATAAAGGTTAATCGAACTGACACAAATAAAATGATACATTGACAATTGTTACTCAGAGAAATAAGTGTACGTCATCTACCTGGTACACTTTATTGATTTCACTATGATAAAAGCATACTTTTCAATTCGTCTGCAGTCGATTCGCTTCTGAAATCAATGTATAAACACCTGGCTCGAAAGCGTATCGAGTCAATGCGAATCGACTGAGACCGTCGTATAAACATGGTATAAGACTCGAGGCTCGCTCGATTTGCATTGAGTTAGAATTTTGCGTGGTTGTGTTAAACAACGAATTGAAGCAGCAGTTAACAATTATTTATTAATTAATAGGTTTGTTTTTAAATTTTGTATTAAGTAATTCATTTATTTATTAATTGTAGGCGTAGTCAATGATGGCGATATTGTATTGCGTCAGGCCCAAAACATTTTCGGCAGAAGTCTTTCAAATCCAAGTTCATCTTTTTTTACAACTAAAATTTTTTGATACGTATATTTTTTTTCTCATTCGCGATTAATTTTGTTGTTTTTTAAAAATATGTTTGAAATCAAATAATTATTTAAAAATTGCAATGTACTATATTGTACCCAGAATAACTGGGAACAACTAGTTTGGAAACTGCTTTACTTAGGACCGACTTTGGACTACTTGCAAATGGATGCAGACGTTGACAATTGACTGTCGCCTAGAACATCGCCATGTTAAAAGGGTGAGTTCGTTCCAAGGAAACTAATCGGTTCTAAAGTCAGCTATGGTTGACAAGCAACCAGTTGAAAAATTGCATTCGGACCAGTCCGAATTCCCACAGGGCTACGTGAAGTACATACACATATGCAATAAATTTATGCAGTGTATGCATGTATTTATCATTAAAAACGCCAAACATGTGCTCGCACTGTTTTTTCCACTGGGTACTTGGCGTTTCAATATGTTAAGCGCTAATAGATCCGAGCGATAATAACTTTTTAGATATTTATAAGTTCAATGGTTTTGGTATGCTAATGAATAATGTATGAAGACGCGCATATATCCATCGTTATCCATAGATTTCGTTTCGACGTTTACCTATAAAATTATTTCTTAGGCAGCAGTGCTATGATATGTATATCTATATATATATATATATATATATATATATATTTTACATGATGATGTTAAAATTATTATCCATTGGGTTCGGCTAAGACTAAAATTTACAAAGCTGCCTCTAAGCCATGCCAGATATGTTAACACATCTTAGAATTATTATTCGTCGGGCTTGGATAAAGATATCCAGCAGACTGACTTCTCTAGAACAAGCCAGATGTGCATGCATGCACATCGAATGATTATCCTTTGGGTTTGTCTTAAAGTAGTGTTTAGAAAATTGCCGCTAAGAGATGCAAAATATGTTGCCATGCTTGATTATCCATGCGGTTTGGATAAAGCTTATAAAACCGGTTTGGATAGAACTTATAAAACCATCTTTTCAACAAGCTAGACGCTGCCACACCTCCTAATGATTGTTTATGACGTGTTTTAGCTGATTTCTAACGCTGCGGAGCCTATTTGTAGAACGATTCTCCATTAAGGAAGTTTCTTACGTAGTCTCCTTTTTCATTGAAATTATTTGTTTTCTGTTTAGTCTCCCAAAAAGGGGATTCGTGTTTAGGCGATTTATTTTTAGCTATCCGCATAAGATAAGGATAAATTATTATATGATGCTTCAAGCTGGATTTTATCCAAAATTACGATAACCATGTCCGAAAAAGATACGACAAAGATAATGCTATGTACATAACATACCTTCTGGTCAAATTTGACCGGGAATTTTCAATTTAAATGAAGCGCGCACCACATATTGTCAAATTTCTGATGGCATAAGGTTGGTAGCACTGTTATAGCATTCCATGTCAATTTTTAGCGCGATATGTGCATTAGTATGTTTTTGACAGCTGTGTAAACAAGTCTACCTCGAGTTTGTTCTGCGAATTTTACAATGTCTGAATCTGTTGACCAAAGAATTTGCATTAAATTTTGTCTTTCCAACGAAATTTCTTGTGCCGAAACGTTGAGAATGTTGCATAAAGCCTTTGGCGAGTCTGCTATGTCGAAAACACGGGCATATGAATGGTAGAAATCGTTCAAAGAGGATCGTACAGAGGTCGAAAACTTGCCTCATGCCGCTCGTCCATCCACATCAATTAATGACGAAAACATCGAAAAAGTCATGGCGTTAGTGCTTGAAAATCGTCGTGTGACTCAAAGAGAGATAGCTGAAGAGCTTGAAATATCAAAAACATCAGTTCAAACCATTTTACACGATGTTTTGGAAATGAGACGTGTTGCAGCGCGACTTGTTCCGAAAAAGTTAAATTTTTTCACTCGTTTTACGCGATTATTTGGCCAAAAATAGCGTGAATGTCGTTCCGCAAGCACCGTATTCGCCAGATATGGCTCCGTGCGACTTTTTCCTGTTCCCTAGGCTCAAATTACCGCTACGTGGAAAGCGTTTTGATTCGATTGAAACCATCAAAGAGAATTCGCAGAGGGAGCTGAAAGCCATACCGAAAGCGGCCTATGAAAAGTGTATCGAAGAGTGGAAAAAACGTTGGCATATGTGTATTGCATCCGATGGTGATTATTTTGAAGGAGATAAAATAAATATTGAAGAATAAATGAATTTACTGTGTTTTTTTTACAATTTCCCGGTCAAATTTGACCAGAAGGTACATACGAGTACATGTACTCGTGCGTACTTAATGTCGATATTGAGCATCGAAAGAGAAAAGAAACGACACTGTTTCTTTAAAATGTAAATTATTGGAATTGGCAGTTGATTAGAAATCACGTGTACATGCTATATGGCCGGCTCGATTCGCGGAAGAGCGCACGTACAGTACGTACAGACGTTCCTAACATACAGACGTTCGTACACATGTATGTATCTAGTTCAACAGCGTAACGAAGTAAAGCAACAGGAAGAGACAGCAAGAAGACAACAGCCAAACAAATATGTTGTATGGAGAAATTGTTAAATATTTCGGAAAATGTCGAATGCTTAGGCTGGCAATTAGCACCTCATTAGATGCAACAAGCGGACAATTAGTGACTCCGCGCGCCGTGACAGGAGACGGCGGTGGCCAGCGCGTTTTCTCGGCGCGCCGTATGGCCAGAGTTTGAAGAGACGATTTTCATTTTTAAACAAAGCAACGTTTTTACTCAATCGCTGAGACAGCTATTCTTACTTCATTCATTTGAAAACGCTTTATTGTAAAAACAAAAATTTTATATAAAATGTATTGCTCTTATGAAATGTTATACGAAATATGTATAACCTAGTTAAAAAATGTTCTGAAAAGAAAATTAAAAACCAAAATTAAGAGTTTAAAAAAAATATTATATACAAAAGAAATAAATATTAAAAAAAACAAATATAAAATATAGAATAGATGATTAAAACAAAATTTAAAATTAAAAAAGTAAAAAACACTGTAAAAAAAATATAAATAATAAAAATAAAAACCATAAAGAAAAACCATTTGGAACTGAACTTGTGGAAATTTTAGTATGGCTTTACGCCGATGGTTGCTGCTTATTATACGCTCTTGTAAATTATTTTTTAATGCACTAAAATTTATTGATTTTTCTTCATTTATTTTGTGTTTCACTACAGTTTCGCGTGGCGCCGCTTTAGTTTGCATGTAAAGCATACATATATACAAACATATATATACAAATGTGTAGAAGTGGCATGTGATCATATGCATATACAAGACACACACATAGGTAGCGTGTATAGGTACGATTGGTTGTATGAGCAGCGCAAACATTATTCATTGTGTGGAATTTGAAAAGGAATAGCAGAAAAATGCAAAACTATGAAAAAGTGGCAACAAAATTGAAATACTATGTAAGCAACGGTGGCCCCACAGCCCGGCGCACCTCACACGCCAACACACACAAACACCAACACGCACGCATGCATGTGTTTGCACATATTATACATCAACACCACTAAATATGCCGTCGAAATTGCGCAAAAATAAGGAGGGAAGCAAGCATGTGAAAGCAGCCACGAGCAGCAGCCGTGCCGCGTCTCATGTGGGTGTCCGGTGACGAGCGGGCGGCAGAGCGTGGCTGGAGTGGGTCGAAATTTCCATATAGCGCCTTTTTATGTGCACTTTCCCGTTGCTTACACCCTTTTCGCCACCGCGCGCCAGCTACGTCTTGGCCGTGGTCGACGTCGCGTTGTCCTTTCTTCAAGCCGCAGCCAGCAGCATCCTCAGGGCTCAGCTGCGTAAAAATCTTTTCGGCAACTGCCAGATGTGCGAGGAGCAAATGTGAATGGGAGTGGGTGTAAAACGCCGGCCCCCAAAAGGTAAAACTAAAAAATTTCAACAAAAGGAAAATGAGCGAAATGCTCCTTTCTTGCTCGGCTGCTGCTGCAGCTTTTTCCTCATTACATTTACATTTGCTATGTGTATTTGTTGGAAGTGAGGACAGGACGGTAAAGTCATATACATATGTACATAAATATAGTATAGTATAGTATAGTATAGTATAGTATAGTATAGTATAGTATAGTATAGTATAGTATAGTATAGTATAGTATAGTATAGTATAGTATAGTATAGTATAGTATAGTATAGTATAGTATAGTATAGTATAGTATAGTATAGTATAGTATAGTATAGTATAGTATAGTATAGTATAGTATAGTATAGTATAGTATAGTATAGTATAGTATAGTATAGTATAGTATAGTATAGTATAGTATAGTATAGTATAGTATAGTATAGTATAGTATAGTATAGTATAGTATAGTATAGTATAGTATAGTATAGTATAGTATAGTATAGTATAGTATAGTATAGTATAGTATAGTATAGTATAGTATAGTATAGTATAGTATAGTATAGTATAGTATAGTATAGTATAGTATAGTATAGTATAGTATAGTATAGTATAGTATAGTATAGTATAGTATAGTATAGTATAGTATAGTATAGTATAGTATAGTATAGTATAGTATAGTATAGTATAGTATAGTATAGTATAGTATAGTATAGTATAGTATAGTATAGTATAGTATAGTATAGTATAGTATAGTATAGTATAGTATAGTATAGTATAGTATAGTATAGTATAGTAAAGTATAGGTATTTTTATCACCTTTCAGAATCTGTATTGATACCAATATTTTTTTTATTTTTAGTAGACATATTAGGAATTTTTTGTCGAAAAATAGCCTAAAATGAACTTTTAACTAATAAACTCCGAATTTTCTTCGATTTTTTTCGATAATTTTTTTTTGCAGATTATGAAAGTTCAGATAATTTCCAACAACTTTTATTACGATCAATTTTTTGTTTTCGAACTCCTTTTTGTAGGAAAATCGATCTGAAAAATCAACATTTTCAAGGTTTCAACAAAAAAACACTATTTTTACATTTTTAATTCAATCTTCTACTATATAAAAATAAGTCGGGTTTTCCTTCCTGACGCTATAACTCCAGAACGCACGAACCGATTTCCACGGTTTTGCATTCGTTGGAAAGGTCTCGGGCTGTGTGAGGTTTATAGCAAAGAAAATTCAGGAAAAGAACAAGGGGCGTGGCACATTTTTATGACCCAACATTTCAGCAGAACTGTAAGTCGCACATCAATAAAACTTGGTACGAACGTACCATTTAATCATATCTTTCGGCAGAGGGAATGGGGCGGGTATTTAACGAGAGGGCGTGGCTCCGCCCATACAACTAAAATCTTTTATGTGGAATAGCTTCGGAATTGTAAGTCGCACAGCATTGAAATTTGGTTTGACATCCTCCCTAGAAGTGTCATTCTACTGTTAAATTTTGATAGGCGTTGAAGAAGGGGCGTGGCACATTTTTTGTGACCCAAATATTTCGCTGAACTATAAGTCGCACAGCAATGAAACTAAGTACGAACCTACCATTTATTTATATCTTTCGACAAAGGGAATGGTGCGGGTATTGAACAAGGGGGCGTGGTACCGCCCATACAAGCCAAATCATTAATATAGAATATCTTTGAAATTGTTAGTCGTACAACACTGAAATTTAGTACCCCGTCGTCCCATAGATGAGTTATTCTACTGGTAAGATTTGGTGGGCGTTGGACAAGAGGCGTGGCACATTTTTTGTGATCCAAATATTCCGCTGAACTATAGGTCGCACAGCAATGAAATTAAGTACGAACCTACCATTTATTCATATCTTTCGACAGAGGGAATGATGAGGGTATTGAACAAGGGGGCGTGGCACTGCCCATACAAACCAAATTTTTAATAGAGAATATCTTTGAAGTTGTAAGTCGTACAACACTGAAATTTAGTACCCCGTCGTCCCATAGATGAGTTATTCTACTGGTAAGATTTGGTGGGCGTTGGACAAGAGGCGTGGCACATTTTTTGTGATCCAAATATTTCGCTGAACTATAAGTCGCTCAGCAATGACACTTAGTACGAACCTACCATTTTCTCTTTCGACAGAGGGCATTGTGCGGATATTGAATAAGGGGCCGTGGCCCTGCCAATATAACTTAAATATTGTTCAAGCGCTATCCATTTCTTTACTGAAACTTAGCAGCACCATTGCTTATTTACGGGCCTCGATTGCGTTAATCAGTAGCTCCCTCCTCTTCCTTTAGTTGGTTTTCTTCGTCAATTTGCCATTTGCCACATTGCCATTGGTTCGCCATCTCGCGTATTTCATTATAAAAAAACAACAAATGTCGTGCCGGACGAAGCTCGCCGGGTCAGCTAGTTTATTTTTAAATATTATTCTCGACCTGTTTAATGTTAATGTTTTAACGTGGTAATATTATTTTTTAAGGTCCTTTTTACTTTCCATTCGAGGAGTTTTCTTACGACTTTCTAATGTCACTGCCATAACTCCTTCACGATTCTTTTCTATAACTCGTTTTGAAACACTCGTATCAATACAGATTCTGAAAGGTGATAAAAATACCTTTCAAACAAGCCCAGATTGAGAAATCTACTATAACTCTATCCGATTTTATGACGAATTTAATTAAATTATTCGATGTATATGGGGCATTTCACGTCAAGCGGACATCCCAAAAGAAGTGAGGTCATGAATTTTGTTGATATTCTGGTGAGTTATACTTCTAGTAGACGTGAATGTGTACACCCAATTTTTTTTTCGTATGAAGTTTTTTTGCTGAGTTGTGAGCTTTTAAAAATTGACTAAACAAACAAAGTCATGAATTTTTGGATGCTTATTATCTGTATCAATTAATTTGTAAAAAAAACTAAAAAGTATTGTTTCTGATAGAGTACATACACATAGCTGAAAATAATGGATTTTTACACAAAATTACATAAATTAATTTGTAAAAAAAACTCAAAAGTATTGTTTTTGATAGTAAAAAAGGTGTTGTTTTTTTGTTTTTGTCGAATTCTAAATTTTTTTACGTATAGTAAACCGAAAGTGAAAATTTCACATCGATGTTTGAGTAACTTCGACACTTTTTTTTTAAATTATTTTAACGTAAATTAAAGCTTCAAACGTACTCATTCTGCACAAAAAAATGAAAACGTGATCTCCAACCGACTTAGAGCACATTTTTGTGTAAAAATCCATTATTTTCAGCTATGTGTATGTACTGTATGTGCTCTAAGTCTTAAACGGTTGGAGATCACGTTTTCATTTTTTTTGTGGAGAATGAGTACGTTTGAAGATTTAATTTACATTAAAATAATTAAAACACAGCCGCCGTGGCTCAGTTGGTTAGTGCGTTGGACCGCGAGTCGAAGGCAGCGACCCAGGTTCAAATACTGCCTGTAATAACACCTAAAAAAATAACGGGAAAACTCGTTTTCTCTTTCGGTGACTGTCCTCTCAGCTGGAAATGGCAAACCTCTGAGAGTAAAAATTGCTTATGAAAGAGCTCCCAACCTGCCGTTCGGAACCGGCATAAAACTGTAGGTCCCTCCACCCGTGTGCAAATTCACACGCACAACACGGGTGGTTGCGGGAAGCTAGGCCTTAGTCTCGCGTAAGCGGGCTGTCGTGCCAGTCAATTATTATTATTATTAAAAATTAATTATTAAAAATAATTAAAAAAAAAAGTGTCGAAGTTACTCAAATATCGATTTCAAATTTTCACTTCCGGTTTACTATACGTAAAAAAAATTAAAATTTAGAATTCGACAAAAACAAAAAAACAACACCTTTTTTACTATCAGAAACAATACTTTTTAGTTTTTTTTTTTAATAAATTGATACAGATAATAAGCATCCAAAAATTCATGACTTTATGTTTAGTCAATTTTTAGAAGCTCATAACTCAGCAAAAAAACATCATACGAAAAAAAATTGGGTGTACACATCCACGTCTACTAGAAGTATAACTCACCAGAATATAAACAAAATTCATTTTTTTGGGATGTCCGCTTGACGTGAAATGCCCCATATATTGAAAAATATCTATTTTGAAATTTTGGGGGGCTCCAAATCCGACTTAGAGCTATGGTCTCTTGAGCAAAATTTCTCAGAATCACCTATAGAGTACGTTTTTGCTATACGCTTCATAAAAAAAAATCGTTCCATACAATTTGACCCGCCCTAATATATATACAACATGAAACATAATATATGTATATGTATACATAACTAACTGGGCCCCGCGGGTTTGCACTTGTGGCTTGTTGACCCCGTCAGATTTTAATTAAAAAAAATATACACATGTTTTTTATCATTATCTTTGATTTCAAGTGTTTTCGAAAATTTTGAAGCCAAGAGGCCCATTAAATCATGTGTTTTCACATTTACTGTAAACAAATTCTTAACCCTCGCTTTACTATGGTAGATTTTAAAAAATATGAGAAGCACGTTTTAATTATTTCTCGATTGAAGTGCTTTTGCTAGCTTTGAAGTCAAGAGGCCCAATAAATCTTGTTAAACTGTTAACCCATTGTTGACCCCGTTAGATTTTGATTTTCAAAAAAGTGAAAAACGCTTGCCAAATTATTTCTCACTAAGAGTACTTTCCACATGTTTGAAGACAACCCGTCGTTGACCCCGTCCGATTTTAATATTCGGAAAAATTAAAAACACGTATCGAGTTATTTTACATTTGAAGTACTTTCACCAAAGACAATTAAACTATAAGATGTCTTACGTTCATACAAATCAGTGGCTCTTCAAAAATTTGCGGCGGCTTTTTCAATAAAGCCACGTGAGAGTGGTTTTTACAGTAGCGCCACATCCGGAGAGCAACGATGAAGCCCGCAAGTAACTCTCTCTGCTTGCAGTCGGCAGAGATATGAATATGCGTGTGATCTCTATGTGCTATTGTGTTGATTTTTTTGGTGGTTGATTGTTTTAATCAGTAGCGCACACGGGACGGGAACGTTTGGGGATTGAAACCCCCTCAAATACAAAAATTAGCAGTGAAATATCGCTCCAAAAAGAAGTCCTGCCTGCGCCACTGACTTCAACGCATGTAAAGTGAGAGCACACAAATTTGCTTTTGCTTGGCAGTGATCAAAGCCGTTGTGCTTTGTGTGAGCAAAACAAAGAGCGTTAATATTATTACGCTCTCACTGTAACGACGCTTGCTTGCTCTCGATAGTGAAAATTTTGCAAATTCGAGCTCGCCCTATATGCCATTCGGTTGTATGGCCGTAAGACATCTTTTTGTTTAACACTAGGATGTGCAACTGGGCTTTTCCAGGCCCATTTTGACTTTGAGTGGTCGCTAAATTTTTTCTTTAGCTCTGATCGCTGAACTATTTTATGCCAACTATCGCTAATGTTTTCTAAACGAAACGAAACAAACAAAAGGTTATTTGCATAAATTTTGTAGAACAAACATGACCGCTTGATGTATGTAGGCGCTAAGTGGAGCAACTGGGCCTGGCGAGGCCCATAAGCGTAATCAGCTATTCCTACGACTTTCGCCCAGTTAGGCGTGGCATAGACAGCTGATACTTGGCACACGTACTCTATGATAGTATAGCTGTGTGTCGATGTAATTATTTGGGGGGATTTCTTAAGAGGGTGGGGGGTTGAGGTGCCCTAAAAAGTAAAACTACTATTTGTATATGGCACAACATTTAATTAATTTATTTATTGATTAAATTCAAATCAACAAAAAAAGAGACAGTTTATCTGCAGCACAGCCATGGCATAAAAATAGCTTATTTACAGAGCCGCGTTCAAGGCCCATGAAATGTTTACATGTTTCCGTAAATATATGAAAAATGTACCTAAAATGTACGTAAGCCGTTAAACAAAAATTATTCAAACACGAGCAGCCGTGTTTGGTGACTCTATTACAATTAATATGTGCAGTGGCGCACGCAAGGAGGGGTTATAAAACCCTTTATTATATCTGTTTGTTACAAAAATTGCGGCTGGAAAATGTTCTTTCAAATAATGTTTCGCTAAAAAGATGTATGTAAGCCCCCCCCAGTGAAATCCTGTGTGCCACATTGTGTATATGTAAAGCCGTTATTTACCGTAAGAAAGTTCGCTTTTTATAAGCTTTTGGTAAGGTGTACAAGTAGGCTATTATTTGAAATATTTTGCATTGATCGCGGAATCGAGTTTTTTTATAGTGCGTTTTTTTGTGCTCTCCGGTTTTCTTGGTTTGAACCACATAAATTGTCCGGAATAAGCGATCCTTTATTGTTCACGATTCGTTCAAACGATCACCCAAAACGGATAAACGTCGTGAATATCTAACGCTTTTAACGTCTCAGTTGGTCACTCCTCACATGGAAAATAGGGCCATGAACAGTCACGTTAGCCGCTGGCCTAATATCAGTGCAGCTATGGCGAAATTTAATGTTTTTGTAAGTAATTATTAAACTATTATGCATTGTTAATTCTGTCTTTATTATTACAGACACACGCTCACTACCCAGCCCCAAGCACATCCGCACGACCAGACAAGAAACAACGAAAGGACTGTGCATGGTGTAAGCCTCAACATGACAAAAAACGGCGCAAAACCTTCTTCTCGTGTAACTCATGTAAAAACTTCATGTGCCTTGAACACGGCTCTGTAAAAAAAATATGTTTGTGCCATGGCTGTGCTGCAGAATAAACTGTCTCTATTTATGTCGATTTCAATTTAATCAATAAATAAATAATTTAAATGTTGTGCCATATACAAATAGCAGTTTTTCTTTTTAGGGCACCTCAACCCCCACTCTCTTAAGAAATCCCCCCAATTACTCGTAATTACATCGACACATAGCTATACTATCATAGAGTACGTGTGCCAAGTATCAGCTGTCTATGCCACGCCTAACTGGGCGAAAATCGTAGGAATAGCTGATTACGCTTACGGGCCTCGCCAGGCCCAGTTGCTCCACTTAGCGCCTTCAAAGTAGTCGCTCATCCTAGTATTAATTGTCTTTGGACATAAATACTGTTACACACGTTTTATGCTATAAAATTAAAAGTAGTGAATGTTTTTGGGCTAATTTTTGTTTACATATTTATTGATATACATTGTATACAAAAAGCAAACATTCATTCGAAATGTCCACCTTTGGCCTTCACGCACGACTTAAGTCGGACTGGCCAATCATCAATAGACGCACGCACCTCGTCCATCGGAAAATTGGCCACAGCACGAATCAAAGCTGTCTTAAGAGAATCAATGTTGGGGTATCTTTTGTGGCAAACCATGTCCTCTAAAACTGTCCACAATTTGTAATCGAGCGGGTTCAAATCAGGACTGCCAAAGGGCCATTCTTCAGAGGAAATAAATGCTGGTAAATTGTTTGGAGCCAGGTTTGAGGCATTTTAGCTTTATGGGCCGGCGCAGAATCTTGCTGGAAAGTCCACGGCTGGTTTTGGAACAAAGAATGGTTATGTGGTTTTACAACAGCTTTCAAATCGGTTTCTTGGTAAACTGTGGCCGATGTTTTGACACCTTGACAGTGACCCCATGGTAAGAGACACCCCACCAAACCATGACTGAAGCTCGGTGATGACCCTTTTCGACCCGTGGAATCAGTTCAGATGCTTGCTTGTTCAGTTCAGATGACCGTGCATACACCCTATCATTTTGCTTGTTAAATTTTTCCTGCACGGTACAAATTTTTTCATCGGTAAACAAGACTTTTCTGTGCAAGTTCTCAGCGTGCTTCACCAAAAGAAGTTTGCATTTTTCCATTCTTTTTTTTCAAAGCTGCAGTCAACAAATGTCCGGTACGGCGTTTGAAAGCCCCAAGTCCCAAGTCTTTTTTAATAATTCGACTCATGGACTTTTGCGTGGTATTCATCTCCCGGGCCATGATTTTCTGTTTTCGGAGCGTATTTCGCTGAATTCTTGATTTGACAGCTTTAACGACTTGTGGTGTTCGAACTGTGCGCGGAGGGCCCGACCGGTGGCGGTCTTTAACAGTTTTATGCACCGGTAGGTCGGCCTCTATAGTCCAGCGGGTAGCGCACTGGCTCCTCATACCAAAGGCCCCAGGTTCGATTCCTGGCTCGGGCTGGTGAAAAACTCGTCTACTTCTATCGCTATCCACATGAAGCAGATGAGAATTACAAGAATCGCACAACCAAACCTCCAACAAAACCTTCAAGTGTGAACGAAATACTGCCAATCGCCGTTCGGATTCGGCGTTAAACTGTAGGTCCCCTCCCCCTCCCTTTCCCCATCCGCTTGAAATGTGTGCTGTAACATATGTTGGAAAGACAGTGTTGCATACGCATTTCAAAAACGGGTGAAATATGAGATATTACTCTCATTTTCCTTCCCTATCCCCCATGGGTATAGTACAATGGTCTGAAATGGACTGAGTGCTATGGAAGGCTTGTAGCCTTCCTGCCCACCCTCACATCCATCCATCCATCCATCCATGCACCGGTAGACGAACATGCGACTAATCCCGAGCAGGCGGAGCGTTTTGAAAATATTACCTTTTTTCATTTCACACTTAACCCGGCGTTGGTGTGGTGGAAAAAAAATACGTTATTGGTGTGGTGGGGTATGACATACCCCAAGACTTGATATAGCAGCAACCTCACGAAACAACACAAATATGAAAGATAGCAATTTTATATTATTCTTAATTTACTTTTACGCAAGAAAATACAAAAGCACTTCATGTGCAAGCAATTTGTATAAGAAAATATCAAATATAACAAAAATAAACGAAAAGTACCAATATTTATAAGTTGACTTCATAAAATGAGGTTTACAAAAATGTCTGTATATAATTTTCCAAAAAACATAGTCTGTTTTAAAAATGACATACTTATAGTTATGTGACATTAAATTTTTGGAAGCTACCCTGAAAGAGGAGCGAATTACAGGGTCTCAAAATTACCACATTTTTCGCAATTCGTATAAGGTTTTTGCTCTCGGACAAACCGACATCGAGTGCTGTATTTACCACGTTTTGGTACAGCTTCGCCTTATTTCAAGGATTTACAGAATCATGATATTTTTGTGTATTAATGATATTTTTTGGAACATATGATACGATGAAAACGAGTGTCGTATGTGCTATTGAATTCAATGGAACATACGACATTCGTTTTCTACAGCGACGAAATGCGAATACTGAACTGGGAGCTTTTCTTGCACGTAGCAGTTGGGCAGTTGGTATTTGCCTCTTATTTTTCCGTACGGTATATTTTTTAATAAATCGACGACTACTAGACCACCAAAAATAAAAATTTTAATTCAAAATCATTTACACAAAAAGTTACGTTATTGGTGTGGTGGGGTATGTCATACCCCAATGAACTTTAGCGGGATGTGACTCAAATCTGGTCACACTTAAGTTGTTTTTGGAGAGCAAATGTGTATAGTTGGACTGTTATAAACAGCTACTAGAAGCAATAGTGCCCACATAAAACTGATATCCGTATTATTTACAAAAATACAACCTCTGGGGTATGGTATACCCCACCACACCAATGCCGGGTTAAATAGCGCCATAACAGCGATACGGTTCTCGTTATCTGACCACTCCATGGTGAAAGCTAGAACAATTTAGAATTCCCGGTGCAGACTAACGCTTTACAGGTTATGTTTCATAAACCATGTGGAAATAACGGGGTATGTTCAATTCAACTATTACAATGGGTGTGTTCAATGTTGTAACAATATTTATGTCCCTAATAAGTAGAATAATAATAATAATAATTGACTGGTACGACAGAAGAGACTAAGGCCTAGCTACCCGCAACCAACCGTGTTGTATGTGCGAATTTGTATAAGTTTGGAAGGGACCTACAATTTTATGCCGATTCCGAACGTCGAGTTGGCATAGGCAATAGATATAGAATACCAACTATTAAATATATAAACTATAAAACTATAGGGGTATTCACACCGAGCTCGTTACTTTGTTAGTTCGGTATTCGGTAGTTTTGTACGTGTATTTTGTGTTTGTACAAAAATTGAACAAAAACAAAATACACATAGAAAACTACCGAGTACCGAAGAAACGAAGTAACGAGCTCGCTGTGAATACCCCTTATATAAAGTACAAAGTTGAGAGTCGAGAAACAAAAGTAAAAATTAAGAACGGCAAAACTGAAAATACAAATACAAAATACTAAATGATACAAATACAAAATACTAAACAAATGAATTAAATACAAAATTAAAAATTAAATATACGAAAATGTTTCTGCCTCATGCAATCGCACGTTGAAGGCCCTTATGCTGTGTTCCAGCCACGCTTTCGGTACTCGCTGTTTTTCCTTCACTTCTTTACCATTAATTCGCATCTCACTGCACAATGGCCGCATTTTCCCGCAGCTACATGCTTCTGCTGCCGCTCTCCGCGCACTTACTCTTACTCTTTCGCCCCGCACTACCATAAGGAAATTGACATTTAAAGCAGTTCAAGCCATAGACATTAGACATTTTTTAAGCCGCCATCCCCAGAGCAACGTGCCGTGCAGACCTGTCGCTGTCACCCACAACACAAACCCGTGCTGCCTGCCACCCCCGACACACACTCACTGTCAGTGTCAGCGTCACGTCGCACAGTGGGGTATTTGATGCCCAAAATGGCGATTAATTCAAAAAATGAAATTCAAATATTTTGATAATATGGGGGAAAAGTAGATAAAATTGTGCATCACCGGGTGACAAAAAATAAATGATCTACATTGAACGGTATTGTCACAGTGCGCTTTGCAAAATGCATATTTGTTCATTGCTCCGTTATGTTTAGAGCGCGTTACGCATTTGCCAGTAATTTGAAGTGCTTTTTTTAATATCATTCTTGCAAAACTTAATTTTTTTAATATGGAAAAAAATTATGTTTGTAGAATATGTGTATTAATAATTTATAATTATTTGTTAGTTATAGTCTTAAAATTGTACACATTTAAAGGATATATGTAGGTAGACATATAGTTACTTTGGCTGTGAAAGGCCGTAATAATTTTATATGATATGTAAAGAACATATATTTGACTACTATATTGCAAAAAATTAAAGTGCCCTTTTGTGCCTTTTCTGAAATATTTAAGTTTTAGTGCTTCAAAGTCAGTGCCAAATTGTGATTTCGATTAATCTTCATGGAGTAATGAATGTTGTTGTTATCATGTGTTTCTGTTTTGTTTTTGTTATTCTATTGCAAGGCACTACAAAATAGGTTGGGCATATTAGTTTTGTTAATACTTTTATTGTACCTTCGTAAAACAAATTTTATATGAAATTCTTATAATTTCTGATTTGATCATATACATATTTTGACATTTTGAGTCAAAGTGACCCTGTTATTGATATATTTAGATTTCAAACCTTTTTCTAGACATATGTGTAGGCTTCTATATAAGGATAGAAGTAGAAGGATAAAAGTCGCATTATGCGGATTATAATGTAGTTTTGAATTCTTCCTTCTTCTGTTTCTGTTCATTTGGTATAATTGTTGTTTTGATTTTGTGCGTCTGTTTTATCATTCGTGCTAATAACAATAAAAGTGATGTCAACGTAACTTGGGAAAGCTAAAAGGGAAAAAATATTACCTTTTAGCTCTTTGATAACACGAAAATTTTTTGTTTTTGTAGGAACCACATCAAACACGATTTTCATTTCACGCCAAAGTCTCTATGACATTATGAAAAACTCAGGGTTTGAGAGGTTTCAAGATAAATTCCAATTTTTAAGAGAAGAGATTAAACATCGTACTGGTACGGCGGATAATGATACAACGAATTTTAATAAGGTTCTAAACGATTTTTTCAAACATTTTAAAGAGCGATGGATTAGAGCTCATAGAGTAGAAGAGAGTTTTCTTTAAGTAAACCGTCATTGGTTAGACACTTGCATTGGTTTTGGTTCTAAGAATAAAGCAAAACGTGGACGTACAGAAGCGCCATTTGAAGAGTGTAATCTATCCACTAAATACAAAAAACAAAAACTTTACGAGATACTTGTTCGATGCCTGCACTTGCTTTTGCTACTAAGGTTAATTTAAAAGCTGCTGGAAATATTGAGGCTTCCAAGTTGGTACATGAACTTTCAACATCTTCACCATCAAGAGCAGTAAAATACCGAAAATGCTTAAGTGAATCGATGGAGAAAAGCAAGAAAATGTCAAATGAAAAAGCTTTAGCTATGTTGGTTGATGCCCAGTTAACGCGACATCAATATAACATCGTAAAACAATCTGCTCCAGATCGTTTTCCATCATAGTCAGCTAAAAAATGGTGTTATCCTCCTTGCGACACTATTAAAATCACTGAAATTTCAGCTGAAGTTAAATTAAAGGAACTCCTTGACCATACTGTTAAACGTCTAGTAATGCTCTAAAATCCCATTATTGTCACTTTGCCTGAAACAGAATTATCAAATTGTTGCTTACAATCTAAGTGGGGCTTTGATCGAAGCTTTGGCCACAGCCTATTTAAACAAGTGTTTCATGGGCCAAGTGCCAACGATTCTTCTGTTTTTATAACATCGTTTGTACCAATAAGATTACTTTGGGGTGACAACATTATTTGACAAAACCCGAGACCCTCTTCTACCAGATTTTGCAGGCCTTTTAAGATGATGATGATGATAATGATGATGATATTTAATTATTTAATAATTCTAGTGTGAGAAGCCCAAAATATGAAATATTTACTTAAATTTAATAAATTTAATAAAAAAACAACAACAACAATTTTGTTTTCAATTTGTCTTATATATGTTTCATCTATGTAAAAAAATACTTTACATTCATTTTAAAGGAGAATTGATCGCCGTTTTCAATGGTCAATACCCCACTGTGCGTCGGTCTGGCAGTCAGTTGCGCGCCACCCTTAAAGCGAAACAAGCAAAAAATAACCGACGAAAAATGAGACGCGCGGAAAGTGCTGCACTCGTTCAGTCCCCCTCGGAGAAAAATTCAAAATCAAATGGATGAAACAGTGCGGCGCGCATGGAGGAAGCAAGGAAAACGAGAGCCAGAAACAGCAAAGGAGCGCCATGAAAAGTAAGGAACGAAGAAATATAGAGCGTTGTCAAGCCGAAGTAAAGTAATAAGATTCCAATTACGTACGGTACAATTGATAGACGAAAATACCGTGCATGAGGTCGTGATCGGAGCGGAACGAACCGGGACGGGGAAGCACTACGAACAGACAGCGACTGCGAAAGGCCAGGGGTGAGCACGAACTGTTCAAGGATTCGCTGAGCTATGGCTTATCTCAAATATTCAAGACATAATCGAACGCGAAGTCGAAAGCGCAGGCGGATACTAAGGAAAAGAGTGGACGCAAGGCGATAGGCGAACGCTAACGAGTTTTCTATATAACAAACCGATTTCGTGAAATTCCAATATGAAAAGACATTTCTGTAGGCGAATGCTGCGCTCTACAACTGCTTAGAAATGTTTGTGGCAAAATTTGAACGTCATTATAGGACAGTGAAGGGTTGAGCGTTGAGAAGAGTTGCCATTGCCGAAAGTCTAGAAAACCCATGATAATCGTCTCATCGAAGCGTTACAAGTGTTTATTATTTGACTTGTAATTCCGAACCTATTGCATACTAAGAATTTGAATTGTGCGAGAGCCCCCATGGCCCCTCGGTCAATGTCCGCCTCTATCCGTGCCGTAGGGTACTACAACAATAAATAGTAAGTTGGTCCCGAGTGTCATTAATGTACGACTTATAGTTCCAAAGTCAAACTGAAAATATGGGTCACAAAAAATAGTACCACGCTCCATGTCCAACGCCCATGAGATTTCACCACAGAAACGACAGATCCATGGAACAACGCTATATCAAATTTCAATGCTGCCCGACTAATAGTTCCGACGATATTTAATGTTATAGTTTCGAGTTGCATGGGCGGGGCGTGGCACCGTAATCCAAGAACGCGTTCTTTGCTTTATTTTACGCTGTTGTAGACAGTTCCATAATGCAAATCTTTGAGAGATGGGAACGGTTTGCAGTGCTCCACTCTGCACTCAAGCAAACTTTACCACTTCCGTCACAGTGAGAGGATGTATATGCAAGTAGCTTCCAACCGCTCACAGGCACATTTACATACATATGCGGACATTTATACGTACATATCTATGTGTATTGTGTATGCACCCAGCTAGATAAGAACAAGAATTCAACCATTTTGCATTTTAGGCAATCACCATTTCCATTACCGCTAACCACCCACATTCCCCCCCCCCCCAAAAAAAAGATGTGTGGGACTGTGGGACTGTGGCTAAGTGCACGTGTGTGTTCAGGGCCTGGCCAAGGGGGGTTGGGTGTCACAGATTAAGAATTTGAGTGATCTTTGATGAATTCACGCACAATGTTGCTGAAATCTGCGGTGATCGCGGATTTCTGTTGGCTAACAAGTTGGTCACATTTATGTCCACGAACCCTGCCTCGGATAAACGATCCGATCGATTATCGCCACCACAACATTTTGGGGAAAACAAACACATTTTTGAAAATCTCCCTCCATGGCCAGGTTCTGGGTACGCCCCTGTGTATGTTGCATGTGTGTGTGTGTGTGTCTTCATTTAAATTACATTCCTTGTTAGCGCTGTGCCGCTGCTGATGCTGCCTGTCTCGGCTGTCACACTAGAAGAAAGCTGCTCCACCCTTTAACATATACACATATACATACATATGGGCACACACACATGGACTGTCACTGGCATGTGTAGCCGAAAAACATTTCACAAATTCAAATTCATCCAATCCGAATAATTGGAGAACGGCTGACTGGTTGCTCACCCACAATCCACCAGCTCCCCTGCGCCGCTGGAAGTGCGCAAGAAAAAATGAAAAATGTATTAAAAATGAAAACAGGGAAAATCGCGGGCCAAAAGGCAATTGGGGGCGGCTGCGGGGTAGCTGGGATACGCGCAGCCTGAGCAGGACGCTGTGCGTCGGAGGAGCAATAAAAAAACACAAACACATTAGAGCAAAGAAAAAAGTCACACGCAAACGAAGCAGCATGTAAAAAAAGCAACGAAAAACACACACATAAACTAAGAAAATATAAACAGAAAAAAGGAAAACATAAAAATTTCGCGTCTGCGTTTACGCCATAAAATAAATGAATAACACAGAGCTACACACACTCATGCTGTCGCTGGCGCATATGTACTACACATACCCTCCCACCCAGCTTCAGCACTGTGTGTGGGGCGTGTTTGTGTGTGCGTTTTTAACTCCTTCGCAATTATGTACTTTCATTAGAATGCTGTATATTCCAACGAGCGCACGAGCGAATCCAAAGCAAACAACAACAAAACATACATGACATATGGACCAAGGATACACACTAGGCATTGCAATCCCGGAGCAGTTTTACAATCCAGTTCGAATTCCAATTCCGATTCGAGATTAAAAACAATCCTCGGATCCCGTCCTTTTCAATCACATAAATTTTATTTTCGTATTAAATATAATTCTTTGTTCTTACTATAAAACTAAGAACAAAATATTCATGATAAATAACATAAAAATTCATTTGATTGCCAAACTACCTGGCTAACCTGCTGATAAAAAGCATCTCTCTGGTTGAATACTAGTAGGTAAAATCGTATAAAAATTCATATACTATTTGGAAGTTCTGGGCCCGCTCTCCGCCATTTCAAAATAAGTCAACAATTTGTACAAATTTATACAAAGTTTCTGTACACAAACAGAGCTATTGTTGCTTTGAACCTTACTTAAACGTCACAGGGATTAATTTGTTTTACTAAATAAGGTTTGCCTTTTTCGAAATTAAGTGACAAAATCAAAAAGTAAGTTATTTTTATGTTTCGATCCCGGGATTGGATTTTGTCAGTCTCGTGATAGGGACATCCCATGTGTTGGCCTAACTGAAGAAGCCTGCTAATCTTTTCTCTTAAAAAAGCCTCCCAACCTAACTCCTAATCTCGAATAATCTGATAAGTTTCCCAACATAACCTAACCTCCTCACTTTATTTCTTCAGGGACATACCTTGAACGTAAATAAAGAAACCCCTTTTTAACTAACTTCCCAACACAACCTTCTTATCTAACCAAATCTCCCAACCAGGCCTCCTAGCATAACCTAAACGCATTGAAAAAGAGCCGAAATTTACTTAATCTAACATAACCTAAACCAGCACTGATAGCCCCTTTCTTAAATATTTCATCGACTACGAACAACGCCGTCAAGGACAATATTTCGCCACCTCCGATACATCTTTGAAAGTTGTACTCCTTTGAAAGTTGTTAGTGAAATGTTAGACTTGGGTGTCTTGCTTGACTCTAAACTAACATTTACTAACCATCTAGACTACATAATTCCTAATGCGTACGCTATGTTAGCTTTTGTACGACGTAACAGCTCTGAATTTAAAGACCCTTATACTTATAAGCTTTTATTCTCAGCATTTGTAAGGTCCAGGTTGGAATATGCTGCCTTTATTTGGAATCCGTTTTATGCTGTTCACACGAATCGTCTCGAACGAGTACAGAAAAAATTTTTGAAATTTGCTTTGTTCTAACTAAACTTTCAAGAACCGATTCCCTCTTATAAGTCACGTTGCTTGCTTATTGATCTTAAATCGTTAGAAAGTAGACGTACCATAAGTTCTTTGATGTTTGTGTACGATATTATTTGTGGCAACATTAATTGTTCTGCTTTACTACATCTCATTAACTTCTTTGTTCCAATCAGGACTACTCGATTAAATAAGTAATTTTTTTTTAAATGTTACAAAACAAGCTATGCTTTAAATCAACCACTTGTGAGGTCTTTATGTGAATTTAATAAATTAGCTGCCAATATTGAAATTGATTTCTCACTTTCTAGGCATAAGTTTATGGAGCTTATAAAAAGGATGTACTTTTAACTGTATTATTTATCTTTTCTAGTTCGTAAGTGTTATTTATTGTATTAATTTTCTAGCCTGTACATCATTGTATCGCTTGGTTCAATAAATTAAATGAAATGAAATCTTTGACTTTGCTTGACTTACTGCGTTACGATCGCGCACACGCGCCTGTTGATTTCAAACTTGAAAATACTCTTAGTGATGATTTAATCGGCCTCGGTAGTCCAGCGGGTAGCGCGCTGGCTTCTCATACCAAAGGCCCCAAGTTCGATTCCTGGTTCGGGCTGGTGAAAACCTCGTCTACTTCTATCGCTATCCATATGAAGCAGATGAGAATTACAAAAATCGCACAAGTGCGCTCTTGACAGGCAATGGCAAAACCTCCAAGTATGAACGAAATACTGCCAATCGCCGTTCGGATTCGGCGTTAAACTGTAGGTCCCCTCCCTTTCCCCATCCGCTTGAAATGTGTGCTGTAACATATGTTGGAACAACGTTAAAACCACAAAAAAAAAAAAAGAAAACATATGTTGGAAAGACAGTGTTGCATACGCATTTCAAAAAACGAGTGAAATATGAGATACCATATTACTCTCATTTTCCTTCCCTATCCCCCATGGGTATAGTACAATGGTCCGAAATGGGCTAAGTGCTAAGATGCATATCTTCAATTGCGAAATATGAAAATTTCAAATAATTGCAAACATTTAAAAAAAAAATAATATCATAGTAGGCTGTGACAATTCCCAAGTTTTTCAACTCGAAATTCACTCATAAAATTCATTCACAAATTCCAAATTTCATTCGCCATTATATTTAGATGAATTTCCTTGTAAGCCATAAAAAATAAAAACTAAATGCTTATTTTAGTTTAATCTCGTGTACATTTATTCATATTTGCTACTTAAAAACCAATAAAATTAAAAAAGTCGGTAAACAATATTGTAGTCAAAATTACTACATATGGGCATTGTAGGTATGTCAGATTGTCGGGCATTCTAGTGTTAAGAGTTTGTATGAGGAATCATGATAATAATGCGCTAATTGGCTTCAAATATGGTGAAAGCACTTCAAATGGGAAATAATTAGTTAAGGGGACCCAGTGATCTAGAGCACGAAAATTTCAACTGTTTTCACGATTTTTTTGCCATTAAAAATTTAAAATACGATGTTTCAACTTTTTGGGCTTATTTCTACGTTTATTGAGCATACAAAACATTTTTTTTTGCATTTTAAAAACAATATTTTTTATTATAAAAATGCTGCTAAAGATGACCCTCTCGAAAAATCGGACCCGGACGGCGTACGTGATTTCGAGACTTCTACTCATCTGAAACACAAAATTCAAGAAAACTCTTAATCAGAAAGAGTGCAGTTATGGTCAGAACTAGAACAAATCGAAAAAATTAAAAATTGACGAAATGGCGCGCTTTTGAAAAAAAGTTCGTAAAATCGGGTCTTTTTTCACTAGTTTTTTAGTGTAAACAATAAGAAATTATTTAAATAAAATTATGATTCTAGTTCCGACGATAGTCATACATGTTGTGAACAACATATCCAATTTCAAGTGATTCGGTTAAATATTTTTTTTGTTTTCATCCGCGGCGTACCGAAAAAAGTCGTTTCGAGCACTGGCTCCGAGCGCTAGACCCATGAGGAGCGTGCGGACCGCTCTATACCTGGTTAATGGGCTGTAGAAGCTATAATATTGGGAATTTCCGCATGAAAAGTTCACTCTTACATTCATAAGATACTATACTTTCGAAATATCGAAAAAACTAAAAATCGATTTTTTGAAATTTCTAGACAACCGGGTCCCCTTAAGTATTTTTTCATAACAATCTGACGGGATTAACAAAGGGTTAAGGAGAACTTGATTTATTGGCCCCATAAACTTGCGTGCAACGCCGCGGGCCCTGCTAGTATATATAGATTGTATATATGTATATAAATATTTATTTAAGTTTTGTGTTTTTTTAATGTTACATTTTTTAGATAGACTTAATGTACATCGAAAGACTTAGTTTGTGTCTCTGTACAGTACAAATAAATGAATGAATGAATGAATGAATATGATTTGGTTGTTGTTGTTTTTCTTATCATTTATTTACATTTTGCATTTGAGTTCTTTTTTTTTTAACTTTTTTCAAGTGAAAAATCAACGAAGGTTCAAATGAATCGTGGATCGCGGGTAGAAAGACTAGAAAGCTCAACAATGAGAGTACAGAAATCTTCCCTGACTCTTTGGCGAACGATTTAGGCACGGATGTGTGGGTCGATGTGACTCTTTAATTTAGGTAAATTTCTGTTAATATCACGCTCGCGGATATGGAAAATTCGATGCCAGAGGAGAGCGGTAGGGTAGGGCCAGAAAGAAGCAAGCCATGACCATGGTTGGAAAACATTTAACATAGCGTCCATACAGCAGGAAAAAAACAAAAGGTGATGATGAAGATGACAGTCACGCTAAAGCAGTAACAGCAACATTATCAGTTGCTGTTGTTGCACTGTAGAGTGTAATTTCAATTTATGGATAGGGAAAGGAAAGCGACAAATTGAAAATAATAGAAAATATAGGAAAATCGGAGGGTGAAATTCAGAAAAGAAGGAAAGTTAATGAAGGCAATGAACAGGACGCATAAAAGCAGTGGCGCATGCAGGGGGTTTGGGGGTTCAAACCCCGCAACACAAAAATTGTTGGTACAAAATATTGTTTCGTATGGTAAATATTCGGCTCAAAAGTTATAAGCAAACCCCACAAATGAAATCCTCTGAGCGCCACTGCATAAAAGTTAGGAAAATAAGTAACCAGAGCCGTAGCTAGGGGAGAGTTGGGGGTTCTGCTCTCCGCCCCGAAATGTTAGAACATTTTTTAATTTAAGATAATAGGGGTACCGGTTAATTCGTGCAGTTTTTTTAAATTGAAGCTTTATTGTGAAAAAATGGTTACAAATTTAATATTCAAAGTATTGTCCATCACTAGCTATAACTTTTTCCCATTTTTCTGGCAATTCACGAATACCCTTTCTGAAAAATTCGGCCGGCTTTTCCGCTATCCACGAATCGATCCAATTTTTGACTTCTTCATAATTGGAGAAGTGCTGGTCAGCCAGGCCTTGTTGCATTGATCGGAAGAGATAGTAATCGGATGGTGCAAGGTCTGGACTATACGGCGGATGGGGTAAGACATCCCATTTGAGCGTTTCAAGGTAGGTTTTGACGACCTGTGCAACATGTGGCCGAGCATTATCATGTTGCACAATTACCTTGCCGTACCTTTGTTCATATTCTGGCCGTTTTTCACGCAGTGCTCGGCTCAAACGCATCAATTGTCGTCGGTAGACTTCCCCTGTGATCGTTTCATTCGGTTGCAACAGCTCATACTAGATCACACCTTCAGGCCATGAATATTCTGAACGGCCGTCGATGATGATGCATGGCCGGGGTATCCATACGTTGCTCGACGTTTTGGATTATCGTAATGGACCCACTTTTCATCGCCAGTGACAATTCGATGCAAACAACTTTTTCTTTTGTGCCGTTGAAGCAGTTGTTCACACGTGAAAAATCGTTGTTCACACGTGAAAAGCCAAGAGACGTCGGCTTCAATTCATACGGCACCCAATGGCCTACCTTCCGGATCATTCCCAATGCTTTTAGACGATCGAAAATGGTTTGTTGAGCGACGTCAAGTGATTTTGCAAGTTCTTCTTGCGTTTGGGATGGATCTTGGTCGAGAAATGTCTCCAATTCGTGATCTTCAAACTTTGTTGGCTGTCCGGGCCGTTCATCGTCCTCCAAGTCAAAATTGCCACTTTTGAACCGTGCAAACCACTTCTGGCACGTACGCTCAGCTAGAGCATGCACAGCCTTTTTCTTCATATTGAAGAAATGAAAAAGTACTCCCCGCAAAAACACTTTATTCGGCACAAAATTCGACATTTTCAGAGTACAAAAAAGTATTGTTGTTTACGCTACAGCTAAATGACACATACTGATTCTGAAATTATATGACAATAGCTTTCCAACACATATTTGGAAAGGTGAATCACTGTTCACAAAATCAAGTTACGCCATCTGTTAGAAAACCGCACGAATTAACCGGTACCCCTATTCTAAACTGTGTACTAATTACAACCATGCATAGCTACGTTTATATTGAACCCAAGTGAGTAATTTAGTTAAATTAGTAATTTAATTTAGTTTGAAAACTTATTTTCAAACAGCTGTTGGTTTTTGATTTTATTTGGAGAAGTTGCAAAAATGGAAAACAATCACAAAATACAATTATTAGTTACGTTCGCGCGGACGTGAGTCCCGCCATTATTGCACAAAAAGTAAAGCAATGTTTTGTTCAAGGCACATTCACTAGTACGGGTAGTCGCACCCGTACAACAACAAAACAACATGTATTTTATTAGTATTTTTCGTGATGCTGATTGTTAAAATCAGCTATTCTTTTAGGAGCTCAACTGAAAAAAGCAACAACTTAGCAACCAATCAAAATGAATGAACAATTATCATCCCAAACAACATGGCCGCCGATAAAAACAAGTAGAAAAATGTCAAAACAGCTGACCCTTGCTTCTACCTTTTCAATGTGCCTTGGTTTGTTTGTAATATGTCTGTTTGGATTAATTGTTACGAATTTTTTGGACAAATTCGTACAAATTAGAACAAATTTTTACTGGAAGTCGTTTGTCAAAAGTCTTGCAACGAGAGAGGAACTGAGAGCGTAAAGTGTCAGTTCATATCGTTTGAACTTTCAACATTTTACTGGAGAAATTGTTGCCAGTAAATTTTAGCTAGTAAAAAGAAGAACAAGAAAAATATATGATTGTCTGCCATGTGATCGCCTGCAAAACAAATCATTTTGCATTCATTTGGAGGCAAATTGAACCAGCAAAGAATTTGTGCGTTCGTGAGTATGCTGTGCCACAACCGTCTTGATTAGCTTTAGCTGCTGCAGCTGAATGGGAAGAATCGCAGATTGAGCCCAACGAACCATTTGGCTTTTGCATTAAATGTTTGATTCAACTTAAGTTTCCCTACAGCTTCAAACCTCAAATGAAACTTTTAAATCAGCTGTTTCTTTCTTTAACCCTCTTGTTTACACCTTTTTCCTGTGTATTGTGAATGTGCCAAGTCCCACTGGCCTAACCAAGAGTTAAAAATTGCAAATTCATAAAAATGTCTGCTTGCTTACTTTTTGTTTAATTTTTGAGAGCGTAAGCTGGCTTACTCTTCTGATATTTTTTACTGCAAAATTTTTATTGGAAATGTTTCCAAACAGACCTAATGTTTGCTAGTCCTGTTAGTAAAAGTGGGGTGTGTATCTAGTTTTTATGACTTCTCGCCTTGCGAACAAATATGAGCTGTGGTCTGAATATTATTTATTCTTCTAGCTTTATTGGTTTAACCCTTTCGACCCCAAAGTTGCTTGTAAGCAACTTCGACTTTTAGCGCTGTTTTATTTGAAACCAACGGAACTAATTCATCAAAATAGACATCAAATTGGTTAATTGAAGTTCTTAGAATAAGAAAACAACAAAAAAGTAACGGTTGTGTCGCGACCAACACAACTACGATACATTATTCAGAGTAAAGTCGATCAAATCGCGCGTGGTGAAATTTTAGTGCAAAAAGTAAAAATAAAATAAAAATACTTATAAATCATAATTTTAAAAAACAAGTACGCAGTTTTAACAATAAAAGGTGAAATAAAAAAGTAACATAAAAGTTGCATTGTTATTGATCAGCATTTTTTTGTTTACTGAAGTTGCTTATAAGCAACTTTGGGCAGCGGTGATAGTAAAAATATTGAAACCGAAAACATGAATGAACAACGCAAAGGACTTTGTGAAGTGGATATAGAAGCCATTCTGGAGTTTGACTGGGACAAGTCTTCTGAAGAAGAGGGCGAAGATAATGAGGTAGAATTTCTGGAGAATGGGTTGAAAGAAATTTTGGAGAAAGGTGAATAAGTAGAGATCGACTTGCCAGAGGTATCGCCACTAAAGAACGTGCTGAAGAAGAGTTTAGAGAGTTTCGAACGTCTTGTTGTTAGAAAGTAGACTTGTCTACGTTGCATTGGAGGAAAACACCCTTTGAAGAAGGGTTTAGGTTTTAGGTTTAGAAGAAGATGTTAGGTGAATAGCCCAATAGAGTATTTCAGTTTCTTTTTTTTTAGGAAGATCAGCATTCAAGCAATATAATCCCGCCAAGCTTACTTATAAAAATCCAGATGGAAATAGCAAATGAGTTGCTAAATGCTGCACCATCCTCATCGAGCTCAGTACAAAGGAAAAGACGACGACCCAGTGAAACTATTTTGAAACAAGAGGAAATACATTCATCACCGTCATCTCCGTCTTCTTTTGCATCCAGTTCCAAGCACCATAAAATCACTTATGATTCGCCAAATTCGATGAGGTATGATGAAAGCGGTCATTGGGTAGTATGGGGAGAAAAAGGTCGATGCCGCCATTGCAAGACGGGAACACCCGTATCAAAATGTGTGAAATGTGGTGTTCACCTATATTGTAATACAAGAAAAAATTGTTTTCTCTCGTATCATACGTAAGAAATTATACTGCCAACAAAGTAAAGATTAGTTTTTGCCTTGAAGGTCCAAACGGCTAAGATTTCGTATTTCCTCTTTCATTTTAAACTCATATTTGTACGTAGGCTGCCTTTTATATTTTTCTAGTAGGTTTTCCAAAAAATCTGACATTTCCATTGAAAACTTAGTCATTTTTTACCATAAAAGTGCTTAGAACATTTTGATGTTCAAGCGCTATTTGTGTTGTTTACAGTGACTTGAAAAATTCATGTCGGTCTTCCGAAGTGAATTATCTGAACAACAGTGCTTCGAACGCCTTCATTCGGCAGTGGTGACGAAGCACGAACCCTCGAGACAATTTATAACTGGTTTAACGAATTCAAGCGTGATCGCCGTTCGCTCCAAGACGAATTTCATGAAGGTCGTCCAAAATCGGTCATCGGTGCCAGAAACCATCGATAATGAAAGATCGTCATGTGACATACCGTGAGATAGAGGCATCCTTGGGCATTAGTTCCACGGCCGTGCATTCCATATTGCATGAACATTTAGCTGTCAGAAAGATTTGTTCTCGTTGGATCCCGCATAATTTGACAATCGCTCAAAAAAAGGCTCGTGTCGATTGGTGCAAAGAAATGATGGAAAAATTCGATCGCGGTACTTCGAAAGACGTTTATAAGATTGTGACAGGTGACGAATCATGGATATATGCGTATGAGCTCGAAACAAAACAGCAATCGACCGTGTGGGCCTTCCAAGACGAGCCAAATCCAACGAAAGTTGTTCGGGCACCCAGCACATCGAAGCAAATGGTCGCCTGTTTCTGCAAAACTGGTCATGTGGCTACTGTGCCGTTAGAGCAACGTAGAACGGAAAAACAACCGCCGACGCAGAATCATTCTTCACAATGACAATGCAAGCTCTCACACATCGGCTCAAACAACCGTCTATTTGATCGACCAAAGCATCGATTTAATGGATCATCCGCCATACAGCCCTGACCTGGCACCCAATGGCTTCTTTTTATTCCCGCATATAAAAAAAATTGCGTGGTCAACGATTGTCATCGCCAGAAGATGCTGCTGAAGCATTCAAAAACCATGTTTTGGAGGTGTCTCAATCGGAGTGGAAAAAGTGCTTCAACAATTGGTTTGAGCGCATACAAAAGTGTATAAATCTTCAAGGAGAATACTTTGAAAAGCAATAAAACCATTTTTGATGATGACAAAATGCATTTTCATCGTTTTTTTTTTTTAAATATAAAAGTCAACCCTGGTATCATATATACATATTTGAATTAATGAAGAAGTGAGTGTGCAGTGTGACTACGTATGATATCTTTTTTTTTTTTTTTTTTGGTTGAAATCTTCGAAAGATACTGGGGCAACCCACCAGCATGCCGGATTCTTACCGACTAAAACCACCCCCTGTTAACCGTTCATTCCCTCTGCGGAATTACCGCTAAGTATCGCATCGCAGAGGGGGGTTAAGTTTAGCCTATATTTCCAGGCTCTGTTATGCGTTGGCTGCTTCTGGCCCCTGGTATGATATCTAGTTTCACGTCTATGTCGTTTATTAAAGATCTCGATAAAAGTAGTCTTTTAGTGTTCTAGTTTGTGTTTGTTCTTTTTTGTTGTATCACAGTGCAATGAATGCAACGAATGTTTTGTTTTATTATTTTTCTGAAATATTGTTTTAAAGATCGTTTTAATCAGATATTAATTGAACAATGCTTTACAATTTTACTATTTTGAGCCCGAAAAAAAACCTGGCTATGGCCCTGTAAATAAAGGTAGAAAACATAAGGAAAAAAATCAAGGAAGGCAAGAAAAAAAGGAAGGAACCGGAAGCGATGGATAGAGTTATAGTAAGAAAGATGAAAATGAAAGAAAAGTAGTAAAAGAGAACAAATTATACAAAAAGTTCGAAAAAGGACGGAATTTTCAGCCGTTCACAAAACCACAGAAAATTAGCAAAAAGAGAGGAAAGAAAGTAGACGAAATAAATACATAAAAGAAGAAAAGGAAAGAACGAAAGAAGCAAAGTAAACTACGAAAGAAAGACAAGGAAATAAAAAAATAATAAATGGTAAGGAGTTGAAAAAGAATGGAAAAAAGAAAAAGCAGGAAGAAGGAAAGCAAAAAAATTAAATTTAGAAAAACGGAAGATGGGAAAGAAAGATGAAAAGAAGAGGGAAAGGAAAACACAAAAGACGACGAAGTAAAGCAAATTAAATGAGAGAAACTAAAGGAAAGGAAAAATACACTTTAATAGATTTAAAATTAAATGCGCTATAATTGTACAGTTCAACCTGGCGCATTGTTTTTAAATTTGAATTCTGAACAGTAAGTTCGTTCCCCTGGGCCAGAAAGGACCTTCAGCTACATGCATGCATGCACACATGTGCGTTACTCATTAATATAACAGCAACAATAACAACAAACACAACAATTTACAGCAATAGTACAGCACGACGTCAACACCTCATCAGCAGTCAACAACGGCCATGCATACACCCAACGAGCGGATCCAGCCAACCACCTACCTGAGCAAACGACGCGTCAGCCAACCAGTTCCACCGACCACAGCCCCAGCAAGCAGCAGCAGTGCGCGTCAGCCCAAGTGAGCAGCGACGACGGCGGCACAACCAGACAAATAAACACCACCCACTCACACACACTCCGGCCATCCATCCATCTAACCAGCCAGCCATTTATTCACGCATTCATTCGGCGGCGCTCTGCAGCGGCTTCTCTCGCTGCGAAGAAACTTAACACACTGTGCGTACGGCGCAGTCCTTGCGGCTTCAAAATGCCCACATGCCTACCGCTTCGCACCGCGCCCGCGTAGTCAGCATGGTGACCGCCGCTACACGAGTTAAATCAATGCTGCCATCCAAAACACCGTCCCGCGTGTATTTCGCGACCGAGAGAGTGCGGCGTTATCAGCGATATTCTTAACACTGTAAAGTTTTCAATGAGCCACCTTAAAGGACAAAATGCCAAAACGAAGAGCCAAGCCGCGGTCTGCTAGGAAATGTCAGCAGCATGTACCCGGCTGTGGACGTTCCGAGGCGCCAACGATGACTATGACTTTTCTATTTTATTTTATTTCAAAAACTAAACGATTTCTTCTCCATAATTTGTGTTCATTTCAGAGTAGAGTTAGATTCGATAAATATTTTTCGAAAAAATGTGTTCAATTTTATATCTCCGAATCTAGCGAAATATTGACAATTTTACTTAACCCTTTGAGCTTATTTTAAAGGGTTATAACTAAAAAATTTTGACAAAACCGCCAATTGACGTCGAGTTTCCTACAGGGTCGAAACGCACGAGCAGCCTACGCTCGCGTTGGCTGAGAAAATGAGCGCCCCCAACCTCCTATTTTCGACACGGATGCTGCCGACAACCCATCAGCAGGCGATGGCATGGCATTGGGCGATGCGGGAGAAGGCGCTGCAGCGAAGAGCGTGCGAGAGCAACGTCGAGCAGCGGCGGCGTCGTCGAGTGCTGGTAGGAGCTTTGAACCCATACGCTGATGACAGTTGCCTTGTTTACTCCTTTTGCCGTTGCCGTTGTTGTTGGTTCTCGCTGGTGTGGCTTATGTAAGTGTGAGTATGTTTGTATGCGCGCGCGTTTATTTCGTTTCTTAATTTTTTGTACTATACTTTGGCTGCTGGTTATTGTTTTTTCCCCCATTTGCTGTCATCCGACAACTTTCGGACTATGTAAAAGACAGAGAAGACACGACGGCAGCGTAGAAATTAACATAACACACACACCCATACACACATATACACACACACACACACACACACACACACATACATACCCCGCCAACGACACGGACACGCAAGAAAACAAAAAAAAATTGCAAACTCCTCGTGGAACAACAACAACTGTAGTAACATGCATGCTGAAATATCACCTATACCCATCCCTACTACACCCCACCCCACCCCTCACATTTACCAAAAAAACTGACTTTCGCTGGCGCATTAGAACTTAATTTATTCGGCTCAAATTTGCGCCCCATTTGAACTTTTTTTTGAAGTTTTCAGCTTGTCGCAACGCGGCTGCATCGCCATACTCTGCATGCACAGGTTGCTGCAGCGACTTGTGAAATTAAAAGCTCCACCCTATATGTCAAGTATACAACAATATATAACAATATTCCTTGCGCGAGCGTGGTGATTAAAGCCAGCGAAGGGATAACACCCAGTGCTAATTAGTGCGAGCGCGAGCTTTTCTGTTGGCCGCGGCACCTAATTGCCGACGCTCGTGATTGGACGCGAGCGCCCAGCTCGTCAATACACGAGTAGAAGCTGCGCCGTACTATGGCGGGCGAACACGCATGAGGTGGCAGCGGCCACCGAGCCACTGCAGTTTGCCGGCAAAGTACATAAAAAGCGCTGCTAACACTAACAACACACTCCGTCCAATGGGGTGTCATTGCCATTTTAATTGGCGCGCCCAGCCAGCCAGCCGCAGCAGCGGCCGGTAAATGAGCCGCAAATGAGTACAATTGAATGGGTTGGTTGGCTGGTTTGTTGCTCAAGTCGAGAGTAACAGGCTTAGCTTCCCCCACCCGGACCACCGCAGTGCGCAGCGTTCGTCACCTGCTGCGTGGCTCTGCTGCTGTTGGCTGTTAATTGATTTGCTGCTGCGTTGTTGTTTGTCACTTATGTAATTGTTTTTGTGCGCGTTCCTGCTGCCATTGGCCAGAGCAGACATTAATTAGGTAACAATGGCTGCTGCAGCCAAAGACAAGGCGGTGGTGGAGCAGCAAAAAAGTTGGCAGAAGAGAGCAAAAACAAACAATTTGGAAACCGCAAACAAGCAAACATGAATAAAATTAAAATTGAAGAACCAACAAAACCTATCTATCTATCTATCTATCTATCTATCTATCTATCTATCTATCTATCTATCTATCTATCTATCTATCTATCTATCTATCTATCTATCTATCTATCTATCTATCTATCTATCTATCTATCTATCTATCTATCTATCTATCTATCTATCTATCTATCTATCTATCTATCTATCTATCTATCTATCTATCTATCTATCTATCTATCTATCTATCTATCTATCTATCTATCTATCTATCTATCTATCTATCTATCTATCTATCTATCTATCTATCTATCTATCTATCTATCTATCTATCTATCTATCTATCTATCTATCTATCTATCTATCTATCTATCTATCTATCTATCTATCTATCTATCTATCTATCTATCTATCTATCTATCTATCTATCTATCTATCTATCTATCTATCTATCTATCTATCTATCTATCTATCTATCTATCTATCTATCTATCTATCTATCTATCTATCTATCTATCTATCTATCTATCTATCTATCTATCTATCTATCTATCTATCTATCTATCTATCTATCTATCTATCTATCTATCTATCTATCTATCTATCTATCTATCTATCTATCTATCTATCTATCTATCTATCTATCTATCTATCTATCTATCTATCTATCTATCTATCTATCTATCTATCTATCTATCTATCTATCTATCTATCTATCTATCTATCTATCTATCTATCTATCTATCTATCTATCTATCTATCTATCTATCTATCTATCTATCTATCTATCTATCTATCTATCTATCTATCTATCTATCTATCTATCTATCTATCTATCTATCTATCTATCTATCTATCTATCTATCTATCTATCTATCTATCTATCTATCTATCTATCTATCTATCTATCTATCTATCTATCTATCTATCTATCTATCTATCTATCTATCTATCTATCTATCTATCTATCTATCTATCTATCTATCTATCTATCTATCTATCTATCTATCTATCTATCTATCTATCTATCTATCTATCTATCTATCTATCTATCTATCTATCTATCTATCTATCTATCTATCTATCTATCTATCTATCTATCTATCTATCTATCTATCGATCTATCTATCTATCTATCTATCTATCTATCTATCTATCTATCTATCTATCTATCTATCTATCTATCTATCTATCTATCTATCTATCTATCTATCTATCTATCTATCTATCTATCTATCTATCTATCTATCTATCTATCTATCTATCTATCTATCTATCTATCTATCTATCTATCTATCTATCTATCTATCTATCTATCTATCTATCTATCTATCTATCTATCTATCTATCTATCTATCTATCTATCTATCTATCTATCTATCTATCTATCTATCTATCTATCTATCTATCTATCTATCTATCTATCAATCTATCTATCTATCTATCTATCTATCTATCTATCTATCTATCTATCTATCTATCTATCTATCTATCTAACACTTCGTTCAATAATGTGTGTGACTAACTAATTAAAACACATTTTTTTGCCGAAATTCGTTTTTATTCATCAACATAGTTGCCATCGAGGGCTATCTATCTATCTATCTATCTATCTATCTATCTATCTAACACTTCGTTCAATAATGTGTGTGACTAACTAATTAAAACACATTTTTTTGCCGAAATTCGTTTTTATTCATCAACATAGTTGCCATCGAGGGCGATACAACGATTATAGCGATCTTCCAACTTTTCAGTACCATTTTTTTTTTTTTGCTCCGAAGCATCGACACGTTCTGGTTTTGGTCGATTGTGAGCTCGCGCGGCACCCACTTTGCACATAGCTTTCGCATACCCAAATATTCATGAACGATATGTCCAACACGTTCCTTTGATATCTTTAGAGTGTCAGCTATACAAATCAACCTCAATTTACGATCTTCCAAAATCATTTTGTGGATTTTTTTGATGTTTTCGTCCGTAACAGCCTCTTTTGGAGGCCAAACTATAAGCTATGATAGCATTGACTCACAACAACAAGCTGACTCCATTGCTGGCGCCAACTCGACACACATATACACCGATGGAAGTAAACTTGAATCTGGTGAATGTGGATCTGCGTTCGTTGTTCGTCTTTCAGATGGTAATTGGGAGCCGCACAAGTTCAGCTTACATTGTACCTGTACTGTCTACCAGGCCGAAGCTTTCGCCATTGACTCAGCGATGGCTTGGGCTCAAAGCGAGCTAAAAACTAGGAAGCTCTGCATATTCAGCGATAGCCGGTCGTGCCTTGAAGCCATGCAGGATCGGAACAATTCCACGCCACTTATTGCTTCCATACATCGACATCTACACAGGCTTCGCCAAAAACAACATATAATCAAATTCTATTGGGTTAAATCTCACATTGGCATCGAAGGGAATGAGTCCGCCGATCAGCATGCAAAAGACGCTGCACGCAATAGTGTTGACTTGGCATACACAGAGTTCCCTTTAAGTTACACCAAGCGGCAAGTACATTCTGAAGCACTCAAAGCGTGGCAAGAAGAGTATCTTGAGGACACAACCGGCAGTGGTACGAAGACGTTCTTTCCAACAGTTGACGATGCCAAACTGTATAGAGAAAACTTTGGAATTTCGTTTGAGATGACTCAGGTTTTAACCGGCCACGGCTACAATAAATCATACTTAAAGCGCTTCAAAATCATTGACGAAGACTACTGCCCATGCGATCAACGGACGTCGCAAACTATAAAACACCTTCTTCATGACTGTCCACGGTACGATCGTGCAAGAGAGCGGCATTCTGCGAGCAGTATGAAGCATCACCATTCGACGTCAAGGCCATCGCAAACCATGCCACGCTTGCAACATCATTTTCAGAATTTGTTAAAGTTATCATAAGTAATATTAAAGCTTTTAATAATCTATCATGAATCATAACTTCAATTCCTCAATGAATTCATATTTAATTTTAAGAAGTCTTAACATTTTTAAAGTTTCTAATAATTATAAGTAATATTAAAGCTTTTAATAATCTACCATAAATCATAACTTTAAATCCTCAATGAATTCATATTTAATTTTAAGAAGTCTTAAAACTTTTAAAGTTTCTACCACTATAATTTTGTAAAATATAATTTCATTCTATTGCGAATTAAAAATTTAAATTATTTGTAAACTTAACTCGCTTGTATCCATTCGCAGGCATTTATAGTATTATCATTTTGTCCTTCTTTTCCAAAGATATTACAATAAGAATTGAACATAATTTGTAATCTAGTCCTTACTCATAGTAACATATTATATATTGTAAACATAGTACATAACACCAAAGAAACAAAAAAGAAGAAAATAATATACTACTCGAAGCGCGGATTAGCGTGTAGAAACAAAGGAAAAAAAATCTATCTATCTATCTATCTTCTTCTTTTTTTTTTATTGAGGGGAAAGCATCGAAAGCCACCCAGTCAGTGTGAGACTTTAACCCACTAAAACCCCCTCACTGTCCGACGGTTAATCCCCCCTGGGATACCGGTAGGTAATTACGTCAAGGAGGTCGTTATGAGCATCACTGCTCAAGCGTCTGTCAGTCTGTCAATTTGTCAGTCAGTAGTCGTCGTTACATGCGAGTGCTCGTGGCGGGCCCACCGTTCTTCTTTCTTCCTCTCTCGCTCTATGTCTCGGAGCCTCAACATAACGCACGTCGCAAACTTGCACGCTGCGTCCCATTTATCTTTCGATGCGCACATTTCGGTCACCAGCGTCGACGTTGTCGGCGGCTTGCTAAATTATCTTGCAAGTTCCGCTAGCGCATTTTCAAAGCGAATGCAGTGGAAGAGAACGTGCTCAGCATCCTCTTGCTCTCCATGGCAGATGGGGCAAAGTGGGGTATCCGCCAAACAGAATCGATATAGGTAGTACAGAAAGCACCCATGTCCGCTCAGTAGTTGCGTCAGATGAAAGTCCAAGTCTCCATGCTTACGTTGCATCCATACCTCTAATCGGGGGATTAACTTGTATGTCCAGCGCCCCTTATTGGTTTGCTCCCATCTTTGTTGCCACTCGTTAAGTGAACGCCTTCGCTGCTCTAATCTCTCCTGTTGCATCGGTTTTACACCTTGCCTTGTGTACCGTCGCTGCATCTCACAAGCACGGATGTCCAAGGGCATCTTACCTGCTAAGACACAGGTTGCCTCTTCAGACACAGTCCGGTATGCACAAGCCACTCGTAGCGCGCCAAGTCTGTATGCCTGCCTCGCTCCCCGTAGCTGGCTTCTTCGTATTCCTGCCCATATGGGTGCAGCATACAGAATAATTGAGTCCACGACTGTGGAAAGCAGTTTCCTTCTGGCGCCCTGTGGGCCTCCAATATTAGGGAGTATACGAGTGAGCGCATTGTGTACAGCTCCGGCCTTAGTACTAACTGCCGTTAGGTGGTCTCGAAAGTTCATGCGTGAGTCGATGATGACCCCAAGATATTTGATGGAAGGCTTTGATTGGATGTCGTGTCCACCGACATTGACCGTCATGTCTTTCCGTCTTCGCGCGCTCAGCAGCACTGCCTCCGTCTTTTGTGCCGCCAGTTTCAATTCTGCGATGTTCAGCCAGCGCTGTATTCTAGCCACCGCGTCATTGCATGTCAGCTCCACGTCCCTGATTTGCTTTCCTGTGACCACAAGTGCTATGTCATCAGCGTATCCGATTAAAGTGGCATCTGCTGGTAGTTCTAGTTTCAGGACCCCGTCATACATGGCATTCCAGAGAGTTGGGCCCAACACGGAGCCTTGTGGGACACCACCAGTCACTTCGTACTTTTTCGGACCGCTCTCTGTGCCTGGACAACACTCTGTCACAGAAGTAGCTGCGGATCATGCGCCTCAGGTACAACGGGACGCCAAAGGTTTCTAATACCATCAGGGTCCTCGCCCAATTGGCAGAATTGAAGGCATTCCTAATGTCCAAAGTAACGACGGCGCAATACCTCATGGTTCCAGAAGTGCCACCTGTTCCACGTGTTGCTTTCTTAGCTATGCCCATCATCATGCTTATGGCATCCACCGTTGATCTCGCTCGCCTAAGCCCAAACTTTTAGTCGGAGGTACTCCTGCAGACGATCTCATATGATTCTTTCCAGAATCTTGCCTGTGGTATCCAAGAGACATAGTGGTCTGTATGCTGACGGTTCATCCGGCGCCTTCCCGGGTTTCAGCAATAGCACCAGCCGTTGCCGCTTCCAGATCCGCGAATACATCAGATCTCGAGCACTGCGTTTGCCACCCCATCCGGTCCTGGGGCCTTTCTATCGCTGATCCTTGCAAGGATGCCTAGTACTTCCTCCGCCGTGAAGGATGCCTAGTACTTCCTCCGCCGTGACAGCGTACGTGTCCGGTACATGTACACTGTTACTTACGCTGACATTGCCCATTCTTTCCTGTTGTGGGAAGAGCGAAGTCACGACCTTCTTCAGTAAAATTGGCCATGTAGGTTGGGGAGCTATTGGGCCTTTCACCTTACTCATCACCGTTTTGTAGGCTTGCCCCCATGGATCGACATCAGCACTGTCGCATAATTCCCTGAAGCATCGATTTTTACTAGCTTTTATTGCCCTTTTAAGCGCTAGCCTGCAATCATGAAACTTCACTTGTTTCTCGCCGAAATCTTGTCTTCTTCGTGCTCTCTGAGCCTTCCTGCGAGCTTTTATGCAGTTTTTTCGTAGATTGGCTATTTCTTCGGTCCACCAGTACGCCGCTTGTCTGTTGACCGTGCCACTTCGCCTCGGCATCGTTGCATCGCACTCCTCTGCCAGCCTTTTTGCCACCTGTGTAGCTCTGGATTCTGCTGTACCGTCGTCAAACAAAGCCTCGCTCCAAACCACCTCAAAGGATTCTGCATCGAAAGCGCACCTCTTCCATGAGATGTTCTGCACCTTTTGTACATGCGTATGCCATTTTTGCCTTATAGCCACATCGATAATGATGGCATGGTGATCACTGTGTGTGTAAACCGTGGACACTTACCACTTAGCATGCTTTGCTATCGATCTATCTGCATAAGTTAGGTCTATGATCGATCGTCCTCTCCCTGACTCAAATGTGTAATGACCTGGTTCGTTAAGAAGCACTAGGTCAATCGAAGCGAAAGCCTCCTCGACTACCCTTCCTCGCGGGTTTGTCACCTGCCACTATGATCGGGCGCAAGTCTTTTAGCTCCGTCGTCAATATTGACTTCATTCTTGTGTACTCTTCTATGAGCATGCTCGGCGGCGCGTAACAGCTAGCTATGTATATCCCCTCGATTTGGATCCCGGTAAAGCCTAAATTTGTCATTATCAGTAGACCAGTTGTGGGAGTCTATGTCAGCGTACGGCTCTGCCAACAGCGCGATGTCTGCCCGCAGCTCGTTCTGGCTATGCCACAATAGGTCTTGTGCAGCCGCACAGTGATTAAGGTTGAGTTGAATAATTCTCATGAACGCTTCTTACTTCTTGCCTCCTGATACCGAGGACACTTCGTACTCCCTGCATCATGTGGCCCGTGGCAAAGAGCACATCTTTCTGCGTTTTTGCATGATGATGCGACGTGGCCCTTATCTCCACACCTTCTACACCTTGGATCTCTCCTACACCTTGGATCTGGTTCTTTAGACGCTGCTGCCATGTGGCCATAGCCCCAACATCTGTAGCATTTCGTTGGCGATATGGACTCCGACACCCGGAAACGGACCCATCCCACACGCAAGTGCTTTAAGTCCACTACTTTCTTAGCATCTACCGCTGGTAGCGTTATGTAAGCTGTCTGCGTTCCACCGTACATGTTCCTTAAACGCCTTATTGCGGACTCTTCTGGACTCCTGATTCTCGCCTGCTTCTCTAGTGCATCCAGCAACTTTTCTTTGGTACTAATATCGGATACCAGACCCTTGCATTGCACCGTAACCATGTGTGATTTAACTTGCACCGTCGCTTCTTCCTTGAGGACTTCCTCGATGGCCGTCTGGAGCAAGGTCGTACTCGTGTTCTTCGCCCGATTGAGTTCTAATAGCAGCTCTCCTTTTTGTGTCCGCCGTATAGTGCGCACTTCTTCAAACAGCGTTTTAGTAGTAGAACAATTTTTAACAGTGCAGAGTATGTTCGCATAAGACAACTTTTTCCCTTTTGTCGCGATGATAATGGCGTCTGCCCTTGGCTTGATTGATTGCTGCTTCTGCTGCTGCCTATGCTTTTGCTGTACCTTCGTCCATCCGTCTTTTGTGTTTTTCGCATTGGTCCTTTTCGGAGTCAGATCTGCATTTAAAGCTCTCTGCTTTTTTGCAACCGGAGACTTGCGTTTTAGGCTAGTTATCAACCTAACCCGCTTAGCAGACTGTGTGGTACTTAGTATCGCAACCTTGGACAAGCTGCTTTTCTCCGCTTCCGGGTTGATTATAGGCCTCGGCTGATTCTCCTTATCCAGCTGCATCATTGCCTCTGTAGAGAGACGCTTAATGACGCTGCTTCGCCGTAAGACGTCCTTATGCATATTTATCTGCGAATTACAGTAGCGCATGAGGTCATCTATCTCTCGCCCCAGTGCCATCAACGGTATTGCCATCGCCGTACAGTACCGAGCTGCTGTTGGTTCTTTCGCCGTCGTGAATTCATCTGGCTTATCCTTGTTTGTATCTTCTTTCTGTATCTGCTTATGCTTATGCTCTGCCTCTTCGGTAAGTACCGTGTGTAGTGGTGTACTAGCATCTGCTACCGGTGTTCCCTATTCCGGAGTGTCCAGGATGACCTCGCTTCGAGGCCTAGCCACTCGCGTTGCGCTCACCGGAGACCGCATGATCCTAGAGCTCCTCTGGAAAGGTGTTGCCGTATCCTGATTTTCATTGTCCTTGTTCGTTGCTTCAGTCGTCGTCGATTTCACTGTATTCATGGCAGCGTGGTCCCTCCTCAAAGCCGCTATCCCAGTCCGGATGTGCAGTCGCCTTGGTGACCCCGTAGCTATCTGTGCTTAAGCAGGGAGGTCACACGGGGGCTGATACAAGCCCTTATGAGAGCTTTCATTCAGAGCCAGGTCAGCGCAAATAGGGAGCAAGCTCAACCTAACCTGTACCACCAACCTAATGGCGACGGAGCGGGATCGTACTTCGAGGCCTGCCAAGGTTTTACCGGGACGGAGGCAGCCGCAGCAATATCTGAACCGCCGTTTCAATGGGATTTCACTCCACATTTACTAAGAGGCCAGTCACTACCACCAGCTCAAGTCAATCTATCCAAAACGTAATTCCAGTGCCATTATACCCGAGGTCCAACTATGCTCAGACCTCGGTGCCCATTGTATTAGTCCGCCAAATCCTCATCAATGAAACTCTGATGAGGCCTCCCGTTCTCGTCAGCCCTGACCCACGATCCATGCAGGTTGGTTACTGCATCTCACAGTGGGTTCCTCAGGTTACCAGGGGGCACCACGTGGAGGTGAGAGTCGAAAAATTAGCCCGTACAGTTTGTGCTAGCTGCATACGGCACATAACTGCACGAACCTTGCCCCCCCCTCTAACTATCTATCTATCTATCTATCTATCTATCTATCTATCTATCTATCTATCTATCTATCTATCTATCTATCTATCTATCTATCTATCTATCTATCTATCTATCTATCTATCTATCTATCTATCTATCTATCTATCTATCTATCTATCTATCTATCTATCTATCTATCTATCTATCTATCTATCTATCTATCTATCTATCTATCTATCTATCTATCTATCTATCTATCTATCTATCTATCTATCTATCTATCTATCTATCTATCTATCTATCTATCTATCTATCTATCTATCTATCTATCTATCTATCTATCTATCTATCTATCTATCTATCTATCTATCTATCTATCTATCTATCTATCTATCTATCTATCTATCTATCTATCTATCTATCTATCTATCTATCTATCTATCTATCTATCTATCTATCTATCTATCTATCTATCTATCTATCTATCTATCTATCTATCTATCTATCTATCTATCTATCTATCTATCTATCTATCTATCTATCTATCTATCTATCTATCTATCTATCTATCTATCTATCTATCTATCTATCTATCTATCTATCTATCTATCTATCTATCTATCTATCTATCTATCTATCTATCTATCTATCTATCTATCTATCTATCTATCTATCTATCTATCTATCTATCTATCTATCTATCTATCTATCTATCTATCTATCTATCTATCTATCTATCTATCTATCTATCTATCTATCTATCTATCTATCTATCTATCTATCTATCTATCTATCTATCTATCTATCTATCTATCTATCTATCTATCTATCTATCTATCTATCTATCTATCCTATCTATCTGGCAACCCTGTCACAGTTTACACGTCGGTTTTTTGTGCGCTAAAGTTTTACTTGGAAATAAGTGTTATCACGAAAAGTTTAATCATACCGGGCACACCACAGTGAAATTATCTCATCGCACTTTCATCTGAGCATGAAGTTCAGCAGAATCACCTCCTGATTTAATTAAATCACTGTAAGCAAATATTTCATTTACATATCAGCAGTGAGATTCCTAAGGGCAGCTGACAGCTGATCCCGCGCGTAATCTATCCACATTTATCCGCTTAAAAGGCATAACAACAATTCACGACTGTCATTTTACCCAATACGCAAACCTAAAACTAGCTGAATTGGCAGTAACAATACACACAACAACAATTCCTGACTGTCATTTTACCTAATACGCAAACCAACCACTCACGGATCTAGTATTAACATCATACACAACAACCATCCTGGTCTGTCAATTACCCATCACGCAAACCTTTTGCTAGCTGACGTAGTGTTAATTTGACAGCCGCGGATAAGGCGTAGGTATCAGCTGATCGGCACTAATTTGAGGCCAGCTGATAAGAGAACGGCCCACCTGGTTTTGTTTATACTCATAACTTATGAAAACAAATTGTAAAAATCATGACGTCTCCTAGAGGCATTATTGATGCTATCAGTGCCATTTGCAATGAAATCAAGCGACAATTAGCAGATTCTGGCAACATAAAGCGTGATATTAAAAATGCGATCAACGAACAAGTAGTAAAGCTAGCATCGCTTATACCATTAATTGAAGCCCTCAGAGAACAAACTAGTTCAGAAACGGTCTCAGATCCTACCGACAACTTGCGAATGATTCTAAAAGAAGAGTTAGCAATTCTCAAGGATTCACTAAAGTCTGCCGAGCCTAGTGCGCCTAAGGCAAGTTATGCCAGCATTGTTAAAGCAAACACCACGCCACAAGAAGTAGTCTCCAAGCCAGCCATTAAAATTAGCGCTGCTGAGAGCACAGATGCGAAACATTCCCAGGTCATAAAAGCTTTTCGCAGTAGCGTTTCCTTTAGAGATACCAACTTTGCGCCTTCCAAACTAGTGCCGGTATCAAATAATAAGGTACGAATCGAATTCGATAATAACGAGCAATGCAGTATCACAATGAACAAATTAGCAAACGTATCAGCCCTCAAAGCTGAGAACGCTAGGCAAAAGCAACCGTTGGTAATCATCAAAGGTGTCCCAAAGGAGGTTGACTCTGATGACCTTATCAGCGTTGTAAAAATCCAAAATCCTAGCGTCGATGCGGAAATAAAAGGCGGAAATGACATTAAGTTGCGTTTTAAACGACAGAACCGCAAAAACCCTGAACATTTTTACAATGCAGTGCTTGAAGTCACACCCTGCATTCGCAATGCAATGATTGCCCTCGGACGCCTCAACATCGACTTCATGCGACCAAATGTCTCTGATTTTAGCGCATTTGTTAAATGTTTTAAGTGCCTACAGTTCGGCCACACTCAAATCAAATGCAGTGCACCAATATCAGTATGCTCGCACTGCGCCAGCAAAGAACACACGTTCGCCAACTGTCCCGATAAGGAGAACCGCGAAAAATTGAAATGCTTCAATTGCGCCACCAAAAATACGAAAACGAACTCAAAAATTGATGAAACTCATTCAGCAACTAGCGCTAAACAAGCATACAACTCAATGTCCATCATTGTCACACAGCACATAACGAGTTTCTGCAGTATTTTATGTCAAACGCAATTGACATCGCCCTGATATCGGAACCATACACCGGAAACATCAAAAAAGTGCGCTCTATCACAGGCGTCTCAATTTTTCAATTTGAAGCAGCTGATAGAACAATTAAGGCATGCATCTTTATTAAAGAAACTCTAGGCGCTGCACTAGGTGTTTCGCAACTATCCACACCCAATCTTGCTATAGCAAAACTTTGCATGGATCAAAGAACAATGTATATAGCTAGCATCTATGTTGAGCCAGGTGTGGATCAATTCAACACCTTCCACTCATCAATACATTTCTCGTGGCAACTTCCTCATCATTGCAAATCGTTAGCGGCGACCTCAATGGACGCCATTCGTTATGGGGGTCCAACATTGAAAACGGTCATGGACGGACTATAGCTGATATTATAGCCGCTAATCGCATGACTGTGTGTAATCAAGGCAACACACCCACATTTAGTGCAATACGACATGGAATTACGGCTAGTTCTATAGTGGATATTACCTTATCCTCGGATAGCCTTGCCGACTACATCATTGATTGGTGTGTTAATGTCGATGCGATTCAAAACTCTGATCACAGCGCAATAACTTTTAAAGTAAAAAAATATGCAAATATAGCCCCATCAAAACGAAAATCGACGTATCTGTTTAATAACAAAACGGCCAAATGGCACATCTTTAAAGAAAGTCTCGAACAATGTCTTCAGCAGCTCGGCGTATTAAGCGTGGATCTGTCTACAATTAGCACGGACGGATTAGACAATGTAGTAATGAACGTAACCGAAGCCATCGCTCACGCTTGCACAAAATCCATGAAGCTGCGAGGATCTGCCAAACCCTACAATCCTTGGTGGAATGCAGATCTTCAGGTTTTAAAAGAGCAATGCATTAAGCTCCATCATAAGCTCAATCGCCTGCGCAAAGCTAATAATACGGCAGAGGAACACGCCACTGCTAAAAAGCTTTATGCCAATGCGCTGCGGGAAGCATCGGTTGCCGATTTCTGTCAATTCTGCTGTAGGCAGGGAAAAGAGGAGGTGTGGTCGCTTACAAATCGAATCATCAAAGATGCACCATCTCATCGTCCGCCAACTACGCTTAAATACGCTGGTACCTACACTCAGACAAGTCAAGAGACCGCGGAAGCTTTACTGCATAATTTCTACCCTGACGACACTCCTGACACAACAGATCATCATCGCTTTATACGGGAAAATGTCGCTGGCGCATTGGACACGGTGAGGGATTTAGATTTTTCGGAGGACGAGGTAATGGAGGCTTTGACTACGATGACTCCTAATCGTGCACCCGGTATCGATCATTTAACATCAGACATATGCCTCGCATTTGCTAAAGAAAATTTAACGTTTTTGACAGCCATATACAACACTTGCCTTAGACTAGGTCATTTTCCAAAACCATGGAAAGAAGCCTACGTTAAAATTCTTCCAAAAGCCAATAAGCAGGACATGAGCGATTTGTCATCGTATCGTCCTATTGGACTTCTTCCTGTGCTGGGTAAACTGCTGGAAAAACTTTTCATAAAACGTCTCACCTACTACGCAGAAAAGCATCAAATATGGTCGTCGTTGCAATACGGATTCAAGGAGCAAATATCAACAGTCGATGCGCTTCGCAATGCAATAAAGCATATTGAAAGCAAAAAACGTCAAAAACAACAAGTCATCTGCATATCGTTGGATATAAAATCTGCCTTTGATAATGCATGGTGGCCTTGTCTGCTGCACCAGCTTGCACGACATCGAGCGCCTTCGAACATTTATGGACTCATCTGCAGCTACCTGGACCAAAGAACAGTTAGAATCGATTATGCGGAAGCCACGGCTATGAAAACAATGACGAAGGGCTGCATTCAAGGTTCAGTGTGTGGGCCAACATTTTGGAACATTATTTTAGATGAATTACTGTCGCAACATTTTCCTAGTGGGTGCGCCATACAAGCTTTCGCGGATGACGTCCTTCTCATAGCCAGCGCCAAAACCACTGATATATTGGAACGCAATGCTAACGCTGCCTTGCAATTGATATACAACTGGGGAGTCAATGCTAAACTGACATTCGGCGAAGCGAAAACGCAGATTATGGCCTTTATTTCCACTGCGAAATCCGCTGAAATTCAAATCAACGGTATTCCTTTACACTTTGTCAGCGAAATCAAGTTATTGGGAGTAGTTATCGACGATTGCCTCAAATTCACAGCTCACGCACGCTACGTTCTTGGTAAGGCTCAGCGTATCTTTACCACCCTCTGCAAATTTGTTAAGCCGACATGGGGAGTGCATGCAGAAAATGTGTCCATCATATACAAACAAGTTATCGAGCCAACAGTTACTTACGCTGCAGGAATTTGGGGCAAGGCAGTCCAATTTTATTATATCCGGCGGTTACTTCGCTCCTTCCAAAGATGTTTTGCCATTCGAGCAATCAAACCATTTCGCACCGTGTCCATCACTTCAACTCTAGCGCTTGCTGGATTTACTCCACTACACCTCAAAATAACCGAGGCAATGAAAATAGACAAGGTAAAGTCCAGCGGCACACTCCCAATGCTACCCACGGATATTACACTGCAGCAACGGACTCGTACGCATGATCAACTGCATCCAGCAAAACGGCAAACAATCGAATACACAGCAGTGCAGACGCAGGAGCTAGTAAACATTCACTCTAAGCGGAATGCGATTCAGATCGGCATTTACAGTACGCCATCTGAGTGGGAGCTGGGAAAACCAAAAGTTTAAGCTACACGACTCATGTACGGTTTTTCAGGCTGAGGTATATGCGATAGATGCAGCCCTGGCATGGGCTCAAACTCTTTTCACAACAGAGAGCATACAATAGTTCAGCGACAGCCAATCAAGCCTGGAAGCCATAAAGAACCGAAGCAATGATATGCCACTCATAGTCTCAATTCATGAACGGCTCCTCCATCTCCGTCACAATCGCTCTGTCGACTTCTTCTGGGTCAAGGCACACGTTGGGATTGAAGGCAACGAGCTCGCTGATCAACTAGCAAAAGAAGCATCAACCCAAGACTCCAGTTCAGCATTCACGCAGTTTCCTCTGAGTTATGCGAAACGACTTATTCGCTCAGAGACAGCAGCGGCATGGCAGCAAGAATATCTTTCTGAAACAACAGGTGAAGCAACCAAAGCCTATTTCAAAGCATATGCTGAGTGTTTCGGCATATCTTCCGAAATGACGCAAATTTAAACCGGCCATGGCTTTCATAAAGTTTATTTGAAACGTTTTAAAATACTCGAAGATGATGCTTGTCCCTGCGACCACAATACTCCACAAACTTTGGATCATCTGCTGATGCACTACCCGCGGTACGATAAGGCGAGGCATCGTCATCTGATTTGCTGCAAGGACCTACTTGTATCACCCAAAGCCATACTCAAGCACAAACTAACAAAAGAGTCCTTCAAAAAATTTGTTTCGTACATAATACAAACCCTTAAAACCTTCAATGAATAACCTATAATGTGAAGTAAGAACAGATTTATATTTATACTATTTATAACGTGCCTTTTTTTAGTGTCTTTTTTACCTATAAATGCCACAAAATGTCTTTTTCAAGATTTGTCGAGCGCCTTTTTATTTTTCTTTCGATTTTAATAAGTCCCCCTTTTGTTTCGCAAAAATACCTTGAAACAAAAACAAAATTAAGTGGCAACATTGCAATTTCGTTAACTTATCGATGTTTTTACATTGATTTGATCATTCCTAAGCCGTCATTTTTTGTTGTGCAGTGGAAAATTTAAAGAAAAAAACATCCCAAAATCAAAAAGTTCGGTTGACGCAAAAATTTTATTTATTTTTTTGGGACCCAAGTACGGCTTTTTTGCTGTTATATGAGAAGTTAAAATATAAATTTAAAATATGTGCCTACATCTCAATTAGAATATCTTAGTTTTAGTTTTTAAACAATCTTTGAATACCTTGATGTTCCTTTTCTTTTACAAAAAACGAGGTATAAATATATACAGTACATACCGTTTCCCTTTTTTTAGATTTTCTAGTATTTTTTCTTATCTTTGAATGCCTGTTTTTGCCTTCTTAACAGTTTTTAATGCCCTATTTTGCCTTTTTAGGCACTTTTTAGTGCCTTTTTCTGCCTTTTTGGCAGTTTTTAGTGCCTTTCCGTGCCTTTTTTGCTATTTTATTTTGCCTTTTTTATAGGTTTTTAGGTCCTCAAAATCCTTTCCCTGTTTATCACATATTGTACACAAGAAATTTATATGTATTGAAATGCAAAAGAAAAAAACAAAAAGAAAGAAAATGAAATATACATTCTCAAAACGCAGATAGCGTGGAGAGCCCAAAAGAAAAAATCTATCTATCTATCTATCTATCTACATATCTACCTATCTACCTATCTACCTATCTACCTATCTATCTATCTATCTATCTATCTATCTATCTATCTATCTATCTATCTATCTATCTATCTATCCATCTATCTATCTATCTATCTATCTATCTATCTATCTATCTATCTATCTATCTATCTATCTATCCATCTATCTATCTATCTATCTATCTATCTATCTATCTATCTATCTATCTATCTATCTATCTATCTATCTATCTATCTATCTATCTATCTATCTATCTATCTATCTATCTATCTATCTATCTATCTATCTATCTATCTATCTATCTATCTATCTATCTATCTATCTATCTATCTATCTATCTATCTATCTATCTATCTATCTATCTATCTATCTATCTATCTATCTATCTATCTATCTATCTATCTATCTATCTATCTATCTATCTATCTATCTATCTATCTATCTATCTATCTATCTATCTATCTATCTATCTATCTATCTATCTATCTATCTATCTATCTATCTATCTATCTATCTATCTATCTATCTATCTATCTATCTATCTATCTATCTATCTATCTATCTATCTATCTATCTATCTATCTATCTATCTATCTATCTATCTATCTATCTATCTATCTATCTATCTATCTATCTATCTATCTATCTATCTATCTATCTATCTATCTATCTATCTATCTATCTATCTATCTATCTATCTATCTATCTATCTATCTATCTATCTATCTATCTATCTATCTATCTATCTATCTATCTATCTATCTATCTATCTATCTATCTATCTATCTATCTATCTATCTATCTATCTATCTATCTATCTATCTATCTATCTATCTATCTATCTATCTATCTATCTATCTATCTATCTATCTATCTATCTATCTATCTATCTATCTATCTATCTATCTATCTATCTATCTATCTATCTATCTATCTATCTATCTATCTATCTATCTATCTATCTATCTATCTATCTATCTATCTATCTATCTATCTATCTATCTATCTATCTATCTATCTATCTATCTATCTATCTATCTATCTATCTATCTATCTATCTATCTATCTATCTATCTATCTATCTATCTATCTATCTATCTATCTATCTATCTATCTATCTATCTATCTATCTATCTATCTATCTATCTATCTATCTATCTATCTATCTATCTATCTATCTATCTATCTATCTATCTATCTATCTATCTATCTATCTATCTATCTATCTATCTATCTATCTATCTATCTATCTATCTATCTATCTATCTATCTATCTATCTATCTATCTATCTATCTATCTATCTATCTATCTATCTATCTATCTATCTATCTATCTATCTATCTATCTATCTATCTATCTATCTATCTATCTATCTATCTATCTATCTATCTATCTATCTATCTATCTATCTATCTATCTATCTATCTATCTATCTATCTATCTATCTATCTATCTATCTATCTATCTATCTATCTATCTATCTATCTATCTATCTATCTATCTATCTATCTATCTATCTATCTATCTATCTATCTATCTATCTATCTATCTATCTATCTATCTATCTATCTATCTATCTATCTATCTATCTATCTATCTATCTATCTATCTATCTATCTATCTATCTATCTATCTATCTATCTATCTATCTATCTATCTATCTATCTATCTATCTATCTATCTATCTATCTATCTATCTATCTATCTATCTATCTATCTATCTATCTATCTATCTATCTATCTATCTATCTATCTATCTATCTATCTATCTATCTATCTATCTATCTATCTATCTATCTATCTATCTATCTATCTATCTATCTATCTATCTATCTATCTATCTATCTATCTATCTATCTATCTATCTATCTATCTATCTATCTATCTATCTATCTATCTATCTATCTATCTATCTATCTATCTATCTATCTATCTATCTATCTATCTATCTATCTATCTATCTATCTATCTATCTATCTATCTATCTATCTATCTATCTATCTATCTATCTATCTATCTATCTATCTATCTATCTATCTATCTATCTATCTATCTATCTATCTATCTATCTATCTATCTATCTATCTATCTATCTATCTATCTATCTATCTATCTATCTATCTATCTATCTATCTATCTATCTATCTATCTATCTATCTATCTATCTATCTATCTATCTATCTATCTATCTATCTATCTATCTATCTATCTATCTATCTATCTATCTATCTATCTATCTATCTATCTATCTATCTATCTATCTATCTATCTATCTATCTATCTATCTATCTATCTATCTATCTATCTATCTATCTATCTATCTATCTATCTATCTATCTATCTATCTATCTATCTATCTATCTATCTATCTATCTATCTATCTATCTATCTATCTATCTATCTATCTATCTATCTATCTATCTATCTATCTATCTATCTATCTATCTATCTATCTATCTATCTATCTATCTATCTATCTATCTATCTATCTATCTATCTATCTATCTATCTATCTATCTATCTATCTATCTATCTATCTATCTATCTATCTATCTATCTATCTATCTATCTATCTATCTATCTATCTATCTATCTATCTATCTATCTATCTATCTATCTATCTATCTATCTATCTATCTATCTATCTATCTATCTATCTATCTATCTATCTATCTATCTATCTATCTATCTATCTATCTATCTATCTATCTATCTATCTATCTATCTATCTATCTATCTATCTATCTATCTATCTATCTATCTATCTATCTATCTATCTATCTATCTATCTATCTATCTATCTATCTATCTATCTATCTATCTATCTATCTATCTATCTATCTATCTATCTATCTATCTATCTATCTATCTATCTATCTATCTATCTATCTATCTATCTATCTATCTATCTATCTATCTATCTATCTATCTATCTATCTATCTATCTATCTATCTATCTATCTATCTATCTATCTATCTATCTATCTATCTATCTATCTATCTATCTATCTATCTATCTATCTATCTATCTATCTATCTATCTATCTATCTATCTATCTATCTATCTATCTATCTATCTATCTATCTATCTATCTATCTATCTATCTATCTATCTATCTATCTATCTATCTATCTATCTATCTATCTATCTATCTATCTATCTATCTATCTATCTATCTATCTATCTATCTATCTATCTATCTATCTATCTATCTATCTATCTATCTATCTATCTATCTATCTATCTATCTATCTATCTATCTATCTATCTATCTATCTATCTATCTATCTATCTATCTATCTATCTATCTATCTATCTATCTATCTATCTATCTATCTATCTATCTATCTATCTATCTATCTATCTATCTATCTATCTATCTATCTATCTATCTATCTATCTATCTATCTATCTATCTATCTATCTATCTATCTATCTATCTATCTATCTATCTATCTATCTATCTATCTATCTATCTATCTATCTATCTATCTATCTATCTATCTATCTATCTATCTATCTATCTATCTATCTATCTATCTATCTATCTATCTATCTATCTATCTATCTATCTATCTATCTATCTATCTATCTATCTATCTATCTATCTATCTATCTATCTATCTATCTATCTATCTATCTATCTATCTATCTATCTATCTATCTATCTATCTATCTATCTATCTATCTATCTATCTATCTATCTATCTATCTATCTATCTATCTATCTATCTATCTATCTATCTATCTATCTATCTATCTATCTATCTATCTATCTATCTATCTATCTATCTATCTATCTATCTATCTATCTATCTATCTATCTATCTATCTATCTATCTAAAAAAAAAAAATCTTCGGCAACCCTGTCACAGTATACACGTCAGTTTTACTTGGAAATAAGTGTTATCACGAAAAGTTTATTCATATCGGGCACACCACAGTGAAATTATCTCACGGCACTTTCATCTGAGCATGAAGTTCAGCAGAATCACCTCCCGATTTAATTAAATCACTGTAAGCAAATATTTCATTTACATATCAGCAGTGAGACTCCTAAGGGCAGCTGACAGCTGATCCCGCGTGAAATCTATCCACATTTATCCGCTTAAAAGGCATAACAATAATTCACGACTGTCCTTTTTACCCAATACGCAAACCTGAAACTAGCTGACTTGGCATTAACAATACACGCAACAACAATTCCTGACTGTCATTTTACCCAATACGCAAACCAAGCACTCACGGATTTAGTATTAACAACATACACAACAACAATCCTGGACTCTCAATTACCCATCACGCAAAGCTTTTGCTAGCTGACATAGTTTAATTTGACAGCCGCGGATAAGGCGTAGGTATTAAAGAGCTGCACAAAACGTTCTATTGGGCTTCAGTGTCGCGGTGACAGCAAATTCAAATGCTCAATAGTTCCATTCTGTAACAAAGCAAGCACTGCATCATTCGAAAACCTTTTCGCTACAGCAGCCACAGGGCTTGTGTTCTGTTGTGAAGCAAAACATCAAAACAGAAAGCTATAATGAGGTTAAGTAACGGTAAATCACAGCAAGCACACCGAGTGAAGTAGAACTTCTACTTCACACCGCGTGAAGCAGAACTTCTACTTCACACCGAGTGAAACAGAACTTTTACTTCACACCGAGTGAAACAGACTAAAATAAATATCGAATAAACATGTTTTAAACCTGCGTTTGTTGTTGTAATGCTTGAAATGCAGCCCAGATTCCATACAAAATACCAAAAACAAACATCAGCTACTCCGATCGTGCAAAACAAAACACCGTATGCTTGAAAATGTTCTACTGCAGTGCTTCACTTCAGTGTTGTTCTACTTCAGTGCTGTTCTACTTCCGTGTTGTTCCACTGCATTATTGTTCTACTTCAGTGTTGTTCTACTTCAGTGTCGTTCTACTTCAGTGTTGTTCTATACTAAAGAGCTGCGCAAAACTTTCTATTGGGCACCCTTCACTACTGCACAGTACTGTCAAGTACTGTACTTCAGTGTCGCGGCGACAGCAAATTCAAATGCGCAATAGTTCTATTCTGCAACAAAGCAAGCACTGCAAACCTTTTCGCTACAGCAACGACAGTGCTTGTGTTCTGTTGTGAAGCAAAACATCAAAACAGAAAGCGATAATGAGTTTAAGTAACGGTAAATCATAGCAAGCACACCGAGTGAAGTAGAACTTCTACTTCACACCGCGTGAAGCAGAACTTCTACTTCACAGCGAGTGAAACAGAACTTCTACTTCACACCGAGTGAAACAGACTTAAATAAATATTGAAAAAACATGTTTTAAACCTGCGTTATTTTACATTAATGTTGTTGTAATGCTTGAAATGCAGCCCAGATTCCATACAAAGTACCAAAAACAAACATCAAAACACCGTATGCTCGAAAATGTTCTACTTCAGTGCTTCATTTCAGTGTTGTTCTACTTCAGTGTTGTTCTACTTCCGTGTTGTTCCACTGCAGTATTGTTCTACTTCAATGTTGTTCTACTTCAGGGTTGTTCTATACTTCAAGGTGCTTGAAGTTCTATTGTCGTTTCGTGCAGTATTCGTATGAATATCAAAAGCTTTCTTCACTGCGTGCTTGGTTTGTAGTGAAAGTGAAGAAGAGCGACAGTACACCCATACCTCGCTATACGGCCTAGATACGTTCCACGAAACTTGGCCGCAAAGCGAAAAGCCGTATAAGGAATCAATTATTTTAATACAAATTCATACAAATTCAATGGGATCGGTTCCAAATTTATTTTTTTTATTTTTATAACAATGTTATAATTTATTTTTATAATAATAACAAAAATATAGAAACAAAAATGAAAGAACTTCACGTTACATGAAAATATTTTTTTTTAAATGGCTTAAATGGCTCGGTAACGTTTGAATCTGTTATTCCCGGTGAGTGTGCTCGTGATTTAGAACTTGAGTGGTTCAGAACTTGGATAAGTTTTGCATACAAAATGCATTGGTGCCGGTATTTACAACGTAAAAAATATATATTGCAAAATAATAGTTATCATTCAACGGAAAAAAAATCCCATTCACAATAGTTACTGCCAACGGAAAAAATATTTCCCACAAAATAAACGTTACCGAGAAACGTGATATATCGACATCGAAAAAATTTTTTTTTGGCCGTTATAGCGAAACATTTTAGGCCATAAATCGAAAACGTGCCTTAAGGCAGGTTCTCACCTTGTGGATCCGAAAAAGTGCACTTTTTTTAGGAATTTTTTTTGAGAAAACGGTTAAAGATACAAGGCTGAACATTTTTCTGGATATGAACACACATTTATTTAGAGAATACAATTTTTCAAATTGAATGAATCAAAAAAAGGGGTCCACGGGGCGTCCATCAGTGGCGGCATGTCGGCGAGGAGGTGTCCCGCTACCGGAAGTGATTCCGTCAAAACCCGTCATCCGAAACACAAAAATCGAACACATTCTTAATGTGTACCGTATTATCTATTGAATGAACCAAGATCATGAAAAAAAAATTGATATTACAAAAGTTATGAGGTTTTGAAAAAAAAATTAAGATTTTCGCATTTTTTTGTTCACTTATTATTTTTTTAAATAAACAATTTTCAATATTTTTGGCTGATCGTGGTTCGTTTATTAGAAAAAACCCTAAGGAACATTTTAAAAACAATTGGGTGACGATTGGTTCGTTCCAGCGCCTTCAATCACTTCCGTAAGGTCCGAAAATGTGGTTCTCAGAAAAACCCGTTTAAAGTTTAAAGCGCGCTCGGCCGGTGCCCGACACTGCGCTATGTAACTTCCTGTAACTTTTGTAATTTTTCAGATTTTGATCTGAAATTTCTGGAGCACATTTTTGAAACATATATCTACGCGATAAGGCAAAAAAAAAATCGGTTTTTTTTCCCCACAAGGTGAGAACCTGCCTTAATTGAAGAAGGCCGTTATAGCGAAAGGCCGTATAAAGAGCGGCCGTATAGCGAGGTATGGGTGTATTTGAAAGCACAGCGATGGCTTGCAAGTCATTTTTATAGTGCTTGCGCCGCTCTTTATTCTATACTTTAAGGTGCTTGAAGTTCTATTGTCGTTTCGTTCAGTATTCGTATGAATATCAAAAGCTGTCTTCACTGCAGTGCTTGTTTTGTAGTGAAAGTGAAGAAGAACGACAGTATTTGATAGCACAGCGATGGCTTGCAAGTCATTTTTGTAGTGCTTGCGCCGCTCTTTAGTAGGTATCAGCTGATCGGCACTAATTCGAAGGCAGCTGATAAGAGAACGGTCCAGCTGGTTTTGCTTATAATCATAAGTTATGAAAACAAATTGTAAATATCATGACGTCTCCTAGAGGCATTAGTGATGCTATCAGTGCCATTTGCAATGAAATCAAGCGACAATTAGCAGATGCTGGCAACATTAAGCGGGATATTAAAAATGCGATCAACAAACAATTAGTAAAGCTAGCTTCGCTTATACCATTAATTGAAGCCCTCAGAGCACCAACTAGTTCAGAAACGGTCTCAGATCCGACCGACAACTTGCGAATGATTCTAAAAGAAGAGTTAGCAATTCTCAAGGATTCATTAAAGTCTGCCGAGCCTAGTGCGCCCAAGGAAAGTTATGCCAGCATTGTTAAAACAAACACCACGCCACAAGAAGTAGTCTGCAAGGCAGCCATTATAATTAGCGCTGCCGAGAGGACGGATGCGAAACATTCCCAGGTCATAAAAGCTTTTCGCAGCGGCGTTTCCTTTAGAGATACCAACTTTGCACCTTCCAAACTAGTGCCGGTATCAAATAATAAGGTACGAATCGAATTCGATAATAACGAGCAATGCAGTATCACAATGAACAAATTAGCAAACGTATCAGCCCTCAAAGCTGAGAACGCTAGGCAAAAGCAACCGTTGGTAATCATCAAAGGTGTCCCAAAGGAGGTTGACTCTGATGACCTTATCAGCGTTGTAAAAATCCAAAATCCTAGCGTCGATGCGGAAATAAAAGGCGGAAATGACATTAAGTTGCGTTTTAAACGACAGAACCGCAAAAACCCTGAACATTTTTACAATGCAGTGCTTGAAGTCACACCCTGCATTCGCAATGCAATGATTGCCCTCGGACGCCTCAACATCGACTTCATGCGACCAAATGTCTCTGATTTTAGCGCATTTGTTAAATGTTTTAAGTGCCTACAGTTCGGCCACACTCAAATCAAATGCAGTGCACCAATATCAGTATGCTCGCACTGCGCCAGCAAAGAACACACGTTCGCCAACTGTCCCGATAAGGAGAACCGCGAAAAATTGAAATGCTTCAATTGCGCCACCAAAAACACGAAAACGAACTCAAAAAGTGATGAAACTCATTCAGCAACTAGCGCTAAACATTGTGCGCAAATCAAACATATGCAGCAATTAATTAACTCTCGCACTCATTATGGCTGCTAAACCAATAAGCTTCATACAACTCAAAGTCCATCATTGTCACACGGCACATAATGAGTTTCTGCAGTATTTTATATCAAACGCAATTGACATCGCCCTGATAATGGAACCATACACCGGAAACAACAAAAAAGTGCGCTCTATCACAGGCGTATCAATTTTTCAATTTGAAGCAGCTGACAGAACAATTAAGGCATGTATCTTTATTAAAGAAACTCTAGGCGCTGCACTAGGTGTTTCGCAACTATCTACACCCAATCTTGCTATAGCAAAACTTTTCATGGATCAAAGAACAATGTATATAGCTAGCATCTATGTTGAGCCAGGTGTGGATCAATTCAACACCTTCCACGCTATCAACACATTTCTCGTGGCAACTTCCTCATCATTGCAAATCGTTAGCGGCGACCTCAATGGACGCCATTCGTTATGGGGGTCCAACATTGAAAACGGTCATGGACGGACTATAGCTGATATTATAGCCGCTAATCGCATGACTGTGTGTAATCAAGGCAACACACCCACATTTAGTGCAATACGACATGGAATTACGGCTAGTTCTATAGGGGATATTACCTTATCCTCGGATAGCATTGCCGACCACATCATTGATTGGTGTGTTAATGTCGATGTGATTCAAAACTCTGATCACAGCGCAATAACTTTTAAAATAAAAAAAAAAAATACGCAAACATAGCCCCATCAAAACGAAAATCGACGTATCTGTTTAATAACAAAACGGCCAAATGGCACATCTTTAAAGAAAGTCTCGAACAATGTATTCAGCAGCTCGGCGTATTAAGCGTGGATCTGTCTACAATTACCCAGGACGGCTTAGACAATGTAGTAATGAACGTAACAGAAGCCATCACTCACGCTTGCACAAAGTCCATGAAGCTGCGAGGATCTGCCAAACCCTACAATCCTTGGTGGAATGCAGATCTACAGGATTTAAAAGATCAATGCATTAAGCTCCATCATAAGCTCAATCGCCTGCGCAAAGCCAATAAGCCTACGAATACTACAGCAGAGGAACACGCCACTGCTAAAAAGCTCTATGCCAATGCGCTGCGGGAAGCATCGGTTGCCGATTTCCGTCAATTCTACTGTAGGCAGGGAAAATAGAAGGTGTGGTCGCTTACAAATCGAATCATTAAAGATGAACCATCTCATCGTCCGCCAACCACGCTCAAATACGCTGGTACCTACACTCAGACAAGTCAAGAGACCGCGGAAGCTTTACTGCATCATTTTTACCCTGACGACACTCCTGACACAACAGATCATCATCGCTTTATACGGGAAAATTTCGTTGGCGCATTGGACACGGTGAGGGATTTAGATTTTTCGGAGGACGAGGTAATGGAGGCTTTGACTACGATGACTCCTAATCGTGCACCCGGTATCGATCATTTAACATCAGACATATGCCTCGCATTTGCTAAAGAAAATTTAACGTTTTTGACAGCCCTATACAACACTTGCCTTAGACTAGGTCATTTCCCAAAACCATGGAAAGAAGTCTACGTAAAAATTCTTCCAAAAGCCAATAAGCAGGACATGAGCGATTTGTCATCGTATCGTCCTATTGGACTTCTTCCTGTGCTGGGTAAACCTCTGGAAAAACTTTTCATAAAACGTATCACCTACAAGGTGCAACCCAAAGTAAACAGGACTTTTATAAAATAAAGAAAAGGATGATTATTTTTGTATAATTCTTTTTATTTATTCAAAATACTCTCCTTCTGCTTCGATACAACGTTTTGCACGGTCCAAAAGCATTTGGAATGAGTGTTTTAGGTCATCGGCCGGCATCGCCTTCAGAATGTTGGTACAAGCCTTTTGGATGTCCTCAACGTCCTTATAACGGTTTCCTTTCATCGGCAAATGCAACTGACCGAATAAGTAGAAGTCACAGGGAGCCATATCAGGCGAATACGGTGAATGATTGATGGTAAAAATGCGATTTTTGGTCAAATAATCGGTCGTAACTAGGGCTCTGTGAGCCGGTGCATTATCATGCAATAAACGCCAACTTCCTTCCTCGCGATATTCTGGCCGAATACGACGAATGCGATGCACCAAACGCTTCAAAACTCACACATAGATGGCGCCACCAGAAACGTCCCTATTGCAAAAGTCCTGTTTACTTTGGGACGCACCTTGTATTACACGGAAAAGCATCAAATCTGGTCGTCGTTGCAATACGGATTCAAGGAGCAAATATCAACAGTCGATGCGCTACGCAATGCAATAAAGCATATTGAAAAAAAAACGTCAAAAACAACAAGTCATCTGCATATCGTTGGATATAAAATCTGCCTTTGACAATGCATGGTGGCCTTGTCTGCTGCACCAGCTTGCACGATATCGAGCGCCTTCGAACATTTATGGACTCATCTGAAGCTACCTGGACCAAAGAACGGTTAGAATCGATTATGCGGAAGCTACGGCTATGAAAACAATGACGAAGGGCTGCATTCAAGGTTCAGTGTGTGGGCCAACATTTTGGAACATAATTTTAAACGCCAACTTCCTTCCTCGCGATATTCTGGCCGAATACGACGAATGCGATGCACCAAACGCTTCAAAACTTCAACATAAAACAAAGCGTTAATTGTTTTTCCCGGTGGAACAAACTCTCGATGAATTATTCCCTTTGAATCGTAGAAACAAATGAGATGAGTTTTGATTTTTACTTCTCACGGCGGGTTTTTTTCGGATTTGCCTCATCTGGGTGCTTCCATTCGGCACTTTGACGCTTTGTTTCGGGATCATATTGAAAGCACCATGTTTCGTCACCGGTTACGATGTTGAACAAGAAATTTGGATCACGTCTGGCTTCCCGAACGATGTCTTTTGCGTGCTCAATTCTCTGCGCTTTTTGGTCGTCGGTTAAAGTGTGCCGAATGAAGCGAGAACACACTTTACGGAGACCCAAATGTTCGGTTAAAATGCGATCAATTGATGTTTTGGAGATGTTCAATTCCATTTCCATCAATTCCAATGATGATTTTGGCTGCATTTTGATAAAATCACGCACAGTTTTGATGGCATCGTCAGTAATCACAAATTTCGACTGGCCGACGTGTTCGTCGTCATTCAAGTCTTCACGACCATTCTTGAATCGATTCAACCACTCATTAACACGGCCACGGGATAAACAATCATCACCATAAACTTGCTTTAACAATTTAAACGTTTCGGTAAAAGTTTTACCAAGTTTAAAACAGAACTTAATATTAGCTCTTTGTTCGATCGACATTCTCGTACCAAAGTTAAAAACATACTGTCACATTGAGCGGGATATTTCGGCGTCTACTAGACCAAATGTCATGAAATTTAGACAGTATGTGAATGAAAGATGTACCTTTCCAACGCATGTCCTCACACATAGATGGCGCCACCAGAAACGTCCCTATTGCAAAAGTCCTGTTTACTTTGGGACGCACCTTGTATTACACGGAAAAGCATCAAATCTGGTCGTCGTTGCAATACGGATTCAAGGAGCAAATATCAACAGTCGATGCGCTACGCAATGCAATAAAGCATATTGAAAAAAAAAACGTCAAAAACAACAAGTCATCTGCATATCGTTGGATATAAAATCTGCCTTTGACAATGCATGGTGGCCTTGTCTGCTGCACCAGCTTGCACGATATCGAGCGCCTTCGAACATTTATGGACTCATCTGAAGCTACCTGGACCAAAGAACGGTTAGAATCGATTATGCGGAAGCTACGGCTATGAAAACAATGACGAAGGGCTGCATTCAAGGTTCAGTGTGTGGGCCAACATTTTGGAACATAATTTTAGATGAATTGCTGTCGCAACATTTGCCTAGTGGGTGCGCCATACAAGCTTCCGCGGATGATGTCCTTCTCACAGTCAGCGCCAAAACCACTGATATATTGGAACGCAATGCTAAGGCTGCTTTGCAATTGATATACAATTGAGGAGTCAATGCTAAACTAACATTCGGCGAAGCGAAAACGCAGATTATGGCCTTTACTTCCACTGCGAAATCTTACTTCTTTACACTTTGTCAGCGAAATCAAGTTATTGGGAGCAGTTATTGACGAATGCCTCAAATTCACAGCTCACGTACGCTACGTTCTTAGTAAGGCTCAGCGTATCTTTACCACCCTCTGCAAATTTGTTAAGCCGACATGGGGAGTGCATGCAGAAAATGTGTCCATCATATACAAGCAAGTTATCGAGCCAACAGTTACTTACGCTGCAGGAATTTGGGGCAAGGCAGTCCAATTTTATTATATCCGGCGGTTACTTCGCTCCTTCCAAAGATGTTTTGCCATTCGAGCAATCAAACCATTTCGCACCGTGTCCATCACTTCAGCTCTAGCGCTTGCTGGATTTACTCCACTACACCTCAAAATAACCGAGGCAATGAAAATAGACAAGGTAAAGTCCAGCGGCACACTCCCAATGCTACCCACGGATATTACACTGCAGCAACGGACTCGTACGCATGATCAACTGCATCCAGCAAAACGGCAAACAATCGAATACACAGCAGTGCAGACGCAGGAGCTAGTAAACATTCACTCTAAGCGGAATGCGATTCAGATCGGCATTTACAGTACGCCATCTGAGTGGGAGCTGGGAAAACCAAAAGTTTAAGCTACACGACTCATGTACGGTTTTTCAGGCTGAGGTATATGCGATAGATGCAGCCCTGGCATGGGCTCAAACTCTTTTCACAACAGAGAGCATACAATAGTTCAGCGACAGCCAATCAAGCCTGGAAGCCATAAAGAACCGAAGCAATGATATGCCACTCATAGTCTCAATTCATGAACGGCTCCTCCATCTCCGTCACAATCGCTCTGTCGACTTCTTCTGGGTCAAGGCACACGTTGGGATTGAAGGCAACGAGCTCGCTGATCAACTAGCAAAAGAAGCATCACCCCAAGACTCCAGTTCAGCATTCACGCAGTTTCCTCTGAGTTATGCGAAACGACTTATTCGCTCAGAGACAGCAGCGGCATGGCAGCAAGAATATCTTTCTGAAACAACAGGTGAAGCAACCAAAGCCTATTTCAAAGCATATGCTGAGTGTTTCGGCATATCTTCCGAAATGACGCAAATTTAAACCGGCCATGGCTTTCATAAAGTTTATTTGAAACGTTTTAAAATACTCGAAGATGATGCTTGTCCCTGCGACCACAATACTCCACAAACTTTGGATCATCTGCTGATGCACTACCCGCGGTACGATAAGGCGAGGCATCGTCATCTGATTTGCTGCAAGGACCTACTTGTATCACCCAAAGCCATACTCAAGCACAAACTAACAAAAGAGTCCTTCAAAAAATTTGTTTCGTACATAATATAAACCCTTAAAACCTTCAATGAATAACCTATAATGTGAAGTAAGAACAGATTTATATTTATACTATTTATAACGTGCCTTTTTTTAGTGTCTTTTTTACCTATAAATGCCACAAAATGTCTTTTTCAAGATTTGTCGAGCGCCTTTTTATTTTTCTTTCGATTTTAATAAGTCCCCCTTTTGTTTCGCAAAAATACCTTGAAACAAAAACAAAATTAAGTGGCAACATTGCTGTTTATTGCTGCAGGGGCTGGTCGCTGGACGCTGAGATCTTCCACTCCGAACTAAAGACACTTCACTTCAACTTCGAAACTAGACTAACGCTCCGGTCGCCCGGAGCCTTTATTTATAATATTCCTTATGTCCTAAATGCTACCTACAATATTTACACTACTTCAATATTTCTTATCCTAACGTTTTGCCTGCACATGCACGTAGGTAGCATGACCCAAAGTGCATGGCAGCCTAAATATACAGCACGATAAGAGCATACCAACACCACATGCTGGCCACACGCTCTTATCGTGCCTGTTGCTTGAATTCTTGCAGCGGTCACCACTTGATAAGTGCAACCAGATGTTGGTTATCTTGTGGTGCCGTTGCAAGATTCAACATATTGCCCCCGTTGAAAGGAGTAGCCTTTCAACATAAGACATGCGGTTTTCTTAACCTCCTAAACATAACTGAGCTAGGGCAGCAGCTGGCAGCGATGTTGACCTCAGCTTCCTGACCTTCCAAGCGCTGGTTACTGCTGGTGTTGCAACTGCTGGTTGCCAACTGGGATCTGCGATCTCTTCACCTTTCACTTTCGAATCTTTACTTTAGCTACTTAAACACTGGCAGCTAAGTGCTGATGTTGATGGTGCGCGTCGCAAGCCACGTCTGCTAACTTCAGATCACCATTTTTCTGCTGCGGTCGCCTTACTGCATAATGCTACAGTATGCCTTGCCCCTCTAAAGTGATGGCTCGACAGTCATTTTCACCCGGGTGGCTGTCTCACGCTTCTGCGCGATCTTGGAGTTACTTCAATTTTTTCGTTTATGCGCCTCAGCAATCTTCATTTCAACGCTCTTCTTGGTGCTGACGTATCTGTCACACAACGAATTAGCGCTGACAGGACGGGCCCAGTTGCCCTCACGCAGGCGATTGTCCACCTTGGTGGGAATCCATCACCCTCATTGTTGTCAAGGTTGCCGTACTCAGGATCATTCGGAAGAGAGATTTCTTCATCCTCCTGAGTTTGTTCGGCACCCCACCATATTCCCCTAGCTTTACGCCTTTTGCGCCTTCAGCTTTTTGAGGAATCGGTGCCTTCTTCATCTTTTGGGCCAGCCGACATCCTTCAATTTCGTGCAGCTGGTCATAGCGTTACGCCTGCGCTCACTGAACTTGTGGCTGCATTCTTTCAATGACCGTCAATGTGAGCCGACATCAGTACGCACAGCAAAATTCTTACTGCACGAATTACTCTTCTGATGCAGGAAGATCCTTCAGCTGCAGCTGGCCGTTGCAACTTGCGATGGGGTGCGGAATTACAGATCGCACATGTTGCAGTTTCCAGATGACGCTGCTTGTCCAAGCGTTGGTACTCCTTCATGGCTGCCTTTCTCCCACGGTCCCACGATGTTCGCGTTGAGCCACGCTGCCCTGCTCTTATAACTTATCCCTGACTTATATTTACCAAGTGGGATTTTAATTAACATTACAATTCATACTAGCTATTTATTCTTATTTCTAGCTCTTGTCATTACTCTGACAATCTTACAAGATTTGTCTTCCTTAGTAGTTTTCATTACATTTAACTTTGCATTACATTTATTCCTTTAAACTTAATTTTTCAGTTTGCCGATTTATGCCTTCGACTATCCATTCATATTTTTATAACTCGTAAATTTGCTTTTTAATTATTTAGTAATTATATATTACCCTTTTAATTTCGTAGTAGGAAAAGGATAAGACGCATATAATTCGCCTGATCCTTGCGTCTACTATGACACCAAGACCATTTTCAGCGAAACTGGCCTTGGTCACCCTGCCCCCCTGCAATTTATTGCAGAAACCCAATTTTTCGGATCGCAACCCGAGTTTCTCTTTGAAAGACAGAGTCACATTTGACTTATTTTTTTGGGCATTTATAGCACGCGCGTACAACTTGCGCTGCTACTTGCCTTCCTCGCAACGGCCAATATTTTTGACGCGTGAGTTCTAGCAACTCTTTTGCTCCAACATGCCGGTTCTCTTTTTTGTGCGGTAGCAGAATTGGAAGCTTCGTGTCATCCGACTTTGCCGTCTTTTGCGATCGAACGTCCACTCGAATTATTCCATCTTCACCTAGAATTGGAGATAAAGCGGTTAGTTTCGATTCCTTATCTACTTTTTCCCCTTTCTTTAGCATTTTAATTTCTTTAGAAAAGTGCTTATGCTGCTCTTTCCTTATTAAGGTTTCCGTTTCTTTATCACCTTTTGTTGACCCGTGTTTGGTGGTTCCACAGTCCTTTACCTTATGCTTAATTGGCGCAGTTCCAATTATCACCCAACCAAATGCCGTATTCTCCATATAAAGACTCGAGCTCAAATACTTTTTCCTTTCGTTCTTCAATATGGTCCCCATCACTTCCGCCCCTAGTAGTATGTCAACTTGATTTGGGGTGTGAAATTTCGGGTCGGCTAAAGGAGTTCCTTTTGGGAGATTAGATATCTCAATCTTTTCCCCTGGTAAACTTGGAGTAATTTTTGGAAGAACCATTGACTCAACTTTGATTTTGAAATCATTGTGAGATGATTTTACTTCCACCATTACTTCCTCCTTTACTTTTGTTTTTACACCTGAAACCCCTTCTATGGTTGTGTTTGCCAATTTTGTTTTGAACCCTAATTTTTTACTTAATTGTTCCGTGATAAAACTTCCCTGGGAACAATTGTCCAGCACCGCTCTTGCTGTTATGTATTTGCCTTGGTGGTTTTTTATTTGCACCAAGGCCGTTGCCAGTAATATACGCTTTTTATTACTGCCTATCGCTAATGCAACATTCGATTTACTATTACCGAAGTTGTCATTATGCAGCAGCGTGTGGTGTGACTTCTTGCATTTTTGGCAAGGTTCCACCTCACAGCTTTTAAACAAATGCCCTTTCCTTAGGCATTTGGTGCATATCCTATTTTCCAGTGCTACTTTAATTCGCTTTTCTACTGCGAGATTTTTAAACTCGTCGCAATTAAACAAATTATGCGTACTGTCACAACCTAATAAACATTTCCTTGCATTATTTTGAGTCCTATTTGTTTCATATTTAAACTCTCCTTCCCTATTTGGCAACTCGAATCTACTAGCATTCCACCGCTCACTTCCTTCAAGTGCTTTGAATTGCTTTTCGAGAAATACTAAAAGATTTTCTATCGATGGTACTTCCGTTGAATCTGGCAAGGATTCCTCGTACCTAACTTTTGTGTGTGAGTCTAGCTTCCTCACAATTATGAAGTGCATAAGCGCTTCTTTAATTTCAGTATCTGAGAGCTTAGTTGCCTCTAACGCTCTCAGATTAGCCGACACTGTGTCGTGCAACTCCTTTAGTTCCGCAGGCGTACGAGAACATATTTGCCTGGCGTCAAGCAAATTCCTGAACATATTAGATGTTATTTGCCGCTTATCAGAATATCTCCTCTGAAGAATATTCCACGCCACGTTAAAGTTCGCACCACTTATACCTAAGTGATCAACCAACCTTAACGCCTCACCTCTTAAATATGATTTTAACGCAATCATTTTATGAGTGTCTCCCACATTTTTATGAAGGAATATTTCAGTGAAAATATCCCTAAAGGATATCCACTTACTATAATCCCCGCTAAATATGGGAATCTGAATTTGAGGCAGGCTATATGGCAAGGAAGGAGACGCATTTTGCTCTAACAGCTTTTTCTCTTCCTCTTCTGCCACAATATGAGACCCTTTATCCATTAGGACCTCATATTCTTCGCACAACTCGTCCTCTCCAAAGAACTCACTGTACTCGAACTTAAGATCTGTCGCACGGTCCTCGAACTTGTGCAACCGTGACAGATCTTTCCATCCCATCTGGATGCGTTCATGACACCGTTTTAATTCCTTTAAGGTGCCCTGAAACCTCGCCTGAACCGATGCGGCTTGGTTCCTTTGACGCTCCTCCGACACGGATTTACTTGTGCAGTCCGTTCGCGCCTCCATCTTTTCAAATGGAGAACTCACCACGCCCTTCCCCACTCTTGCCTCTACCTCACCTACTCTTTTAATTGTACTTTCGTACAGTGCCTGAACCTTTTCATAGTATTTCTTCTCGAAATACACCTTGTACTCCCTAAGCGCTTGCTTGGGAGCTAAAATGCAGTGATTCGCTGTTAACTCCTCGAACAACGAACTCAACTGCCCTTGAAGCCCTTCATTGCGGCCCTCAGCGCTCAGCTGGTTGCAGATGCTAAGAATAGCATTGCCAAGCTCTTCCTGCTTTTTGATCATATCTTTTGCCATATCGTAATTATCCTTTTTTCCTCACCAATAATTTTAATTAATTTAAATTTTACTTACTTACTTTTTTTCCTTCGCAGTAAGTGCGTTTCCTGGGGTCACCAATGGTTATTGCTGCAGGGGCTGGTCGCTGGACGCTGAGATCTTCCACTCCGAACTAAAGACACTTCACTTCAACTTCGAAACTAGACTAACGCTCCGGTCGCCCGGAGCCTTTATTTATAATATTCCTTATGTCCTAAATGCTACCTACAATATTTACACTACTTCAATATTTCTTATCCTAACGTTTTGCCTGCACATGCACGTAGGTAGCATGACCCAAAGTGCATGGCAGCCTAAATATACAGCACGATAAGAGCATACACAGCACGATAAGAGCATACCAACACCACATGCTGGCCACACGCTCTTATCGTGCCTGTTGCTTGAATTCTTGCAGCGGTCACCACTTGATAAGTGCAACCAGATGTTGGTTATCTTGTGGTGCCGTTGCAAGATTCAACAATTGCAATTTCGTTAACTTATCGATGTTTTTACATTGATTTGATCATTCCTAAGCCGTCATTTTTTGTTGTGCAGTGGAAAATTTAAAGAAAAAAACATCCCAAAATCAAAAAGTTCGGTTGACGCAAAAATTTTATTTATTTTTTTGGGACCCAAGTACGGCTTTTTTGCTGTTATATGAGAAGTTAAAATATAAATTTAAAATATGTGCCTACATCTCAATTAAAATATCTTAGTTTTAGTTTTTAAACAATCTTTGAATACCTTGATGTTCCTTTTCTTTTACAAAAAACGAGGTATAAATATTGTATGTACATACCGTTTCCCTTTTTTTAGATTTTCTAGTATTTTTTCTTATCTTTGAATGCCTGTTTTTGCCTTCTTAACAGTTTTTAATGCCCTATTTTGCCTTTTTAGGCACTTTTTAGTGCCTTTTTCTGCCTTTTTGGCAGTTTTTAGTGCCTTTCCGTGCCTTTTTTGCTATTTTATTTTGCCTTTTTTATAGGTTTTTAGGTCCTCAAAATCCTTTCCCTGTTTATCACATATTGTACACAAGAAATTTATATGTATTGAAATGTAAAAGAAAAAAACAAAAAGAAAGAAAATGAAATATACATTCTCAAAACGCAGATAGCGTGGAGAGCCCAAAAGAAAAAATCTATCTATCTATCTATCTACATATCTACCTATCTACCTATCTACCTATCTACCTATCTACCTATCTACCTATCTACCTATCTACCTATCTACCTATCTACCTATCTACCTATCTACCTATCTACCTATCTACCTATCTACCTATCTACCTATCTACCTATCTACCTATCTACCTATCTACCTATCTACCTATCTACCTATCTACCTATCTACCTATCTACCTATCTACCTATCTACCTATCTACCTATCTACCTATCTACCTATCTACCTATCTACCTATCTACCTATCTACCTATCTACCTATCTACCTATCTACCTATCTACCTATCTACCTATCTACCTATCTACCTATCTACCTATCTACCTATCTACCTATCTACCTATCTACCTATCTACCTATCTACCTATCTACCTATCTACCTATCTACCTATCTACCTATCTACCTATCTACCTATCTACCTATCTACCTATCTACCTATCTACCTATCTACCTATCTACCTATCTACCTATCTACCTATCTACCTATCTACCTATCTACCTATCTACCTATCTACCTATCTACCTATCTACCTATCTACCTATCTACCTATCTACCTATCTACCTATCTACCTATCTACCTATCTACCTATCTACCTATCTACCTATCTATCTATCTATCTATCTATCTATCTATCTATCTATCTATCTATCTATCTATCTATCTATCTATCTATCTATCTATCTATCTATCTATCTATCTATCTATCTATCTATCTATCTATCTATCTATCTATCTATCTATCTATCTATCTATCTATCTATCTATCTATCTATCTATCTATCTATCTATCTATCTATCTATCTATCTATCTATCTATCTATCTATCTATCTATCTATCTATCTATCTATCTATCTATCTATCTATCTATCTATCTATCTATCTATCTATCTATCTATCTATCTATCTATCTATCTATCTATCTATCTATCTATCTATCTATCTATCTATCTATCTATCTATCTATCTATCTATCTATCTATCTATCTATCTATCTATCTATCTATCTATCTATCTATCTATCTATCTATCTATCTATCTATCTATCTATCTATCTATCTATCTATCTATCTATCTATCTATCTATCTATCTATCTATCTATCTATCTATCTATCTATCTATCTATCTATCTATCTATCTATCTATCTATCTATCTATCTATCTATCTATCTATCTATCTATCTATCTATCTATCTATCTATCTATCTATCTATCTATCTATCTATCTATCTATCTATCTATCTATCTATCTATCTATCTATCTATCTATCTATCTATCTATCTATCTATCTATCTATCTATCTATCTATCTATCTATCTATCTATCTATCTATCTATCTATCTATCTATCTATCTATCTATCTATCTATCTATCTATCTATCTATCTATCTATCTATCTATCTATCTATCTATCTATCTATCTATCTATCTATCTATCTATCTATCTATCTATCTATCTATCTATCTATCTATCTATCTATCTATCTATCTATCTATCTATCTATCTATCTATCTATCTATCTATCTATCTATCTATCTATCTATCTATCTATCTATCTATCTATCTATCTATCTATCTATCTATCTATCTATCTATCTATCTATCTATCTATCTATCTATCTATCTATCTATCTATCTATCTATCTATCTATCTATCTATCTATCTATCTATCTATCTATCTATCTATCTATCTATCTATCTATCTATCTATCTATCTATCTATCTATCTATCTATCTATCTATCTATCTATCTATCTATCTATCTATCTATCTATCTATCTATCTATCTATCTATCTATCTATCTATCTATCTATCTATCTATCTATCTATCTATCTATCTATCTATCTATCTATCTATCTATCTATCTATCTATCTATCTATCTATCTATCTATCTATCTATCTATCTATCTATCTATCTATCTATCTATCTATCTATCTATCTATCTATCTATCTATCTATCTATCTATCTATCTATCTATCTATCTATCTATCTATCTATCTATCTATCTATCTATCTATCTATCTATCTATCTATCTATCTATCTATCTATCTATCTATCTATCTATCTATCTATCTATCTATCTATCTATCTATCTATCTATCTATCTATCTATCTATCTATCTATCTATCTATCTATCTATCTATCTATCTATCTATCTATCTATCTATCTATCTATCTATCTATCTATCTATCTATCTATCTATCTATCTATCTATCTATCTATCTATCTATCTATCTATCTATCTATCTATCTATCTATCTATCTATCTATCTATCTATCTATCTATCTATCTATCTATCTATCTATCTATCTATCTATCTATCTATCTATCTATCTATCTATCTATCTATCTATCTATCTATCTATCTATCTATCTATCTATCTATCTATCTATCTATCTATCTATCTATCTATCTATCTATCTATCTATCTATCTATCTATCTATCTATCTATCTATCTATCTATCTATCTATCTATCTATCTATCTATCTATCTATCTATCTATCTATCTATCTATCTATCTATCTATCTATCTATCTATCTATCTATCTATCTATCTATCTATCTATCTATCTATCTATCTATCTATCTATCTATCTATCTATCTATCTATCTATCTATCTATCTATCTATCTATCTATCTATCTATCTATCTATCTTTTTTTTTTTTTTTTTTTTTTTCGTGTTTATTAAATGTATCTTTCTTTGTTAGAAATTGACAAATAGTTTTCAAATCTTAACCTAGTTACATTTTAGTGATAATGATTATGGAACAACAATCTATTGCTGAACATGCTAATCTCTCTGATGCTGAATATGATTTGGCAATAATGGGTTCCTCTTAAGCCTGGAACGTGAAGCTTGAACTAGGAGTTTCCGAGCATTCGGATTAGGATGTTGTCTAAGTTTTGCCATGTATTTCGGTAGAAGGGTGGTAATAACTTCGGAGATCGTTGGAGTGTTTAGATCCCGGTGGATGTGCTCGTTTTTCAAGTACCACGGTGCACCAGAAATCAAACGAAGAATCTTATTTTGCGTTCTCTGGATTCGCTCGATGGCAGAGGGACAGGCAGAGCTCCATAGCTCGATGCCATATAACCAAATTGGCTTAATGACAGACGTATATAATAATAATTTATTGTCAAGGCTTAGTTTGCTATGATGTCCTATTAGCCAGGTGAGTTGTTGTAACTTCAATCTAATTTGAACTGTCTTTGCGTCGATATGGTTTTTCCACGTCAGCCTTCGGTCCAGATGGATGCCCAAGTACTTCACGTCATTGGTCTGGGGAATTATAATGTTATTTAATTTTACTGGGGGACACGTTTTTCTTTTGAGCGTAAAAGTGACGTGAGCGCTTTTTGTTTCGTTCACTTTTATCCTCCACTTTGCCAGCCAGTCTTCTAACGCTTTGAGGTGCTGCGATAAATTTTGTGTAGCAATTCGATGGTCATTGTGTGTGCTAATAATAGCAGTGTCATCCGCAAATGTAGTAATGACGTTGTTCTGGCTTTGTGGAAGGTCGGCTGTATAGATTAAATACAGGAGCGGGCCTAATACACTGCCCTGTGGGACACCAGCTTCAATGTCGAACTCTCTAGACAGGAAAGTGTTGTATTTTAATCTGAATTTTCTGCAGCTTATGTAGCTTCTAAGTAGCTTGTGAGTATTTTCGGGGAAACAACGCTTAATTTTAAGGAGTAGGCCATTGTGCCAAACCTTATCGAATGCTTGCGCCACATCAAGAAACACTGCTGTGCAGTATTTAGCCTCATGAAAAGCAGTGAGTATTTCCTGAGCAATTCTGTGCACTTGCTCAATGGTCCCGTGTTTCCTTCTGAAACCAAACTGATGGTCGGGAATTATGTTGTGCTCAGCAATGAAGGGTGAAATTTTGCCAATCAGCAGCTTCTCGAATAATTTTGATAGCAGAGAAAGCAAACTTATTGGTCTGTATGAAGATGCCATAGTCGGATCTTTTCCAGGCTTAGGAATCATTTTAATCAATGATATTTTCCATTGTTTTGGGTAATATCCAAATGAAAAGATGTTGTTTATAATTGTAAGCAAGAACCAAATAGCGTCAAAAGGAAGACATTTTATCATTTTGCCAGATATTTTATCGTGCCCTGCAGCTTTTTTATCGTTGATGTTGTTGATCGCTAGATTTAATTCATTAAAAGTGACTGTTGGAGGGTCGGTTATAGTTTCTGCGATAAAAACAGTTGGTTCAAAGTCTACAGTCCTTGGATTTGGTTGAAAGACTTTGCTTAAGTGTGCAGCTAGTATAGAGCCTTTTTCTGTATCACTTCGAGCCCATGAGCCGTCATCGTTACGTAGAGGAGGAGAATTGTTAATGGGTATTTTAACCTTTTTGGATGCTTTCCACAGCGAGTAGTTGTTTACCTTTTGTGGACCAAGGTTCTCCAGGTAGTTTTGAATTTGGCTGTTTCTTAATGCTGCTAGATTTTCTTTTAATGCAGCTATTGCTTCCTTTAGGGATTGTTTGCTTTGCGGTGAACGATGCTGTTGCCACGCGCGTCTTGCGCTACGCTTAGCTGCAATAAGAGTGTCTATGGTGGATTGAAATATAATTCTAGTTCGCGTGTGAGTTTTGACTGTCGTAGCTTCTTCCATTGCATCCGTGGCTATACTGCTGAACAAGCTTACGGCTTCATCTACCTCGCGGTCGTTACTAATAGCCAAGGCGATCGGGATTTTCTGTTGAACAATATCCGTGTATCTGCTCCAGTTTGTGCAGCTCTTGGTGATAATATTTGGTAGACGCAAGCCAATATCCAGCAAGGTTAATATCACTGGCGAATGATCAGATGAAAGGTCTAATGAAGACACAGCAGAAATGGATTCACGTTTTAGGCCCCGAAAAACACCAAAATCGATTACATCAGGGATCTTTCGGTTATCAGATGGCCAATGTGTAGGCTGCCCGGTAGAAATAACGTCAAGGTTCTTCGATAGTGCTGAGTAAATCTGACGACCTCTGGGAGAGATGAGTCTCGATCCCCAAAAGGTATGTTTAGCATTATAATCACCTGCTGCCAAAAATCTGGTACCCAGAGTATCAAAATATTTTAAGAATTGAGATGAACTAATGTTAAATCTTGGAGGACAATATACAGACGAGAGAACAATCTTGTATTCCGCAATTTGAATGCAGATAGAAGTGGCTTGCAGATAGTTTTCACAAAATTGCTCTAATACATGGTGAGATATTGTGTTTTTGATGAAAACTCCCGTACCTCCATGAGCCTTGCCATCTGGATGCTTAGTGTCGTAAAAGTTGTAGCCGCGAAGGCGAATAAAGTTTTTGTCGGTTAGATGCGTTTCTGAGATCAGCATGGCATCGATATCATTACGATTTAAAAAGTCGTGTAGTTCTAATAGGTGTTGGCTTAAGCCGTTAGCGTTCCAGTCAGATATTTTTAGAGCATTCATTTGGTTTTTAATAGCTCGGAAATAAGCGCTTGGCTTTGCATCATGCATTGCATCACGTTACCCATCATGTTTTGCATCCATTCCATAAATTTATCCATTTTTTGGATTAAAGCTTGGAGCATGGTGCTTTCAGCTAATGCTGTCTATCTATCTATCTATCTATCTATCTATCTATCTATCTATCTATCTATCTATCTATCTATCTATCTATCTATCTATCTATCTATCTATCTATCTATCTATCTATCTATCTATCTATCTATCTATCTATCTATCTATCTATCTATCTATCTATCTATCTATCTATCTATCTATCTATCTATCTATCTATCTATCTATCTATCTATCTATCTATCTATCTATCTATCTATCTATCTATCTATCTATCTATCTATCTATCTATCTATCTATCTATCTATCTATCTATCTATCTATCTATCTATCTATCTATCTATCTATCTATCTATCTATCTATCTATCTATCTATCTATCTATCTATCTATCTATCTATCTATCTATCTATCTATCTATCTATCTATCTATCTATCTATCTATCTATCTATCTATCTATCTATCTATCTATCTATCTATCTATCTATCTATCTATCTATCTATCTATCTATCTATCTATCTATCTATCTATCTATCTATCTATCTATCTATCTATCTATCTATCTATCTATCTATCTATCTATCTATCTATCTATCTATCTATCTATCTATCTATCTATCTATCTATCTATCTATCTATCTATCTATCTATCTATCTATCTATCTATCTATCTATCTATCTATCTATCTATCTATCTATCTATCTATCTATCTATCTATCTATCTATCTATCTATCTATCTATCTATCTATCTATCTATCTATCTATCTATCTATCTATCTATCTATCTATCTATCTATCTATCTATCTATCTATCTATCTATCTATCTATCTATCTATCTATCTATCTATCTATCTATCTATCTATCTATCTATCTATCTATCTATCTATCTATCTATCTATCTATCTATCTATCTATCTATCTATCTATCTATCTATCTATCTATCTATCTATCTATCTATCTATCTATCTATCTATCTATCTATCTATCTATCTATCTATCTATCTATCTATCTATCTATCTATCTATCTATCTATCTATCTATCTATCTATCTATCTATCTATCTATCTATCTATCTATCTATCTATCTATCTATCTATCTATCTATCTATCTATCTATCTATCTATCTATCTATCTATCTATCTATCTATCTATCTATCTATCTATCTATCTATCTATCTATCTATCTTAAACCTCCTCACGTCAGATGCCGGTTACCCCTCCGGACACTATCGTCAAGTTTTGTATGTATGAATGTATGTATGTATGTATGTATGTATGTATGTAGGTATGTATTATGTATGTATGTATGTTTTTTTTTTTTTTTGTTTTTTTTATTTTTTATTTTAACGAGGAGGGAAGCATCAACAGCCACCCAGTCAGTGCGAGACTTTAACACGCTAAACCCTCCTCTCGTCCGAACGGTTACCCCCCTGGGACCACCGTGAGGTATTACGTCAGGAGGCCGTTGTGAGCGTTGCCACTCAATCGTCTGTTTTGTCTGTCTTTATCGTCTGTGTCTTTGCTGCCGTGTTGGCGGCGCCTTTCTGCTGTGGAAGAGTCCTTGTGCGCTGCTCTTGTATATCAAGCGGCGCAGCTCCTGCTGCCGCTGTCGGTTAGGCTCCGCGTTCTTCATTTCGCAGCGCTGCGCGCGCCGCTTTCCGCGCACGCTCACTGCGTCTCAGGCTCTGCGTGATCGTAGCCGCTGATGATGCGACTGCTCTCCAGTTCTCTGCCCTTTGGCACATAAGCGTCACCAGATTGGTTTGCTGTAGGTGTTGACCGAAAACTGCGCTCAGGTTGTGGTGAACCTCGCTGAAACGCGGGCACTCGAAGAATACGTGCTGTGCGGTCTCGTACACTTCCGGACAGCGCGGGCAGTACGGGTCGTCTTCATGCTTGTACTTGTGGAGGTACTGCTTAAAGCAGCCGTGCCCACTTAGTACTTGCGTGATGTGGTAGTCCAGCTCGCCGTGTTTACGGCTTACCCACTCGCTGATGTCGCCAATGAGGCTATGCGTCCAGCGGCCTTTGTTGGACTGGTTCCATCTGCGCTGCCATTCCGCTACGGTTTTGCCCCTTTCGGCTAACTTTGCGGCGTCAGAGGATTTCGCGCCTGGTTTGTAGAGGCGCCGCATCTCCGTCACCAGTAAATCGACGGGCGGTTTACCTGTCAGAACGCAGATAGCATCGTCAGATACGGTGCGAAATGCGCTGGCCACCCGGAGTGCGCTGAGCCTGTATACAGAGCGTATGCCTTTCGTATAGGCTTTCACCTTCACTGCATCTGCCCAGATAGGTGCTGCGTATAGGATAATGGAGCTGGTCACTCTTGACAGCAGCAGGCGCCGGCTTGCGCGCGGGCCGCCTACGTTCGACATAATGCGCGAAAGCGCACCATTCACGCGCGCCGCCTTCTCACAGACTGCCTTGAGATGCTCCTTGTAGGTCAGCCTGGCATCGATCAGCACTCCTAGGTATCGCAGTGAAGACTGCGATGTGATTTGGTGTTCTCCCACGGTGATTGTAAGGACCTCGCTCAGCTTTCTGGTACTCAGAAGAACCGCCTCCGTCTTGTGTGCAGCCAGCTCTAGCTTTGCGCTGCCTAACCACTGCTTGACGCGCGCTATCACCGTGTTGCATGCTGTCTGCAGTGCGCTAGTGTGTTTTGCCACTGCAACTACAGCGATGTCGTCCGCGTAGCCGACGATGTAGGTATCTGCTGGCAGCTCCAGTCGGAGAATGCCGTCGTACATGACGTTCCACAGGGTGGGACCAAGCATCGACCCTTGTGGAACGCCACCGGTGACTTCGTAGCGCTGCACGCCATCGTCCGTGTCGTAATAAAGTACCTGATTTTCGAAATAATGTATGTATGTATGTATGTATGTAGGTATGTATGTATGTATGTATGCATGTATGTAGGTTTGTATGGATGTATGTATGTATGTATGTAGGTATGTATGTATGTATGTATGCATGTATGTAGGTTTGTATGTATGTATGTATGTTTTTTGTTGTTTTTTTTTTATTTATAGAGATGGATCTATGTATGTATGTATGTATGTATGTACGTATGTATGTATGTATGTATATATCTATCTATCTATCTATCTAGCTATCTATCAATCAATCAATCAATCAATCTATCTATCTGACGATCTAGTTAGGAGAGTTTTTGTTAAACATAATGACGAGTAAACGAGTAGTGTATAAATCGTACAGAATATCGTAGTACAAAACGAAGCCGGGTTTCGCCAGTAGGCGAAAACCAAAAAAATTATACATTTGAGAAAGGGTTAAGCTGAGCGTCTTGCGATGCTAATGAACTCATGTATATATATAACAATGTATGCTAATTTCGAAAAGGTAGTAATAAAAAAAGTAGTAATGATTAATTATTAGTGTATAGACGGAAGTAAAAGCGCAAACAAGTGCTAATGACGCGCCCTTCACGCCCAATACTCCGTCGAGCGTGGTCTGGCTTCCACCCACACATTGGCCGAAAACCCTCCGCTTGACTGGTTGGGTCAAAATTGTCTCTAGCCCCCAAGTCGTTACAGCCACGCGCTTTAACTCTTTTTTGCCGCGTTTTCGGCGGACGTGTGTCCCGCCCTGCCGTCCCGCCATATATGCCGCATTGTTGCTCCACCCGACCGCTCTGCTCTTCTGCCCATCGCATATTATGGGCGTGTAAGACGGCGAGCGCACACATAAGCAATGTGTTTGTACATATGCGTGTGTGTGTGAGTGTGTGAGTGCGGCGCATTTGCAAAATATAAGCCACTGCGTGATTCTGCCGTTTCGCGCCCTCGCAAAGTAAATAAATAGGAAAAACCAATACGGCGACGGAGCAATGAAAGCAGTAAATATGCTGCAAATAAAACACAAACCCATGAAGAAAGAGTGGCGCGCAAAAAAAGTAATTATCACGCCCCTTTCTTATGCGCGCGTATGGCAGACTTGCAAATGTGAGAACGAAATGGTAGAATATGCGCGCGTTAGAGATTTTCAATAGGTACATGACAAGTGCGAGTGGGCGGGCGCGGCGCGGGCCGGTGGTTTGCGACCGCTGAGCGCCAATGCAGTGCGGCAGCCGCGACAAGATGCGAGCAATGAGTGGAGTTAGATGTGCGCGCGAGTGTGTGTAATGAGTAATGAGTGGTAGTGCGGCAGGGGAGAGGGTGGCGTTGGTATGGGGGCATCCAACGACAAAAGACAAAACGGTACTGCTAAAGGGATTCGTCACGAAAGTTGAGCACACAGAACGTATTGCTTGTTTATGGAGGCTGAATTTTGCAAGCCGGGGATGGCAAGTGACATTGCGAGGCGTCGGTAACGGGCTGCGGAATGGGCGGTAATGGGTGCGAATACGAAATGATGAAAATAAAAGTTTTGTATTTTTTGTGTTTTTCTTTTTTGCAGCTAATATGAGTAGCTGACAAGCAAAGGGGTAAAAGAAAATGTCGACACGCGAATAATTGCAACACCAAATTTTAGTCGAAACTTAGTGGTAAATAAATGTGCGGTGATTAAGAGTTGGCAATAGTAGCAAATAGTAGCAGAGTTTATAGTGTTGGCAGTAGAATATTTTTAATATAAGCAAAGTAAATAAAAGGATAATGAAATTAGTGAAAGTAAAAACACAAATAAAATGTATTAAAAAAAAATAATTAACATAAATATATATGTACACAAAATGTATATACAAAACATAAAAGAAAAATTAAATAAAGTTAAAAAAGAAATTTTTTTAATTAACATAATCAATGAACATAAAATATAAGAAAAGGAATACAAATAACAAAATTGAAAAATGTTAACTTATATTAATAAAATTAATAAATTAAATAATAAATTACGTTAAAAACATTACATTTAAAAAATATATGTAGAAAATAACAGGGACCGTGCCGGTTATGGTTTGTTAAACTCAGATATTAACTGTAGTATTTTCACTTTAATATTCAACGACAAAATAGTAGTTATTTTGTGCCTTTTATTTTTTCAGGCAAAAATAACAATCATAATGGTATATTTGAAAATGTTCACCGGTAACTTTTTCATTATGCCATTTGAAAATTGTAAAACAACAGTTACTTTTGGGCCCCATAAAAAAATCATGTATTCATAGTTATCACGACAGGCCGGTCAAGCTTTTCGCAAAAACAACAACAAAAAATTGCAAACATAAACGGCAAAACATATTAAAGTGGTGCATAATGAAATAAGGTGGCCATACCCATTTTCAGTCATATTCGTGGGCCATGTCTATATGAGTAACAGAACTTAATTAGAACAGCAGCAGAAACTGTAATAAATCACAGCACGATAGCTTCATATGTTTCTTTATTAGTTCGCCCGGCATGCGGACAAAAGACAAACAGACGGATGAATGAATATTGGCAAATCGATTCTCCAGTTGCTGGTGATCATGTGCATTTATACTTTTCCGTCGCGACCACGGCTCCTTTTCATAAATTAATTAGAACCTAGCGGATGAACGGGTTGAAGCTGCCCAAGGACAGGATTTTCAGTGATTCATTTATGACCCGACTGCTATACTCATAACGGAATAGTCTTGTTTACAATATTGTGCATTTGAGAACAATTTGTGCTCTAATAAACATTTGCCATCAATTGTGGTAGTTATTTTCGGTTCAGTTTGCAACACAACACTTTGTTCAGGAAAACACGAAATGTACAGTTCATTAGTAAAAAGGAAAATTATTATCTATTGGAATTTCGGTTTTAATTACGATTCTGGGGAAAGAAAAGTTTAAACAACAACTAGTGAACTCATTGCTGAAGAAATAATATTCAACGAAGGTAAGAAATATTCGATGAATTTTTTATGTCTTCCTAAGTCCAAGTTTTATTAGGTTATTCCCTTCTTACACGTTACTTTTCTCTCTTTTTTACATATTAAACTATTTTATTTCTCACCATAATTTATTTTCTTCATCATGCCCGAACACATTGCCGACGGCAGCGACGCGACCACATTTGTCAAAATATAAAATCAGAACGGAGACGATTATTTTAACTAAAACTAAATTAATTGAAACCACTTCTTAAAAACAGATGCTTTTATTGGGGTTTTCTTGCTTTTTTTGTGTGCTTTGAATAACAATAGACATTTGTTAGTATTTCAGTTAAAAATTCCTACCTTACAAACTATAACACAGGGCCATTTATTCTAAATTGATTGTAGAACGATAAAATGGATGCAGATGAATGTTTAACAGCGGAAAGTACCCTCCAAGAAATATGACTGTGGTAGTGTTGCTGCCATTTTTATTGTAATCTAAAAGCTACACGGCGACGGTTGAAGCCGACGACATTGTGTAGTCGTGTGGCCCTGTTGCTGGCGTGTTCAATGTGTTCGGGCCATTAGCTGTCAATTTGCAATTCAGTGTTCCGTTAACTATAAACTATGGTTAAAACCCATAGTTATTACATATTTACAAAGTGCAAATGCATTCTGCTACTGTAGAGTAAAAACCAGTGGTATCAACTTTTCATTTTCGGAAAGAACTAAGACCTAACCGCGTTTTTTCACTCAAAAATCACTGACGACCAAAGAGGAAATGTTAATAGTTGTCTCAAAGTTAGGAAAATTATTGCAGATTAGTGGCAATAATGACCCAAGTAGCAATTCAACCAAATAATAATAATATCCAAAGTATGATTCTCTTAACCCATCATTCCAGTGTTGTATAATTGTTAAATGAAATTGAGTGTTTTGTAATACTGTAGTTTTTTTAGTAGTTTTAGTTTTTTTTATATAAAAAAATCACTAAAAACGCACCAAGCACCAAACTCAATATTTTCCGCGTTTTTATTTTCAAAAAGCACCAAATTTAGTGCGAAATGAACTAAGTTGGCAACAGTGGTAAAAACATACTCCACCATTTTGCAAATGCAAGACCATTTACACAAGACTGCAGTGGCGGATCCGGGGGGAGTTTGGGGGTTGAAACCCCGCCCCCGAAATATGTGGATCGACTATAAAACTACATACAAATTAGAAGACATTTTATAAATTTTAAGGAATTACTTTTTAAAACCCCCCCCCGAAATATTTTTCTGGATCCGCGCCTGCAAGACTGTGAATATGGCTAATGTAATTGAAAATCTTCTTGCCAGTCAATTATTAATTATTATTAATTGAAAATCTTCATTACCACGAGTGCTTATTGCAAATTATTGCAATATCAGAATTTTTCTGATTAACTTCGACCAGCGAAAAAATTCACAAAAAAAAGACGTACATTAGCGGAAAAAGGCCATAAAATGTTCGTGCTTGCTCCGCAAACAGGGTCCATTATTTTCGAACAGGGCTGTGCTGCCGTCGCTGCCAACGTCTTCGTCAGCGGAGCCGTCGCCATCGTGAGCTTTGAATATTGTTTTAATTACCATCGCATTTCCATGTATCACTATTATATATTTTTTATTCATTCATTCTGACTCTTTGGCTCAGGGTTTGCGCTCTCGCTCTCTCGCTCGTTTGCGCGGTGCTGCCATCTCATTTGGACCTTGTTGTTGTTGGCAGCCGCTTGATGAGCCCTAGCAATTTTCGAAATTGCAATTTTCCCAGACACTCACACAGGCACCCACACGCGGAGAGACGCTCACAGGCGCACGCACTCACGTGCAGTGACGCTGTTGCTTTCTCGCTCGCCCGCGCACGAGTAGCGCTGTGCCTCCCCCCAAATCTCATCATAACGCGCTGCCATACGCCACTTGGGCTCATTTACAAGGGCAATGCGGCATTTGCTGCTTCCGCCGCCTGCTCCACGCGCTCCACATATTCTTACATAAAAAGCAAAACAAAAACGCCAGCGCCACCCAGTAGGTAACTGGCACCTTCCGTAATGCATTACAGCATACTTACTTTTCATCCGGGAAGCATTCCAACTTCCATGCCAAACGCCCATTACGTTTCTTCAGAGCATGGCAGCCGGATCATGCATGATTTTGTAAAGTACAAATGGTATCATAGCAAAATCCTTCGGAATTGTTCGGCTTCCCATTCAAATGTACTTTACTTAGAAATGTGGCGGTATGAAGGAAAAGGTAAGGGGGCCGTAATGTGCTATTGGAATGGGTTTAAAATTATAAAAATAAAATGACCTACCCAATTTATGCCTCCCCAATTTATGCCTTGCTACAGATAATGTAAGCACTACCGATTTCTTCACTTAGAGTAAGTTCGGGTAATGTGATATGGTCGGGTAATGTGATATAGGTGCTTATTTCACAAGTGCGTTGAGCTGTTTCAAAATTAACCTTTTTAAAACATCATAACAGCTAAATAACTCGTGCTGCATGATTTTGGATGTGATTGCTTAAATAGTTTACCGTCAGTGTGATGAAGTGCTTTGAGTAGACTTGCACAAGTTTTTGGTCACGAAGTTTGAAAGCAAAAAAAATATTATTAGAAAGTTCGAGGCTAATCAGAAGTAAATCAGTGATATCGATTATGAGTTTTCGAGGTACGCTCTTCTCAACAAAACTATTATTGTGTTTTTATAATATTTTTTTCGCAAAAAGTCAATTTCGGGTAATGTGGTATACCAAAGTTCGGGTAATGTGATATAGTACATCTCAGTACCCAAACTTATGACAGTAATACTTTTTGCATACAGAAATGTTTATATACTTTATTTTATACTATTTGAAGTGGAATATTCTCAAAAATCTGTTATGGTTAAGTTTTAGATAAAAAAAATCCATGAAATCATGTTTCTCGATAAAAATTTTTAACCCTTGGTTTACCCCGTCAGATTGTGATTTTCCAAAAAGATTATAAACACGTCTCTAATTATTTTTGATTTGGAACATTTTCACCAAGTTTGAAACTAATAGGTTCGTTAAATAGCGTTTTATCGGGTATATCACATTACCCGCCGATGGTATATCAGACGCCAATATTTGGATATTTTGATTTTTAATTAAAAAACTCGCCAACAGTTTATCTTAAAGAGTTAATAATCATAGATATACTAAATAATGCATCAGTGAACAGTTTGAGACCAAGAAAAGTGTGTTTTAAGGCAAAATGTGTCGGGAATCGCTGTAAAACAAACAGGTATATCACATTACCCGAACTTACTCTACGATGGAACTCTTACTCTATTCTCAACTGCTTCATGTGGATAGCGATGGAAATAGACGAGTGTTTAAAACAGCCCGCGCTGGGAATCGAACCAGGGCCTCTGGCATGAAAAGTTAGCGGGCTACCCTCTGGATTACCGAGGCCAACTCATTAAGCTTGTAAAATCACTTCTTTCTTCTAGATTCGTTCTACTTAAATGTACATTCCACGTACATAACAAAGTAGAGTGCACTTGGAAGGGACGATACGGACAATCATTCGGGTTTTGAATCGACTTTTTTCGCACTTCCTGTGCCTTCTTGTTTGCTTTCTTAGCGTGAGCTACAACCAGAGGTACTCGGAACGTACCTTACTGATACCTTACTTTTGGTAGCATGCCGTATCCACCTCCAAAAGGTGGAGGAAAACATTAATTATTCTGGTAAGCACCTTACCATTTTCCTACTGGGCACTAATAACGGCCGCACGTAGCATCATAATTACAACTACACACACACACACACGCAAACACTTATTGTTCCAGCGAGAACAATCAGAGAGCTGGCGTTCTTGTCGTACGAAATCGCAACATTTTTTGCCAATTCTGCTTGTCTGTTTTGCCAGGATATCACTTCCCCGCCTTTCGTCGACTTGTTGTTGTTTTTTAGTTAGTGTAATTTAGAGACGTTGTCGTGGTTGTTGTTGTGGCTGTTTCGTAACGTACAACATTTAAAGCGACGAATGTGTGACTGCTGCAGCCAGTGTTCTGATTTGGTGTTATTGTTGTTATTATTGTTACTTTGTTTTATTGTTGGCGACGGTGGTGGTAGTGGTGGTGGAGCTGCTATTTGTTATTGCTCACCAAAATTAATGAACTCAGTCGCTCACTCACTCCCTCATACTCACTCAAACTCTCTCGCTCTCGCACAGCCGCGCTCTCGCACACAAGTGCAACGCCGCAGCAGTAGTGAAAAGAATAAAGTAACAAGAAGAACAAAAACTGCATAAACAAAGGAAAATGGAAAATTAAACCAAAAAACAAAAGGTGAAAATCGTGCAAACTCATTGTTCGGTTTGCTCTCTTTTCCATGCGGCAAACACCGTATTTTTTTGTTTCCTTCTTGACGTCGTCGCTGTAGCTGTCGTTGTCGTTTTTGCTGATTATGAGTCCATTTCATTTTTTGTTGTTACCATACATGGGTCAGGGCGCTACAGCAGGCAGCCAAGGAGCTGCTGAAAGAAAAATTCAGGTGAAATAGCGTCTTCGATTAAGGGGGTCTTCTGGTTACGAGCTGAAAATTTAAGTATATTTTTCGGAGTAAATTGCGAAGGAACTACTTGAGATAATCCAGTAATTTTTTTTTTATTTTATTGATACATGCTTTATCTTGTAAGATATAATTTTGGAAATTAAAAGTCAACACACTCGCGACTAGAACGACCTTGAGGTTGTTGCTTTTTTCAAACTTGTTGGTAAGACTTCTTCAAGAAATATTAATCGAATTCGATCAATTTTTTTTCAGTTATTCAGGAGACATATGGCTATGTTTTCCCGAGTACGATTTTGACATTTTTATTTTGTTCCATTTTTACACTCACCAATAGACCAAAAAACATGGTCGAAAATCAAACTTTTTACAAAAAACCTCCTAGTTTTGAAAATTTTCAAAATAAAAAAAATCGTACTCGGGAAAACATAGCCATATGTCTCCTGAATAACTGAAAAAAAAATTGATCGAATTCGATTAATATTTCTTGAAGAAGTCTTACCAACAAGTTTGAAAAAGCAACAACCTCAAGGTCGTTCTAAAGTCGCGAGTGTGATGACTTTTCATTTCCAAAATTTTATCTTACAAGATAAAGCATGTATCAATAAAATAAAAAAAAATTACTGGATTATCTCAAGTAGTTCCTTCGCAATTTACTCCGAAAAATAGACTTAAATTTTCAGCTCGTAACCAGAAGACCCCCTTAAATGGCAGATATCAGAAAATTGCCCGATTCTTTTCGAAAATTGAATTCCCACATAAGTGCAATTTGACAATGAGTAACCAGTATTTTTCATGGGCACCCGGTTTTTATTTGCTTTCAAGTCATAGAAAACCTGTTTTCCTAACGGATCTGATCTGAGTACTTTTGAACACTGAATACAAATACCTACCCTCAGGCAGGTTCTGCATTTCATTTTCGAGTGAAAGTGAAATAAATTCACTGTTTTGTGTTCCACACTTCACTCGTTTCATTTTAAAATCACTTTGTTTCGAACATGAGTTCGAAGTGAGATTAGGTGTTCTACAAAACGAATTCCCTTCAAAACGAGTGAGAAAAATCGGTGAAAAATCGAGTGAAAAATCGGCGTGAACGGTAGTGACGAGGCTGGAAAATGTAAGTATAAATTTAAATTACACAAAAATTTATTGCATCAAAAAATTTTGATTTAGGGGTAAACACAAAACAGCAAGCAGGAGGCCTTTTGTTGGGTTTCATGGAGAAGTACAATGACATAGCCAGAGTATTTGTGAGTGGGGACAAAGTAAAATTGGAGGCTCTTTGGAAGATCTTAACCCTTCGATGGGCAGTAATTAGTTACTAGAGTAAGTTCGGGTAATGTGATATGGTCGGGTAATGTGATATAGGTGCTTATTTCACAAGTGCGTTGAGCTGTTTCAAAATTAACCTTTTTAAAACATCATAACAGCTAAAAAACTCGCTGCATGATTTTGGATGTGTTTGCGTAAATAGTTTACAGTGAGTGTGATGAAGTGCTTTGAGTAGACTTGCACAAGTTTTTGGACACGAAGTTTGAAAGCAAAAAAAATATTATTAGAAAGTTTGAGGCTTATCAGAAGTAAATCAGTGATATCGATTATGAGTTTTCGAGGTACGCTCTTCTCAACAAAATTATTATTGTGTTTTTATAATATTTTTTTCGCAAAAAATCAATTTCGGGTAATGTGATATACCAAAGTTCGGGTAATGTGATATAGTACATCACAGTACCCAAACTTATGACAGTAGTATTATTTGTACACAGAAATTTATATATACTTTATTTTATAATATTTGAAGTGAATTATTCTCAAAAATCTGTTATGGTTAAGTTTTAGATAAAAAAAATTCATGAAATCATATTTCTCGATAAAAATTTGTAACCCTTGGTTTACCCCGTCAGAGTGATTTTCCAAAAAAATTAGAAACACGTCTCTAATTATTTTTGATTTGGAGTATTTTCACCAAGTTTGAAACTAATAGGTCTGTTAAATAACGTTTTTTCGGGTATATCACATTACCCGCCACTTTTATCAGACGCCAATATTTGGATATTTTGATTTTTAATTAAAAACTCGTCAACAGTTTATCTTAAAGAGTTTATAATCTTAGATATACTAAATAATGCATCAGTGAACAGTTTGAGACCAAGAAAAGTGTGTTTGAAGGCAAAATGTGTCGGGAATCTCTGTAAAACAAACAGGTATATCACATTACCCGAACTTACTCTACACATTTGCACTTAAGTATATATATATATTTGCATATAAGTATATATATATACAAATTATGTTCATATATACTTACTTAGTTACCCACAAATACACTGTAAAGAGGAGATGAATCTGTGATATCTTTATTTTTTTGAACCATTTCGTCTGGCCAGACGACAAAGTCCATCCGAGGGTTAATGAAAGAGCTGAACAGCAATTGTCCTCCTCAAAAAGACGTGCCTGAATGGAAAAAGGTTTGTCGCGTTGAGTTGATTAAAATCAAAGGTTTCAATAGGTATGGAGAGACTAGAAAGCGGCTGTTAGAAAACAAATTGCCCAAATGGATACCAAACTTTTTAAGGAAATGGTGTTTGGATTGACCTCGTTCACTCTCGGTCATGCTTATTTTAATCCAATTTGCACATTTTTGTTTCCAAAATGTTGAGAACACGTCTTAAAACTTTTGAAACCCAACGCAATCCGACCTCCCTCCGCCAAGAATCTTAAGGTTGCAGCTAGTTGCAAGGGGCTTGGAATGGAGGAGTGTTTTAAATGTGGTGTAACCACATCCAAGAACAATTGGAAAGCACATTTATTGACACGGTAATAAGATATGAACATGTGGAAAAGTTAAACAATCTTGAATGATTTGCAATACATGGATCTCCGGTACTTATGCTCCATACGGTACTTCTTAAGGGTTGGAACAGTCTAGTAACTTGCTTAATTTTCCACCAAAACAGTGTAGCAACGTGCGCGTTTTGATTTTTTCATTAGAATTTCTTAATTGCACTCATTTTTTGTTATACGCAAAATAATTTTTGCAACTTTTCTCCGTCCGACAGCAATCAATTTGGCGTGATTTCGAAACACGCTCAAAACAGATGAAACCACTCGTTTTGTAGAACACCAAATTCGAAATCACTCGGTTTCATATTAATTTTCAATTTCACTTTCACTCGGTTTCTCGAACCTGCCTGACTGAGTACTTTTGAGTGCGTAAATATCTAGTGCTTATGCCTTGATTACACGTAACGAGTAGAGTGGCGAGACAGTATTTCGAACGAGTACTCGTTTCGTCTAAACAGTAAGGCGAGTTGTTGATCGAGTCAGTGACCGAGTAGAGTGGCGAGAGAGTCACTAGAATCACATTTTGTTTACTAGGCGGAGTACTACTTTACCGTTATATTTTTCTTCTTTTCGCAGCGATTCGTTGAATCGCTCGTCACATGCGGAATGCGTCACACGCCACTTTTCGCTCGGTTGAGTTTAATTGCGCAAGTTGCTTAGTTTATTTTATTCATTATAAACCGAACTGACTCGGCACGTGTCAAAATACGTTTGAACAACTCGTCGCTTTTGCTCGCCCACCCAACTCTCTCGGCCTAGTACCATTTTGATGTCTCGCCACTGTACTCGTTACTTGTATTCAAAGCATTACTACAAGTGCATGCGCGAAAAAGCCTTTTGCATTTTATTTGAAAATTGCTATCGGCACAGAGTAGAAAAATTAAAACGATAGCGTAAAGAGGATAATTTGACCGCCAGCATAGCATCGGCCCAACATCGCCCTTAACACTTTAACTGTTTATGTCGAGTATACTCGACAGAGCGAAACGAAAAATTTTCGCATAATGTCGAGTATACTCGTCGTGAAGAAAAAAAAAAATCGCATTCGTATTAATATATCTTGTAAAAAATGTACATTTTAGAATATTCGTTAGTCTGGCAACCCTATTTATTTTAATACACAATAGCTTATCTTAAGCTAAAATAACAAATTATGGGGAAGTACGATTACAAAACGGGTTTTTGCAAATAAAAACGTATTTCGTATGCGTTTCTCAGTTGATTGTGCGTTATAATAGTTAAAAACTATGTATCATTGCCCTTAATTTAAATTTTTAGTTTTGTATTTTAGATTTCTTGAAATTCATTTGGTCTTTTATTGCTTTTGTTTTTATTTCTATAGGGTGGTCCACATAAGATTTTCAATTTGAACTACGCTTTATTTCGAGAATGACAGTCCAAATGTCATTTAATTTGTGTTCGTAATTTAGTTAAAAGTTTGATATTTACGAAATGGGATACTATACGCTTGAACAAAATTGGGAAATGTTGAGAACTTACTTCCAAAGTGGAGACCCAACCCAAACTGTAAGAAAATCGAATAATCAGCCGAAATTCTGAAGTCAATTGGCCGCCTCGGAGCTGCGATTTAAGTCCGTTGAACTTTTTTGTGGGGAGCTGTAAAGAACAAGTTTTACGCTAACCATCCAGAAACGATTGAAGCTGTGAAACATGAAATCAAAATTGTCATTCAGGAAATTCTACCCGGAACAATCGAAAAAGTATTTGAAAATTGGGTTAACCGAATGACGTACTGTGAGGCCAGTCGTGGCAGTCATATGAACGACATCGTTTTTCATTCTTAAATAACAAAGTCCAAGCTTTGTAATAAAACAGGAATTGTCAAAAAATATTCGTTGGTTTTTTTTTTATTATGGATTCAAATTGAAAATCTTAATAACGAATAAATATATATATTTTCTAAAAAACCAACCCGCAACGTTTGATTTTTAGTCATAATTGCATACATTTACGGGCAGAAACATTTTACTCTGTTTATGTCGAGTATACTCGAAAAAGTTTTTTGAAACAAAATTAAACAGTTAAAGGGTTAAATAGAACAATAAACCACTGATGACCATTCTGCTACTCGTGACCACAGTTGGTTATTTTCGACCAAAATAGGTTAATTTTTTTCCGTTTGGGTATATTCTGTTTTGAATTTGCAAGGGTAATCTCATGAACAAAATATGATACATTTTTGGCGACAAACATTAAGGCAGGACCTCCTATACAACCTAAATATTTAATATGGAATATCTTTGAAATTATAAGTCGGACAGCATTGAAATTTAGTACAGCGTCATGGCTTAGACGTTTCGCTCCAGTGGTAAAATCGTATGGGCGTTGGACAAGAGGCGTGGCACTTTTCAAGTGTTCCAAATGTTTTTAATAACTTTCGAACTATAGGTCACACATCAATGCCATTTGGCACAAACCTACGATTTTGTCGTGGCCTTCGATAGGAAAAATTGGATTTAGTATTGGACAAGGGGGCATGACACTGCCCATACAACCAAAATATTTAATATGAAATAGCTTCGGAATTATAAGTCGGACGTCATTTAAATTTCGTGTAACGTCGCCCCGCGTCTACTGGTAAAATTTGATGACCGTGCGACAAGAGACGTGGCACATTTTGTGACTCAAATTTTCCGCATAATTCTGGAACTGTAAGTCGCACATCAATGAAGAAGAAGAAGCCATTCTTCCATTCTGGAAGAATGGCTTGGGCAATGCATAAATGGAACTTGGCACTGCCCGTACAGTGTTGTATGAAGAAATTTGATTTATTGGGCCCAATAACTTCAAACTTGCGTGCAAAGACGCGGGGCTCTGGTAGTAACTTATACTTAACTAAATTTTCTAAAACTAAAAAATTAATTACATTTTCGCTTATAACTATACACAACAAACTATGAGAAAACAAAGAGTAAGAATTCAAAAATAAAAGAAGGAGAATGAGTATAGCGACCGAAAGTGTATAGAGAAGTAAAAACTTACTTCTCCAAATAATTCTGGTTAACAAAATTGTGTCCAACCGTTCTCGTGAGTAAAAGCGACAATGCAGCTTCAGTGTCGTCTTAGTATTCGTTTTTACTTTTTTTTTAATGAAATGTATGAAATCGTATCACCGTCACCGCTTATCAGACAAACATTTTGCTACACATAAGATGTGGTAAAGATTAGTTTTTCAAATTAACATATTAACTAGTGTCCGACCGAAACCACTTTTTTGGGCCGAAACCGAAACCGAAACCGAATATTCGGTTTTTTTTTAATATTCGGCCGGAACCGAAACCGAAACCGAAACTTTCTAGTTGAAATAAAAATCACCATATCAAGCACTTTTTTCAACAAACGAATTTTACATTAAGTAAATAAAGAACAAACAAACAAACATAGCATAATAAATAAATACTTATTAATAAAAACAAAATAAAAAAACAATTAATAAAATTTATTCATTTTTTAAAAACGTAAACAAGAAGAAATCACCCTTTCGTACCTTACTCGATAATGTTCAAAATGAAATAATTTAATATTATATGCTAAAAAAAGAAGTTTATTTACATTGGTGGCATCTAAATTACTCCTGCTTTTACTATATATCTGCTACACAATAAAATGTAAAAAATATTCTAGAAAGTTTCGGTTTCGGCTATTCGGCCATTTTTTGGCCGAAACTGAAACCGAAACCGAAACCACTTATTTGGGCCGAAACCGAAACCGAAACCGAATATTCGGTCGGACACTAATATTAACCTTCACACTGTCACTATTAACATATGTTAATATTTTTCTTTTCATCCGTTTTATAAAGACAGTTTTCATTTTTAGAGCTAAGTTGGTAAGCAAAAACGTAAAATGGACTGTGCTTAAGAGATTTTAGGTTCAAATGTGGAAGGGGGACAAGGGATGAATGGGGTTTCAGCCCCCACAATGTGGGCGAATTTGTTGCTTTTTTTAAAGAAATGCCATAAAAAGTGCATATTCAAAGATATTCTCACACAATTTTGTATTTAAGATTTTTAGGTAATTCCACATCACATATCCAAATTTGAACATTGAATTTTGAATATTGTTAATATGTAACCAAAATAGGGGTAAGAATTTTCATTTGTAAAAAAAATATGGCAAAAATAAAATTTTTGAGCCACTGAGCCGAAGCCGCATGAAAATCGGACTTAAAACTAAAGAGTTATAGCAAAATCAGAATTGAAATATTACACATATGTTAATAGTGACAGTGTGAAGGTTAAAGATAAAAAAATGTCTACGCATACATTGCCAAAAGCTTGGTTGTGTTAGTGCCCATCATCGGTCGGCCTCGATAGCTCAGCGGGTAGCGCGCTGGCTTCTCATACCGAGCGCCCCGGGTTCGATTCCTGGCTTGGGCTGGAAAAAACACTCATCTACTTCTGTCGCTATCCACATGAAGGGAATGAGAATTACAAGAATCGCACAAGTGCGCTCTTGGCAGGCAATGGCAAAACCTCCAAGTGTGAAAGAAAAAAAACTGCCCATCGCCGTTCGGATTCGGCGTTAAACTGTAGGTCCGCTCCCCCTCCCTTTCCCCATCCGTTTGAAATGTGTGGTGTATCACATGTTGAAAAAACAGTGTTGCATACGCATTTCAAACGGGTGGAATCTGTGGTATCACAACGGGCCCATTAAGAGGCCTAAGTGTGTCTCATACAGAGGCAGCCACCTCAACCTAACCTAACCTAGTGCCCATCATTGTACTAAACTAGTACATGTCTGTAAATCAGTATTAATATCAAATTATTCTTTGATGGATATCATTCTATGGATATATCGTTATCAAAGGATTCTGCGTTTCATAAAGGTAATCATAGGCTTTTTGAGATTGGGCATGGCTACATGTAATGCCTGTTATTATTGAAACTATGGTATAAAGCCGCCGTGGCTCAGCCGCCGTGGCTCAGTTGGTTAGTGCGTTGGACCGCGAATCGCAGGCAGCAACCTCAGGTTCAAATACTGCCTGTAATAACACCTAAAAAAAAAAATAACGGGAAAACTCGTTTTCTCTTTCGGTGGCTGTCCTCTCAGCTGGAAATGGCAAACCTCTGAGAGTAAAAATTGCTTATGAAAAAGCTCCCAACCTGCCGTTTGGAACCGGCATAAAACTGTAGGTCCCTCCAACCCGTGTACAAATTCACACGCACAACACGGGTAGTTGCGGGAAGCTAGGCCTTAATCTCGCGTAAGCGGGCTGTCGTGCCAGTCAATTAATTAATTAATGGTATAAAGCAATATGGTTACTAAACGATTTTGTGTTGGACTATGGCAAGCACAGGTTTTAAGGTTAGTCACACGTACCTGTCACTCTCACTACGCTAATAAGCATCGGCCTTATGTAACATAGTATGTTTTTGTAAAGCGATATGAATATCAATTGACTCTGTGCTTTATTGAGGAAAACATAGACTATCTGAAGTTGGTCATACTTGCTCCTATACTTTTGAACCCATCTTCTTCAAATTTAGTAAATTATATTTGGACATAAGAGGTAGTGATACCACTCATACAAACTAAATTGTCATTGTGGTACGGCTTTGGAAAAGATGCAACGGATCGGTATTCGATATGGATTCACCACTTAGTGGTTCTCTATTATTGGAAAAATTTGGCGAGCATTTAAAAAGGGGGTGCAAACTTTCGAATAATTAAAACTGTTGATATTAATTAATCTTTAATCTATGGTATATATATAAAAATGAATCGTGGTCCGTTCGACTGCTTATAACTTGAAAACGACTGGACCAACTTGGATACTTACTTCGGCGGGTTTGTTTGAAATTGTTACGTGAAGGTTTATAAAAAAGGAAAAGTCGGGAAAACGGCACCACAAGAATACATTTTTAGACAATAACTTTGGAACCATAAGTCACACATCAATTCAATTTGGTACAAACTTTCTATTTGATCATATCCTTCAATAGAGGGAATGGGATGGGTATTGAACAAAGGGGTGTGGCACCGCCCATACAACTCAAATCTTATAAATGGAATAGCTTTGGAATTGTAAGTCGCACAATATTGAAATTTGGTGTACCGTCGTTTTATAGATGTGTCATTCTACTGTTAAAATTTTATGGGCGTTGAACAAGGGGCGTGGCACATTTTTTATGCAGCAGAACTGTAAGTCGTACATCAATGAAACTTGATATGAACTAACCAGTTAATTATATCTTTCGGCAGAGGGAATGGGGCGGGTATTTAACAAGGGGGCGTGGCACCGCCCATACAATTCATTTCTTTTAAATGGAATAGCTTCAGAATTGTAAGTCCCACAGCATTGAATGTTAGTGAAGCGTCGCCTCATAGATGTGTTATTCTACTGTTAAAATGTTATGGGCGTTGGACAAGGGGCGTGGCACATTTGTTTGACCCAAACTATCCGCATAATTTTCGAACTGTTAGTCGCACATCAATGAAACTTAGTACGAATTTACCATTTAGTCATATCTTTCCACAAAGGGAATGGGGCGGGTATGTAACAAGGGGGCGTGGCACCGCACATACAACTTAAATCTTTTAATGGAATAGCTTCGGAATCGTAAGCCGCACAGTATTGAAATTAAATATGACATCGTCCCATAGAAGTGTCATTCTACTGTTAAAATTTGATCGGCATTGGACAAGGGGCGTGGCACATTTTTTATGACCCTACATTTACGCAGTACTGTAAGTCCACATCAATGAAACTTCGTACGAATTTTCCACTTAGTAGCACAATTGGACCAGAAGAAAGTTGTGAGCATTGGACAAGGGGGCGTGGTACCGCCTCCGTTTTTATATACATAGATTGTTTGTCCTGACTGACTGATTGATTGATTGATTTATCATCGCCCAGCTCAAACCGCTGAAGCTACAAACATGAAATTTTAACTGTAGGTACACCTTGAAGAATGAACCTCCGCTAAGACGGGATTTTTAGAAATTCGGGGTCTAAAGGGGCAAAACATGTGATAAGGTGTTGTATGAAGAAACGTGATTTAATAGACATACTCATTTTGGACTTCCTGAAAATACTCTAAATCAAAAATAATTCGACACGTATTTTATAATTTTCCGAAAATCAAAATTTCACTGGCTCAATAGGCTAAGGTTTGTTTATGAAAATGAGCCTATTGACTTCAAAAATAAAAATTAGATAGACAAATCGAAATCTAACTGGATCAACGACGGGTTAAAAGTTTGAGTGGATGAATTGTGAAAAAGCACGAATTAATGGGCCGATTGACTTCAAACTTGGTGGAATTACTCTAAGTTAGGGATAATTTGACACGTGTTTTCACTTTCTTCATTTCGGGAATCGGGAAATAATAAAAACGTGCTTTTACTTTGCTTGAAAATCGAAATCTACCGTGGTAAATCAAGGGTTTAGAATTTGTTTAGAGTAAATGTGAAAAGACATGATTTAAAGGGCCTTCTGACTTCAAAATTTTTAAGACACTCGAAATCAAAGATAGACACATGTTTTTTTTTTTAATTAAAATCTGATGGGCTCAACAATGGGTTAAGAATTCGTATCGGGGGAAACAGGAGAGCTTGCGTGCAAAGCCGCAGGGCCCAGCTAGTATAGCTATAGAATAGTCGATCGCACAGCTCCTAAGAAACTTTTTCAATGCTATGAAACTTTTGCCTCAACAACACTGGCCGCATGTAGCGCGCCGCTGCATACGGGGTACATTTTATTCCAATTTATTAAATTTTTGTTATATCTATTCTCCGCTGTGCATTACTCTTATCCGTTCATTGTTGGAGTTATTGCCGTTGTTATTGTTTGTGCTCTGAGTCTGCTTCTTCTTCTACTTCAACTTTTTTTAATTTGCTCTTATGGGGAAAATGAGTTTGAGCGCTTTTGCTTTTTCCACTCACATGTAATGGGCTGGTGCTTGCTGCAGTTGCTCTTTAACAACAATAATAAACACAACAACAACTATGCACATGCAGTCCATTTCCGTCGTCAACACAACGCACTCGATTCCGCTCGCATGGCCAGCCGGTCTAGCGGCGCGCAGCGTCTTTGCATTTCCTTCCTGCTGCCGGCTTTGCTGCTCTTCTTGACAGTGCTTGTAGTGAGTACCTGTTCGATTGATTTCTCCTGCTGTCTGCCGCAAATTTCTCGGCGCTCTCACGCCTAATTGCAAACTTGAGTTTCACTCGTAGCGCAGTGAATATTGAAGCAGCAAATGCCGCGCTTAACGCTTAAGTGCCGCGCTTGGACTTTTAGGCCGTTTCTGAACAGTTAAGCTTGTCGCAGCGGAGAAACGCATGAAATTGCTCTCACTAATTGCTCTTATAGTACATTAAAACAAATGTTTAACAATATTTATTTTTTATCTTTTCAACATTGGCCACACCCGAATTTAGGACGAAAGAAAATACGATTACAAGTAATTTTCTCCATTTGGTTTTGCCAGATTTGCTTTTCAAACACGCGAGCCACCGTCTTGAGAACCTTAACCCTCCAGTGACGGCACATTTAGCTCTCGATTCCGCTCAAGTCAACTCGCAGTCACATTGAGATTTGCGCTCAATGGCGGTCGCCGACCCGCCTGACCCCTGTCCGTTGCCGAGCGACGGTGGCACTGTTCGCTGTGGGCGCTCGCTCACACTCTCTCGCGCTCCACGCAGGCAGTCGCCGATGCTGTTTTTGTCTTTGCCGAAGGGTTGTCTTTGCGCCCGGATTTTTTCGTTGTCGTTGACGTTGCGGCCCGAGTGCGAGTTTGAGTTTAGGGTTTTGCGTTTGTGCTGGCTTTGCCTTGCGTGCCGTATCTCTGCGTTTGCATCCATTAAAAAAATATTTCCTTGATGTTCGGGCGGATAGTAACAAATTGACGGTGTATGGTTTAACGTCGTTTCGTCGTACGCTCGCTCGTTCGCTCAATTGACCGCCAGAGTACGCCCGTGTTCGTGTGTTTGATTTTTTGTATAGGTTTGTTTCGGTTTGTTTGTTTGTTCGTTAGTGCCACGGCCAGCGTGCGCCCGCTAGCGATCCGACCCAAAAACGTTGGGCTGTCGATCGCACCCGATCGGATCGCAGCGCGCCCCCAATTCGAAGCACTTGCAGATCGTCACGCAGCGCGTCGCAGGGCCACGTCTTGAACGCCACCGAATCTTGGATCCTGGCCTGCGAGCCTCTCAGCCAACCGAGCCACCAAATTCAACGGCCGCTTTCGTTATCAAACTACACCACCCCGCACGGTACGGGGCATCTTAAAATTCCATTTCACCAGCCAAACAAATCCAAAAAATCCTAATAAAATCTGCAATTCCCAAAATTGCTTCACTTGAGTTCTGTTGAATTTTCAATTTTTTCATTTCATAAAACTTGATTACAATTGCTGCACATTTGCTTAAGTAGATTCGTACTGACGCCTCGATTTTGAACTCAATGAAATTAAAACTTAAAGAAAAACTCAAGTGTTTTTTCGTAATTTGGCGCAAAATTCAACAGAGTGGCCGCCGAAAATGTGCGAAATTGCAAAGGTCGGAGCATGGCAACGACACCCGCTGCAAGGTCAAAGCCTCGCGTTGCGGATTTGTGCAACTTTTCGCTGATAAGTCGGAAGCTATACCTAAGCACAAATGTCAAGCCAAGATGAAAATACAAGAAAAAATTTGCATGTCAAAAGTTGAGCCTCCAAGCATTCAGTGAGAAAGTTAAAACTTCAAGTTCAAACATTCTGTGCCGGCCTAATGACTGTCGGCTCGGCGACAAACTCGGAAATGTTGGAACCAAATATCAAAGCATTTAAACATGTTTATTAAATGGAAAAATCTTAAAAAATGTTAAAGCGAAAAATATGAAAAAACTAAAAAATATTGAACGGAAAGGGAAACTTGCCGAGCAATTTGAAATTGAAGCTAACCAGAGCAACATGCAAAACAAAGTTTAAAACAATTGTAAACATACAAAATATTTAAAAGAAAAATACGAAAAACTATAAACTAAAAATAATATAATAAAGTCCAACTTAAAAATAGTTGAAAAACACTTAAAGCAAAAATACGAAACATAGAATATAAAAATTATAAAATAATGAAAATACAAAAACACAGGTACAAACAATGTAAAAAATACTAGACATTTTTACAAAATGTAAAAATATAAAACATGAAAATCTAGACATTAAAATCTGTTAAACTTAGCTCATAACAACGCTTCGAAATTAAACTGAATTGGAAAGAGTCTTCATAAAAAAAACATTAAGTATTAACCCATAAAACATCTGGACGATATGATAAATGAAATACATTTATACAGTCGTGTCTGGGTATAGTGAACACCCTATATAGTGAACACCTCGATATAGTGAACACCCAAATTTTTACTCTAAATAGTGACAACCGAAAACCTCTAAATAGTGAACACAATTTTGAAAGCAATTTCAAGCAAAAAGCAACAAAAAACACAAGGAGTCAAAAATGAGAGAGGGTATTCCCCTAATTTGTATTTTTGCTGTTGATTGTTACAAAATAAGCTGTTTCTTGACCTTAGTGGTTATGTTTTTTGTCGAATGCAAACCGATTGTGGTTGAAAGTGGGCTTCTTTATGTGTATGTAAACCTTTGTGAACGCAAGAAGCAAACGTCTATTCGCCAATTCTTTCAATAAGCATACATTTATGTTTTCCTACTAATTGATTTTAATTATCTCTTGAATTTGTATACACAAAGTGTATTTTGAGGAAATAAAACGAGTTTTTAAACAAAAATTTTAACCTTGACCTACAACCTACAACATACTATGAACAGGCCTTGCAATAATTAGTTCACTATATCCAGACACGACTGTAATAGGAAAATATACAGAAAATTTAAAAATTAAAAAATTAAAAAATACAACAAAAATTTAAAACCAAACTAAAACAATAAATAAAAAATTGCTTCATAAAATTAAACCACATAAATCATTAAAAGGTTTACCAATTTTGAAATATGAAGTATGCAACAATCATACAAAATTATGAAATTATATGAAAAAAAGTTAACAGTTTTAAACAATAAACGAACAATTTAAAATTATGACAATATAAATGTTACATAAGAAATATTTATAAAATACTAAAACAAAAATATTGAATAATAGGAAAAACTAAAAATCTAAAAAAAATATTGCATTAAAGCTATACTTGCTGTAATTGTTTAGGCAAAAACTACATTTAATTTAAGAGAAACATTTAATTGAACGGAAAATTATAGAAATATTATTTTCAAATTTATAGCATTTATAAATCAATGGAAATTTCATTGCACACATAAATATCAAAAAAGTTTTAGAAGCACGCGCAGAGCACAGCATCAAAATCTCTGCGGCAACATTTGCGGCGGCAAATGTCACTTTCCGGCGAAGAGCGTTTGACGCGCGTTAAAAACGAAACTTTTTAAAGTGCTCTCAAAAATGTTGCAAATAAAAACCTACATGTGTGCTAAGTGCGATAAAAATCAACAAAAAGGTTGAAAAGGTTTTTTTTGATTGAAAAAAAAAAAAATATATATCTACTGAGAACTTTGAAATTTCAGTAAAGCTCTGTGAAAATTGAGTAAAAACTGAAATAAGTTCCTTAAGTTGTACTGAAGCACACCAAACTCAACAAGCCTCTGTACATATATATACATACTAAATATACTGTCAGCATCATGATTACGGTCTGAAAAATTCAAATAACCCGCTTTCATTGTGATTCTATGCCAAACTAATCAAAACAGCTATTGCAATTATATTAAAAATATTGAAGTGAATCTAAGTGACTAAAACCAACTAAGAGTTTCGTGTAACACATAAAAAAGTGTGAAATGGATTGCGTTTTTGTGATTTTAACAATAATATTAGCTGTAACAGTAACACAATTTGCAATACAGTGACAATTGATAACCAAAACCTGACAATTTCTGTTACTTATTAATATTAAAAAACGACTAGAAGTCGCTGTCACACAGACCAAACATCTTCACCTCCCTAAAGGCTACTGTAGCTTAAAACAAAAAGAAATGCGCGCATGTCTCTCTCAGTGACCCAAGAGCTTCGAAAAAGAATTTAATGTGATAAAAAAGCCGCGCACTTCAAATACAAAAAATTGTTTATATGTTTTTAAAAATTTCACTGGTGTTTGATATCAAGTGTTATAGGTAATCTGTGAAAAAAATTGTGGACAAATTTCCAAAAATTGTTAAAAATCCAAACTAAGAGTTATTCAGCGAAAGTCGAGCTAAAGCATAAATATAAAAAATTAATATTCATGAGAAACAAATTCATTAGAATAATATTTGCATTAACAGCATCTAAAGACAGGCAAATCGTGTGTGGAACCAAGCAACATTTTTGATAAATTCGAGGACATGTGTCGACTTGTGTCTTTTGAATGAATAAGCAATACAGAATATCTAAGCCTGGAGTGAGGCTAATAACAGAATCCAAATAAAAATCCAAATAACGAAATATTAATCCATATCTTTTAACAAGCGGGACAAACATTTATGTGTTTTGTATATATATAAAAACTCGCAATTATGACTGAAAACATCAAGTGCCAAAGAGTAAAGATTAATACTATCATTAATTACTGCAAACCAGTTAATTGAAGAATTATAAATGAGCAGTCATTGTGTTTGTGACAAATGTTTCGGATTGCCATAATATCAATAAATATGTCGAATGTGAGACTTGTTACTAGTTGTGGCAAAAACAAAATAACTAACCCGAAATAACAAAAATGTTTTCAATTATAACAGTTATGAAAACTGTATCAAATAAATTGCAATAGCAATAATTGTCCCAAACCTACTACAACAATCGCAAAGAGTGTCCTAAACTAACACAGTTATAGCAAATTTTAACACAAATGAACAAGTCGTGACAATTGTGCAAAAAAGCCACAAATATGGGAATTGTCTACAAATTGAAAAATTGTGACAATTGTCATAAAATATCAAAATTATGTAATTTAAATACACAACACATTTGTTTCATTTTGAGGCAATTGGCACAATTTTGTCATTTTGTGCTTGTGCCAATTGTTCCACAGTGGCGCAAAGTCAATAAATATACCAACCATTAAGATTGTGACTAATGTCTCGAAAGACAAAATTGTGGCAAATGAATATTCAAAATATAGAACAAAATAGAAAATAGCGAACGATTTAAACACATTTCTCCATACCGTCAAAATATAGTATTTCATAGTTTTTTAAAAGAAAAACGACATTCGTTTTGGCTCTATTTCTGGCAGATGACAGCGTCGCATATTCAGCACCGCCGCCGCCAATACTTGACCGTTTTTAACCACTTGAGCAGCGCAGTTAAAATCTGTGCAAGAAACAATTACCGCTAATTACAATAACAATTTAATTGATTAAACTTAATTACGATCGAAATGAAATAAAATAAAAGTAACAGACAACATCAGCAACAGCAAACAATTGCTGATGAGCTGAGTAAGCAATAAAAATTAAGCTATAACAATAACAACAGCCCAATGGAATAAAATGCCAATTGCGGATGAAAATATTGTATGTACGAACGCTACAACACCAACAATTACAACAATAAGCATTAAATACGAGAGCAATAGCAAAATTGCTAATTACAGCCAAATTAAACAGAGGGGAGAAGATGCAAGAAGGAAAAGAGTGATTAAAAAACGGATGTGCGGCCGCCCCGCGCTCTGCATCACTGTGTACATGTGTTCTTTTTTTGGTTCTTGTTTCTTTTTTGTGCATGTGTTTGTGTGTGTGTGTGTCACGGAAATTTACGCTTTGAACAACAATGAATTAGGTGCAAACATGGTGTCGTTTAATACCTCAAAAACACCCAACTATCGACTCTTTGTCGAAACTTAGATCAGTGAATTGAGTGAGTGAAAATTGTTGGCAATTTAGGTTCAATGCGAATAGAAAATTTGAGGCAAATCGTCGACGAAATTCGACGTTAACCCTTTCGCTACAGATTTTTCTGGGGAAAGTTAAAATTTAAAATTTTACGTTTTAGGCTTCTATGTGGTTAAATTAGCAACATTCCATAAACAATTTTTTAAGTTGTATACTCGGACCCTGTATTTTAGAGTGTTTTTCTATGAGAGCAACCACATCGTTGTAGCTGTAATAATTACTTAAACATAAAAATTTTTACGCATAACGAAAATTTTAATATTTCTTCATTTACTTCAGCCAAAATGAAAAAAAGGTATCTAAATTGAAAGCAAACGTCAAATTAAAAAGTTGTCTAATTTTTCTGCTTCTTCTTCCTTTACTATGTCAAGATATACTCAAGATATATTCACTAAGAAATGAAATGTCACGAATGAATGTGTCACTACAAATGCTTTAATTCATTCAGTACTTGCGGGAAATGTCTGTGGAAAAAATGCCTGTAAACCCACAAAAAAGGGTATCGAATATTCGTATTAGTACCTTCTTGGGAATCTGACGAGAAAGTTTTGAAACCCTAAGCCACTAGGTTAGGTTAGGTTAGGTTGAGGTGGCTGCCTCTGTATGAGACACACTTAGGCCTCTTAATGGGCCCGTTGTGATACCACAGATTCCACCCGTTTGAAATGCGTATGCAACACTGTTTTTTTTCAACATGTGATACACCACACATTTCAAACGGATGGGGAAAGGGAGGGGAGCGGACCTACAGTTTAACGCCGAATCCGAACGGCGATGGGCAGTTTTTCTTTCACACTTGGAGGTTTTGCCATTGCCTGCCAAGAGCGCACTTGTGCGATTCTTGTAATTCTCATTCCCTTCATGTGGATAGCGACAGAAGTAGATGAGTGTTTTTTCCAGCCCAAGCCAGGAATCGAACCCGGGGCGCTCGGTATGGGAAGCCAGCGCGCTACCCGCTGAGCTATCGAGGCCGACTGCCTTACTAAGCCACTAAGGTATCTTTGTCCATAAATCAAGTTTGTGGAATTGACTTTTGGGCCTAAGACGGCCATTCGCTTGGCACTAATCGACATAGAACGACCGATCTGAGAAATGGGACAGTACTTGTTTCGCGTGACCCACAGCCGACCACTTCCAGTATTTCAGAGGCTGTCCTTGACATTTATTCAAATACATACCGGCTGACTTTGCTGAGCAACAGTGTTGCTAGGCGCTGAAAACTGTCTACCAGTAATTTTTTAATTAATAATTGACTGGCACGACAGCCCGCTTACGCGAGACTAAGGCCTAGCTTCCCGCAACCACCCGTGTTGTGCGTGTGAATTTGTACGCGGGTGGAGGGACCTACAGTTTTATTCCGGTTCCGAACGGCAGGTTGGGAGCTTTTTTCATAAGCAATTTTTACTGTCAGAGGTTTGCCATTTCCAGCTGAGAAGACAGCCACCGAAAGAGAAAACGGGTTTTCCCGTTATTTTTTTAGGTGTTATTACAGGCAGTATTTGAACCTGAGGTTGCTGCCTTCGACTCGCGGTCCAACGCACTAACCAGCCGAGCCACGGCGGCTACTGTCTACCAGTACCCTGTCAATAATCACTGTGGCTTCTACCACCCATTCCCGCGCTGGTCTTGCCGAATTGTTAAACAAAAATTTTCTATCCACGGTTGCATTCAATCTTTCTAAATTTGTTTTCGAAACATTGCAGCCTGATGTCTTCACCGCTACGCGAATCATTTTTGCTATCAAGTGATTCTTCAGAAGATCTAAAATTAACCAAAGCTTAAAATGTCCCGTAACCACGCCCACGGCATCGTTAAGCATCGACTCCTCGCAATATAACGCCACGCAAATGTTTTCAATCGAACTTCGTCGCATAACCATTGCTTCCCTCGCACCGCCACCTGTCATGCTGTCGAAATTTTTAATTGGCCATTTCATTCCGTTGCATTTTCTGTCGTGCTTCACGCTCGTTCTGCCTTTTCACGGTGACCACAAGGCAATTCACAGTTGTCACTGCGCAGTGCCACATTTTATTTCATTTCCCCCCTCAACTGTCGTCTGGGTAACTTGTGGTTAGCGCTATATGCAAACGTAGTTATTTGTTGCATACATACAAGTATGTAGTGCGAGTTGCTATAATTGTCTTCGTACGTATCCTGTTTTTGTTATCTGGCCTGGCTTATGTGTGCCCGTATAATTTGTTGCTCAATTAATTACTAAGTAATAACGACAGGTGGTCAATGGCGGTCGGGAAAAAAGGCCACAACTTTTATAAGCAAATTGGTATAGAAATGCAGCTGAGACTGCGGTTGCCAATCGATTTTTTAAACAGATTTTTCTTGAAAAGTAACCAAACTTTAAGCATATAAAAGAAGAAATGTTGGCCGTTCTTCCTTTCCTTTTCTTCCTGTGAAAACAACAAAAACAAAAACAACAACATTTAACAACCATGACAAAAGCAACAGAGCTCATCGTTTATCTCGATCACACGGCGATATGTTGTATAAGATTTCTTGTTTATTTAGTAAGTAACCGAACGCAAAAAATCAACCTTTTTAGGCTAAAAGTAACCAACTGTGGCAACCGTAGCAAGAACCAAAGAATGACACAAAGCTAAAAATGTGCTAGCGGAAGACAGAAGTTGTGATCAGGCAAAGAGACTGAGGGAGAAATATATTGTAAACTATATCCAATATTAGTAAAATATTCTGCGATTTTGACTACAGGGATCAGGTCCTAAAGATTTGTACAGGACATACTAGGTATAAGGCAAAGAGCTGAAGAGAAAAATATGTTATAGGTCACGATTTTAAAGAAGAAATGCTGAGGATTTGACTACACTGGGTCAGTCATGCGGGTAGTCAAAGAACAAGTCAAAACGTACTGGATATTAGGCGAAGAAAGGGGAGATAGTGAGAGGGATATGTGAAAGACTACAATATGAAACAAAATAGATCGAGATTTTGATTGAACTCTTTCGAAGATTTGGGTAGAGAATAGAATGTGTCGCTTAGATGACGTGTGGTGACATTTGTTGCAGCTTTAAGGGTTTTTCGACAGAAGGTTGGATTGGAGGGTGAGCACTGCTGGCAATTTGAAACCGAACTACTGGCCAGTCCAGCGTTCGATGGGTGTATTCCTTTGACTGTGGCACACTTTCGTGCTTGCTGCTGCTATCGAAGAGTGTTGAGCAGCTTTTTGTTTGAAGTGATTGCGTGTTCAATTAACGGCGGCACAGCTGCAAACAACACTGGTCGCTCCAACAAACCGCCCCTCAATCGTTTGACCAGAAGCGCCAGTAACGGATCGTCGTAGAAAATATGTCCTTGCTGCTGTTGTCGTTGTTGTTGTTTTACCCAGTGTGCCTTAAAACTTTTTCAATTAAGTCAATTAAAACACAACAACGAAATCGTTAACGTTATTTGAGATGCAACAACAACAACACTAAACTATTACCTACAACAAAACCAAACACCGCAGCCGAAAAGCAATCAACAGCAATTTTCGCCGGCACTGCTGCCAGAACATTACCATACTGACGGTATTTACTATAAAAGTAAAAACGGTTAGAAGTAAAAACCGCTGCTTTCTCCGCCCCAGCAACTAAGCAAGGATAATTGCCGGTGTTTGGCCAAATCCTCCACAATGCCAAATTCCATGCGGCTGACTTATTCGTTACGTTGCCGTTTGACGTGGCATACGAACCCATGGCCATGCAGCTACTGGCTCCACTCGTGTACAACGTCAACTCTCATGTGCTATTTTTGCGCCTGTCTGAATATCTGTACGCTATTAGTTTGCACACCGTTTAGCCGCCTCGCCACACTGTGCCTCGTTGTCGACGATTTCTCAGAGGCTTTGGATCGGCATGTGTGTGCATTTTTTTCATTTCCTACTGCCTTGTGCGACTTTAACTAATAAACAAAATTGCAAGCACGACCCAAAGGGCGCACAGCAAATGCTATACAGCAAAGTGTATGTAGAAAAAAAAATGCGAAACAAAAAGCAGAAAAACAAAAGCTATAAACAAGTCTCAAGAACAATAGAAAATGTTATGCAGAAAACTGGCAGCGTGGCAGCAGCAAAGTAAGGCGAAGGATACTTCAAGCTAGGTACGCTGACAAACAGCCAAACACTGGCAGGAGCTCTGGGTCCCTTCTTGAGGGATTAAAACGCAGACAATAGAAGCTGCTTGTAGGTAGCCTTAAGCTTGCTTCAGGTTAGATAAGGATGGCAACTCTGTGCCTGTAACTCCTGAACCAAAAGATCTAGCGTCCTGATGGTCTAGCTTTCGACCTTTCCAAGAATGTGCCCATAGTCGCTGATATTTCAATGGAAAGACAAGTGAATCGTTGTTAAATTGTGACTTTAACCCTCTAGTTTCCAAGAAGGCCTGTAGACATCCTAAGCTTAAAAAAATTCTGTAAATTACACCTTATGATTTTTTTAGCTGATTTTACACGTATGGAAAGGGGAATCTCCATTTTATACAATAAATGTTGTCAGATAAAGCTGGCACATGCACGACGGCAGTAATTGTAAGACAAAGTTGAAGTTTTGTCAGAAAGTAAGCAAATAATTATTTTTGAAATTGTGTGAGAAACACACATTTTTTTAAATAAATTGTGAGCCTCAATAAAACTAAAAAAATTATGAGTAGCTGTTAACGTGTTCTTTGAGAAAATAAAAAAAAATTATGAAAACAAGTTGTTACACTCCCCCTACCTAACCCAAGCCCGGGAGTGTCTGTAGGCCTGCTTGGGACGATAAGCGTAAATAATTAACGGTCATTGATGATATTTTTTCGCTATTTAAGCATTATTTTTCAATTTGAGCCGACATTTTGATACACCGCAATGTAAAAAAGACCATATCACTGGAAAAATTTATACTAAGGCGTAGTCCGCGGGGGTAGATGAGAGAACTAGTCTCCCCTAGTCCTTTTTTTCATGGAGTAGATGTGTTGACATCGGTGTGAAAAGATAACAAGGCATTAAAAAATAATAAGAACCGCCATCTATATATACCTATACCGATTTTTTTAGTTTTCCTAGTTTCTACACCCCCCAAAAGCAGTGTATAAACTACCCCACGACACACTACCCCTCGCCTTACCCCCACCCCTTTTAATTTATTGTCTATTGCACGCAGAACTGAAACTGTTACCCGTTATTTATGTTTACATATATTAAAAAAAAATTCAAAATTTAAATTAATTTTCATTTAAATTAAATTAATTTTCATAATTTTCAAAAAATTTTCATATGAAATTTTGTTTGGCTTTGTTTCTCAAGCAGGCCTGTAGGCCTGCTACTTTCTACACCCTCTATCACGCCTCCTATTGACATGCAATTTTTTTCCCCGAACAAACATTGCTTCTCCACCATAAAACTATCACTGGTAATTTTTTCAGCAAGATTAAAAACTTGGGTACTAGAGGGTTAAAAAAGTCCACTTTTTGCAAATGACAAACGTGATTGCTCCAAAAGTTACGGAAGCGAATTGAAAACAAACATGATTCCTGAATACGCCACTGTTTGCACCTCAACACAGCCGCTTCTGCGTTTCCGATGCTTTTTTTGGTAATTATTTTTTGTGCTGGCCAACTGCGTACGTCTAACTGTAACTACGTTAACTGGCACAGCGGTCCACTTGTAAAATGGAACCCGCTTTGAAGATCTGGCGTTTCCAGTCTTCGAACACGGTCGACGCTGCCAAGGTGCGGCCTAGGCGCTGCAAAATGCCTCAGCGTCCGTTTCATGCAATAGGCCGAACAAATTGGGATCCGAGTCCGAAGCGATTTTGAGCGTTTAAGGCGCCAAATTCGAACGTACCCGAAAATAAAAGCGAATCGAGAACGCGAACGGAGCGACGCGTGAGAGATTCGCAAAGTAAATAAAAGAATGAAAACAATCACATTTTTTGTTGTTTCATAAAGCAGCGAACATAAAAAGGTAGCAGCAGTGGTGGTGAGGTTTTTATTCAAGAAACAACTAAACGCACATACGTAAATATACAAGGTGCGTCCCAAAGTAAACAGGACTTTTGCAATAGGGACGTTTCTGGTGGCGCCATCTATGTGTGAGGACATGCGTTGGAAAGGTACATCTTTCATTCACATACTGTCTAAATTTCATGACATTTGGTCTAGTAGGCGCCGAAATATCCCGCTCAATGTGACAGTATGTTTTTAACTTTGGTACGAGAATGTCGATCGAACAAAGAGCTAATATTAAGTTCTGTTTTAAACTTGGTAAAACTTTTACCGAAACGTTTAAATTGTTAAAGCAAGTTTATGGTGATGATTGTTTATCCCGTGGCCGTGTTAATGAGTGGTTGAATCGATTCAAGAATGGTCGTGAAGACTTGAATGACGACGAACACGTCGGCCAGTCGAAATTTGTGATTACTGACGATGCCATCAAAACTGTGCGTGATTTTATCAAAATGCAGCCAAAATCATCATTGGAATTGATGGAAATGGAATTGAACATCTCCAAAACATCAATTGATCGCATTTTAACCGAACATTTGGGTCTCCGTAAAGTGTGTTCTCGCTTCATTCCGCACACTTTAACCGACGACCAAAAAGCGCAGAGAATTGAGCACGCAAAAGACATCGTTCGGGAAGCCAGACGTGATCCAAATTTCTTGTTCAACATCGTAACCGGTGACGAAACGTGGTGCTTTCAATATGATCCCGAAACAAAGCGTCAAAGTGCCGAATGGAAGCACCCAGATGAGCCAAATCCGAAAAAAACCCGCCGTGAGAAGTAAAAAATCAAAACTCATCTCATTTGTTTCTACGATTCAAAGGGAATAATTCATCGAGAGTTTGTTCCACCGGGAAAAACAATTAACGCTTTGTTTTATGTTGAAGTTTTGAAGCGTTTGGTGCATCGCATTCGTCGTATTCGGCCAGAATATCGCGAGGAAGGAAGTTGGCGTTTATTGCATGATAATGCAGCGGCTCACAGAGCCCTAGTTACGACCGATTATTTGACCAAAAATCGAATTTTTACCATCAATCATTCACCGTATTCGCCTGATATGGCTCCCTGTGACTTCTACTTATTCGGTCAGTTGCATTTGCCGATGAAAGGAAACCGTTATAAGGACGTTGAGGACATCCAAAAGGCTTGTACCAACATTCTGAAGGCGATGCCGGCCGATGGCCTAAAACACTCATTCCAAATGCTTTTGGACCGTGCAAAACGTTGTATCGAAGCAGAAGGAGAGTATTTTGAATAAATAAAAAGAATTATACAAAAATAATCATCCGTTTTCTTTATTTTATAAAAGTCCTGTTTACTTTGGGTTGCACCTTGTATATGTTCGCAAACAACAACATGCCAATGCAACAAAATAAAAGCATCGAAGACGTGTTGCTAGTAGCAACAATGGTATTCGGTTTGCGACAGGCGGTTGGAGCGCGGTGGCAAGTCAAAGCAAAGGACTTTGAACAGAGCAGGGTAGGGTTGCTAGAGCTAGCGACCAGGGCGGTTTAAAAATTAGCCGCAACAACAACAATGGCACTGGAAAACTAATTACAACTGAGGCACACGCAATTACAGTTAAAATGAATTAAAATGGAACTCGAGAATTGGAATTCAAAAAAAACTTTAGTTAAATACGTAATGAAATAAAATCATCAACATAATTAAATATAAGAAAATATGAAAAAATCAAAACTAATACATAAAAATAATCTATATATATAAAAATCAAATAAATTTCGTATGTGTTCTATAGACTCCCAAACCACCAGACCTATTTTAATAAAATATTACGTGTGTGTTTACGGGCACCGTGTGGAAGGTTCTTAGCATAGGGGGCGTGGCATTATTCAAGGGGGCGTGGCACCGCCCATACAACTCAATTCTTTAATATTGAATATCTTCAGAATTATAAGTCGTATAGCATTGAAATTTGGTACAGTGTCATGGCGTAAACATGTTGTTCGACCGGTAAAATTTAATGGGCGTTGGACAAGGGGCGTGGCACTTTTTAAATTCCGGTGTAACTTTCGAACTATAGCGTTCACATCAGTGAAACTCGGTACAAACTAACGATTTGGTCGTGTCCTTCGACAGGGAGAATAGGGTGGGTTTTGACAAGGGGGCGTGGCACCGCCCATACAAGCCAACTTTTTAATACGGAATATCTTCGGAATTATAAGTCGTATAGCATTGAAATTTGGTACAGTGCCATGGCGTAAACATGTTGTTCGACCGGTAAAATTTAATGGGCGTTGGACAAGGGGCGTGGCACTTTTTAAATTCCGGTGTAACTTTCGAACTATAGCGTTCACATCAGTGAAACTCGGTACAAACTAACGATTTGGTCGTGTCCTTCGACAGGGAGAATAAGGTGGGTTTTTGACAAGGGGGCGTGGCACCGCCCATACAAGCCAACTTTTTAATACGGAATATCTTCGGAATCATAAGTCGTATAGCATTGAAATTTGGTATAGTGTCATGGCGTAAACATGTTGTTCGACCGGTAAAATTTAATAAGCGTTGGACAAGGGGTGTGGCACTTTCTAAATTCCGGTGTAACTTTCGAACTATAGCGTTCACATCAGTGAAACTCGGTACAAACTAACGATTTGGTCGTGTCCTTCGGCAGGGGGAATAGGGTGGATTTTGGACTAGGGGGTGTGGCACCGCCCATACCACTAAATTTTTTAATATGGTATATCTCCGGAATTGTAATTCGCACAGCATTGAAATTTGGTACAGAGTCATGACGTAAACGTCTCATTCCACCGGTAAAATTTAATGGGCGTTGGACAAGGGGCGTGGCACTAGAGCGTTCACATCAATGACACTTGGTACAAACTAACGATTGGGTCGTGTCCTTCGACAGGAGGAATGGGGTGGGTTTTTGACACGGGGGCGTGGTACCGCTTCCATTTTTTTATACATAGATTGTTTATCCTGACTGACTGACTGATTGATTGGTTGATTTATCATCGCCCAGCCCAAACCGCTGAAGCTACAAACATGAATTTTGGACTGTAGGTACATCTTGAAGAATTAACCTTCGCCAAGACGGGATTTTTTGAAATTCGGGGTCTAAAAAGGCAAAACATGGGTTAAAGTGTTGTATGAAGAAACGTGGTTTAATAAACATATTGAATTTGAACTTCCTGAAAATATTCTAGATCAAAACTTATTCGACACGTATTTTATAATTTTTCGAAAATCAAAATTTAACTGGCCCAACAATGGGTTAAGGTTTATTTACGGAAAAACTCCGAAACAAAAAACACGAACCGATGGGACTATTGACTTCAACAATTGTAAAAATAATTGAAATAAATAAAACTAGAAACGTGTTTCTCATTATTTTCAAAATCGAAAACTAACTGGATCAACGACGGGTTAAAAGTATGTATGTATGGAGAAAGAAATTTTGCTGAGCCCTTTCGACTTCAAGCTTTGTGAAAGTACTTCAAATGTAAAATAACTCGATACGCAATTCTTCCGAATATTAAAATTGGACGGGGTCAGCGACGGGTTAAAAGTTTGTATGGAGAAACTGTGAAATGAAAAATATGAATTAATGGGCCCATTGACATCAAACTTGGGGAAAGTACTCTTTGTGAGAAATAATTTGACACGTGTTTCTCACTTTTTTGAAAATCAAACTCTAACGGGGTCAACAATGGGTTAACAATTTGTATGGAGAAACAAGATTTATTGGGCGTTCTGACTTCAAACTTATCAAAAGCAGTTCAATCGGGAAATAATAAAAACGTGCTTTTAATTTTTTTTTAAATCTAAATCTACCATGGTAAACCAAGGGTTAAGAATTTGTTTGGAGTAAATGTGAAAACACATGATTTAAAGGGCCTTCTCACTTCAAAATGTTTAAGAGACTCTCGAAATCAAAGATAGACACATGTTTTTTTTTTTTAATCAAAATCTGATGGGCTCAACAATGGGTTAAGAATTCGTATCGGGGAAACAGGAGAGCTTGCGTGCAAAGCCGCAGGGCCCAGCTAGTAATATAATAAACAAAAAACTAAAAGTTAACACATTACAAATTAAAAATAAAAATTAAAAACTAAAAAATTACAATTAAACAAAAATCAGCGTTATTTGGCTAAATTTAATTGATTATTTTTATTAAATTTAATCATACAATTAAACTTTATTAAACATTGAATTGAACTACCCAAGCATTTCTGCCCAGTGGCCCCGCAACTAACCGCTTTCGTTTCCCCTCTTTGTTTCTTTGCAGTCAAACTAAGTCAAGCAACAAATAGCAAACAACCTTCACAGCAACAACAAAAACCACATAAACTCGTTACGAAAAATAGTCAAAAAATCGCAGAAATTGATTGTGGGAAAGTGCAACAAACACAACGGCCGCCTTTAACGTACGAATAATGACCGAAAGCAGTCGTCGGAGCGCAGGAGGAGCAAAGCAATGCAGCGGAGAACTGTAGCGGCGAAAGCAGCGCCACAAAAATTGCTAGTATGTAAAAAAGAAAAGCGATGAGAGCGAACAACAGACATAACAAAATAAACGAAAGAGTAGCACTACTAAAATAACAACAACAGCAAAATCAAAGTTCCTATATTATAAATTATTATTTAAGATAAAGTAGCAAGCTCAAAAAACGCGAGAGTCAACGCAAAATAAAACAAAGCAGAGCAAACAAAAATATTTAATTTGCAATCGAAAAAGATATACAAAGTTATATTACCATTTCGAGAGCCGGCAAAAGAGTCAAGAAGCGCCCAGAACAACATTCCCAAATGCAACAACAACACCAGTACAAAAACGAATTAAACTGAAAGATAAACAAGTTTTATAATAGAAGCGGGAGGAGCACAAATTCAAATTTACAAATTTCATAACCCAGCAAATTAGCAAAAGCAATCCAACAAAAACGAAAAATCTAAAAATTAACCCGAACAGTGTACAAAGCCAGACAACTCGAACTCGGACGCGAGCAAAGTTCTACGCCGCCCTGCCGAGTAGCGCGCCCTGTGACAGAATGCAGCGCCTGACTTGAGCAGCTGTTGTGAAAATAATGAAAATATAATGGCCAACCATTAGGACGGCCGAACTCATCACCAAACAAACGCCCACAAACAACCCAAACAGTGCAACAACAACAGCTACAGCAAATTCTCATATAAACAAAAAATCACATGAAACAATAGTAAATGGTAACAGCGACGATATGTCGCGCTACGCTCTTCTGCCTGCGCCCGCAGCACCAACACGCCTACCCACCGGCCGACCCCAGCCAGCAGCGCCCCTGGTAAGTGAGCCATAATACCATTAATATCTATTCTAAGCTTCATATTCTACTACGCACTCTCGACATCGTAAATGACAAACACAACCTGAGCACGATGTCGATTCGAGTTGTAATTGAATATGAATTGATTAGTTCTTAAGGATTTTGAAGAATTGTTCTAAATGCTGGTGCATCAACACTTCTGGCTTAATATGGAAATCAATGAATTTATTGAATTGATTTCATTCAATTGTTATTTTGGTTAAATTATTCAATAATTAATTTGAATGTACTAATAATCGGCAGTCACCCTGACCCCACAATTATTAGCTACTAGCAGGACCCGGCGGCTTTGCACGATTGAGTTTTATGATATCATTGAAATAATGTTTACTCACTTAATAATTTTATATAATGTTAGCTTTGTTTCTTCACATACACTTCTAACAATTAACTGAAAAACATGCGTTGAATTAGTCTGAAGTTAATGAGCCCAATAAATGCCGGTTCTCCTAAACTCTTGTTGAGGTTAGATTAGATTGTTGTATTTAGTTTTAATACAAGTCAGTGGCGGATTCAGGGATGGTTTTGGGGGTTGAAACCCCCGAAATATTAGGGTCGACTTTAAAACTACATACAAATTAAAAGGCATATACATAAACATTTATGAATATTAAAGAATTACTTTTGAAACCCCCCAAAATATTTTTCTGAATCCGCCTCTGATATAAGTTAATTGATCAATTGATTAATTCTAATCAATTTTCCTCAAGTATTCACAATTTGAATAGTAATTAAAATTTATTTTCTGATTAATTTATATTTTAGTTGATTTTCTTTTTTTAATTTACTTTACTTTGTTGTATATTTTAATTAATGAATAATATATTTTTACTTTTTTTTATTCGATTCGATTATTTTTTTTAATTAAATAATTCAAGTGCATTGATCAAATTAATTTAATAAAAGTTAGCCTATGAGCAATAAATGTACTTAAACTAACTCGTTTTTGCTACCTGAATTAGATTTCAATACAGAATATTGGTAAATTCGGTTTTACTGAAATTATGTAATTATAATTAAATATTTAGTTCGATTTAGTTACAGGTGGCTTATTTCAATTCATTCTTTTGATCAGAGGTCAGCAATTAACAGAAAACTATACTTTATTTAACGTAAATTAATTTTAAATATTCATTAATAAATTTCAGTAATTATGCTTAGCTAATTTTGTTTAATTTAAATTGGTTGAATTAAATAACTTTACTTTATAATAAAATATATTAATTATTTTCAAATTTCATTAAATAATGTTGTGTAATTACTTGATAAAATTCAGTTAAATTGATTTAATTAAATTGTATGTTAATTAATTAATTAACATAATTATGTATTGCATGTTAATTAACTAAATAACATACAATTAATTAATTAATATACATTTAATTAATAACTTATTCATTAATATATTAATTAAATAATTTTTAATACATTTTAGTTACTTTACTTAACATCAATGAAAAACATTGAATAAAACTAAAAGACCTTTGATGGAAAATGCAAAATATTTAATGATATGATCTGTGAAAGGTCCTTCCAGTCCATAGAAATATCAACGTAATTGGAAATTGTTTTAATAAATCATTGAATACGAAATGTTCAGCACATTCAAGGCAAATCCATTTAATAAGCGAATTTAACCACGCCCCTCTCCTCGTGCAGCATTCTAACCACTTGCTGGTCCTATTTTCCGAACACTATTGATCTGCTCCACCCGATCCCTTCTGCTCCACCTCTTCCCTTTCCCCAGCCCATAAGTCGAGTGCTGGCCCTTCAGTCAACCTTCTCACCTGCTGCTCTGCTCACTTCGCTTTGCTCTTCTCATCTGGCTGGCCCTATGCGTACGCATGAGTGCGGCCGTTGTGCGTGTGGTGTACCTAAGTGTGTGCACTAGTGTGTCGGTGTGTGTACATCCAGTTAGTGTTTTGTAAATGCTTTTGCTTTGTTTTAATTGGCGCGCCGCTGTTCGACTCGGTTGGCTTATTGGCAACGAGTTATTCGTTGCTGTTGTTTGTTGTCACTGCTCTTGATTGTTGCTGTTAAAGTGGCAGTCGTTCGAGCTGCTCTAACATTTGCTTAATTGCTTTGCCTTCGCTTCAGCCACAGCGTCTGCGTAAGCTTCAGCTCGATGGAGCAGCGGCGAAGCGCACGGGCTGGGAGACATGTGTACGAACGACGCCTCGGCTATGCCACACCGACCTGGCGACCAGCCCCCGTTCGCCTCCTTAACAGCGCTCTGCGTAGTTACGATTTTATTGTTTTATTTTTGTTTTTCCTATTGGCTGTGCCGCTGCTGGGCTTTCTCTCCGCGCGTGTTCTGAACGAGCCAAACGAGTTGTGCGATTTTACATATGATACGATACACGAGCGCACGCGCATCAGAGAACGGCGCGAGTGCACCGCAACAATAAGTACACCGCATACATACTCTGTATTTTGTATACTCGAGTGCCATAAACACCGCAAAAGAAATTGTGTGGTGTTGATTTTACTCGTCGTTCATTTGCTGAGAGATTCATGCGATCATAACATACTCAATACTTTTCGTTCTCGTCATATTTCTACTATATAAAAGCAATGAGCGCAAAAAACAGTATCAGTAAATACCGTAACCAGCATGAGCGAAATTTTGAGTAATGTGCGTTTTCGCACTCAAGCTTTTTTTCAATATTTCGTTCGGCACTTTACCTGCACGAATACCTACATAACTTCGGCACGCGCTCGACTTGTTGGTGACGAGCAGTGTTGCCACTTCAAACATTTTTTTCCGACCAAACTTCCGACCTCAACCGACCAAATTAAAAATTTGCGTTATCTTTAAAGTCATTTTTATATTACAATTTCATTTTTTAATCAATTAATATTCACATCACAAAACGGACCGAAATTCATTCAAGCAGACCAACGGACCAAAAATCTGACCAATTTTGGTCCGAAAACACCAAAAGCGGCAACTCTGGTGACGAGCCTACTCAGCTTCTACACATAGTGCGTATATGCATCTGTACATATACATATTATTTATGTTGTGCACACGAAGTACGAGTACTACTCATACTTGTCATCGTACTCGTCGGGTACGATTGCCGAATGTGAAAACAAAAATTTACGAAGCAAAATAAAGCAGATACCGCGAACTCATATGCTAGAGTGTGCTAATAGCTCAAACGCAGCAATACTCAAATCGACATGGATATGGTAAATACTCATGCAAAATCAATGCGGTGGCGATCACATCGCAACCGCTTTTAACCCATTAGGCCCTGAGCGTTGCGTTTGCGCAACGTTTGGGAATTTCGCTATACACCCATACCTCGCTATACGGCCGCTCTTTATACGGCCTTTCGCTATAACGGCCTTCTTCAATTAAGGCACGTTTTCGATTTACGGCCTAAAATGTTTCGCTATAACGGCCAAAAAAAAATGTTTTCGATGTCGATATATCACGTTTCTCGGTAACGTTTATTTTGTGGGAAATATTTTTTCCGTTGGCAGTAACTATTGTGAATGGGATTTTTTTTTCCGTTGAATGATAACTATTATTTTGCAATATATATTTTTTACGTTGAAAATACCGGCACCAATGCATTTTGTATGCAAAACTTATCCAAGTTCTGAACCACTCAAGTTCTAAATCACGAGCACACTCACCGGTGGAATAACAGATTCAAACGTTACCGAGCAACGTAAAAAATATTTTTCTCTCATAACAGTTATGCGATGACGTAAAAAATATTTTTATGTAACATGAAGTTCTTTCATTTTTGTTTCTATATTTTTGTTATTATTATAAAAATAAATTATAACATTGTTATAAAAATAAAAAAAATAAATTTGGAACCGATCCCATTGAATTTGTATGAATTTGTATTAAAATAATTGATTCCTTATACGGCTTTTCGCTTTGCGGCCAAGTTTCGTGGAACGTATCTAGGCCGTATAGCGAGGTATGGGTGTATTAAGTAATTCATAAAGACATAAGACTTGAAAATGGGTAGAATTGGATTAGAATTGATCGTTTTAGATTCTGCCACACTCAAATTTCAAAATTATTTAAATATTCATACGTTTTTTTCGATCCAAATTCAAAGTTTTTTTTTGCGGAATTTTTGAAATTCAATCAAAAATACTTATTCTTCAAACCTATCAAAATCCCTTAGTGGGCTGCATTTTGCAATGCTAAACTATTTAAAAATAAGTTTTGAACATTTTTTTTTTGATTTTTTAAACAAAAAATATGCTTTAAGTTTTGTGTTGCGCGAATGTAACGTTGGGCCTAAACACTGCCAATTTTCATACAACGCAACGCGTGAAAATGTCAAAATCCAAGCAGCTGATATTTTATTGGCACATTTTATTTTCCGCAAATGTTTGATTTTGTTTATTTGTGTAATGTTTGCGAAAAACATAACAAAAAAAAAACCTGGTATGAATTTTTTGCTTGATTTTTTTCTTGATTAGGTCAATTAATAAGATTGTGTAAAATTTTATGGAAATCGCACAAGCCTTTCTGGGGTCAGGTTTTAATGGGTTAAGGCGAGTATACTCAGAGTCATAAAAATAGGCACTCGTGCAGTTCTCTGATGTATATACAAAAACAATTGCGTTGCTGGGCTGTTCGCGAAACAGATTAAAGATTCATTTCAGTCAGAACGACTTTTTCAAAAAATATTAAACAATTCTGCTTGAAAAAATACTAAATTTTATAAAGCAATAAAATAGCATCAATTAATTGTAAAATTGTGACAAAACAGTAAATTGTTACTTTTATTAAAATGGAATAATATCTTTAAAAATATGCATAAATAACAGAGACCTAAAATAATTATTATCCATATTTTTGGGAATAAAAAAATTGCCCTTATTTAAGAAATTTCTATACTTATTGCTTTATAATAATTATTCCCAATAAGAAATTTTTTACGTCGCCTATAACTATTATCATGTAATTAATATTTTTGAGTTGCATATTAACTCTTATAAATAACAAATATATTTTTCGTTGTCGATAATTATTATTTTGGGAATATTGTTTTTTACATTGCTTCATAACTTTTATTTATGACTTTTTTAATTTACGTTACCGATAACTATTATTTTGAGACATATTTTTTTTACTTTGCTTCTTAACTTTTATTTATGATTTTTTTTTCATTTACGTTGCCGATAACTATTATTTTGAAAAACAAGTTTTTTACGTTGAATTACTACATTTTGGATATGAATTAATTTTTAATTGTTCTAAATTGACAAACGCAAATTAACTGCAGAAACCTAATTTCCACCCACAACTAAACAATTAAAAATCAATTCATACTCAAAATGTGGTAAGGCAACGTAAATAAAAAAAATTTTTTCATAAAAGTTATGAGGCAACGTAAAAAAAATTTTCATTCAAATAATAGTTATCGGCAACGTAAATAACAAAAAAATCATAAATAAAAGTTATGAAGCAACGTAAAAAAAATATTCTCAAAATAATAGTTATCGGTAACGTAAATAAAAAAAGTCATAAATAAAAGTTATGAAGCAACGTAAATAAAAAAAATCCCAAAATAATAATTATCGAGAATGACAAATATATTTATTTCTCATAACAGTTATTATGCAACGTAAAAATTAATTGTCACAAATAATAATTATAATCAACAAATAAAATTGATAATGCATTGTAATAGTTACATTGCAATTAATTTCTTAAAAAACTTATAATAGTTAAGTCCCTGATAAATAATAAATAAAAATTAAAAATGTTGCAACAAAGCCACAAATTCAAACTTACACAAAATCGTTTTGCTGCCCACTAGCAGCAGCGCACCAATCAGCTCAGGTCGCCTCTGACTGACTAATTAACAAAAAAAAACAAAAAGAAAGAACAGAAAAACGCCCGCCACGCTGCCAACAGTTGCCACATAAGGCGGCAGACAAGCGACAAACCAATCAGTAAAATGCACCTTCCGCACCCACCCCCATCCGTTGCCGTACACAACGGCAACCACTGACATATGTAGCTAAAATCAGAGGCGGATTCAGGGGGGTGGTTTTGGAGGTTGAAACCCTCCGAAATATTAGTGTCGATTTTAAAACTACATACAAATTTAAAGACATTACATAAAAATGTATGAATATTAAAGAATTACTTTTGAAACCCTCCAAAATATTTTTCTTAATCCGCCCCTGGTTAAAGTTGCGCTCCCTCCGTCTGTTCATCTGTCCATCGGTCGCTACTAAAGAGCTGCGCAAAACTTTCTATTGGGCACCCTTCACTACTGCACAGTACTGTCAAGTACTGTACTTCAGTGTCGCGGCGACAGCAAATTCAAATGCGCAATAGTTCTATTCTGCAACAAAGCAAGCACTGCAAACCTTTTCGCTACAGCAACGACAGTGCTTGTGTTCTGTTGTGAAGCAAAACATCAAAACAGAAAGCGATAATGAGTTTAAGTAACGGTAAATCATAGCAAGCACACCGAGTGAAGTAGAACTTCTACTTCACACCGCGTGAAGCAGAACTTCTACTTCACAGCGAGTGAAACAGAACTTCTACTTCACACCGAGTGAAACAGACTTAAAAAAATATCGAAAAAACATGTTTTAAACCTCCGTTTTTTTACATTAATGTTGTTGTAATGCTTGAAATGCAGCCCAGATTCCATACAAAGTACCAAAAACAAACATCAGCTACTCCGATTGTGCAAAACAAAACACCGTATGCTTGAAAATGTTCTACTTCAGTGCTTCATTTCAGTGTTGTTCTACTTCAGTGTTGTTCTACTTCCGTGTTGTTCCACTGCAGTATTGTTCTACTTCAATGTTGTTCTACTTCAGTGTTGTTCTATACTTCAAGGTGCTTGAAGTTCTATTGTCGTTTCGTTCAGTATTCGTATGAATATCAAAAGCTTTCTTCACCGCAGTGCTTGTTTTGTAGTGAAAGTGAAGAAGAGCGACAGTATTTGAAAGCATAGCGATCGCTTGCAAGTCATTTTTATAGTGCTTGCGCCGCTCTTTAGTCGCTACGCTCTAAACCAAGGGTGAGCAACCTTTTTAATCAACGGGCCAACTTAAATTGTAAAATTTTTTGGCGGGCCGCACATAAAGCAACACTTATTAATAATTTACAAAACTTTATTTATAATAAACATTACATAGAACAAAATCGATACAATAAATTCAATTTTAGAAATGCTTGGCGGGTCGCATAAAAATGTTTAACGGGCCGCGTGTTGCTCATCCCTGCTTTAAACCAGTGACTACGTGACGCGCAACTCGGAGGAGAAATGATTTTCAGACCATTTTTTGCTTTTTCCAATCGTCCGATAGTGTACGGGTTTTTTTACCCAAACATTCGCACAGCACCGGTTACCAGTCAATTGTTTGCATCTTAAAGTGCTAACTTTTCTTATTCGCTGTAAATATAGCATTGCAAACCAACTTCTTTTACTGGTCTAAGTAATTTTGATTGTAACGCGTACCAAAAAAAAAGCAGAAATAAATTATTTCATACGCTGAAGTCAGCAGATATTCGGTTGCTTTTTCCTTCAGTTCATGTCTCATTGAGTTTGCCGTTTCTAGTGCAGCACGAAACAGTGATGGCAAGTTGAACTCTTTTCAAACGCAGAGCTGCAACTCAAGCAATGCAAACGTTAAGGCTTTGAGGGCAGTCAGCAAAAACTGATGTAAAATCATTTTAAACACGAGGCAACATACTTATGACGTTTTTCAGCAACAACGTTTTTTTGCAATCAATTTCCTATAAACGTACTACAGAATGAAAGCAAAAAAAAAGCAATTATTTTATTTGCAAATAAACATCGAACGCACCAGCAGCCCTTGCCCTGGCGTTTGTATGGCGAATTTTTCGTACGAACCCTAATCAACTCTGAGGCCTGGTTTTACCGAATTTGCGACTCTGGGGCCTGGTTTTACCGAATTAGCAACCGTGACCCCTCCGAGTTTCGCGTCATGTAGTCATTGCTTTAAACCAAATGATGACCTTTCTACTACACGCGAGTAGCGGCGAAGCTGACGCACGTATACGAATGTAAGTCATACTCGCGAGCAGGGGCGTAGCCAGGGGAGTCGGGAGGGGGTCGGGGGTGTCAGAACTCCCCCATGGCCTATAATTACTGAACATTTTCAATAACTATATATGCAGGAATGTACGTTGCCACATTAGCAAAAAGATCTTTTCACCTTTAAACATTAAAAAAAAGAACACATTTTTGTTGGGAAAATCGATTTGTTTTATTCAAAATGTGTGATCTAAAAGCATGTGTAATGAGTGTTTTTAATCGTCAATTGTCCTTCACGTTGTCTGAAAACTGATGAAAACTGGGAGTGGTCGATAATTAAAATGAGATTTTTAGTCAAAAAATCAGTCACAAGTGCAATGCCGCACACAGGGAGAGGGTTTGGGGGTTCAAACGTCAGTCGTCTTTTGCAGAACAATACACACACTTTTCTGTAGCCAAATGTAGCTAAAACACAATAAACTTATGTGATTGAGATGCTTGAATAAAATTTCAAGAATTTGAATGAAGATTTTAAGTGATCTTTGATGAATTACCGCCCAGTTTTGATGGAATCTGCGGTGACCGCGGCCGTTGGCCAACACGTTGGCCATCATTTATGTCCTGACAATCGTGTCTAAATCGCGTTCATCAACGATCACCACCATAAACTGGGTTCATCAATTGTAATATTTCGGTTAAAGATTTGCAGAATTTAAAGCAAAACTTAATATTGATTGATGACACAAGCATACTTTTACTTCAAACGCAATAAATTCGCTTCCAATGAACCAAATTTCATTAATTTTTGACAAAAAATCGGGGAAAAATTTCAATTTCCAATGCACTAAGTTGCATATATGTAGGTGGCGCCACTACAAAATGCCGTATTTGAAAAGTGTAGTTTACTTTAAAAAGTACTAGTATAACGTACTTTTTAAAGTAAACTATTGGCCAAAAAAATTGTTTTAAAGCCCCCCCATGTGCAAGTTGCTACACCCCTGCTCGCGAGTATCAGAATGTTCATCACTGCTCTAAACCCTGGCCAGCCAAAACTCCCCCCGCCTCAACTGACCGCTCTACATTTCAATTAACCGTATTTCGCTCGGGTTTTTTGGCCGCCGTTGTAATTGGTTGCTCTGCTCAGGCGTCACTACTGCCGCCCTCACTCCCGCCACCAATTAGCCGCAGCAGCCAACCACCACTTATCGCACATTAATCGCCGTCAGTCGCACATATGTACGTCAGACACATGTTAGCTGGTATTGGTGCTGGTGTGTACCTATGTGCTTCGCGTTGTGCCAATCCCGCTGCTTACCGAATCTCAAACTTACGCTCTCGACCCGTGTGCGCGGATTCGTTGCGATTCGACTCGTATTTACCGTTTCGTCCACTTAATTAGTTATCTGTCATTATGCTTTGAGCTCAGCATACGCCGCTTTGTTTCAACGCTCGGCTCGCCTGTTCGTCAGCCAGCCTCCCAACGTCCCCGCCTCTCGCTGATTTCGCCAACTCTTTTCCCGATACTTTCCGCCATCAGGTCAGCCAACAACGCACCGTGTAACGCGCACCGAGCAACATTCTGACTATTGCTCTAGTTGTGTAGTGGCTGTTGTCGTTTATCTGTACGCCGCAACCAATTAGAGAAGTGGCGCTCTCCGACTTAATTAGCCAACCATGCGACGTTTTTAATTAACCAATTAAAGCCAAGCGTAAGAGTAGCTGCATAGCAGCGACAACAAAGACAAGAACATTAAAACAACGTCAACCACAAAAGCAATGCCACAACGTGAGCAGCAGCAACGAAAGCGCCGAAAGCTCATTCGCCGCGACGTATGGACGCAGAAGAGCGAAAATTAACAGCAACCAGTCGGCGTCTTGTCTGAGCGATCAGCAACAACAACAACAGCAACAACATAAACACAAACTAATACGTGTGTTGCAATTAGCTAAATGCGCCAAAACGTCGCCGACCGATGGTTGCCAAAGCAACACCGGTGAAAATAGCGCAAAGAACAACAACAACAATAATGCATGCATAGCAATAAAAATTAAATAGTGACAACACACATATCTATACTTCTACACTATTATATAAAAACCAATGTTGTTTCTTGAGCCACAATCACGCAAAAACCACTGAATCGTTTTAGAAATAATAAGAAATAAGTACCAAACGATTTCTTATGTGTGGGATGTCGATCGATCTCATCGATCACGCCCAACTCTTACACCCATTATTGATAACAAAACTCAACTATGTTATAATTTCATGAGGCGATATGGGTATCAATCGATAGCGTTTGAATAGATAAGTTATAACAACATTGCTCACGACCACTTTAGTGACTTTCTAAAATTGACCACACCCACTTAAAATGCGCGTTCAATACCCCCTAAATACAAAAACTGCTGGCAAAAAATATGGTTCCAAAGGGTATTGGGCTCAAAAGTTGTACACACAAACCCCTCGTCCCCCAAATAAGAATACAATGTTCTATACACACTTGAAACGGATGGAATTTGTGGTATCACCACATAGGCCTAAGTTTTATTCAGAGGCAGCCACCCTTACCTTACATTTACCCAGTGGCGGCTTAAGGTGCTCGGGGGCCCGGGGCGGCGACGGCTGAGGGGCCCCACAAACGGTGCAGAATAAGTTTGCGTACAAAACTAATAACTGGAATTTCCGGTTATGCTTTTTAATTTTTTTTTGGAAAATTTGTATTCTATTGAACAGTAAATGGACAGTAAAGGGACAAATTATTTTTAAACGTTTATGTGCTTGAAATTTTATAGAAAGCAATAGAATCCCAGAGCAAAAATGAAAAATGGATAAAAGGATAATCTTACTAAATCTTTCCAAATTTGATAAAAACTTTCGTGAAATTAGCAAAACTTTTGGGAGAGCAAACTCGTCATTTCAAAAAGCGATCTTAAAACTAAAAAAAAACAGAAAATCTTGCTTCGTTACTACGATCTGGCCATTATTTTAAGCAACCCGAGCAGGAGGATTAGATTGTTTTGCGATGAGTGCATCATTGCATCACTACTCGACAAAAAATGGGCCAATCGCGTGCATAGTTAAAGTGTTTTATAGACTAACTTTGGCCGCTGAACACGAACCTGAAAATAAAATAAAATTTTTAAGAAGCGTTTTCAAAAAATCTTCGAAAAACGAGTTTTTCCTGTTGTTTCAGTTATGAGTACATATCTCCTGAAAGAATTATCTGATTAACACGAGCTGGCCGTCGTTCAAGAAGAAGATAATACTTAGCCTTTTTAGTGATATATAGATTGCTCAAACCAGATGAGATTTGGGGAAGTTACTGACAAGTAACTTCCCCAAAGGAAAGTTGTAACAAAGTGAATTTTTCGACCAAAAAATCATAAATTTTCGAATATTTTTTTTATGGATAAAAAAAACGATCTCCCGTAGTCTTAAAATCTAAGATGAAAGATATATTATTATATACTTATAATTTTTTAGCAAATATATTACTTGAGCAAATATGAAGCTTAACATCAATAGAATTGAAAGAAAAATGACAAAGTTATGATGCAGTGAGTAAAAACACCAACTTTACATTTATTACACTGTGCGAAACAATTTTTTTTTGCCGAGACCCATCCAAATTTGGATATAGACGTGAAACTAGCGATCATTTATAGTAATCTCGCATAGTCAGTTTTTCATTTTCTGGCCCAGAGTTCTTTTTAAAAAAGTTTAAGGACATACACATTTTAAGGACATACACATTTCAAATATTTTTTTAAATATATGCGGTTGTGCAATGATGAAAATATGGGTATCAAATGAAAGACATCCTTTTAACTAAATTTTCAATTTTGATGTTTCAGGACCAAAATATGTCAGGTAGGGAAAACATACATGATTTGGATTTCAGTCTGTAAATTCATATGTATACATCTAAATTGTATTTTATTTCAAAGTTCCAGTCTAGAAAACACTTTTATTTTTAGGTGAATTTTTCGTGTCGAGTAGTTCAGAAATGTACAGAAATATTTTATAAAACACAGTAGCAGTAGCTTACTGACAAGGAGTCTATCAAAGAAGAAAACCGGATTTCCTGGACGATGTGTTGTTATCTAACCAATAATTATAAAAATAATAATAATAACTGTAAATTTGTTTGACGTCTACAAAGTTTAATGAGGTTCAGTAATTGCGTACTTCGCACTAGTTTACAAGCAAACTCTAAGATTGCGATATTTAATTTTTAACTTAGAATTTTGTATTTGCATACTTTGCGCAAAATTTTAAGTTAAAATTTAAATATTGCAATCTTCGAGGGACAATTTTTTGAAAATTTGCAAGCAATTGTTATTTAGAAAGGATGTTTTCTTGCTTTTATTGAACTGAATTTGTTATTGCAATTTCAAAGTCAATTGTCGATACTGTGTCTCTTTCAATTGATAAAAGTGACAAACAACTTCGTCTTTCATCAACCATTGTGGAGCGCAAATAGTTTTTTACAAGTTTCAGTTTTGAAAAACTATAAATTTTTATATACAAGCTTCTCTCGGGGGCCCCCCGCAGCCCGGGGCCCGGGGCGGGGTGCAAGCCTACTGAAAGCACTTCATCACACTCACTGTAAACTATTTACGCAAACACATCCAAAATCATGCAGCACGAGTTTTTTAGATGTTATAATGTTTTAAAAAGGTTAATTTTGAAAAAAGTCAACGCACTTGTGAAATAAGCCACTATATCACATTACCCAACCATATCACATTACCCGAACCTACTCTATATATATGGTATAAATGTTTAGTGTGTCGTGTAATGACCGACTGTCGCTGCTACCGCGTTGTGGCCTACCAAAATCGCGCGGCCAAATCAATAAATAATAAAATTAAATTAAACGCGTCATGCACTTGCAAATGCTAAACTGCAGTGCAAGTACCGTTACGTTCGCTGTCCGCCGCTTCGACCTCCGTACGCGTTGTGTTGTTGCTGTGTTCTTTTTTCCCGTGTTGTCTTTTTCCTCCGTCCGTTTTCAGTAGTGCTACATGCGGTCCTGTTCGGCGCTGAGAAATTGACTGCTTTGTGGTAAAGGCATAACACTTGCTGCAGGGCAACATCAATTTTTCAGTGCGTCAGATCGCATTTCCGACTGCTTTCCTTGTCCTTTAACCCACCCAGGTCATGGTGCTGGACAAATTTCACATAGCCTTCTGCAACGTGCGCGGGCTCAGGTGAATTTTTTCGCTGTATACGCGTACGTTTATTTTCCATAAACCCCATGTAATGGCACTAAGTGAGACCCAGGTGTGTGAGGATGCAGATCCACTGGATTTCCACATCCCAGGATACCACTTACTGCCATTATTCTCTCCTCACAGGGGTCTTGCCCTTTATGTGTGCAGTAATGTTGCGTACCAGTGCCAGCAACAACTATACACGACGGAGGCCGAATTTAGCTCCATGTCGGTTAAATTCAATATCCAGTCGCACATTCTGCACTTTTGCTTTCTGTACAGAAGCCCGAATTCAGGGAGAGATTTTACTTAAAACAAGTTTGATCTTCTCTCTGATTCTATTTCCCATATTCTGGAATCGTATCCGAATAGTGAAATTGTAGTTGCTGGTGATTTCAATATTCATAATTCCCATTGGCTACGCCATTCCAGCCACACAACTCCTGAAGGCTTATATGTCGAGCTCTTTGCCGAGTCTAATAACATGACTCAAATAATGCATGAACCAACGCATATCCCCTGCGTTGCGGGGCAAGCTCTCAATACTCTAGACCTTTTTCTCACAGGCAGGCAAATAAAAATGCCGCCACTGAACAGCTGCGTAAACAGGCTAGAAATCGATGCAATGCCATCCTAAGGCGCCAAAAGTTTCTGCACGAACAGCGCCAAAGGAAAAAAGTTCTTCAATGCCAGCGTGGTAGTAAGAACTTTTGGTCATTCGTTAAGAAGGTGAAGAACCAAACATCGTATTCAATCCCAACTCTTCTTAACAATGATCAAATCATCACTCACTCGGTTGATAAAGCTAATCTGTTGGCTAAAATTTTCGCAGAGAATTCCTCTCTGCCCCCCAGCGATCAACCACTGCCCGTAGTCGAAAACGTATCTTGCTCTATACCAGAAATTCATTTTCGGACACGGGTAGTTAAAAGAGTGCTTGCAAATCTCGATGCAAATAAGGCTTCAGGGCCGGACGGCATTCCAGCCCTTGTTTTGAAAAAGTGCGCTACCTCACTGGCTTGTCCATTACGTAAACTTTTCAACATGTCATACACCACAGGTGTATTTCCGACATGCTGGAAGGTAGCAAATGTTCAACCAGTTCCCAAAAAAGGCAAGACTACTGACCCTGCGAACTATCGACCTATAGCAATTTGCTCGGTGCTTTCCAAAGCAATGGAAAGCATTGTAAACTTCAACCTTGTGAAATATCTGGAGCACAATAGACTGCTAAGTGACCGCCAATACGGCTTTCGGAGACAGCGATCGACGGGAGACCTTATGGCGGTCCTCACCGAGAAATGGAACCATAGCATTCTAAACCTCGGTGAAAGCAAGGTTGTTGCATTGGATATTTCCAAGGCCTTCGACCGGGTGTGGCATAAAGCACTCGTGTCAAAACTTATTGCTTATGGTGTCGGTAGTATCTTCTCTCGTTGGATTACGAGCTTCCTCTATGATCGCTCTATTCGTGTTGTAATACATAGACGGCATAGCCTCGGAAAAGCATTCCCTTAGCGCGGGAGTGCCGCAGGGTTCGGTCCTTTCTCCAACCCTTTTTCTTATTTTCATCAACGACCTATTGTCGTCGACGAAGAATCCCATCTATTCGTTTGCGGATGACAGCACCATTTGTCATTCATACTCCTTCACAAAGCGCCCCAGCTCTGTGGAGATTGAGAGAGAACGGCGCCGTATGAATGACACACTTAATAGCGACCTACAAACAATCTCCAAGTGGGGTCAAGGGAACAGGGTCGATTTTAATCCTCGCAAGACCCAATGTTGCCTGTTATCTCACAAACGAGTCTCCCCACATCCTAACACATCCCTGGTTATGGATGGTGTGAGTATTGCGGAATCGGCAGCTCTTGATGTTCTGGGCAAGTCTTCGTTGGAACGATCATATTTTTGGCGTGTCGAAAGAAGCAGCCAAGTGCCTCGGCTTCTTAAAGCGGTGCAAAAAATATTTCACCCCGTCCGATCTCCGCATTATTTATACCACCTATATCCGACCTAAAATGGAGTTTAACTCGCACCTATGGGGCTTCAAAAACCCATTTGGAGCTCCTGGATCGGGTGCAAAACCGTGCGATTAAACTTATAGGGGACAGTAGGGCATCCAGCTCTATTGACTCCTTGCAACATCGTCAAAACGTGGCATGTGTGGTTTTATTTTACCGATACTTTTTCGATAATTGCTCAGTGGAGATGAGCAGCTTGCTGCCATCACTCCGGGTATTTCCCCGGGCAACCCGTTTGAACACTGGCGCCCATGCATTCGACGTCGAAACGATGTTTCAGCGCACTACGCACTACAGAAAAAGTACGTTCCTGGCTCGTACAGCGCGATTGTGGAATGGTCTCCCTGCAGATATTTTCCCCAGCACTTATGATCTTGATTGGTTCAAGGCAAGAGTCCACAAATTCTTCACCCAACATCCTTTCTCCCAACCTGTATATCCTTCCTGAACCAGCGCAATGCCTTGCATTTAAAGGGGTATCCCCTGCGCGTTGGCTCGTTTAAAAAAAAAAAAAGAAGATATAATATTTTACTCTAAAAAAGCATCTTGTTGGTTGCGTTTTCAGGGCGGTTAAAATGTCAAAAAAACTTACATAGTAATCTTGCATTCTAAAGAACTTCTTTGCCAATTTTTGTTGATAAGCAAATCAAATTGTTTGCGTCAAAAAAAAAAAAGCTACTTTAAACCAATTTATATGAGTCAATATAAATTCTTTTGTTTTTGTATTAATTTTATTTTAAATGAAGTACATATAATATATTTTCGTTTCTGAAGTTATCCTATTTTTAATATGAAATGCACCTTTATCTCATTAAAATGTGATTGTATTTTACTGAATAACTGATGTTTTTCAAATCCGCCCAATAAATGCTATTTCGCTATTTGCAACCACCCCTGGAACAATTTGGTTGAGTTTTGGAAAATTGAACTGTAATTGAAATAGAAAATAGTTTTTAAAAGAAGTAGTTTATAGTAGAATAATTGTAAAAATCAAGAGAAAATAAAAAGAATTATGGTATTTAGCTTTGAACTAGCAGCAGTAATGACATCCAACAATTAGCCGAAAATATTCGGTATTCTCCCGGAAAGTCGAATAAATCGATCTTGAAAGGTGACTTCAAAAAAACCGAATATCTCTTTTCAATGACATTAAACGGTTATATCCTTGAGGGGTTAGCTCATCTAATTCTAAAATTCGTGAAGAGTGTGTTGAGTGGGGGGTTGAACCCCCCGAAATATTAGGATCGACTTTAAAACTACATACAAATTAAAAGGCATTTTATAAATATTATATAATTACTTTTTAAAACCCCTCCGAAATATTTTTCTGAATCCGCCCCTGGTGCCTGCCGTCCCTGCGCCCCGCATGAGCCACAACTTAATTTTAATTCTTCATTGACATTCCTTTCCGCTTTCTCAATTTTAGTTTTTTTTTCATTATTTTTTTGCAATGCAAACGCGGCAATACGGCCAGTTGCGATGGTTCGACGCGAATATAGTCAAAGCCAAAATTTAGAGAAACGGAGGGGCAATGACTCAAAATGTGTCGAATGCTGGGCGTAACTTAAACAAAACGCCTGGAACGTAACGATTTGTTTATTTATTAGTTTAATTTCTGCATTTACCTGTTTTTGAGTTTGTTACATTAAAATCATTCTTCGGTGTGTGTCAAATGAGCTTTCGCACTTCACATCCGTTCGCCGTCTCTTGCCGCGCTGCAACCACCGCGGCGCGCCATCAGTTGTAAATATTTAATAATAAAACATGAAAATCAATAATTTTTTCTACTATCCACATTTCGTCTGGACTGGAGCTGCTGTTGTTGTTATTATTACAGTTGTTGCTGCTGCGCTTCATCCGCTTTCGACGCTGTTTTTTTTTTGAGACGCTTTTTTGTTCCTACTGCTGCTGTCTTTTTGGCTCACTGGCTGTGTTGCCCGGTTCGGTTGCCTTTATGAAATTAAAAACATTTTCAATCAGCCGCCCCCCACTGCCGCCTACACTCCCACAACCAGAACGACCCTTCGGCACTGAGCACACACATACACACACACATCAGCACACACCATGGCGTGAGAGAGAGGATTGCCACCCTCGACGGTCGGCACCGAGAGTGTCGACCCAGGCCGTTGAACGTTTGTGGGCTGCGGGCTGTGGGCTCAACAACCCTGTCAAACCACAGGCACTCATGCTAATGCTGCCTGAACGACAAAAAACAACATAATTATGTATAAAAAGGAAAAGCATAAAAGAAAAGTCTGGGCAGAAGGAATGGGACGGGAACGGCAGCGACAAACAAGCCGAATACGTAGTAAAAAATAAAGAAAAATAAGTGAAAAGAAAACGAAAACGCAGTAGTACGGGGTGTTTACTTCTATATGATTTGTTGTTATTGTTGCTGTTGTTGTGTGCTTGTGCGCTCGTTGGGCTGGCAGCGAAAGTAGACTGGCATTTTATATGACCCGACTGTCGGCTGGTCCACGTTGACGCTGTCAACTCTGGTTATCGTTGTTAGGAGAAGAACAACGGGGCAGAGTGGGAGAGGGATTGGTGCTGGGTATGGTTTGGAGGAGCGGGAATAACTAATCACGCGTTTCTTCCTTCCTCAAGTTTGGTTGTTACGATTTTTTTGTGTCAATTTTTTATAAGCTCACAGACGCCTAACCCTTTCGCGCAAATGTCCTTCAACTTCGGCAGCTTTTCTGTTTCCTTTACCCATCGTTTAGCATTATTCGTCCCGTCTTGTTTTCACCTCCAAGCCTCTGCGTACTCCCTTATTTAGGCTTCGTCTTGCGTGTTAAATCGTGTCTTGCTGCCCGCTTTTGAATTCACTTTCCTCCTTGCGGTGATTCGTCTTCTTTCCTATTAGAATACTCTGTATTTTTCTTCTTCAGCCTACTACTTCAGTAATTTTCATTTGATACCTTCTTCTTCTTGTCTTTTTCATGTTACTTCTCCACTGCTATTCGAATATATCTTCTTTTTTCTGCTTTATCTTTTTCTTTTCTCTCTTATTATTGTGTTCCTGCATATTCCCCTCCACCTGTCATGTTCTGCTTTTCTTCTTCGTTAAAATATTCATTTCGCATTCTCCTCAAATTACTGCCGAACCCATCCTTAATCTAATGCAAATGCCACTAAAAGTTAATGCAAATTTCTTCTCTTTTGTTTTTAACGTCTCCGTTTCCTCTCCCATAGCATTTCTTGACGCTCTCTTAATTTTTGGGCATTATTTTCGCTGTTTTGAAATTTGGATTTTTACGCCCACTGACAGTGTTGTTGTTGTTGCACATTTTTCTCCACTGCCGCAGCCGCTGTTGCTTCGTTGTCGTCCTCCAACACGCATACATTATGTATAAATAATTTATTTACACTCTATTTACACTGCCTTCGGCTCGATGTGAACGGTCGGAGAGCGCGACGGATGCGAATGAGATGAACGGCCGGAGGGCGCGCTGACAGCGGCTGATGTGGAGCAAAGTAGTATGCGCGCTGTCGTCGTCGTGGTCGTCGTAGTGTTCGCAGTGCAGGGTGGGGGGCATCAAACGGATGGCTACGCTGAGCGAACGGCCACAGAGCGAATGCAGCGATGTGGCGGCGCTCCAGCAAGCAGAGGTCCTTGCTTTGTGCTCAAATATCTGCTTGTTTTCATTTTTGTAATTTTAGTGCACTGTCAACGCATCTTCGGGTAATGAGGAAATGCGCGATTCATTTTTTTTGTATTGTCGTTGTTGTGCTTGCAATTATATTAGTAACAGCTCACACGTTATGCTTAATATCAATTTAGCGCAGTGGCGGCGGAGCCGAGCGGTTTATGGGTGCTAGAGGGAAACTGAAGTGTAAAAGAGAGGCCAGTATGTGGCTGAGTTGAGATAAGTGCGGTTGGAAGCTTAGGCATCAGTTATTCGGTTAGCGGAAAGTAACCAAATGTCCAAAAAAGGCTAACTTCAACAACAGTCTTAGTGGCTACGGAAGGCTATCAGGCAGGTGCCAGATTTCACTTTCACTCGAAATCGAAATTGAATCCAACTGAAACAGTCGGATTCAATTTCGAATCCAATTTGAATCCAACTGAAACAGTCGGATTCAATTTCGATTTCGAGTGAAAGTGAAATCTGGCACCTGCCTGATTGCAGCACAATTTATATGTAGTAGGTGGCGGCAGCAACAAAAACAACACACCCATTATAACCACGGTTGCCACCCAACTAAAAACAAGAACATTATGTGTTGCCACCTATTGAAAAATAATACCCAAATTAAACAAATGCGGCCAAAAGGCCCAAGTGAAAGAAAAAGGCTCACTTTTGGTCCAAAGGTGACAACCGTGATTATAGCCCAGCTAACAAACCAACCAACCGACCAATCAGCCGACCAGCCCGCACGCATACACACACACAGACACACAGAGTTTTCCGCATAATTTCAAAAACAAAGCGAATTGTGCTCTTATAAATGATATTCGCCGCCGTCCCTCTGCCATCTGACATTACAATCGCATTTGAACAACAACAGTAACAGCAGCAAAAATTAAAACAACAACAAATCGTGCAATTGCGAGCATCCAATTAAAATTCTCTGTACGAGCTCAGTAGCAGCAACAACAACAAAAACACAATGCGTTAACAGCAGCAACAAAAAAAAACACAATCCGCTAACAGCAGCAACAAGACACAGCAGTCAGTAATGAGAGCAATAACAGCAAAAATAGCAAAGTACCCAGCGTTGAAGTCTGAAAACAGTGCAATACAGTACCGTGAAACGTCGACCCCCGCTGTACCCTTGGTAACGACACTCGGTTTAGAACAGACACCAACAACGCCAAACAACAACACCCAACAAAAATAATAACAACAACAAATGCATTTACATGAGCTTTTAGTCGCGGCCGGAAACGTAATCAACGAATACGAACTTGCCAGTTGTTGTTGTTGTGTTTGTAGTTCGAGGAGGCCATATGTGTGACTTTGCGTTGTTGCTGTTTTTTTTTTATTGTTTGCTATTAATATTGCAGCTTCTTGCATTGGTTTTTGTTGGTGTTAGCGCTCTCGCTCGCTCCCTATCGTTTGTTCGCTCGCTGTCTTTCTGGGCGCTCGCTTTTCGATCTCTCTGTTGCGCGCACGCACTCGGCCGCGCTCTCGTTCTATCACACGGTTATTGCTGCAGGCGGCTGTGGGGGTGACACATGCCCTATATGCAGCTTCCCCCTCCTTCGTCCGCGAAAAAGAATCATTTCACAATATTTCAGCGAAACACTTTACAAAAATCCACACCGCCGGCCATTTAGCTGTCGACATAAAATTCGGTGGAGTTTTCATTATCAGCCCTTTTTTTTCATTCCTTTAACTGATTGCTGTTGTTTGATTTGTGGGTTGCAGCAATCGCAATTTCGACTTTGACCACTAAGGTAATCGACAACCCGCAAACCCCTCTCTTGTAGTACGCTATTGCGCTACTGTCTGGAGTTACAATAACAACGACAGTAACACCAACAACAACAAGGACAACAACCAACCAGGACAATTAAAATCTACCAATCGGTCTGGCCCATTCCTCTGCCACAACTACGCGCCGTTGTAGTTGTTGCCTCTGGGTCGCTCATTATGTAGTTGGTAGTGTTTACGCTTTATGCTTGGCTCGGGCTCCCAGCAGCTGCACAGAGAAGTCACCTTTGTACATAGCGCAGCGCAGCACAACTTGGCGCACATTAAAAGTGTCTGAGCGGCCGAGTGGCTGTAGGGTGCTCGGACAAAGTCATGTGGCTGGCAGGCTGCGACAAGCGGACGATATGCAGATAGAAGTCGAGTGAGAGAGATCGTCGATTCCAGCACGAGTGCTTACATATTTATTTCTTCGCACCGACAGGGCGCTAATTTCCAGCTACCAGACCCGAAGGGGGCATTATTATACTTTTTCAAAATATGGAAATCCGAGTAATCGATGTTTTTAAATTAAATTTTTTTTTGGTTAGCTTCTAACCAAAAGAGTTAGCAGGGTATCCTTAAGTTAAATTCACGAAAGTTCCAAAAATGTGTTAAAAATTACCGTTGTTCCCATTTGAAATCAGAGTAAATCGATGTTGAAATGAGACTTTGCAAAAGTAAACTTTCAAAATCTTTCATATGCCCGTAGTTTCTAAAACATTAGAGATAGAAAGCTCAAATATGGTTCATTTTTAAGATGAACTTGAATTTAAGCTTTCCAAAAGCGGGCCGATGGGTTGATCGGGTCACCTCATTGCAAAGCCCCGAAATTCTATGACAGGAAGTTAGAAAAATCCTTTCTGAAGTAGGGAGTTTTAATTCAATTATTATAATAAACTTGTCAAATGTATTTTTTTGAGTCATTGGGGCATGCGAAAATTGTGGAAAGCGCACTATTTAGGGTTCAATTTTATTGCTTTTGTGTAGTTTGCGGGAATATCTATATAATTAGTACTACAAAGACACAAAGTGGGTGTGGTATACATTCCGCAAACTTATACGCACGCACACATGCAGGCACAACAACATCAACAACAACATAAATACATACATCATCGGCAACAGCGTCGTGCATAAATTAAAGATGATTTATCCAAGCTGTAGGCTTGGTGTGTGACGAACTCATTACCTCTTAATGCCGCCAACTGCTAATATATGTCATTTAGTAGGCGTTTAGACGTAATCGATTATCAATACTCAATTGATAATGATACTTTTTCTCGAATTTACGAAAAAAAGGATCTGGGGGTTATATTCAATCACAAGATGTGCTTCTCCAAGCACATAGATTTTATAATTGCCAAAGCAAGGTCTATGCTCGGGTTTATAATAAGAAACTCGAATGAATTCTGTGATATTTTTGCCCTCAAAAGCCTATACTTTTCTTTTGTTAGTAGTTTTGGTAGCGTGCCCAAGTACAAAAGCAGGTGCCTCTCACTTGGACTGCCAACATTGGAAACTCGTAGAAAATGTTATGCTATAATGTTTATTAGAGACGTGGTGACGTACCACATTAATTGTCATTTTTTGCTAAAATTATCTAATACTTTTCAACTGCCCCTCGCGGGACTTAAGATCATGGGATACATTTCGTATTCCCCTTTGCAGAACTAACTACTTCTTGAATGAACCGCTCAACCGCTGTTTAAGGCACGTGAATGAGTTAGGTCGTCAGTTGGACCTATTCTCAGAAAGCAGGGATAGTTTTAAGGCTAAAATAATTGCATTGTTGCATAATCATTATTGCTTATAATTAGTTATAATTACTTAATTCTAGTAATCTACATGTGTAAAAACTAATTGATGAATAAATAAATATTATTGAGAGTGACAATAATATTGATATTGATTGATGGTAGCAACTCATAGCCATCCGATAACTATGTCTTAAAAAGAGTCAACAACACTTTCGCGGACGTTAACTAATTAAAAATACAGGTCCCCCTCGTATAGCGCGGTACTTCTACAACGCGTTTTCGATATAACGCGATTTAAAAAAAACAGTTTTTTCATTATGTTTTTTAATTTTTTAAATAAAGTATGAATTTTGATTTTGAGTTGGAATGTACATACATCTTTAATTTAGTACCTATTTAATTTAGAAAAAGCTTATTGGAACATAACCCTAAAATTTATATGAAAGTCTTCTATGACGCGAATCACATAACGCGGAATTTTCCTGGAACGTAACCACCGCGTTATACGAGGGAGACCTGTAATATCTGTCTATTTTTCCAGCTCACTGAAATTTTTACTGTGCGTGAACGTGTTAATTATTTATTTTATGTCACACATACATATAAGTACATATGTATGTACCAAGCCTTTTAAATGTTCCTTAAATTTTGAAATTTATGTATGAGTTATTTATTTTGTTTATGTCGAATAAACGTTTTGGTTATTTTTATCACATTTTGGTTATTTTTATTTTTGTTCCTGGTTATAAATTGTTTTTTCTTGTGGCAACGCTGTTTGCAAGCCTCTTGTCGGCTCTTAATTGATGCGTGCACCACTCTTTGCCTTACCTGCTTTGGAACACTCGAAACGGCGCTCGCTCATTGCTGGGGCCACTCGCTAGTGCGCTCGCGTTCTCATCTCTGCTTTTGCCTGACTTTGCAAAAGCACGAAACCGCGCCGAGAGCGCGCATTCGCCGTTCCCGTGCCCTTTCCCAGCTGCTGAGATTAGCGCGCGCATTAATTAAAAGCTTAGCCCAACCACTGCTGCCGCAACACAACAGACGGAACGTGTTTGCGATTCGCATTTCCACCGACCAAGCGAACAGACTGGATGACGATGGCGCGAAGACAACGCGGTACTTTTGCATGTGTGCGAACGAGCGCGCTAGCTGTGCTTACGGCGCGCGCGTCGCTGCTCGCTCATTTCATTTGTCTCTGAGTGGCGCGCTCTGTAAGGCTGTGTGTGTGTGTGTGTGTATGTCTGATATTTGCATCAAATTAGCGCGTCATTACTTTCATTTGCCGTCGCTGTAGCGTACGAGCGAGCCACTAATCGGCTGAGCGGCAGCAGGCGAGAGAGCGAGCGCGCCAATTGCTGAGTGGGCCAAGTATTTTCGCAAAACGGCCAAGTGGCGGGGTCGAGTTGAGTGGACTAGTTGAGCGGCAATCGGTGAAACCTTAGCTCTACTTGAGCGGAAAAGAACCGATTTATTTTAATTCAATTATTATCAGGCAGGTGCCAGATTTCACTTTCACTCTAAATCGACATTGAATCCAACTGAAACAGTCGGATTCAATTTCGAATCCAATTTGAATCCAACTGAAACAGTCGGATTCAATTTCGATTTCGAGTGAAAGTGAAATCTGACACCTGCCTGTATAATAGACTTGCCAAATGTATTTTTTTTAGTCATCGGGGCATGTGAAAATGGTGGAAAGCGCAGCTTGAAGCAGTTGTAAGCTGAAAGCAAGTGCAAAATTTGAGTGGAAATTAGTGATAGAGTGAGTGAGTGAGTGAGCCAGCGAGTGAGTTATAATGTCGAATTTAGCGCAAGTTGGAGTGCAATGTTGACGGGTGTTGAAAGATTCCTTCGTTATTTTTCTCTGCAACGACGTAGATCTCCTTTGCCTGCGCTCCATCGCCACCGACCCTACCCCCTTAAGCAGGGAATCATTGTTGCGCTTCGGCTACAAATGAAATGTCTCCTGTGTGTTTTTTACACCTTTTCCTCTTCCCTACCCCGCATCTAAAACGTGTACTGGCACTGTTGTTGGTCGGTGTTGTTGTCGTTGCCCCCCTACTGAAAACTTTTTCTCCCTACGTACATACTAGGGATTGCAATCCCGAACTAGTTTTGCAATCCCGGGATTTTCGGGACTGAAAACCGCAATCCCGGGATCTCGGGATTTTTTTCGGGATTGCATATATTATTTTAAGGAACTAAATCAGACGTATTTTTCAATCAAAAAAATTTTATTTTCGTATTAAATACAATTCTGTGTTCCTACTTTAAAACTAAGAACCAAATACTCATGACAAATAACATCAAAATTTAATTGCCAAACCACCTGGCAAACCTGCTGATAAAAAACTTGTTTAAGTAACTAAGTAAGCTTGTTTAACTAAGTTTTTAGAAATTTTTGGTTGTTTACTTTTTTGTATGAATTAATTTTCGGGATCGTAAGCTTCTTTACTCCCCTGATTTTAATATAGCTACCGACAAATTTTAATGGAAAAGTTCCTAAACAGGGTTAGTGTGTACAAATTAGTACAAAGTATCCGTACACAAACAGAGCTATGTTTCACTAAAACTTATTCAAACGCCATAGGCAGGGTTATTTTTTATATTAAATAAGAAGATTTGCCTTTTTCGAAATTAAGGTGACAAAAGCAAAAGTAACATATTTTTATGTTTCGGTCACGCGATCGGATTTTGTCAATCCCGGGATTTTTCGGGACTGAAATTGTCCGGGATCCCGGGATTCGCGATCCGGGGATTGCAATCCCTAGTACATACGTACACAGCGGCGCAGGGTATAAATTGGGATGCTGCGCCGACGTCAGTGGGTTTTTTCATTCTTTCTCTTATGCTCCTTATGCCAGCTACGCCAACTATGTATGACCGCACGCCATAATGTGTGCGCATGTTGATGTTGCGTTTTGCATTTTTTTATTGGCTATAGTGCTGTGTGGCGCTGAATAGGCGAGAGCGCACATTTAGTGACAGTGGGGAAAGCTGATTTTGTGATTAAACCCACACACACACGCATACACACTCACACCGGCGCTGTGACGCACATGTACGCGAGGAGGCGTGTCATTCGTGTTTCACATTTCGCTGTTTTGTGTTTTAAGTTACGATTCTTTTTTATTTCTTGTTGTTGTTCTAGCCTTTTTAATGCATACTTATGTATGCGTAATTTCTGCTGCTGCTTCTGATGCTTTGCAGCTTCATAAAGAACAACAATGCCATAAAGAAACGCCACTTTAATAAAACAACGAATTGCAAGATGCCAAACGACACTGTCTTCCCCCGACGTTTGTTGCCTCAGCTTGTTTTAACTGAGAAAAACAATAACAACAAATAAATGAACAAAATATATACGCGCATATAATGACAACTTTGTGTGATTAAATAAAAGCAAAGTTCTAAATTTTTTGTACAAATAATAAACGCACCAATGTTACGCGGCGCGCAATAACTTGGCGACTTCACCCCCAGAAACGCAAATGACCGAGCGGACCCCAATTCGGTGAAACTGCACTCGAATGGTATGTGACGCCGATAATGATTGATTTCAGGTCCAGCAAATCGTCAAGCGGTGGCCACCAAAAGCGCGCAACATCTTCCAATAGACAATTATTCAAGCAATTTCTGTTATGTGATGAAAATGTTTCAAAGTTATAAAAACTTATCGGAAGTGGAACAAACAATGTTTAGATATTTAAAAAACACTTAGTTGAAAATTTACTTTTCAGAAAAAAAAATTGTGCAAATTGTTTTTTAACGGGTTTTAAGGGTTAAGTGATATTAAACCGAATCACTGTGCTGTGGTCGACTGCACATTATGACTGGTAAATGTACCATTTCTACTACCGTTTCAGTTCTTCCACTACCATTTCCACTACTTTCTTTAAACAGAAGTGTTGCTCAGTTCGATCACTACAACGCATCCTTGTCTACATTTATTTCGTCTATCTATTTCGGCTTATTGCCAACTTGTCCAATTGCCCGTTTCCTGCTTTTCTACTTCCCCCACTCCGTTTTACTCTTTTTCCGTCAACACTGCTGCCGTTGGCCGCTGTCGTTATATTACCGAAATCTGCTTAGCCTTAGATCCGGCCCATTTTATGGTACTCAACTGCCTCCGCCCACACTTGTCACTTTTCCCTTGCACGTACAGCCTCTCTTTCCGCCACCCCCTTTATTTTATGCCAAGCACTGGCACTAATACTTGCGGCGCCTTAACCACCCAGCAGATCCATCGCAAATTTTTCGAACACACAGCACAAGTCGTATTGAAGACAGCAACATTTTTCCCCCTTTTGATGGGATTTTTGCAGTAATTACTGAATGCGTTGTTGCTATTGGACGCTGCTACTGTGCGTACGGGCACAGTTGAGCAATTAGTAAACCGCTCCACGGCTCCCAGTGCACAGCTCTCCAACCACCAACCGACTGTCAACCCCACAGTAAAATGCACAGCACAACAGCAACAGCAACAACCACAACATAAAGTAACCGGTTTTCTCTTATCTCATTGGCTGTGTGTATGTATGTAAAGTAAATAAGGTTAGGTATATAAAGCAGGGACCGAAAATAACTGTTATTTTACAATTTTCAAATCAAAAAGGCATAACGAAAAAATTGCCGGTGGACTATTTCAAATATACTATTATGATCGTAATGGCCTCAGCTTCACGAATCAGCTTCACGCCTTTTCAATTTTTGACTTTTACTATAAAAGTTAAAATTAACTGTTATATTGTGTCTTTTATCATATAAGGCAAAAATAACTGTTACTTTTTACTTTTATTTTATCGGTCAAAAATAACAGTTATTTTGTGACTTTTATTTTTTCGGTCAAATATATCAGGCATTTTGAATTCTTTCACCATTTTTTCGTCGCACAAGTCTTATCGCTCAGAATGTGCGGTCTGCTGAGACAAAAAAAAGTATCAATAGTTTTTTAGTCGGTCGAACGGTTTTTGAAAAAATTCAAATTCAATTCAATTCAATTCCACAAAATAACTGTTATTTTTGACCGATAAAATAAAAGTCAAAAGTAACAGTAATTTTTGCTTGATATAATAAAAGGCACAATAACTTTTCTTTTTGTCGGTAAAAATAAAAGTTAAAAGATAACAGTTAAAATCTGATTTTTTTGATAAAAAACATAACCGGTACGGTTCCAGATATAAAGTACTATGTATGGTACTTATAAGATTGCTCTTTATTATAAGATATCTTTAGAGAGTGCTCTTTTAATTCTAACATTTACACTACTTATTTTCGTCGGCCTCGATAGCCCAGTGGGTAGTGGACTGTCCTTTCACACCAGAGGCCTCTACGTTCAATTCCTAATTCGGACTCGTTAAACAATTCTACTACGACTACTTCTATCGCTATCTACATGAAGGAGATGAGAGTTATAAAAAAACCCACAAGTACGCTCTTGGCAGATAATTGCAAAACCTATAAGTGTGGAGGAAAAAACGGAAACAAATTTGATAAAAATTTCTCCAATCGCAATAATTCTTTGATGTGCAATAGAGGAATATGCAAATGTTACGAATATGTGCTTAGAGCAAAACAAAAAACAACAATTAGCATGATAAGCCTTATCGAATTTGTCTCATTGTGACTAGAGCAAAAACACTTTTCTCAGTCTGCACTTTTTTGGTGAAGTTTTCGGTGTCACGATTTTTTTGTGCATAAATATTTTGACTTAAACCTTTTTGATTTTATTTACGTGGACATTTTGTAACAACACTGGTAAGTTCCTGAACCTTAAGTATAATCCAGTTTTCCAGTTTTGTATCCATTAAAAGAGATGGCAATCACTAAAACTTGAATAATCCCATAAATGTTTTTTTTTCAATAGAAACATAATAGTACAGAATCCTATTTGATGCTTATAACCTCATTAATGGAAAATGTGCCTATTTCCAGATTCTGTAATCAGTTTTTTCCCGAATTGTTTTTCATCAAACTTAGCTATTTCTCGAAATGCACTCTTTGATGCTTGGCTAAAAAGCATGAAAGAAGAAAATAATGATGCCGTACTTAATCATATTTTGAGTTTAATTGGAAGAGATGTGGATCGGCCCAAATTAAAAACAGATTACATCTGTAATCTCAGCTAGCTCAAGATGGAACATTTTAGTTTAAAAAATAATTGTTTTTTGAACTGAACTCGGACCGGAATAAACCCAATTCAAAACTATTCAAAATAAAGGTAGGGGAAAGGGTTCGGTTGTGGCACCCTTTTGTTTTTGGCTCATAACTTTTCGGACATATGGATATCTATGGAAAGCTAGAGACCTTGGCTTTCAACTAATGAAGAAAATAAACCGATGCCGTCAAATAGAAACTTTTTTTTTTAATTTTGTAAAGTAGTAATTTTTATCCAAAAGGTTTTTCTGTTCGGTTGTGGGCACCCTTGGAAAATCTGCTGGAAATGGCAAAATATGAAGGAAAACCAACACGAATGTAAACAAAAATTAAATTTGATTTAGTTTAACACGTTCGCGGACAGTAAAAATTTCAGTGAGCTGCAAAAATAGACAGGCTATTTTTGTGGAAACTATAAGCACTATCTGAAATCTGATTACACATATATTGTTAGAGTTGTCAGATTATCATATTTTAACCGTTATACACAATGAATGCTAATGCATTCACGACGATATAGATCAAATTTTTCAACTAGAGTGACGTGAATGCTATAGCAGTCATTCATAGAAAACATGAGAAGAAGAGGTTTATTATATTTTTATAACTTTATTCATTCAACAGTAGTTCTCTCTTCGTATATATATAATAACTGGACGCGGACACTATACTTCAAACCATTTTGATTAAAAAATCTCTCATAAACGGACAAAATTCAGAAATATGCCCAACCAGTTTTTAAGAATCTGTACTACCCTATAATACCTACAAATCTCTCTCTTATTTGAAAATGAATACTTGAAATTAAATCAATCAGTGTTTAGGCCAGTGGCGCACAAATGATTTTATTTTGGAGAGGAGAGTTTGCGTACAACTTTTGAGCCGAATACCACTCGAAACTATATTTTGTACTAGCATTTTTTGTGTTTGGGGGGGCGGTTTGAACCCCAAAAACCCCGCAATCAACCATTACAAAATTTTTTCAACCAAAGTAGTACTAAAATGTGAACACTTGTACAATGTGTGTACTTTACCTATACATGTAATAAATATTAATAAAATATTCAATATTCATAAATTCGTCCAAAATATTAAATAAATAAACGAGAAACACTTGGATACAATTTTAACTAATTTGTTGTGCACCCCCCCTCCCCCATAAGCGGACATCTCCCTTAACCGGACAAAACCACTGCGATGGTGAGTGTCCAGTTATGAAGAATTTCACTGTACACCGAAAAAAAATCAAATAATATGAAACTACTTGATGAATCAGTTGCAAATTACTTTGAAATGTATATTCATTACAAAAATTAAAGTTTATAAAAATATAAATGAATAAAAATTGGCTTTAAAATTTGAATGCTATAGCATTCACGTCATTTTGCATCACTATGAAAATGACTGCTATAGCATTCACGTCCGCGAACGTGTTAAGCAAATTTGTAAATACACCGAAAAAATAAAATAATATGAAACTACTTAATGAATCAGTTGCTAATTACTTGGAAATGTATATGCATTACAAAAATTTAAGTTTATAAAAATATAAATGAATAAAAATTGGCTTTAAAATTTGAATGCTATAGCATTCACGTCATTTTGCATCACTATGAAAATGACTGCTATAGCATTCACGTCCGCGAACGTGTTAAGCACAGTGTACGCATGTGAAGTAGTTGGCACTTTAGATGGACGGGCATTTAAAAATGTAAGTGGTCAAGTCGTTCTCTTGGGCTGTCCAGCAGACCTAAAGTAAAATGAAATTCAACCTAATTAATCAACACTCTTCAAGTGCTCTGAAATGAAGAAAGTGGAAAAACACCAATTTAACTGATTCGATAGCACGCGCTTGTTACATCCACGACCAAATCCAATAAAGCACCATCGTCGACGGCTTTTATGTCAACGAAATTTTCTTCCCGTAGCATTGAAGAGTGGTTCGGGAAATTGCATACTCTGCGACAGTCGATTTTGTGGGTAGCTTATCCGCAGAACAATGTTTAATGGCTGTTGGGAAATTTGGCCAATATTTGTAACACTGCTTATAGGTGCCCCACGCAGGGGTTTAATCAAACATGTATTTATTTATTGTAAAATTTCAAGTTAGTAGTGGTGATGATATTGGTGGTGTAGTGTTCAAATATCTATGATTTCAAAGATAATTAGTTGTTTTACACAATTTGACTTATATTTAAACTAGCTTACTTCGTCCGTTTTCCCGATGTTTCGAGATGTAAAATTACTCCCACCCGGTCGGGTCCACGTCGCACGTTGGGAAGAAACAGGCAAAAACGGCATTGGAGCAAATTCAAAAGTTGAGAATCTGAATTTTTTTTTTTACTTGTTGTATAGATATATATAGGTATATAGATACACTAGCGAGACAGCAAATCAACTTTTCAAGTCTCTTCATCCCATGACCTGGACTTTACGGCTTTTCAAAGTTGAACGTTTTATTATATTATTTTCACTTCTAGCACAATATCGTTAACAAGGCTGTCTTCAGATGCCCGTAGAATCTATATTTTTTAATGAAATCCCATAATTTAATATTAAAAATTAATAATTAATATATCAAAAAATTGTATTTAAAAAATGTTTATTTTGACAAAAAAAATATATCTAACCTTTGCCTAATTTTTTGATAAAAATGAGAAAAATCGGGATTTTCTCTGGACTGTAACTTTTGAGATTCCACAGCATTCCACAAAATACGTATACGCTGATTAGGTGGGACATTCAGCTAAATGATGGTACCAAACTCATCTGCGACATTCTGCGACTAAATGAATGCGAGCAATTTTCGCATGCCAACCCAAGCACTTTTTGTACTCAGTTCTGGTGAGCAACGATATATTTTTGAGCAAAACTACAACGTATGAAAAACAGCACGGCTGGTGTTGAAAGGAATAAATATGTATTTAAATATATAGAATTGGGATATGTATGTATATATCGCATTGATTTATCTATGTCCGTCTGTTAATATGTCTTCCAATTCGTCTGTCTGATGGAAGGTATTCATAATAGCTTTCAAAAAAGTTGAGACACGAAACTGAAATTTCGTACAAACACTTTGGAAATCATGAGAACAACATATTGCCTAAAATGGGCGTGGTTTGCCCATTTTTTGACAGGGTTGCCATATAAAGATATTTTTCAAAATATGAACTTTTAAATATTTACCGTCCGTTTAGGGATATTTTTGTCTGGAAATAGGTGTGACATGCCTCTTTAACCCCTTGAGATACATAATAAGTCATTATTTTAACTTTTAGTGAGGAAAGTTATACTTGTCAGTTAACCTTTTCCGTGCTATATAAAAGTAAATGAATAGTTTAGCTTTTTTTAGAAAGAGTTTGCTTACTTTTATAAAAGTGGGCTAAGTATCTCTCAAGAACATTTTAATGCATGACAACAAAATTTTAGCTTATTTTAATATTGTTAAAAATAAAGTCTGTATGGAGAGTAGGCGTGGCCGTGGGCGAATTTTTTTAATTTTTGGAATGAATCATCTTCTACTTATGGAAAACCGTTATGCGAAAATTCAATCCTTTATCTTTTTTATTTCCGAAGTTATTAAATTTTTCGTTATACATTCGGAAACCTTAAACCGTGCTGCGGAAAAGTGCTCAAATTAAAAAACGCTAAAGCACGTGTAACTTTATTTTTGATCTTCTACGAGAATCAGTTATCAAAATATTGACCTTTTTTTTTTGCTTCTGATTATGCATGTTTTTAAAACTCTTAACTTCCGACTGTAGGGTACCAGCTCCTGGTAAGGGAAATTAAAAAGAAATTACACCATACAATTCTCTGAAGAATTCTGAAGATAATAACGAAATTTCAGTTCTCTAGTGCAAAAACTATAGATTCTAGAGCTCAAAACAGGCGATGCGAGCGTTTTTGCCTGTTTTTTCCCAACGTGCGTCGCCAGTCAGAAAGGAAGAGAAAGCAGATGACGGCCGCCGGGTTGCCCGCTTGTTAAATTTTGTAATTTGCACCGACGGCGCTGCCACGTCGTTAGGTTAGGTTAGGTTGCGGTGGCTGCCTCTGTTTGAGACACACTTAGGCCTCTTAACGGGCCCGTTGTGATACCACAGATTCCACCCGTTTGAAATGCGTATGTGTAATACTCCACAGAAACAAGTTGTACAACACAGTTTATTTTATATCTAATGTCTTTTATTTAATTTATTCAATTTCTTTAGTAAGGCACAAAATACACATTACTTGTCAGTCACTGCAACTCAACGAAACAATAATCTCTCTACATCATGTTGCCACCTGTACTCAATCTCCCCACATAGATCAGTGCTGCCACATCCCTCCTATCTTTTTCAGCTTTAATTTTAACCCAGGGTCTCCTGGTTTCGCCAGGACCGCCGGTGAATCCTCCTCAAGACTTGGTGGCGAGGTATTGATTGATGTCGATGGTGATTCCTGTGAAGAGTCTATAACTGGTGACGTTGATGTTTGCGAAATTGTAGATGACGGTATCTTCTTAACATGGCTGATGTTTCTCCTAAATGTTTTCCCGTTGCCCATTATTTCTACTTCGTTTCCACTTCTGTGTACCACTTCGTATTCTGTTACATCAAAGTTTGTTGTGAGCTTATGCGGAAAAACTACATTCTTGAGCAACACTTTATCTCCAACAGCTATTCCTGATTCTTTTGCTTTTCGTCTTTTATCCCCTCTTTCCTTTCCCTTTTGTTTATTTATGCAATCCAAATCTCTTGCTGATGAGTCAATCATATCCTCGGTTATATCCTGAATACTTGGTATTTTGTCACGTATAACTCGGTTAAACATTAGTTCAGATGGAGGTGATCCTGTCGTGCCGTGAGGTGTAACGTTATACATTAAAATAAACTTTTGTATCTCCTGTTTATAGTTGCCTCTGTTTACGCTGGCAATTTTCAACCTTTTAACCAGGGACCTGTTCATATTTTCCACCTCTCCATTGGCCTGTGGCCAGTACGGTGGCGTCGTGATCTGTGTGATGTTGTTCAATTTACAAAAATTTTTAAATTCGGTGCTAATGTATTGACGGCCATTATCTGTTCTCAACGATTTTGGCAATCCCAGTCTACAAAATATCTCCTCCATGGCCTTTATGATTTTTTCGGAGGATATATTTTTCAGATATACTACCTCCTGATACCGTGAATAGTAGTCTATTAGCACTAAAACGTACTCATTGTTGGGAAGTGGCCCTAATAAGTCTGTTGCCACACATTGCCAGGGACCATTCGGAAACGCATGCCTTTGCATCGGCGCCGGCCTTGATATGTACTTGGGAAACAAGCAGACAGTCGCGACAGTTCTTAACAAAATTTTCTGCTTCTTTATCCATAAACGGCCACCAGACTTTAGCTCTTAGTCTACGTTTCATAGCTGACTCTCCTGGGTGTCCTTCATGAGCTAATTGGAGTATCTTACTCCGCAGCGACTTAGGTATCACAATGCGAGTGCTTCGCAGAAGAATACTTCCAATCGCCGAGAGTTCAAAACGGAAAGGGTAGTAAATATTCGATTTATCCGAATCCCACGACTCGTTTCTGATATGAGCAATATTATTGGAGATTTCTTCCTCCTCCGCACTCCTTTTAGCTATGACAGTGATCGTAAGAGGTAGAGGGATCGAGTTTGCCACGATACGAAATATGTTCTCCTCACAATTTCCGTCGAATGAACCAGTGTTAGAGATTTTGCATAGCCTCGATACCGAATCAGCTATGTTTTCCTTTCCAGTACGATAGACTACTTGGAATTTAAATGATTGCAATCGTAATAACCATCGTTCTATTCTGGCCGGAGGCTTAGATGTTGGTTTAAAAATGGCCTCCAATGGTTTGTGGTCTGTCACTAACTCAAACTCCAAACCCGCTAGATAATAGTAGAATTTTTCTACCGACCAAACTAACGCTGAACTTTCCTTTTCCGTTTGTGAGTGTCTCTTTTCAACGTCAGACAAGCTCTTGCTAGCGAAAGATATAATTTTTGGATCACTATTGGGATCAAATTGGATCAATACCGCGCCCAAAGCCACTGGGCTGGCGTCTGCCACTACGCGAGTTCTTCTCTTTGGATTAAAATATGATAAGCTGGGAATTTGAGATAGTTGCGTTTTGAGAGTTTGAAAAGCGTTCGCTAGATCCGGGCCCCAAACTAATTTTTCGTCCGCTTTTAATAGGATCCTCAATGGTTCAGTGACATCTGCCAAGTCAGGGATGAATTTCCCAACGTACGTGATCAAACCCAAAAAACTCCTAGTCTCTTCTTTAGTATTTGGAGCTCGAAACTCTGTAATTACCTTAATTCTTTCTGGATCTGCCGTGAAACCCTTATCTGAGAGAATGTGTCCCAAAAATTTTAATTTCTGAGTTTTCCAAACGCATTTATCTTCATTGAGTACCAGATTATGTTCCTTAAGTACATGGAGTACTTCTTTGACGGCACTGTCATGTTCTTCTTCCGTGCTGCCAAATATTATGATATCATCTATATAATTAAGGCAATTACTACAGGTTGCCAAGAGTCCTTCTATTGTACGTTGAAAAATTTGAGGCGCAGAATTTACGCCGAACATCAGCCTTTTATATCTAAATAAGCCCTTATGTGTTATAAAAGTGGTTTATTTCCATGGACTTGGGCCAACCACAGGTTCAATTATATCCAGACTGATTGCCTCCTCAAGCTTAGTTGCCACTTTTTCCTCGAGAGCTATTGGTATGCGTCGTAGTGGTTGTTGTACAGGTTTCACAGACGGATCGATTGACAATTTAACTTGTACGCCCTTCATTTTGGGGAATGGCTTTACGTTCTCAATACGATTAACATCCAATCCAAGACGTAGTACATTAAGTCTCACCGATGTTTCACGCCCTAGTAAGGACTGGCTTCCATTTTGAATTACATAAAATGTAGCAACTATTTCCGAATCATTATATACTGCAAGCGGAGCATCAAACACACAGATGACTTTGAGAACCTTATCCGAAGCATATGCCTTGAATTGGTTTGATGAATTCAATCGAATATTCCATAAGACAGCATTTTTATTTTTCAGCATCGTCCAGTCTTTCTCACTCACAAGTTTAAACCGTGAGCCGGAATCAATGACCATTAAAAATGCTTGTCCCCCAATACAGCACTCTATGATTTCATCACTATTGCAGTTGTCGTCGATTTTGAAACAGTCAAATTCGCGCAATGCTTCACCATCATCTGAGGCCTTTTCTTCGTTATTCTGAATACAACGTACCTTTGTCGGTCTAGTGTACCGTTGTTTTCCATCATTCCTTTCTTCAAATCTCCGCTTAAAATTTTTAGTTTTGCATTTGAGAGCAAAATGGCCAATAAGAGAACATTTGTTGCATTTTGCATTTCGTGCCGGACAGTTCATTCTGTTTCCGGTGTGACCCTTTCGCCCACATCTAAAACACTCATCGTCTGGATTCTGATCAAAACGTTTCTTCGACAAAATTTTGTTTACTATTTCCTCATCGCCCCTTGCCAGCAAACTTTGAGATTGTTTGTTAATTTCCTCATAAATCTGACACGCTTCCATGATTTCGTTCAGACTCTGCTCTTTTTCCAATAGCCTCTTTTTCAGCTCAAGGGGAGCCCACGAATCAATTATTTTGTCCTTGATACATATCTCTTCTATTTCGGTTTTTGTCGATCCAAAAGAGCATTTCGCGACTTGTTGCCTTAAGCGCAATAGAAATTTGTTAAAGGGCTCTCCCTCACATGGTGTCAGACTTCTGTACAAATGCCTTTCGAATGTTGAATTTCTCTTAGGCGAAAAATATTCGTCTAACTTTTCAACCAATACCGTGAACACATCATTATCAGCTTTTGAATCGTATTCGACCAAAGCGCCAGGAATATTATATATGACCTCTTGTAGTTGCGGACCTCCCAAATGAAGCAGTTTGTTCTTCTTCTTAACTGAAGAGACTATTTCCTCCGATGCCAGATACAGCTTGAATGAACGAAACCATTTTTCCCATTCCGCACGCAACAAAGCTTTATCTATTGCATCGCACAAAAATGGTTTTATGTCGGACATTATTGCTACCACTGTCTCTAACCTTAAACCAAATGCCTGGAAAAAAAAAATATAAAATTAATCTGTACACCTACATGTATGCATGTATGTTTTTTTTTTTTATGTATGTATGTATGTAAGTAAGTATGTACAGCAGTTTTCTACAACACAATTTAATGTGATTTATCACCATACCCAAACACACTTGAATATGTTTGCCAATTTCACAATTGAATGTGCGTCAAATGCACAATTAAATGTGCCGTCAATATCACAATTTAATGTGCTCCAGAGAATCAATGCCTAGGTGCAATTGAATATGCCACTAATATCACAATTTAATGTGCTCCACCAATGCCACAATTTAATGTGCTCCACCAATGCCACAATTTAATGTGCTCCACCAATGCCACAATTTAATATGCTGTAAACTTCGCAATTTAATGTGCTTTGCCCTGCGATCACAATTAGAGATGTCTGCTTGCTTTTTTTTTTTTTTTTTTTAGCCTGACCTGTGTTTGCCGGTAGTTTTTCACCTTCCTTTGCCCAATATTTACACTCGTCGCCAATGTAATACTCCACAGAAACAAGTTGTACAACACAGTTTATTTTATATCTAATGTCTTTTATTTAGTTTATTCAATTTCTTTAGTAAGGCACAAAATACACATTACTTGTCAGTCACTGGAACTCAACGAAACAATAATCTCTCTACATCATGTTGCCACCTGTACTCAATCTCCCCACATAGATCAGTGCTGCCACAGTATGCAACACTTTTTTTCAACATGTGATACAACACACATTTCAAACGGTTGGGGAAAGGGAGGGGAGGGGACCTACAGTTTAACGCCGAATCCGAACGGCGATTGGCAGTTTTTTCGTTCACACTTGGAGGTTTTGCCATTACCTGCCAAGAGCGCACTTGTGCGATTCTTGTAATTCTCATTCCCTTCATGGGGATAGCGATAAAAGTAGATGAGTTTTTTTCCAGCCCAAGCCAGGAATCGAACCTGGGGCGCTCGGTATGAGAAGCCAGCGCGCTACCCGCTGAGCTATCGAGGCCGACACGTCGTTAGAAAGGCAGAGAAAGTAAATGACGGCCGACGTTACTTTTCGCAACACTCCTCCTCGGTATGCCGTCTAGGCCTACCTATTACTGCACCTCACCTACGGAAAGTACGGCGAGTCTCGCGGCAGGTCTTTCAAGTTGCCCGGCGCTGGTCTTCACGGTAGCACTTGTGACTTGCCCGTCCTGGGCCTTCCGGACCGCCATTACTCTACCCTTCGGGCAATTCCTTGGTCCGTTAGGGTCCACGACGTATACAATGTCCCCAATATCTATCGGCTTAACCTTTTCGAACCACTTGGAGCGACGTGTAATAGTCGGTAAGTACTCGCGTATCCAACGGCGCCAGAAGGCGTCGGCCAGTTGTTGCACACTCCTCCAGCTTTGGCGTAGTTGCGCGGCTCCATCGACGAACTCGATTAACGGCTTCAAGCCGTTGGAGCTACCTAGTAAAAAGTGGTTTGGCGTGAGCGCTTTGTCGTCCGAGGGCGTGAGTTTATTATGGCCTCCACCTCCATAAGGTCCCCGCGAAGCCGTTCATCTGAAGGTCGTTGGGACGCCAGTATCTTATACAGCACATCCTTTACCGAACGCACCAGCCGTTCCCATGAGCCACCCATATGCGGCGAGGCGGGGGGTATAAACTGCTACTTCATCGTCGAATGGGTGAACGTGCTTACTATCTTATTTCGGTCCATGATGTCGAACGCTTCTCTTAGGTCACGCTCCGTGGCCCGAAAGTTGGTTCCATTGTCACTCCAGAATTCTAAGGGGACGCCTCTCCTGGCCATGAATCCAAGAATGGCCAAGATACACGAGTCGGCAGACAGCGAATAGGCTACTTCTAGATGTACCGCTCTCGTGGTAAGACAGGTCAAGAGGACGCCATATCTTTTATCTGAACTTCTGTGGACCGTCACCAGGATAGGCAGTCTACGCCCACGTACGAAAATGGCCGTATAAAGGGTGTTATTCTAAACGGCGGTAGGGCAGCCATCTTTGGCGGTCGAGGCTGCACGTTGCGGTTAAGGCAGACCTGACACTAACGGCGCGTTTTGTTGACGAGCGCTCGAAGATTAGGAATCCAAAATACTCGGCGCAATTTATTCACAACAGCTTCAGAATAGCGATGAAAGAGCCGGATATGGTAGTCCAAGACGATCAGCCGAGTTATGTGGTGATTCTTCGGCAGTATAATTAAGTCTCGGGCGCCTTTTAAATGTACTCTTCCTCCGAGCCGCAATATAGAGTTGTTGTCTAGATATGGCGTGAGCGTGTAAATGGGGCTTGAACGGCTAATCGACTTCCCTCTCGCTAATGAGGCGATTTCATCGGCGAACGCAGCGTGTTGAGCTTCTCTCCATATAAGTTTTTCAGCGTGTTGAATATTGTCGAACGTCTCCACGACGAGAACCGTTCAATTGTGGCAGTGTCTGTTGGGACTCGTGATGGAGTCCTAGAGACTGCGCTTTAAGCTCTGCTCTGGTGGAGTTGGTTCCCCCATGTTCGCTGGGCCATTCCGTGCGTTCTTTCTTTGGGAATGGGGGATCGTGGAACCATCGGCTTCGATTGGATAGATCCGGGGAAGGCTGCCATTTGGGAGCGTCGTCGGCCACGTTTTCCGCAGAAGGAACCCATCGCCGTTCGGAAGCTTCAGTCAACTCCACGATTTCGCTGACCTTAAAGGCTACGAACTGCGAGTAGCGCCGGTGATCGGAGCGAATCCAGGCTAGCACGGTACGGGAATTTGTCCAAAACGTACGATTCTTTATGGGTAAGGTGAGTGATGAAATTATGCTGGTAGCCAATCTTGCACCTATAAGGGTTGCTTGGAGCTCGAGGCGCGGTATAGAAAGCATCTTGAGCGGTGCCACTTTGGCCTTGCTGCCAAGAAGTATACAGTCGGCGTTCCCTTCAGCGGTGTGGCGTACATAGCTCACGGCAGCGTACGCGTTTTCGCTCTCGTCTACAAAGGTGTGAATTTATAGCTCGGAATCGGCTCCCAATTTGGTTAAATAGCAACGGGGTACTCTTAGAGTTTCTATTTCTGGGAGAAGTTGTACCCATCTGATCCAATTGCGGTGCTGCTCATCGTGAATGTGCTCGTTCCAATCACAGCCGGAACGCCAAACTTCTTGCAGTATAATTTTTGCGTAGATGATGTAGAAGTCAAGAAGTCCCAATGGATCGAAGATTGACATCACTACACTCAGTAGCTCCCTCTTTGTAGGATGGCGGAGGCCTTGCAGTAATTCGTTATTCTTGTGATGCGTGGCTACTCGGAAAGTAAAACAATCCTCTTGGGTTAGCCACCAGAGGCCCAATACTTTAGTAGCGTTATCTTCCGAGCAGAAGCTTATCTCAGTGTCAGTTTTGGTGGCACCCAAGGCTTTCAGTACGTTGCTAGAATTAGAACGCCAGTTCCGGATATGAAATCCGCCCTTCGCATGGATAAGCTTTACCTCAGTGGCGAGGCGAATAGCCTCCTCCTCGGTGTCAACGCTGTCTAACATATCATCGACATAATGGTTGTCTATTATACATACAGCAGCTCTAGGATACCGAGTGCGGAACTCCGATGGGTTCAGTTTCTTTACGTATTGTGCACAACTAGGCGAACAGGTAGCCCCGAACGTCATGACGGACATAGCAAACAAGGTAGGTGTCGTTGCTCCACGCTCGAACCACAAGAACCTCTGGAATCTCTTCTATGTCTCCGCTCACCGCTACCGCTCGCTGCCGAAATCTACGCAAGATGGACACTAGAGACGTTAACTGGTCGGGCCCCTTTAACAGCATGGAATTCAAGGAGACGCCATCGGTTTTGGCTGCGGCGTCCCACATAAGTCGAACTTAGCCTGGCTTATGTGGGTTGTGAACAGGGAAAATCGGCAGGTACGAGCATCTCTTCTCTGTTAGCGCTGCGGCATCAAGACGCTTAGCGTAGCCTTTGCTGATGTAGCTGTAGATCTTATTCGTCAAGGTCTCCGCAAGCTTCGGATCCTGCACTAACTTTTGCTGCAAGCACCTGGCCCTACGCAGGGCGAGCGGCAAACTATTGGGGTGTGTAGGCTGCAGACATATCCAGATTAAACCAGTTTCGAAGTGGCCGTTAACGCGTTTCGTCATGCCTTTGAGCTGTTCTATCGCATGCCGATCATCGGTAGACAGCAGGACATTAGCTTTACGTTCGATGTCCGATTTATCGAAACAGATGTACTCCTTCACCACTCTGAGAAGCTCATCGTGCGGAGCAGCATCACAGTCGCAGGCGTGATAAGCTAGATATCCAGAATTCAGGCGTTGTTCTTGGTTGAGCAAACCCTTGACTGTCCAACCTAGGCGTGTCTTCTCAGCTACGGGCGCGTCATTTTCACCTTCCTTTGAACGTAGAGCTAGACTGAGTCTACTGTTGTTGAGGCCGACTAGCAATCTAGGCGTGGCATCTGTGTAGGAAGCAAGCGGTAGGGCTCTCAAATGCGCATACCTTGTTTTAAGCTCATGGACGTCTAGCGTCTGTGAGGGCAAATCAAGCTTGCTAACAGTGCGTACGTTCCTCAGGGCGAAGCGCTTGTTGGGATTATCTCCCGAGATTCTCAAGTCCAGGAGCTGCGAGTCGTCTTCATACCGATGAGTATTGGCAGTCCACTTCAGGCACAACGGCTGTTTCACACCCTTCAACTTAAGGCTCTCTTGAAGTTCAGTCCATCAGCCGGAGTGAGGAGCCATCATCAAAAAAGGCGTACGTATCTAGCCGAGTTCCATTTCCATACAGAGTAACAGGCTATACCCGGAAAAAGATAGAGTCGGCGACGTTAGAGCGTGTACTGCATAGTACGTCGGGTCTAGGCCGGTTAGTCTCAGATGAAACCCATTTATGTAGCAGGGGATGATGCTTGGCAGTACAGCCATTGATTCCACAAACAGGTTTCGTGATGCACGGGTTCGGCCAGTGCGGCTTTAAACAGCAACGACACAGATAGTGCTTCTTCACCAACTTCCATCTTGCCTTCCGATCGACGACTCTGAAGTTGTTGCAGCTATCAACAGCGACGCATTGTCCATTACAGATGACGCACTGGCCTCTTCCTTCACGGGAAAGGCTGCTAGTGTGCGCATTCAGGACACCCCGCTTTAGCGCGGGCATTGCGCTTGCTCCTGGTATGAGCACGTTGTTGGCTCCCTGGGCAAGCTGAAACAACCATAATCCAAAGTTCTCCAGGTTATGTGGCGGCAGCTGCAATTTGTGCATACCCCAGAACGCAGCTGCTGTTCTAGCTCTGGGTTGTTGAGATAGCTTGTCATATTTGACGCCTTAATGGTGGCGCAGATAGTTTGCACTTCCACAGCGAAGTCGACTAGAGCCTTGAGTCGGTTTTCCTTTAGAGCTGGAAGACCCCGGATCCGATCCAGGAGCACACTGATTATCAACTCTGGTCGGACGAACTTCATTCGCCGCCCCCGTCAATGCTTGACGTAAGCTCGCCAGATTTTCGCCTTCAGAAAATCCACACATCTCCGTTGTTTGTTCGTAAGTGGCTAGGAATAAGGGCCACTCTTCAGGCTGGCTATCAAAGCTTGGAAGCTGCTTGGTGATGCTACTACGAGCGGCAAGTTGGCCACTTGTTAGACGACGGATCGTGGGCAATGCAGCGGGCCCAGCATCCGTTCTCGTCGGTGCTGCGCCACAAACCGGCAGGCAGCCCGTAAGGCAGTCTGGTATCTTTGAGCCAGAGAGCGGCGGGTTTCGATACCACAAGTCGGACGGAAGTGATCCACTGTTGTACGCACAGGTTGTCCGTTGACGGTGCAGGAGGGCTGGGGTGAGCGTTGTGCTCAACCTCGCGTGACACCGCGTCGGGAGCTACCACCCTTTCTGTGCCCTGCAGCCACCGCTCAACTGCTACTTCGTCGAGATCGTCTTATGTGTCTGAACATTCAGCTGTTTGCAGAAAAAGGTCCCTACGCCGCTTTAACAGCGCTTCTTTCTGGCGCAGCAGTTGCTCCTCCTCGTCGAGAAGCTGCTTCTCTGCATGTTGGCGACGCGTCGTGGTTGATTTCCTACGACCAGCACAATGAACGGACGCAGAACCCTCAGCGGCCGCCATCGATCGCGGCGCATTGTTGCTACGTGTTTCAGCCGGTGCTGTTTGTCCGTTCGCGGCACTCGCTTCAGCTTGTGTCGGTGCTCCAGTTGCGCAGATAAGGAGTGCGGTGCAGCCGGCGCAGCTCCAGTCCTCGTGCTCGATCGCAGCTGTCACTCCCACACTGCGAAAGTGGAACCACTCGTTGCAGGTGTCGCAACACACCATTTGCGAATCATCCTCTTCTTCGCAATTCCTGCAACTCCGACCCGCTGCCGACGTCATTACGTGAAGAAATATTTGAAGATGTTGGGAAATTTGGCCAGTATTTGTAACACTGCTTATAGGAGCCCCACGCAGGGGTTTAATCAAACATGTATTTATTTATTGTAAAATTTCAAGTTAGTAGTGGTGATGATATTGGTGGTGTAGTGTTCAAATATCTATGATTTCAAACATAATTAGTTGTTTTACACAATTTGACTTATATTTAAACTAGCTTACTTCATCCGTTTTCCCGATGTTTCGAGTAAAATTACTCCAACCCGGTCAGGTCCACGTCGCCAGTCAGAAAAGAAGAGAAAGCAGAAAGCCGCCGGGTTGCTTGTTAGATTTTGTAATTAGCACCGACGGCGCTGCCACGTCGTTAGAAAGGCAGAGAAAGTAAATGATGGCCACCGGGTTGCCCACTTGGTCGCCTACTTTTCGCAGCAATGGCATCAGCACATTAAAATCGATATGGAACGATTTTTTTAATTTATCCTTGGATGACATGGCTAAAATCGAAAAATGCGTAAAATCACAATCAACGATGATATTACATCTTTTTTTTTTTTTAAAGCGTTCATATTTTATTAAACTTACCAAATCACAAAAAAAAAAACGGGTGCGCACAGCCGAACTAATTGCGGTGCCCACAACTGAATTTGGCAGCCATTTTGAGAAGTGGTGAAAATGTTTGTTGGTGTAAACATATTGGGTCTAATCTATATTGGATCACAAAGTATAATAAATTTACTAAATAAAAATGCATTGCACTCACCTTTTCAATGGACTCATTTCGATTTATAACACCAATGTTGGCGCTGCAAAATTTTAAAAAGTCGCAAAAAAAGTAGCCGAAAAAAAAGTGTCAAGTGATCAAATTTTTTTTATACCATGTATTTGTATATATATATATACTTTCATTATTTTATCTTTCGAAACTCATTATTTTAATTGAATTTCTAAAGGAGATAATTTTCTGTGAAAAAAACTGTTTCCCCCTTAAATTAATTGATGAGGGATATGTTAAAAGGTCCCAATATGCATGTTTTGTATTTATCATGAAAACATTTGCATTTTAAAGCATATGCGTGATATACTTACTTATCCATTGGGAGCCATCAACATTCATTTAGCACAAATAACAGAGGCAATGCCACAAAAAAGCGCTTTAATTCAGATTAATTTTGTACATTTTTGCGGAAAAACTTTGACATAATAAAAGCGTTGCAAGTAGTTTAAATGTTGCCAGAGGTGTAATTGTTAAGTACTTAAGTGTTACCTTTGAAAAGTGAATACTAAAAGGAAGGCATATTTTGATATTATTTCGGTCTCCAGAAAGGGTAAATTTGAGACTTTAGTCGCACAACGGCAACATTGTATAACACTATTTAAAAGGTTTAAAAAATGTTTGTCCCTTTTTTTAAGCACAGAAAGATATACATATATGGTCCCAGCACAAAGCAGACGCGTCTTTTCGATTCGGTATTCGGTACAAAAAGATCGTGCTTCCATAATAAACAAATGGTATTTATCGGAAAACCTAGCCTGCTTTCTATCAAAAGATACGCAGGGGTGCCCACAACCGAACTATGCCCATAACCGAACCTATTACCCTACTTGTGTGAAGCTAAGAAGAAGCTTTCCGCAAAAAGTGCTCAAATTTGCCAATGTTCTCATTCGAAACCCGACTGAACCGGTGTTGAAGTGGGACTTTGAAGAAAGTCGTAATTTGAGTCGTTCAAATGCCCATAGTTTTTGAACTAATAGCTCTATAATGAAATAATTACATTTTCTTGTAGAACTCACCTCCAAAAAGGTCACTTTTTTAAAAAACCGTTCCTAAAGCAATACCCATAATGCCCATTTGTTTGCATTTTCCAAGAATCAGTGGGCGCTCTTGAGTGCTGCATCAAGCGGTGGGTGCGTGCCTAATCAGCGCGATGTCCGCTCTTTCAGCATCCTGAATTGTCCGGAGGCTGGGTAGCTGCTGTCGGTGTTATTGTTGTCGCTGTGATTGTGCTTATCACACAACGTGCCGCCAAAGCATTCGCACGCGCTGCCACCTATATTCACGCTCCGGCTCGCTGCTCACCCGCCGACTGGATGGGTCGGGCCGGCGTCTGTTTGTTGTTCGTTGGTTTGTTTGTCTTTCGGTTTTTTGCTGCCGACACGCCATGACATGCCATTCGCTAATATTTTCGACTCGCCTCGTAAAAGCCGTTATCTTTACGGTCAATAAAAATGTGTTGCATGTGTATGCCTAACATCCCTGTAGGAAATCGGACTGGTCCAAGTGTAGTTTTTCAACTGGTTGCCTGACAGTCATATATGACCTCAGAACCGACTCGTTTCCTTGGAGCAAACTCACCCTTTTAACGTGGCGGTTTCCTTGACGACAGTCAATTGTCCCCGTCTGCATCCATTTGCAACTAGTCCAAAGTCAGTCCTAAGTAAAACAGTTTTCAAACAAGTTGCAAAGCGAGTAGTTTGGAAACTAGTTTATTATGGGTTAGTTCTGTAACCAGTTGAATTTTATAAAAAAAAATAAAACAATGAAATTTTTAAATATACATTAAATATTTTTATTTTAACCCTCAATCGCCCACCCTGAGTCCAGGGGACCCACTACGAACTTTAATAAGTTGGTACGGGTTGTGTTTTTATGTTTCGGCGTCCAGCTTTCGTATACCTTCGTACAGGGTCGCGCTGAACGCGAAGACGATCGGAAGTTAGCGCACTACAATTACAAGGCTGAGTTTTGGCACGGAGTGAGTCCCAGGGACTCAGGGTGGTGTTTTGTGTTTCAAAAATTCTACTTGTAAATTTTTAAAAAATCGTATTAATTTAAATTTAGGCTGCCAAAAGTTCAAGAATTGAGAGTGTTAACCCTTTGAGAAGTTTTGGTACTAACAATTTGCCTTAGTTGTGCTAAAAAGGTATGTGAGGTATGTGCACAACATATGAAATTCAACCTGCTGCACGTTTTCTTATTTTATATAATGAAGTATTACTTTAAGTTTCTTTTCTGAATAGTTATTTGGTTTTTAAGCTATTTATGTAGAAAGAATTGTTTTTGTTAATTTATTTATATCTTTTATTTTTATAAAATGTTTAGTGTATGTTTTTTAGAGTATTTTTTTTTTCTATCAATTAAAAGGTGAATTTTTATTTGGGTTATGTAAAAATATGGAATGACATCTGTTATAAGAGGTCTTAATGTGGCCTAAAAAAAAATAAAAAACCATAAAAATTTAATAGGTGTTGCGTTATTTCGTAAACAAAAATTGTGAGTCCCGGGGACACAGGGTGGGTAGATACGTGATTTTAATAGGGATGGGTGATTGAGGGTTAAAAGTATTTTTAAAATAACAATAATTCATCGGGAATGTAAAATAAAATATAAATACACTAGTCAGAAAAAGTTTGCGTACAGGCAAGTCAAAATTATGTTATCATCAATTTTGACCTCAAATATGGGTTCTCTGTTTACCAAAACTTATCCACATTATTCATATATGCCTTACCTGCACTTTTTGTTGTGTTTTAGATGCATTAAAACAACAATTTCCCATATATTCGTATTTATTGACAATATACTCACAAAACGGTGCAGAATAAGTTTGCGTACAAAACTAATTACGGGAATTTCTAGTTATGTTTTTTATTTTTATTTGGAAATTTGTATTCCATTGAGCAGTAAGCGGACTTGTAAATTATTTGGAACCGTATATGTGCTTGACATTTTATAGAAAGCAATAGAATCCAACAGAAAAACATTAAAATGGATAAAAGGATAATCTTACTAAAACTTTTCAAAATTGACAAAAAATTTCATGAATTCGTCATTTCAAAAAGCCATCTTAAATTTCGAAAAAAAAACAGAAATTCTTGCTTCTTTGCTACGATCTGGCCATTTTCTTAAGCTACCCAAGCATAGGATTAGATTGTTTTGCGATCAGTGCATCATAATCTTAGGCCAGTTGCATCCAATATCTTCAGAAATGTACAGAAATATTTTATTAAACCCAGTAGCAGTGCCTTTATAAGAAAAGTCATGAAAAAAAATATTTCCCCTACATAATAGCATGTAAGAAGCCCATATCTAGCTTACTAACAAGGAGCACAAAATTTCTTTCGTGAAAGAGTCCATCAAAGAGTCTAGAAAACCGGATTTCCGGGACTATGTGTGACTATGGAGTAGGAAAATTTATTATTCTCTGATAATGGTTTGACATATTTAGCATTAAAAGGCATCAACTAATTTGAAGAGGATTCAGTTAATAACAAAAATCTGAAATTAACAGTGAAGCATAGCATATGTGGGGATATGGTATGGGGCTGCATGTCGGGAAAAGTAGTGAGCAGGCTGTTTTTTTATTCAGAAATGGTTCCGAGGGGTTATTTACATATGCTAAAAGCTTATGTAATCCAAGGTTTAAAAATTTTGGATCAGGTTCCAACATTTCTTTTCAACTTTACGATGACATTAAGGCGCAATGCATACGATGTGAGGCTATCTTTCCTATTAACTGGCTCAAAAAAGTTGAAAAAGTTCCTCCCTAATCACCTAGCGTGCATTTAATTAAATATACTAGGGTTTACTTGAACTCTGAGCCCAACAACACTCCATCTTCAAAGATACTTATAGTAAACAAATATAACAATTCAAGGATATAACAAAAGAACAGCTGAAAAACCACATAATTTAATAAAATGTATGCCGAAATTTCTGCAGGGAGTTCCAATAAGAAAAGCATATTCAAAAAGTTATTAATTTTTGGACAAAACTTAGTTTAAATGAAATTTTTGCTACATAACCGTATCTTGTACGCAAACTTTTTCTGAGGTGAATTCATAACACATTTTGTTTTTGGCCCTTCTTTTGCAATTTGGTAAAGTTTTTGTTATTCTTGTCTTAATAGAATAAAAGAACTAAGTTTATGGAAAAAATAAAAAATATCTTGTTTTTGAAAAATTACTTTAAGTGATTTATTTTTCATATGAAAAAACTATGTACCCCTTGTACGCAAACTTATTCTGACTAGTGTATGTTAACACGTTCGCGGACGTGAATGCTATCACTATGAATGATGCAAAATGACGTGAATGCTATAGCATTCAAATTTTAAAGCCAATTTTTATTCATTTATATTTTTATAAACTTAAATTTTTTTAATGAATATACATTTCAAAGTAATTAGCAACTGATTCATTAAGTAGTTTCATATTATTTTGTTTTTTTTTCGGTGTACAGTGAAATTCCTCATAACTGGACACTCACCATCGCATTGGATTTGTCCGGTTAAGGGAGATGTCCGCTTATGGGGAGGGGGCACAAAAAATTAGTTGAAATTGTATCCAAGTGTTTCTCGTTTATTTATTTAATATTTTGTACGAATTTATGTATATTGAATATTTTATTAATATTTATTACATATATAGGTAAAGTAGGCACATTGTACAAGTGTTTAAATTTTAGTACTACTTTGGTTGAAAAAAATGTTGTAATGGTTGATTGCCTAAACCAGTAGCGCTCACAGGCGGGGTTTTTGGACTTCATACCCCTCCCCCAAACACAATAAATGCTGGTACAAAATATGGTTTCGAGTGGTATTCGGCTCAAAAGTTGTACGCAAACTCTCCACCCCAAAATAAAATCCTGTGTGCGCCACTGGCCTAAACACTGATTGTTTTAATTTAAAATGTTAATTTTCAAATAAGAGAGAGATTTGTAGGTATTATAGGGTAGTACAGATTTTTAAAACCTGGTTGCGCATATTTCTGAATTTTGTCCGTTTATGAGAGTTTTTTTAATCAAAATGGTTTGAAGTATAGTGTCCGCGTCCAGTTATTATATATACATGAAGAGAGAACAACTGTTTAATAAACAAAGTCATAAAAATATAATAAACCTCTTCTTCTCATGTTTTCTACGAATGAATGCTATAGCATTCACGTCACTCTAGTTGAAAAATTTTATCTATATCGTCGTGAATGCTATAGCATTCATTGTGTATAACGGTTAAAAATTGATAATCTGACAACTCTAACAATATATGTGTATTCAGATTTCAGATAGTGCTTATAGTTTCCACAAAAATAGACTGTCTATTTTTGCAGCTCACTGAAATTTTTACTGTCCGCGAACGTGTTAAGATGGGTCGCACTCCATACAAAAAAAAAATCACGTTTCAGTCACCACCTAAAAATAAAATTCAGAGTGTTTAATGACTATTTGGAAAATATTGCGATTCTGAGGTAAGCCAATTGTGAGCGGTTTTGCTTCAAAAATACCTCTAATTATCATGTTTTTTGGGTGTAACTTTTTTGTTGTTGGACATTTTCGAATAATTTTTTTTTTTGGTTAGATAAACCTTCAGGAGTTCTTGGATTGCACATATTTTGTAAAAATTTTTTTTGCTAATTTATTGAGTTCTGGAAGTTTTAATATTTATTTTTGAAGCAAAACCGCTCACAATTGGCTTACCTCAGAATCGCAATATTTTCCAAATAGTCATTAAACACTCTGAATTTTATTTTTAGGTGGTGACAACACCAATTTTTTTTCGCGACCCACCTTAGTGTATGTACGAGTACTAAAAAATTACAGCTCTACAAAAAAATGAACTTGGACTTGACTTCTGCCGAAAATGTTTGGGGCTTGCCGCAATCCAATATCCTCGTCATTATTGACTACGCCTGCAATATTTCAACAAATTAATTAATGCATAAAAATTAAAAAACAAACAAATTGATTAAGAAATACCTTTTAACTGCCGCTTCAACTTGTTGCTTCACGCTACCACGCAAAATTCGAACTGAAATCATTCAAGGCAAAACGTGCAAGTCGAACGAACTTCGAGTCATCGAAACAGACATGTTCGAAAAATGCAAACATTTCTACGTTGTTGTTGTAACAAAAGTATCGTTAAATCAACCTTAACAGTACTTTGTTGATCATTTCACCTCGGTTTCGTCTTTCATATTTGCATGTGCCCCTCTCGCCAATGAACGCGCACACTGAACGTGAACGATTAGACGCGAACTGACTGACTTCTGCATCCGCTGACAGCTACTTTGACAACTAGTTGGCCAATTGACTTACAAAAAACCAATTGAAAAACCAATGAATTTTGGGAACCAGTTGTCTCAGGTCCGACAGGGATGCGTGCAGCGGCGCTTATGTGTGTGTGTGTGTCTAAAGGACCGCCGATTCGGCGGCTTGTCGATTTTCCTTTATTTTTTTATCTTCGGCCTGAAGATAGTTCTGCTGGGGTCAAGTTTGAAAACGCTGCGTGCTTTTTTCGCTGGCGTGCAAATTGCGAGGTTCCTAGTTAGCTGCAAATCCGCTTGAAGTTCGCCGAATATTGGGGCATTAGGAAAGTTAATAAATAAATATATCCATCCATAAAATATGATCAAAATGCGACTCAAAATCGTGTTAAGTAATTGAATTGAATTAAACTAAAATTGAATTTTTTAAAAATCTAAGAACAGAGGGCTGAGCACCGATACCAGCTGAAATTCAACTCAAGTGGTTGCACCATACTCGCGTTCTGACATTTTAAGTTGATTGGCGGGCTGTAGGCTGCTGTTTGCTACAGTTAGTTGGCTTGTAGGCAATAAAATGAAACATGTTGCTGACGCTTCTGTTCCTGTTATTGCTACTGCTGTTGCTATTGCTGTTTTTTTGGTCGGTTGTTGTTGGTGTTGTTATTGTTGTTCTTGATTTTTAAGTGGCATTTAAAAGCCGATAACAATTTCACATGGCTTGTGGCCCATCGTCAAAGATATCAAAGTCACAGCTGTTGGGTTTGTTTATTTGTTGACCGGCTGGCCATCCAGGCAGCTGGCCGGCCGGCTGGTTGGCTTACATTCACAGTCACATATCCCGCGCCAAGCTCGCGTGGTGTGTGCTTTTGGCTTTTTGTCCGACTGCCTTTCGGTTCCACTCGGGCGCCTCGTCCTCGAGCGCGGCTGTTGGTGCCAATTTGTGTGCGGCCCCGTTGGCCGACTGGCTGAGTGCCCGCTTGCCGGTTGTAGTGGCACTTGCTTACGTCGTTTTTGCTATTGTTTTTCCGGTTGTGTTCTTGTTGTTGTATGCCGTTATCTTTTATCGCCAAGACACAATCACAAGAGCGTAGCTAAGCGCCGCGAGGGATTTGGGTGTCAGAACCCCCGCCCCCCCGTAGCCTAAAATTATTCAACATTTTCAATCACTATGAATTGTATGTACGTTGCCACATTAGTAAAAAGGTCTTTTAAAAAATAATAACACATTTTTTTTAGCAAAATCGATTTGTTTTTTTTAAGCCCCTTCCTGACTCAATGTCTTATGAGTGTTTTAGATTGTTGGCCGGGATGCCCTTCAGGATGTCGGTACAAGCCTTTTGGACGGTTTCTACGTGCGCAATGGCTTTTTTCTTTGCCAAATGCATTTTTTTGCATCAGGTAAAAACGGGAAGTGGTTGATAGTTAAAATTCGACTTTTAGTCAAAAAAACAAAAATAAAATAACACTGCACAACAGCATGTCTGTTGCATGGAGTTTTTTACATGAATCTGAATCGTTTTTCCACACTGATTTCAAAACCATACTCCGTTTTTATGTAACAGCTCTAGTTTTCGCAAAAAATGGGCGTGTCACTTTTACGAATTTTCCTCGACTTTTTTTCACATTTTCGACTGTAATTTCCGAACCGATAATCCTATCGACATGATTTTTATATCGTTGCACTCAATTTTATGCGTTCTAAATTGGCGTTGTAATAAGGTTCCAAAGTAGGAAAATATTGAATTGCAAATCGTTTTTTCTGATGGCGAAAATTGTACAGATGTTTCATAAATCAAGTTACGAAGTATATGAATATCTTAAGAAGAAGCATCAAGCAATACAATACAGCCAAATTATTTGGCGGAATACACATTCGCATCGAAATAATAGCAAAAATGTACCGTAGTCATTTGCAGTCTTTTTCCTTAAAAAATTAGGAGCCTCAAAATATGCAAAGTTTTTAATTTTTTTTGTTTCGAGCAATTCAAAATTTGTTTGTTTTTTGCTTGTATTTCAGACTATAAATGGAACATATAAAAGAGCATATTTTGAGGCCCCTAATTTTTTAAGGAAAAATACTGAAAATGACTATGGTACATTTTTGCTATTATTTCGATGCGAATGTGTATTCCGCCAAATAATTTGGCTGTGTTGTAATGTTTGATGTGTCGGCTTTCATTATACACCTAACTCGTTAATTGATTTACGAAAATTGTGTTTGTTTTTGACCATCAAAGAAAACGCCTTAAAATTCCATATTTTCCGACTTTGCGGTCCAATTACCGCGGCATTTTAAAACTTATAAAAATAAGTTGCATCGGAAAAGAAGCCGTGAGGTGTTGTTAGTGCGATAAAGTGAAAATCATGTCAATCGGTTCTTTGGTTTAGAAATTACGATCAAAAATATGGAAAAAGTAGAGGAAAAACTGAAAAAATTACATGGTACCTATATCTCACTAACTAGAGCTGCTGGAAAAAAATCTGAGAATAGATTCGAAATCAGCGCACCCAAATTAGTAAGAAACAGTAGAAAAACTCCATGCAACAGAAAATGTTTTTGTTTTTTGTTTTGCTGTGTAATCAGTCACAAGTGTTGATTGACGAGATGGCGTCTTTTGAAAGCCAAATGTCAAGTTAAATGCTATAAATTTCTATTATTGAGATGCTTAAATCTAATTTCAAGAATTTTAATGAAGATTTTGGCTGATCTTTGATGAATTCATGCAATATTGATGGAATTTGCGGCGATCGCGGATTCCCGTTGGATAACACTTTGGTCATCATTTATGTCCTGACAAGCGTGTACGATTCATAAACTCTGCGCTGGGATAAACAATCGTTCAGCCATTGAAATGTTTCGGTTACAGTTTTAACAAGTTTAAAACAAAAGTTAGTATTGGCTCTTTGTTCGATGATAATTTTTGTACTGATGACACAGAGATACACTATCACTTCAGACGCAATAACTTCATTTTCAGTGAACCAAATTTCATTAAATGTTTACTGGAAATACCACCACCACAAAAGGCCCTGTTTGAAAAGTGCAGCGTACGGAGACATTAGGGAATTCAACTCTATTGACTCCATGGAACTTCGTCGAAACGTGGCATGTGTGGCCCTATTCTACCGATTCTTTTTCGGTAATTGTTCAGAGGAGATGAGCAATCTGATGCCATCTCTCCTTGTATTCCCCCGGGCTACCCGTTCGAACACTGGCGCCAATGCAGTCCATGTTGAGGTGCACGAAGCATTACAGAGAGAGTTCCTTTCTGGTCCGCACTGCGTGATTGTGGAATGGTATCCCTGCAGATATTTTTCCCAGCGCCTATGATCTTGTTGTCCACAACCACCTTATTCTAAACCCCATCTCCTAACCTATATATCCTTCCTGAACCAACGCAATGCCCCGCATTAATACATACGGGTCATCCCTGCGCGTTTGCTCAAATTAAAAGAAAAATTTACTTTAAAAAGCACGTAATACTAAATTGGCAAACAACATTTTTTAAAACTCCCCCAATGACCAAGTTCTGGCTACGCCCCTGCACAATCATAACATTTCTTGCGGTCGGTTTGTCTCGCACCTAAATGCACGCAGATGCCAGCAACAACCACCGGCGAAACAGCTAGCGGCGCAACAGCAACAACAACACACAACAAAGCAAAGAAGACAAGGACGTTTAAACGGACAGCAGAACAAACACAAGACAAGCGGAAATACCGCGAAAACGCAAGTCTGCCTCGAGCCGGAATGGAAGAGACATAGGAACGATAGTCGACAATGTATTTTGTATATATATATTGCTATAGCAGACAACACCACAAATGTCGAACAACAGCCGTTGACAGTAGCTCGCAGTGACAAATTGCCGACTCGATAGACATTCGACAGATCGATCTAGCGAGTGCGCGGGTCGACCACTAACCACACCGACACTGGCCATTGCGGCGTTTGGCTGCACCTGATTTGGCGACTAGCGGTCTGGCTTAGCTGCAAGTTGTTAGCGTGGTTGTAGCCGGCAAAAGGCTACCAGCTCAACCTGTTTTCGCCACTTGTTGTGAGCGCGCGCCTTACGCCGGCCAAATAACAAAACGAAGTGCAAATCGAATACAAAACTCAACTCAGCAGTGTCCAGTGCACGTAACGAAATGTCAACAAATTCGACCGTCAAATCGAACGCCCAAAACTCGGACGCCTCTCGCTATCCACCGCAAAACGCTGCAGCTAATGAGCACCTCGCCAGATGCACCAAAAGCCGGCGAATGCTGTTACTCATTGGCTGGGTGGCGCTCGGTGCTCAATGACGTCGGGTGCGGGAGGGGGGCGTGGAAGGGCTCGGAACTAATTAGCAGAAAAAGTGTCTGTTGATTTGTCAGTGCGACCATCCCCCACGCGGCTGGCCTACATATCGCACACGCACTACAAAAGTGACACAACTCAACATTTTTGATTTTTCAGGAAACGCAAAAAACTGTTTTTGAGGTAAATAAAAATTTTTTTAAAATAACGTATAGGACCGTTCAGTAGAAAATCCTTACAGATTATGCTTTAAGATAAGTTACAAGAATTTTTTTTTATTTTACACTAGAAAATCCAAAATTTTGAGTTGTGACTGTTTTGATGATATTTTAATTCAATAATTACGGAATTATTTTAAGTTATGTCACTTTTGCTGAGTTTTATAATTATAAATTACAGTTAAATAGTCGAAAGAAAAATTTTAAGAATTCGAAATGATTTTTTTTAATTGAAAATATATACTAAAATTGTCAGAACTTTGCTTAAAATTAACTTCAACAAAAATTTATTTCGTCAAAAGTGTCACAATTTGAGTTAGGACACTTTTGCATTGAGCTTCAGCGATCAAATAGCATCAAACTTCTGACATAAAGAGAGACCTAACTGTATTTTTGCAACAGTTAACAACAACAAAATATACTGAGCTTTTGCTTATTGGTGGATTGATGCATTGTGCACAGTATTAACACATAAACCCGAAAATTAAACATTTTAAGTTGTGTCACTTTTGTAGTGCGTGTGCGATATGTACATGTACACGCACTGGCTCGCCCTTTTCAACCCCTGTGCGCGACTGCGGCGTGGGCTGTGTCACTGGCTAATTGGCGCAAATTAATTAATACGTTCTCGCTAGATGCTGCGGTCGCGTTGATGTACATGGCGTAGCATCGTGTATGTGATTGGCCGGTTGGGTGCTTTACTGCTTAAGGCCGGAGCCAATCGCTTCAGTGACGCGAGCGCCGCGACCGTGGGGCGGCTAGCTACAAATGGGCGGCTGGTGCCTGAAGGAAGCAGAACTCGCGTAACGAACGAGTGCACGAACGAAGGAAATGCATGTTTTGACACACAACACCGATTCCAGACGGTTTGCAGGACTGTATCGAAGATGGTCGAAATTCTGAAAAACCAATTTGTAGAAGGAAACTAACAATTATCCAATTGGACAGACAACGAACAATTGTCTGAACGAGTTAACGAATTTCTTTGTGCGACCTAGGCGGGTCTTGAATATTCAATCATGCGTTCAAAGTTAATGCAAGTCTTCTCGTAACGTCACTGGATTCTTCGCTTTTTTAACATATAAGCAGATTTGTCTAGTATTTCTAGCCTTCACTCTTGCGTATTGCTGGTGTTATTGTGCGACCACGCCCTAATTCCAATGCGATTCTAGCTTCGGCTACATCCCAATTACAATGTGTTTCAAAAGCTTTTGTTTAATTTTAAGTCGACCTTTTTTACACTCTGCACAGAATTGCCATGGAATTTATGTACAGTGCAAGCAAACGCTTTTTATGTTTAAAACAAACTCTTACAATTTTAATTTTCGAATTCAATTATATTTTAATTTCAGAACAAATAAGGAGATATGTTTAACGTGAATTCTTCAGTTTTTTGCACCATCCTTAAAAAACAGAAATTTGTTCAATACACCGCACAGTGATTCGACTCTATACAACCGCGGGACAAAATTAGAAGGAGTGGTCCGTTCTTCATAAAATTTGGTATACTAGTTAATCATGGTCTGCTGAATTGAAATCTCCATTTGGTTTTTCTTAAACTGCTGTAGTGCGGCAATGCCTGAGGCTTAATTTTGCAAATTTCGTCATTTTTGGAAAGCTATAGCACCAAATGTGTTGGCTACATTTTTCAGATTTTACATTTAATCGGTAACGTGACCATTGATTATTCCAAAGAGTAACATAAATGGTCGTAGGACCCTCTGGTTTTGCAATAAAAACGATAATAATAGATGTATGTTTTGCATTTTTGCAGATTTTATCATTTTTCGTGCTAATTGCATACTTTTAGGCATAAATAAAATAAATGTTGTCGAAAAATACGTGTTTGTGTGTGTGACCATTTTTCAAATTGAACTATTTTCTGAGATCGGAAGATATCGGAGGATATAATTACATTATCCGACAAAGAAAGAATGCTTCTTAAAATAAAAACAAATCCAGGAACATACTTTCACATACTTTTTAGATATTTTCATCTAAGTTTTGCCCATTTTCAGATTTTTAACTTAGAAAAATATTTTGAATTAAAAGTGAAGTAAAAGCCTACGCTTTGCAAATTTTGGGAAAACATTAAAAGCGAAAATGACCACATCATTTCTTATTCTATATTGAAAGTTTAAGCAACTTCATGGTAACCATGTATTTTTAAAATTTCTTTTACTCAATAGACTAAAAAACAGAAAATATATGTTTATATTTGTTTGTGAAAAAAGTTCCAACTTTGAGCCGCTTTTGCACAGACACTAATTGATTTTTTGCACAGATTTTTTTGGGTTTTCTTAGTTGGAGTTTTTTCTTTCAAATGACATCAAAATCGTTAAATTCTGAGACCATAAATTTTTTGAATTTTGTCTATGGAACGAATCACTGTGCACCGTTCCAAACTACTTACTATTAAACAATAATTACACAGGGCAACAAATTTCGACTTTTGGTCAGCTTTTCTGGGTTTGACATCAGTTCTAGGGTATTTAGGGAACGCTGATTTCGAATCCGCAAACCGTTTTTAAAACTTAGTTTCCGTTTTAGCAAAAAATGGGCGTGTCACTTTTTCGGATTTTCCGACTTTTTTCACGTTTGGGATTGTAATTTCTATTCCAATAAACCGGTTGACATGATTTTCTCTTTGGGGCATTTACAACAACGGCTTCTTTTCCAATGTAATTTATTTGTATAAGTTTTAAAAATCCGCGGCAATTGAACCTCAAAGTCGGAAAATATGGAATTTCATGGCGTTTTATTTCATTTTGAAAATCATGCACATTTTTCGTAAATCAATTAACGAGTTAGGTGTTGAATAAAAGCGGAAACATTAAATAATACAACACAGCCAAATTATTTGGTGTAGTTTCCATTCTCATCATTTTCATGTTTTTTCATACTTTTTCCTTAAAAAAATAAGAGCCTCAAAATATGCAGTTTTTTATTTTTTGTTTAAATAAGCAACAGTTTTTTGGTTTGTTGTTTTGCTTATGCTTCAGACCAGCACATAAAAGGTATGCCTGTTTTATGAAGACAGTTTTCAATTTGAGCTAAATTGGTAAGCAAAAACAAGAAATGGACTGTGCTAAAGAAATTTCAGGTCCAATTGTTGAAAGGGAGAAAGAGATTACAGTGGACTCGCGAAAACGTGAACACTCGATTACGTGAACGCTCCATTACGTGAACACATTTTTTTCATATTGAATACTCTAAAACGTGAACAATGCTTGAAGGCTTTAAAACGTGAACACCCTGTTGTGTATCTTTCATCGCCCACAACCTTAAATGTGTTTATACTCGTCCTTTTTTAACTTTTTGTTATGAAACTTAATTCAATTATCTTTTTTTTAAGTAGTTTCACACCAAAAAAACGTATTTTTCAACAATCGTAAACTTGAACAATCTCGTAAACGTGAACAGCCTTGGTTTTTATTAGTTCACGTTTTCGCGAGTGCACTGTAATCGGGTTTCAGTCCTTACAGATATTCTCACAAAATTTGGTGTAATACCATTTCTTATATCTAAATTTAAACAAGATCGGCCAACTATATTATATAGCTGCCATAGGAACGATCAAACAACATCTTCAAATACCATGTTTTATACTTTACTGGCGTTTTCCGATGAGATAAAGTCGTCCAAAAATATTTAGCAGGCAGGCAGCTATTTGTGTGTCATCCAATGAATTATTTATTGATTTTTATTCATTCGTCTGTACACAGCAGAGCTAAACAAATTGCTATTGATATCAAGCACATGTTTTCTATTTGTCGCTATTTATTAAATTGGTTTAGTGGCTGCCTCTGTATGAGACACACTTAGGCCTATGGGCCCGTTGTGATACCACAAATTCCACCCGTTTGAAATGTGTATGCAACACTGTTTTTTCCAACATTTGATACAACACACATTTCAAACGGATGGGGAAAGGGAGGGAGGGACCTACAGTTTAACGCCGAATCCGAACGGCGATTGGCAGTTTTTCTTTCACACTTGGAGGTTTTGCCATTGCCTGCCAAGAGCGCACTTGTGCGATTCTTGTAATTCTCATTCCCTTCATGTGGATAGCGATAGAAGTAGATGAGTGTTTTTTCCAGCCCGAGCCAGGAATCGAACCTGGGGCGCTCGGTATGAGAAGCCAGCGCGCTACCCGCTGAGCTATCGAGGCCGACCTATTTATTTTTTTATTTATTAAATAAAATGTCGCGAAATTTTAAAAATAATGCAAATAATTTTTGCTATATATGTGGCGAAGTAATTTTTTTAAACAAAAATGTTCACTATCGCCACTAATACAAGACGCTGTTTTTTTTCCGTAGACCATAGCTCGCTGTTAACCTGTTTTCGACTAGTTGAGTGCGGCTACTCGATCTTCTCCTCGGCCCTTTCGCAGCCGAACACCGATCACAGCCTCTGATCCACTCAGCGACAGACTCCGGCATCCTACCCAATAGAACCGCCTTCTTATCTTGGCGACAGTTTTTGCGATGCCTAGGTGCCCTCCACTGGAGTCGTTATGGTTTGCCTTGATGACGTCGTCGATCCGGCCTTTTGGGACCACTAGTAGAGATTTTCTGGCCCTGCCATCCCTGCTCTCCCACTCGCGGTATAGGCAGCATTCCTTCAGACGTAGACTTTGCCACTGTGCCCAGTAAGCCTTCGCGATCGGGCTCTCACCAGCCATCTTCTGCCAGTCCTGCCGTACTCTCCGCGCTCTGCCTTTGATAATTTTTGCGAGATCCTCACGCTGGTCCTTCTGTAGCCTTTCCGCAAGCCAATCTTCCTCTTGTAGAACTCTTACCGACCGAACGTCCACAATTTGTCCCTTGTTTTCGGCTTGCGAATTATGCTTGCGCTCGGTTTTGCAAGAATGGTGTGGCAGAGCGTCAACCGATCTTGGCGACGTCTGCTGTTCAGAACGCTTCTCTCGCAGATGGCAGTCTCGTGATATGTGGCCTAGCCTGCCACATCGCCAGCAACTGACCCTAGATGACACTACCCTCGCTGATGCCTCTGAGCTCACTGTCTGGCTTTGCGTGACACGTCCAGATTAGGCTCGACGCTTTTCCGCAGATAAATGTCGAAAACTTCCTCTCCAGGCCGCCTCATACGTCAATGCGCTTGTCACCGTCTCACGGAATGTCGGCTTCATCATCATCAATGTACTCACACGTGTCTCCGGGTCAAGAATGCCTTCGATAAACGCTTCGATCTTCAGCCTTTCCAAAACTTCATTGCTGAATTCTGGGTAGGACAGTGGTACCAGCCGCTCGATATCTGCCGCGTACGTCTGCAGCGCCTCGTTGGCTCTTTGTCTACGGCTCTTCAGCTCGCAATAACACAGCATTTTGTTGTGCTCGTCACTGTATCTGGCTGCCAGGGCCTTTATGACGGTCTCGTAATCACCTCTCAAACCTTCCGGAACTGTTTTTATTACCTCAGCCGCAGGACCTCTTAGAGCCAGTATCAGTCTCCGACCCTTCCTAACATCGGTGCACTGACTCTCCAAAGCAGCCATATCGAATTGTAGTTTGAATGTGTCGAACGATGTAGTACCATCATAAGTAGGCACTTCTATGACAAAACTTTCCTCAACTGGCTGCACCCTTGCTCGCAGCTGTACCTCTCTAAGCTGCGCGTCTATTTTTCTGTGCATCGAATCTTCCAGACTGTCAACTCGTTTGTTTAAGGACTCATCCAAGTCGTCAACTCGTCTGTTCAGAGAATCATCCAGGCCGTCGACTCGTTTATCCAAGTGTTCCACTTGAGCTCCCAGGTGCTCCACCTTCACATTGAGCTTGTGTGAGATTTCTTCCACTTTCTGCTCCAAGCGCGCAGAATTTTCCTGAAGCTTGGTGGACAGCTCGCAATTTGCGCTTTCGAGTTTCGCTGACACCTGCGCCGATATTTCATGGGTAGCCGCTTCCATTTTAGCTATTTCTTGATTCGGAGTTTCAAGTTTCGCTGCCATTTCTCGATTTGCAGTTTCGACGTTTGCCGAAATTTCCTGATTTGTAGTTTCCAGTTTCGCAGCCATTTCTCGATTTTCGTTTTCCATTTTGGCTGCCATTTCACGGTTGGAAGTGCAACCATTAGCTGGCTCATGTCCAACGCTTGTAGTGGCGCAGCCGCTGCAGCCGTACTTTGCGGCGACGCAGCACCAGCAGGCGATTCCTCCACCTTGGCCGACGCCTCTAGCTCCTGCGTCCCGAATTTGTGCGCAGTCCAATCAACGCCTCGTGCCTCACACGCCTCTCGCAAGCGCAGCTGCAACTCCACCTTACCGCCAGGACTCGGCAAATTCCATTCAGCCAGCTCCTTCTTCAGCTGGTCCATCTTCAGCAGCTCGAGTTTAACCATGTCTGCGTTTTTATAATTTTATTTTTTTTCTTTGTTTATTTTCAGTAGCACAATCCCACTTTTGACACCAAATGTTACGAAAATGACTTCTCTAAGTTCGTTTTGGATTGTGCTTGAAAATAAAACAACTTCATTTCTTCAGCGCAAACGCAGTCAAAAATCAACAATCACTTTATTTACAACTTTACACTTGTTATTACTTTACACTACTACTATTGCATGTTTCCCCTTTGCTTGCTCAACATAGACTCGACCCCCTGCACTGCACACTGCTGCCTTTTATACTTGTTTGGTTTATCGCGCCGATGGTTCTTGCACATTCCATTACCATTCGCGAACCATCCCTGCCATATCGGCATTATAGCCTGCCGGCCGTACTTCAAAGTGCATGCCTAAAAGTATGCTCGCATTCATGCATAGCACAGCACAGAGCGCCTCATCGTTACAGAATTTTGCGTAAAAAAGCAAAGTGGACAAAGCGCTTAGCAATTTACATGATGAATTGTGCATTTTTTAATGCATATGTAGTGTACAATTCAACAAGGACGCAAAAAATAAGGTACAAACCATTTTTGCACGACATCTCACTGTATTGGGTTACCGATGAGCTACCTGAAATCAGCACTGAAGAACCAGGGGAAATAATATCAAAACGCGACCCTCCTGGAAGATTATCCATGGATATGCGCAAACATACATTGGAGAAAATTGTTGGTGCCCGGAAAAAAAATCCACAAACACAATGTCGCGTGTGCGCAGCTAGAAAAGTGCAAAGTGAAACATGTTTCATATGTAGCTTCTGCCGTGTTCCTTTTCACAGAGGAAAATGCTTCGAACGGTACCATACTGTAAAAAACTATTAACACGGTTATCGGTTCTACTTGTAGTTGTAAAATAAAGTGTAAAATAAAAAAAGGTTCGTTCATAAAAACGAAGTAGTTTTCGATTTACTGCGATCCTGCTGAATAACCAAACTTCCGCGCGATTCTCAAAAAAACGCCCGCTGCACGCGTAATTCGGCGGCGAAGTATGCCCGCATGCTAAGTGTTAATTTAATTAATTTGAGTTGAGTTAGTTGAAAAAAGTTCATTGAGTTTGTATAGACTTTTCAAATTTCAACATTTGATATCTTGAATTTTTGAAACATTTAGCAAAAACAAAAGGGGGAACAAACTTGGGTAGGTGCTTTTGAAACTTCGTAGCTCTGGGCTTATGGTTGATATTGCTGTTAGGTGTGTGTGTATGCATATGTGTTGTTATTTAGCAATTATCTTAATTTTCATACTAATTAACATACATAAAACTGCGCTCAGCGTTGCTAGTTGCCGTTGTTAGCTGCGCTGTTGTTGTATTTGATTTAGATTTGTATACGTTGTTTTTGGCTTTTGTTAATGTCTTTGGATGGTCAACGCACGCCGATAGCACAACACGCACCCGAGTGCACAATTTGTTTCTTTTCGCCGCGGACTATTATACAACAAGTATGACTGTTGTTGGTGTTTGTTGGTTAGACATTTGTTTTTTGCAGGCTGCGGTGCGGCGTGGCATGGCCTGGCATACGCAATTAAACAATTAAATTTTAATAGCGCGCCCAGCACGTATGAAATTCATCGACGCACGTAGGGCACAAAAAATCTTAAGAGAGTTAAAAACAAAAATGACAACAATACTAACAACAGCGCGCAAGACGCAACAACAATTTTAAATTTCCAACGAAATGCGCCCATTTCGGTGATTACGCAGCCGTTGCGGGAACCACAGCTACGAAGAGTTAATTATTTCTTCTGCCTGTGTCAGTGACGCTATGTTGCCGTGGCCGCGTTTGCGACGGCGCTGTGGTTGTGGCAATTATCGCAAAATTGGCAAATCATTATTACTCCCTCCTTGCGTCACCTTCGCGGCGCCTCCGCCAATTTGTCTTACGCGCACTACCTCTCATCTTATCCTTCTTGCCCTTTGCCGGCAGTCACGCCTTAGCATTGCAGCCGCTGAACCGCCACAGTCACACTCACATGGAGTCTCCAACGCCCCGGAGAAGGCGTACCTGCTACGAGACGTACGAGCCGTGCTACAGGTCGGCAGTGTCTGGACCATAACTAGGCTGAGTTCGAAATTCGACGACCCGTGCGGTCACCGTGTTTTAATCCGCTGCGTTCTTCATTGCACTTTGCGATGTTTTGTATCTTTTTGTGTTTATCCGTTTAACTGTCTGAAACTCCTTAACCAGAAAGGTTAGTGGCCTGAATTTTTGTTCATCTTACAGCAGAACTCTCTAGATTTCCAAAAGTGAACCCAAAGCCCTCGATTAATCATATCAATGTTGAAGAGCGACTTTAAATATGGTGACTTCTTCAAACTTCTTGAGCTCCTACACGAGAATGGCCGACGACCTAAAATATGGCTAATTTTATAGTAAACAAAATTATAAATAACTTAACATAATGATTATTTAATAATAATTAGTTAGTAAATAATTGAATAATAATTTAAAATTTGTGAAAATTGTTTCCCGACAAAATTACGATTTATTTTATTTGTGGGCTCCTGGCATCGCTGATGCTCGGAATTATTATCGTCACTTTTCGCTTGTAAGCGCCGAGTCAGCCGAAATGGTAAAGCCCTTTAGTCAAAAAGAAAACAATAAAAACAAAAAAACACCAAATCGAAAGCTAACCACATGCGTTTGAAGGAAAACTATACAACAACAAAACCAGCTATATGTGTTTGTACAACAATAAGCAATAATAATATTATAGGATCTATATACATTAAGATGTATTAAAAAAATAATATATACAATGAGAGAGAAACAAAAATAGTGCAGTAAATATTGCATACAAATTCAGTTTTTTATTCAACTTAAAATTACGATTTTTATATTAAAATTTGTACTCTCAAATTGCGACCCGTTGTACAGATGCAGTGGGAAGAAGTCGGAAAATAAATTTGGAAAAAATAAAAGGCCTGTTAAAAAATGCTTCCAGTTAAAAAAGAAGGATATTCACAACAAGAGACGAAATGCATGGACATTTCGAGAAAATCTGTGTTTTTAAGAATACCTAGTTTAAAAAAAACATTTCTAGGAAACATTTATATTAAACAGTATCTAAAAATACATTACTGGGGGTATATGAACCCGATGGCGTCATCGGCCAAAAAAGGCCGATGCCGATTCTTTTCTTTTTGGCCGATGCCGATACCAATTTTATTGGCCGATACTAGCAGATGCCGATTAATCGCTCGGACTCTAACAATAACGTAAAATTAAGCTTCATTCTAGAAATTTCGAAAATTACTCATAAGGCCAATTATGCCCGCCGTGTGCCCGTCTGCGGTGCGCCTGGCACTTACTTTACCGCCTACCTGCCAGCCAGTGCTCTGGACTTAATCTCACTTAATTTCTTTTTAGACGAAAATTAGTGCGGTGAGGATTTGAATTTCGCCGACACGAACCGGCTCGCGGCCAGCTTCGGCTTCCTTTCTGCGCGCCGCCTGCTTTCTTCTTTGTCCGGTCAGTTTGGCAATTTGCTGGTGTATGTGACTGAGGGAGCGCCAGGATTAAAGTCGCGTTTAATTGAGCTGCAAATTTCGCAACCAAAAAACAACAACAAAAAAACAGTCGTGCGGCTACGAAAATTATATCAAAATCTCCAGTCAATTATAAAAATTATAAGTCAGTATTTCGTAGGCCGCGACGAAGCTGAAAACTTGGTATCATTGTGCCATCTTTGATACATTTGGACCAAAAGTGGGCCTTTTTCCTTTGGACCACTTTTGTAAAAAAGTGTGTTTGTTTGCTTACACACTGTTACTGATGAATTGTTGAGAAATCGGAAGAATTTCGATATACACTAGACAGAAAAAGTTTGCGTACAGGCAAGTCAAAATTATGTTATCATCAATTTTGACTTCAAAAATGGGTTCTCTGTTTACCAAAACTTATCCACATTATTCATATATGCCTGAACTGCACTTTTTGATGTGTTTTAGATACATTAAAACAATAATTTTCCATATATTCGTATTTATTGACAATATACTCACAAAACGGTGCAGAATAAGTTTGCGTACAAAACTAATTACGGGAATTTCCAGTTATGCTTTCAATTTTTATTTGGAAATTTGTATTCCATTGAACAGTAAACGGACTTGTAAATTATTTTTAAACGTATATGTGCTTAAAATTATATAGAAAGCAATTGAACCCAAGCGAAAAAAATAAAAATGGATAAAAGGATAATCTTACTAAATCTTTCCCAAATTGACAAAAAATTTCGTGAAATTAGAGAAACTTTTGGAAGGGCACATTCGTCATTTTGAAAAGCCATCTTAAATTTCGAAAAAAAACCAGAAATTCTTGCTTCTTTGCTACGATCTGGCCATTTTCTTAAGCTACCCAAGCAATAGGATTAGATTGTTTTGCGATCAGTGCATCATAATCTTAGGCCAGTTGCATCTAATATCTTCAGAAATGTACAGAAATATTTTATAAAACCCAGTAGCAGTGACTTTATAACAAAAGTCATGAAAAATACATATTTCCCTACATAACAACATGTAAGAAGCCCATATTTAGCTTACTTACAAGGAGCACAGAATTGCTTTCGTGAAAGAGTTCATCAAAGAGTCTAGAAAAGCGAATTTCCGGGACTATGTGTTGTTATCTATGGAGTAGGAAGATTTATTATTCTCTGATAATGGTTTGGCATATTTGGCATTAAAATGCATCAACTAATTTGAAGATGATTCAGTTAATAAAAAAAATCTGACATTAACAGTAAAGCATAGCATATGAGGGGGCTGCATGTCTAGTAAAGGAGTGAGCAGGCTGTGTTTTTTTATTCAGAAATGGTTCCGAGGGGTTATTTACATATTCTAAAAGCTTATGTAATCCAAGGTTTCAAAACTTTGGATCAGATTCCAACATTTCTTTTCAACTTAACGATGACCTTAGGGCGCAATGCATACGATGTGAGCTATGTTTGCTATTAACTGGCTCAACAAAGTTGAAATAGTTCCCCCCTAGTCACTTAACGTGCATCTAATTTAGTATATAAGGTTTACTTGAACCCTGAGCCCAACAACACTCCATCTTCAAAGATATAGTAAACAAATATAACAATTCAAGGATATATCAAAAGAACAGCTGAAAAAACACATAATTCAATAAAATTTATGCCGAAACTTGTGCAGGGAGTTCCAATAAGAGAAGCATATCCAAAAAGTTACTAAATTTTGGACAAAACTTAGTTTAAATTAAATTTTTGCTACAAAACCTTATCTTGTACGCAAACTTTTTCTGAGGTGAATTCATAACACATTTTGTTTTTGGCCCTTCTTTTACAATTTGGTCAAGTTTTTGTTATTATTATCTTAATAGAATAAAGAACTTAGTTTATGGAAAATAGAAAAAATATTTTGTTTTTGAAAAATTACTTTAAGTGATTTATTTTTCATATGAAAGAACTATGTACCCCTTGTACGCAAACTGATTCTGACTAGTGTATGTATATTTATATGTTGAATAAATTTATTTAAAACAAAAACAAATCAAAATTTTGATACATTAAATTTTAGTGGGGTGGCAGCCGTACGTGCAATGGAGTTTTAATGACTAATAGTATAAACAGAATCAAATCGTCGGCCGAATTTTACGCATTTTACGTCAGTCGTCGTGAAAATACGCACAGTGAAACAGAATTGTTGCGAAATTCGCATCAGCTGTTTAAACAAATTATTCCTGCAAACACGGCAAACACACGATAGGTCGAAGAGGCAACTTCCTCAATTAGCAGCTCCGTCTTGTCCATTTTCTAAAACATACGAAAGGGAAACACAAAATTGATTATTTGGCACAATTTTTTATTGAAATTTGAAGCACTTACAACTTTTTAACCTCAAAGTAGCACAAATCAGAAAATTTTTGCCGAATTTTTTGTATGTTTATTTTTTTGATTTTCACCTCTGACAGCTGATTGGTTAGCACGACGCTGCGATAAAATTAGAATTTGTTCTATCGTCGGACGACCGGTCATCGGCCAAATATCGCGGTCGTCGTCATTGTGGCCAATCACATACGCTGCTGTATGTTTTAATTGTGACAGCGTACGCTCGGTGCGTAAAAATCGGCCGACGATTTGATTCTGTTTATACTAACACTCTGATCAGGGGTGCATCTAGGACGTACAAACAAAGGTTAATTTCGAATTCGAAATTAAACTTAATAAGTTTTCATGACACACTCTGATCAGGGGTGCATCTAGGACACACAAACAAAGTTTAATTTCGAATTCGAAATGAAACTTAATAAGTTTTTGAGGTTAAAGGTTAAGGGCTAAGGTTAAAGTGGTAATCAAGTCTCAATGGTTGTGATACCGCAGAGAAGAGAAGCGTTGTACCTTCGGCGAGATCTATGGTGTATCTTAAGAAATCCGATTCTACTTTTGGTCATTGGACAATCCGAGAACTTTTTGGTGGTGCCTGGCTATGTGCCAACTCTTCTGAACCTTGGTAAAATCTTTCCTGTCACGTCACTGCTCCAGATACTAAACGACCAGTTTATAAATAAGTAGTTCATCGCTCACGACCTGACTAATCAGGGGCGGATTTAGAAATTTGCCGCCCCTAGGCAGTTGGTAAAATTGCCGCCCCCCCTATTTAAAATTTCTTGAATGGTGGAATTAGTTTGGTGCGAATAGTTGTTTTTTTTTCTTGCGCATTCTGTATTCTGTATGTTTTTTTCTTGGCTAGTATAAATCGGTTTTTTTTGTTTTTGCTTGGGCATTCTTTCTTTGCTTGTATAAATGGTTTTTTTTTTTTTTGCTTGTGCATTCTGTATGTTTATTTTCTTTCCTTGTATAAATCGGTTGTGTTTTTTTTTTGCTTGCGCAAAATGTATGTCTATTTTCGTTGCTTGTATAAATCGCTGGTTTCTTCGATTCAGGCATTTTACACTTAGAATGTTGGTTTCCCACGAATTCAACAAGTTTTCAAAGTTCCCGCTAAAATTTGCCGCCCCTCAATTCTTGCCGCTCTAGGCGACTGCCTACAATGCCTGTATGGTAAATCCGTCCCTGTGACTAATTGCTCAGCTAGTCGGTGACCGTTCAACGACGCCTGCGCGTATGCCTGGAATACATATTTATGTACCTAAATATACACATTATTATTTAATGGTTCAGACAACAGATTTGGTGGTCGACGGACAAACGCTAACGACTGCCGTTCGTTGTCGCTGCTGTCAAGTAGATTTAATTGTTACCGATATTCGCTGACGTTGTTAAAATTGTCGTAGAGCTCGACCGATTAATCGGCTTCGGTTTCGGCCAAAAAATGTACATTCGGCCAATAATCGGCTTCGGCCAAAATACAGGCCGAAGGCCGAAGCTAAAGGTAAAAATTTTTTTAGTACATATCACTCGATATGGTAAAGCAAAAGTATCCTAACTGCGTCAGGGCGATGTTATGCAGACGGTCAAATGATCGTCGGTCACGTCACTTTTTACGCTCTCGTTTTGATTTCTCTACTCCGTGCCGAAAGCATGTTATGGTGACTGGCATTTGATCGCCGGTCACCACTACGATTTTCGCTTACTTTTACTACTTTTTCCGCACTTTTTATTGGGACTTTACTTTTTCAACTACATTTTTCAATTAAAATGTAAAAGTATTTTTCGCGATTGCATCGGTCTAAATATCACACCTTTGTAAAGGGTTTCCTACTCCTGGAACATTGTTATCAGCGCCTCAGTATTTGATTGAGCCGAAATTTCTGGCACTCTGAGCTAATCTACACTAGTATATAAAAACAAATGTGACGTTGCTTTTTTGAGCCACAATCAGGTAAAAACCACAGAACCGATTCAGATGAAATAAACACCAAACAATTTTTTATGTGGGGGAATGGTACATAGGCTACATGAGATTGACCACGTCCCCATCTTACGCCCACTATGGTAACAAAACTTATCTATGGTATGCTTTTGTAAGGCAATATGGGTGTCAAACGATTTAGCGTGTCATTGCGGTAAACATAAGCTATAATATAATCGGCCACGCCCACTTTCCGCGCCCACTTAACTTACACATCAAAGCTACACTACATGTTTATAAATAAATATTGATATCAAATAACTCTGTTTCATAGGGGTAAACATAGGCTATATAAGATTAACCATACCCACCTGATACGACTTCTCGCCACGCCCACTATAATAACAAATTAGCCATGATACATTTGTTACAGCAATATGGGTGTCAAACGATTTAGCGTGTCATTGCGGCAAACATAGGCTATAATATAATCGGCCACGCCCACTTTCCGCGCTCACTAAACTAACAAAATAAAGCTACGGTACATGTCTGAAAATTAATGTTGATGTAAAATGATTCTGTATTTCATAGCGGTAAACATAGGCTACCGACCCGATAGGTGGCATCGCCCATACAACCCAAGTTTTTAATGTGGAATAGCTTCGGAATTATGAGTCGGACAGCATTGAAATGTTCATGGCTTACTCGTGTCGTTTCAGTGGTAAAATTGTATGGGCGTTGGACAAGGGGCGTGGCACTTTTAAAGCGACCCAAATGTTTTGAACAACTTTGGAACTACAGGTCCCACATCAATGACATTTGCCACAGACTTACGATTTAGACGTGCCCTCCCACAGGGGAATGGGGTGGGTATTGGACGAGGGGCATGGCACCGCCCATACAACCCAAGTTTTTAATGTGGAATAGCTTCGGAATTATAAGTCGGACAGCAATGATATTTTGTATACCAAGATAGATGTACCAAGGTAGATGTGTCATTCTACTGGTAAAATTTGATGGGCGTTGGACAAGGGGCGTGGCAAATTTTTTTACTAAAATTTTTTGCGTAACTTTGAAACTGTAAGTCGCATATTAACCCGGCGTTGCACAATGGGGTAAACATGCCAAAAACCCGCGCATTACGGCTAATCTTAAAGTTACGGGCCTAACTTTTTTTTGTTGTTTCGTAATCTGCATACATGTAGCAGGCAGAAAACGTTTTTTGCATGGAAATTGGACCAAAACTGGCTGCCATTCAAAGTTGGGTGTTTTTATACTCAATTTCATTTTGTCGACGCTACTTTTTTGATAGGTGTGCAAAAATCTCAATAAAATCGTTGTTTATAAATATAATCAAATAATTTTTAGTACATAAAATAAGCATATTCCTACAATTAATTTGACATATAATTCTTTTACATAGCACATTTTCTTGTAAAGATATAAGTTCTCAAAATTTGTTCAAAAAGGAAGATTTTTTAGGAAAATGTCCTACTGTCGCACAGTGCGGCCGATTCCCAAAAAGCTGGCCAAAACTCGAAAAATCAAGTAATTGATTCAAAATTTCTTACTCGGGGTTTTTCGGGGTCGCTGATTACGAATTTGATCTTAAAATTTTGAAAATCCACCCCCTTCCACCCCTATTGGCCACCCCCTCACGTGAAATAGCGTATATTCTAGAACATAATCAAGATGCATGTCAATTTATATGTTTTCGGGGTCGCTGATTACGAATTTGATCTTAAAATTTTGAAAATCCACCCCCTTCCACCAGAATTATGAAATTCAAAATGGCGGATCCAATAAAAGGCAATACAAACAGTTTTCAAGTTTCTTCGTGTACCTTTTTTTTTGTTACTATTCAATAATTACAGTCAGACTAAATAAATATACTACACAAACATTTTTCAAATTTTCACCAAAACCTTTTATTAAATTTAAAAAATTGTAGGTTATACAGCAAAAAAGATTTTTTAGTTTTAATTACATAAAAAAATTTCCGTTATCAGCAAGATCGTCAGCATCTGCATCTGTCTCTGTCTCAGAGGCCGAACTACAATCAGTACTTTCCAACACTTCTTCCGCATCAATAGATGGAGACAACAGTAAATCAATTGTATCTGCTGACAAAGACTTCATCGGTTTTGCTGGCAACTTTCTGCAACTTGAAATGTATGGGTCAGAAGCTAATAAAAATCGTTTAAACACGTCCTCCATTGTTTTCTGACGATAGTTCTTTCTAGCGAAGTTCAGACGATAGATGGCAAAAAATTTATTGCAAGCCTCTTGAGCATCTTCCGACATTTGTCCGATAGGCAAAACGGCACCTTGAATGATTTCTGGACCATGAATCAAAAGCTTATGCACTAAAGTTGGCATATAATACCAATTATATTTGTCTACTATCATTCTAGCCAATATTTATCTCATGTCCACTTGAAATGGCTTGCAGGATGATGTAGAAACGATATATGATGTCCTGATCGACTCCCGTTATTTTTGCCGATTGTTGATATTTTTCAAAAAAATGTCGTGCAGTATTACCATCATTCGATGTTCCAGATCCAGATTTAGGCTTGTCAACGTTTAACCCCATCTCTTTTTTAAACGCAGTTTGTATTTTTTTTTCGGTTTTCAACAGACTGTTTTTCTTCTGGCGTACGAGCCTGCCATTTCTCGATTTTCAATTTGTACGACAAATGTAGCAGAAACTCGAAACATCTAATCCAACAATGAAGCGATGAAATGCCAAATTTCAAGTGTTCCGTAATAATGTCTGTTTGAAGCATTGCATCAATGTCGTTGAAATCTTTTGATGTGCGCTTACATAGATAACAACGCATAGCAGAAGTTGTATCTGTCAATGAGTTACACACTTTGGTATCTATCATTGTTAAGGATAAATCATACTTGACACGCACGATTGTCCCATCAACAGTAGTTTCAAACGTATCGAGATTTTTTATTTGATCTTCCACCTCGTCTGTTGTTTTTTTTGTCAAGTCAACTGATTCCTTTGCACATTGAATTTTGATAGGTCTACAGTATCGTGGGGATGATGGTCTCGGATTTTTCCAGACTACTGTAGATTTCATTGTAGTAGTGTCTATGTGTAGAAGTTGCAATGGTACAAGAGAGGTAAAAAAAATATGTTCGTCACTATCGTTTTCATCATCAAGCTTGTGCTTGTATTCATTATGGCCCGAGCTGCCATCGCAGCCCCACTTAACAATTAGGATTAAATTTTCAAGTTGCTTTTCAGATAACATTTTCATAACTTCCATGTTAAGTAAGATAATGCGATCACTTGTGTGATTAAGTATAGACTGCAATGTAACTGCTGCTTCATTTTCAGTGAATGACATACCTGTTGCAGGATAGTTACAGTGTACTTTGCTTTTTGGATCTTTTTATATGCTGGAAACATCCGTGATTTTTTTTCCATATGAGCATTTCGCAGCAGCTGATATTTACTCTGTGATAATCCCAGTTCTACATACAATGATAAAGCCTCGTTTTCAGTGAAAGGTACATTATTATTTGTAGCCTCCAACGATTTCCTGTATCTTGCAGCTTTTGTAGGACTTCCTTCGGAAATATCACGTATCACTTTTGCAAACTCAATGTTACCTTCCGAACGCAGTTTACTAGTTGCCGAGTACAAAAGAGCTTCTGTTGACACCTTTGCTCGTAATTCTTCTGTTTTTCTGCGTTTACTTCTTTCTGATGATTCGGAGAAACTAAGTTCTCGACGACCTGGTTTTGAATTTTGTTCGTCATTTTGCGTCTCTCACCACTTGATAAGAGCGACCAGACGTTGGTTATCTCGTGGTGCCGCTGCAGGATTCAACACCCTCTAGGATTTCACTGTTGTCTCCCATTCTCTCTTCGTATTTATTTCTTGTGCACAAAAAATAGCATAAAAGCCAAGGTAGCAGGTGGTAGCAGCTGAATCTTGTTTTATTCAGTAGCTATTACTTTTGTGAGTAACCTCTAATAGGTTTCAAAGCAGCATATGACGGCCTTGTATTACTATACAGTTTGAAAACTCAAATTTTATAAAAAACATTGCAAAAATGTATCTACGTATTGCTGCAGCTAAAAATTTTGTGTCGAGGTATTGATATGTACTAAAGATTTCTCGTATTTGACTAACCTTCCGAAGATGATTCCATTTGGTTTTGTTCAATTTACTTCATTACAAAATCTTTCACATGTGTACAACTTTCACTATTTATCGACAGTAATACGATGCTCAAACGAAGGCCACGTTGCGACTGAAAATACAGAGGATACTTAGGGTATAGGACGTTGCTATGAACGGTTTTCACTTCTCAAGGGATTACTGTAGCCAACCCAAACACAAAAAAACTCTATCTAGAAACTTTTTTTTTCGAGTTTTGGCCAGCTTTTTGGGAATCGGCCGCACTGTGTGTCGTGGTGTATAACTTTTATGGTTCATCATGGATCATCGAAAATCTTTAGGGAAGGTAAGTAGGAATCTTCATAAAAAAAATGATACCCAACTTGTCTGCGGAAAGCTGCGGAATGGTTAAATTTTTGGACTTTTATTCACTTCTCCTAGTAAAAAAATAAATATATTAGAACCGAACATTTTTTAACACGCGTATGGGTCGGTACGTTTATAACACTTGGTGCATATATACAGTATTAAAAAAATAAATAAAGTAAAAATAGATGTGATTTATCACTTGCTATGCAAGACAAGCTATGCTAAAACAAAATTTTGTTATCATTTTTTTCGGCTGGTACGCAGGATGATTCTTGAAAAAGGCAGTATATTTCAAAAAAACTTTGTAAGGAATTTAAAAGTGGCCTAACTAAACTCTGACGTAAAATTGGGCATGGTACGCCCACTTTTATGTAGGGTTGCCATATAAGAATACTTTGTAAAATTGGGAAAATTTATTATATTTATATACTAACCAACGTCATCTGCACTTTTGTGGTTATTTATAACGGTAAGTTGGCGTGCTCCCCATTAACCCGTTATGAGCCGTATCAACCCGTATCAAATGATTTTAGTTTAAATACGAGTTACCCTACATGTATGTGTTTTATGTGGGTGTTTTATGAAAGGAGGCGAAAAATCGGGGCGTGGCTACAATCTAGAATATTCATTAGTCAGTTTGGTTCGATTCAAATACCATAACTTTGGTTTTGTTTTTACTAATGAAGATTTTAAAAATGCCTAATTGCCGACTGTAGGGTGCCGGTGAACGGTACCATAAATAAAATAAAATTATGGTGAACAAATCTCTGAAGAGTCCTGAAGGAGATGTTCAAATTTGAGGTATTTATCTCGAACCGTATAGATACTACAGCATTGGCATGTTTACCCCATTGTGCGTTGGTGCGGTGGAAGAAACTCATGTTATTGGTGTGGTGGGATATGACATACCCCAAAATTTGATATAGCAGCAACCTCACGAAACAACACAAATATGAAAGTTAGGAATTATATATTATTCTTCATTTACTTTTACGTAAGTAAATACAAAAACACTTCATGTGCAAGCAATTTGTAAAAGAAAATACCAAATATAACAAAAATAAACGAAACATACTGATATTTATAAGTTGACTTCATATAATGCGGTTCAAAAAAATATCTGTTTTAACAAACATAGTCTGTTTTAACAACGAAATACATATACATAGTTATGTGACATTAAATTTTTGGTAGCTACACTGAAAGAGTAGCGAATTACAGGGTCTCAAAATTAGCGAATTTTTTGCAAGTCGTACATATAAGGTTTTTGCTCCCGGACAAACCGAACATCGTGTGCTGTACTGACGACGTTTGGTATAGCTTCGCCTTATCTCAAGGATTTACAGAATCATAACGATGTAGAAAAATAATGATATTTTCTGGAACAGATAATACGATGAAAAATATTGTCGTATGTGCTATTAAATCCAATGGAACATACGACATTCGGCGACGAAATGCGAATACTAAACTGGGAGCTTTTCTTGCACGTAGCAGTTGGGCAGTTGCCTCTTATTTTTCCGTACGGTGAATTTTTGAATAAATCGATGACTACTAGACCATCGAAAATATCAATTTTAATTCAAAATCATTTACACAAAAGTTACGTTATTAAGGTGGTTCAAAATCATTTACACAAAAGTTACGTTATTAAGGTGGTGGGATATGTCATACCCCAATGAACTTTAGCGGGATGTGACTGAAATCTGGTGCTACTCAAGTTGTTTTTGCGATAGTGCCCACATAAAACTGATATCCGTATTATTTAGAAAAATACAACCTCTGGGGTATGGTATACCCCACCATACCAATTAATTAATTTAATAATTAATTAATAATTAATTAATTGACTGGCACGACAGCCCGCTTACGCGAGACTAAGGCCTAGCTTCCCGCAACTACCCGTGTTGTGCGTGTGAATTTTTACGCGGGTTGAAGGGACCTACAGTTTAATGCCGGTTCCGAACGGCAGGTTGGGAGCTTTTTCATAAGCAATTTTTACTCTCAGAGGTTTGCCATTTCCAGCTGAGAGGACAGCCACCGAAAGAGAAAACGAGTTTTCCCGTTATATTTTTTAGGTGTTATTACAGGCAGTATTTGAACCTGAGGTTGCTGCCTGCGACTCGCGGTCCAACGCACTAACCAACTGAGCCACGGCGGCTGCCAACCCACCATACCAATGCCTCACATAAAAGAGGCGTGGCATCGCCCATAGAGTTTAGTATGAAGAAACTTGATTTATTGGGCCCATTGACTATACTATATGTGCATGTTTCTTCAAAAGTGCGGGAAATATATTTTCATGGTGTTCTTAAATCTGTGTTATTGTCGTGTTTACTGAAGCAATTGGTTGAGAATGTAAATTTTATGTTTATAAATGGATAAGTAAGTTTAACACTTTTACCCCTTAATGTGATGTATTAGTTCAGAAATAATTTCAAAATAAAATTTTAATTTGATCTGAACCATAGTATACGGATGATGTTTTGTTTGACAGAGCAGTTTTGGTAGTAATTTGTTAGAATTTTTCAGGTTAGTTTGGTAGAAAATATTTTTCGGTTGTAGCAACACTGAACACAAGATATAACGCCGCCAAATGAAGCCGAACGAGGCGCGCTTCGCCTCGATTCGAAAAAGTTCAACTGGTGATTGCTTGGTCATGAGCGCGAGCGGGCGCGAGCAGGAGCGGGACGTTGTACGTGGGCCCTGAATGTTGCGCTGTGCACTTTAAATGAAATGACGTTATTACCATATGTCGTAATATCTGAACGATTTATGCTGGAATAACGAATGGCTTGTGGGAGCGTGAGCGTGATTTGTTTTTTTTTTCATGCCGCTTGATTTTTGTATGGGGGTTTCCTTCTGCGTCCCCTCAGAATTTTTAGGGACTTTTACATGCTCTGAATTTTGACTCCGTCGAATTGGTGAAGATTTGGTTGCTGCTGTTATGCTGTTAATGTTACCATCGCTGTTGTTCCTTTTGTTGTATTGATTTGTGTGCAGAGTTTGTTGTTAATAAGGACTAGACTTTAAAGTGGGCGTGATTCGAAGGAAATGAAGGCTTTTCTTAACTAAGCGGCAGGACATAGCGACGTCTTTTCGTAGCTTTCAAGAGCTGGATTGAACCTCTGGCTGTTTACGCCAAAGAAGTAGTCTAAGATCTTGTTGAGTTCCAACGGAGATATAACTAGATCTATAAGAACATACAAAAACGTACAAACACGGGAACATTGACCCTATAGAGTGTTGCTAGGCAGTGAATTGAGCCATGAATCTTTATCTTTTCTGCCGCAACTTGACAAAAATACATTTGGGTATTTACAGTTGGTGTATTTGTAATAAATATTTACAAAATTAACAACTAAGTAAACAACCCTTGTTAACCCTCAAATGCATATTGATGCCTTTAGGCACACTAACATATTTGTGTATATCTTCAAATTAAACCCCGATATAATATTTTGAAACAACAACCACATTCGAAATCTGTTTGCTAATATTTAGTAGTTTATTAATATTTAATTCACTTTTCAGTGGTTTTTTTGTGTTAAAAAGGAAATCCTATTTTTATTTAGCAAACGTGAAAATAATTCATGCATTGGAGGATTAATTTCAGTATTTGGAGAATAAGCTGCTTCTGTTTACATTTTGGTTAGGTAGGGATGCAAATAAATAGAGATATTGATATTTTGTGATGCAAATGTCGATTTGGTGAGATGTTAACAACAAGCAATGTCTTTTTAAATTATAAACTTTGAAAATATATTATTTGAGAAAAACTAATTGAAAATATATAACAATTTCGAAAATTGTTCGAATGATCCAATTTAACGCTTTTAAAAAACAGCTGGTTCAGATAATTGAAAATATGTACAGGTAGACCTCGCTTAACACGGTATTTTGCAGGAACGTAGCCTACACTATTGTGTTAAGTGTGGTCTACCTGTATAAAATAATCGGCTCTTTGAATTAAGTTTCCATTGCTAAAAAAAAATACAGAACACTCCATGAAATGTGCAATAGGGTTTCGCCGTTTTATTTTTGATATTTGTAGCATTTCAGAAATGCATGTGTTTTGTTTCTCAAAAATACACAATTCAAGATCAAATACAAGACAGCGTGAGTACCCTAATTATATTTGAATACATATCGAGCACTACCCGCGATTTTATCGTATAAGCCATTTTTATCGAAATTAATTTCTTTTTACCGATAACGATAGCACTATAAATTAGTCATCAGTCCCTAAAAGTTCACATTTCTTCGATGAACCGTTACGAAGTTTGAGAACAACAATTTTACAAAAAGTTAAGGGGCACAACTAGTTTGAAATTTTGAAAATTTCGTTTTTTTTGTTTTTGCATTTTTCGATAATTTATACCTTTAAAAATGACATATTAAAATCTTAAGTGAAAATCTTAAATAGTTTCTGAGTTACAGCCTTCTACATAGCAGCTTCTCATTATTTAGAATGGCGCGTTACTTGACGGCCGTACCTGAGTTATTGTTAAACGCGTTTTTCTCAAAACTACATTTTTCAAATTTGCTGCAGCTGTAACTTGATAACAAATCATCCGATCGACTTGGGTCTTTTTTTAGCTTATTGTGTATTTGTTTTTCCATACAATGACCCTCCAGTTTAATGATAGGATGAAAAGTATAATTATGCCAGGCCAGAAACCATCAGATTTTTCAGCAAAATTTTAATTTTTTTTTCAAAAAACCGCCATTTTGTTGCATTTTATTTTTTTTTTACAACCGAGGGTCATTGTACAGGAAATATAACCTAGTTAAGTAAAATTTTTGGTTTTTTTGATTTCAAGCACTGCGAATGCTACAATCACTGCAGCAGTGGGAGAACGTTTTTTTTTTGAAGACTCAGGAGATGGTGGATAACTTGCTGAAAATCGAATATTTTCATTTGAAAAAATTACTTTGCATTCATTATTTATGCATAAATATATCTGCAAAATTTTAAAACATTCGATGCAATACTTCACAAAATTCAAAATTCACTAAAATCTCATTTTTTCAGGCGGTCAAACTAGTAAATTGTAGAAATTGAATTCTTTAACAAATTACTTGTTCTGAATAAATGGTACAATTGAGAACATTTGAATAGTGAAAAGAGAATCTATAGTATATACATATAATTGTTTGTCCTGACTGGCTGACTGACTGACTGATTCATCATCGCCCAGCCTAAACCAAACAAACATGAAATACAAACATACAAACATGAAATTTGAACTGCAGGTACATCTTGAAAAAAGAACCTCCGCTAAGATGGGATTTTTTGAAATTCGGGGTCTAAAAGGGCAAAACATGGGTTAAGGTGTGTATGAAGAAACGCGATTTAATGAGCCTATTGATTTAAAATTTGGTGAAAACACTTCAAAGAAAAAATAATTCTACCCGTATTTTTTATTTTTTCGAAAATCAAAATTTAACGGGGTGAACCAAGGGTTAAGGTTCGTATACAGAAAGACTAGGAAAAAGCATGACTCCATAGGACTATTGACTTCAAAGTTGGTGAATTCACTTGAAATCAAAAATAATTTGGCACGTGTTTCTAATTTTTTTTTAAATCAAAACATAATGGAATGAACCAAGGTTTAAACGTTTGTATGAAGAAATATGATTTTTTACGCTTTTTGACTTCAAACTTGGCTAAAGTATGTAAATAATTCGATACGTGTTTTTAATTTTTTCGAAAATCGAAATCTGACGGGGTCAACGATGAGTTAAGAGTTTGTATGGGGAAACATGATTTAATGTGCCAATTGACTTCAAATGTGGTCAAATCACTTTAAATGAGAAATAATTAGATATCTAAGTATTTTTTCATAAAAATCTAACGGGATCAACAAAGGGTTAAGAAAAAATTAATTTATTGGCCTCATTAACTTTAAATGTGCGTGCAAGCCGCGGGGCGCTGCTAGTCATGAATATTTCGATTTAAAATTGATGGAATGACAAAAGATGTGCTAGTTGAAACAGATGAAGAAAGAATGTTTCGTATTTCATAAATAAAACTACACTATATAACTTATGAATTACACTATATCAATTAGAAAGGAAAAATTTTTTGTATTCAATAAATGAAAATACATTATACCAAGGAACAAATTATTTTTTACTTAGAAACGATTTTATCGCATGTGCCACGGCAATATTTTAATCGCTCATAACAGTGCCCGCACAAATTATCTTATGTCCAAAATAACGCCGTTGCGCTTTGCTGAAGTCACTAAAATTACCTATTCCAAGTGTGTAGCCTTAAATAAAGTGTGTATACCAAAAATCATGCAACTATGTTGCGCCAATGCAGAGAAAACCAAAAAAACGTCTCCTGTAAAATTTGATTTTTGGCTCATACGATAAAAATGCGGGAAGGGCTCGATATTTCAATTATCGACGGCCAAGTTCCGACACGCCGATTCTTTTTGGATCGGTGGCTCCCTGCAGATATAATATTTGTGTATTCGTTTCTCATGCGCTTGTTGCTGTTGTTAATGTTGGTGCTGGTGTTGCTGCTGGCGTTATTATGGCGCGCTTTATCGTTGGCATGACAGCAGCAACAAAAACAACTGCAGAACAGCTACAAAATAAACATACAATTCAGGTAGTAACGCCGGCGCGCAATATGCTTGTTTGAGTGTTCCAGTGTGTATGTGTGTGCGCCCTCAAAGTATTTCAGGTGAAAACGGCCGGCAAACGGACGATGACAGCAGAAACAGCAATAACCACAGCTAAACAATAAAAAAATAACAATTATAACAATAACAACAACAACAACCAAAAATTTGAACTGCGACAGCAGCGTTGACAGTACGTGCATGAAATGCTGCCTTAATTTATTTTTTACATTTGAAATCGGTCTTTGTCACACCACCCCATCCCGCCTTGCCCGCCATGCCGATCTTCTGTTGTTTCTCGGCCGCGCTGTCATTGGCCCCAACTGCGGGCGCGCATTTAATTTTATTTTGTGACCGCATCACGTTTGTAATTAATAATTAGTTTGAAGTGAAGTGAGGCGCACAGTGTCGCGGGTAGGGACAAAAATCAAAAAAATGAATGTCGTAAATGTAGAAAAATTCGTTTGTAGAACTGAAAAATTTCCCATGGAACCTTATGTTAAGTAAATATATTCTATAAATACACTATTTTTGCAACTCTGTGGAAGCTTTCCCTCTTTTGTTTTGCTTTCCATATTCCTAGTACCGTTACTTAAAGACACGTCAATTCGTAGGAATAAAAGTGCAGTGTAATCAAACTTTAGATAAACTTTAAAAAAATACTCCTTACTACTTCGAGATTTCACAGTTTGATATAGCTAAAAGTATGTATTAATAGAATACATGAACTTTAGCTGCACAAACTTGCACGTTTTTAAGAAATGTAACATTTTCAGTGGCGTATGCAGTCAAAATTAGGGTCCTTTTTGAAGCATGGTTGGCAGGAAAACATAACGACCGTTTCTGCGCTTCGCTTGGGATATAAATTTTTGTTTATAATAATATGCCAACTCCACTTGATTTAGAAAAAATACAAAAAAAAAATAGGTAGAATCGATGGAAGGCTTCGGTAATACTGGATGGCTTCCCATCGAATCAAGGCAACTTTCGAAAAGAAGCTTGTTAATGCCTTCAGAACCAATTACAGCATTTAATAGGAAAATTAAAGTTAAACATGAAAACCGAAACTCTGAGATAATGCAATATATAATATCTGAGGAAGTTGAAGAAAGGAATTTTTAAATTTTGTCAAAAATAGATGTCGAGGGTTTAATTTCCAATAATTCATGATCGGAAACCGATTATCCTTGCAGTACAGATTAACAAATTGCAATTTATTTAGGTTGGAAATTACTTAGGTGCGCATAAGTATGCACATATATTTGTTGTTTTTTTTTTAATATTTCCTTTTTTTATGACAAGTGTATTTGTAGGTTGATCGACTTTTTGGTACGAGTATATACCTTTATATTGATGATATGAGTTGCTGTACCAAATTTCATCAATATCTTTTATAGTTTCCGAGATACTGTCAACTTAGTATTTGGTTTGTATGGGAGGTGGGCGTGTCCGTGGGCGATTGAAGTAATTTTTGGCGTATTAACTTCTCTTTATAACAAAATCATATGTACAAAATTTTATTGTCGTACGACTATTCCTTCTATTTTTGTCCCTCGCTACTATGGGCTCGCGACACTGTGCGGCGTGGGGAGGCGAAATACAGGCGGCAACGGCAAAATTGTTGCCAACAACATTAACGGCTGCGTTAAAGATAAGTTAGACAACAACAACAACAAAAGAGTTGATGAGCACTAGAGAGCCGCAGCTGGGCCAGGCGGCGGCAGTTAGACAGCATTTTTTGCGTTTCAAACTTTTTAACACCTCCAGCAGTAGCGCTGCAACAACAACAACAAGAAAAAAATCAACCGTGCTATTATGTACACTCAGTAGCAAAAGTCTGCGTACAAACAGTTCCCAAAAGTTTATGAAGTAATATTTATATTAAAAATGGAACTACTGTATCTTAAACTTTATTTAAAATGTAGTTTAATCTTAAACATAGATTATCATATAAAATTAAGTGGCATCATGGCTTTAGATCGTAACTTATCGATTGTAATCGATCGGCAGTGCCTCTTAAACTGCAGCAAAAGTGTGCGTACAAAGATGAAGTTGGTACTTCCCCTGAATTTATTTTACGAATTGCTGAAAATAATATTGCGTATGCATTAATATATAAAATTAAATAAATTTTAATTGTATCACTGTGCATTTGGAAGCCATAATATCTGGAGAGCTGCTATGGAGCAAAGAGGAAAGGAAATCGGAGTCGGAGTGAGAAAAATCATGATAAAGTTGTGGCAGAAAGGAAACACTTTTCGTGAAATAGGAAAAACTATCGCCAGAGCACACTCCTCAGTTCAAAGAGTTGTCAACAACTTTAAAAAGAAACAGGTTACGAATCACGCCCACGCTCTGGTCGCCCACCAGCTCTATCCGACCGCGAAAAACGAGCTGTCGTGCATCAAGTCCAGACAAAATCCAAGGATTACCGCCGCCAAAATTGCTGAAAATATCAAGGAGCAATTTCATAAGACGGTAAGCAAAGACACAGTACGAAGAACTTTGAAGAAAGCTAATTACCACAGCCGTGTAGCACGAAGGAAGCCATTGGTGTCGCTTGTCAATCGACAGAAGCGTATTGCTTTTGCTAAAGAATATGCTTCCAAGCCCAAGGAGTTTTGGAACAAGGTGCTTTTCACTGATGAAAGCAAGTTTTGCATTTTCGGTGTGGAGCTTGTGTGGAGAAAACCTGGCACAGCCCTTGATTTTCAAAATTTAAAACCTACTGTAAAGCATGGCGGAGGCGGTGTTATGGTGTGGGGGTGTATGTGTGGACGAGGAGTAGGCAACCTGGCATTTATAAAATCAACTATGGATCACAGAGTCTATCTGAACATTTTGAAAGAAAATTTGAAGTCAAGTGCTGAGAAATTGGAGCTAGAAAGCGATTACATGTTTCAGCAATATAATGATCCAAAACACACTGCACACGATTCGAAGCTTTGGCTGCTGTATAAAGTCCCGAAACAACTTAAAACACCGCCACAATCGCCTGACTTGAATCCTATCGAGCATTTGTGGGATTTACTAGAACGCAGAATTCGTCAGCGGACAATAACTTCTAAGGAAATGCTCCAGAATGTGATGCTGGACGAATGGTCAAAAATTACCTCTGAAGAGACCTCAAAACTAGTTGAATCTGTGCCAAAACGCTTGCAGGAGGTTCTTAAATATAAAGGCTATCCAACCTCTTATTAGTTAACTTAATAATCTTAAATATAAGACTGTTCCAATACCTGGTGCAATTTGTACGCAGACTTTTGCATATAGCAATTTTTGAAGTATTTTTGTTTTGTTGTTTTTCTTTACTTATGTACCTGTTTTTATATTTTGTAATAATTTTAACCAATGTACAAAACTTCGATACACAGATGGAATATAATTTGAAATTCGTTATATTCGATCATAACTATTTTTTACCGGGAGAATGTTTTGAATTGCCTTTGTACGCAGACTTTTGCTGCGTGTTGTTGCATGTTACAATGAACTCTTTTAATTTTGCTTTTACTTACTTTGCCTTTGCGTTGATTCTGCTGCCTTCCTGATACACTCACGTGGCTATTTATTTTTTTGCTTAGTAGATCACACAGACACAAAGACGGACAGACATGCGAACTGCCGTATTGAGATATGGACATTTCGATGCTCCAAAACAAATGTCAGGCCCGCAAATTAACGGCAACAACAGCAATAACAACGGTAATAGCTGTACGAACAGTGGCCGCAACAGCCCAGTAGGAAACGGGCACCCTCCGGCATGCATTACAGCATACTTAAGGCACAGATAACTCATCATATAGATGACCAGCGGCCAAGGAAAAAATTTGTCAAAAAGTTCGACAAATGTGGCCTCCGATAAGAGCTTTTTGGCCTCTAATGTCACTCGCACAATCACCGCTTCACACGCATTGTGCTCTGTTTTGAGATACAGAAATATGTGATTTTTAGTTAAAACGGCGCTTGTCTGTTATCATACCTTTTAAGCAACCAGTCGGGATTGAGTGTTGATGGTCAAATGCGTAAGCGGGACTGTCTCGGGAGACGGGTGCGCGGTTCGATCCTTACTGTAGCTGCCAAGATTTTTTTAATGGCTTATTGTAAAATATATTCCTTTTTTTAAGACCCGTGAAAACAATATAAATTAAAAATTTATTTGGTTTCTAGATCTCTTGATTAGCAAATTGTTTGGTTTTGGAGACAGATATAATTGTTCGCAAGTTTTAAAATCAATCACTCAAGCGCAGCATACGGTTACAAACAACCATACAGGCGCTCATGGGCGTACCTAGGTATGGGTAGAGGAGGGTATTTCTTCCCTCGTTATTCTATATTTTATATACATATGTACAGAAATCTATATTAATTTCTATTCTATTCGAATTTTATATTCTGAATTTGGAAATGTAGTTATGTCTTCGCCCCCTTTTATTTGTTGCTGGGTACGCCCAGGCACTTGCTTTTCGCAAAAAGAATGAAAAGACCGGCACAATTTACCAAAACGAATTGAATTGTTCAGCGGTCACTGCATTGTCGCAATCAGTGTTGGGACTTATTACTTTTGACAGTAACATATTACTTATTACACATTACTGACATTTGAAAGTAATATCGTTACATTACTTATTACTGGAAATGTCAAGTAATGTATTACAAAAAGTAATATGTTATTTTAAAAGTACATGATTTATACAGATTTTTTCCAAAAAAATAAACGAAGATTTTATTACATACATATTTGATATTTATTTTATAAAACCTCAGGCATCTTGTTATTATAAAAAAAAATGTATCTTTGAAGTAGATAGGGTCACGTTTTCTGGCTCACACAATTTGCAGCGTACTTTTATATTTTTGACTGCAGCATTTTGCAAATCGGTTGCTTCCGTCAACAAATCGAAATATTTGCAGCGAGTGCAGCGTTGTATAATTGTAATAGATCTTAATCATGTTATCAGTGCTGCTGTTTTACATGAAAATTAGAACTTTGTTGACTAAAAAGTAATATTGTAATAAGTAACTTGAAAAAAAGTAATAATATTACTGAAGGTGATTACTTATAGGGAAAAGTAACTAGTAACACTACATTTTTAAAGCAAAAGTAATATACTACGCAATTAATTACACTACTTTAATATATTAGTCACAACACTGGTCGCAATACAGTTACGCCGACGCAATGGATAGACCTGCTGGCGCCGCAGCTATTGGCAATGCGTTGCCTTAGCAACGATGTGTATGTATCATACCAAAGAAAATAAAGACTTAATATTCTTTGATCATACACAAGAATAATTTGTGCGCTGAAATATTGTTAGAGCCGATTTATTCATATCAATATTTTTCAATACATTATTAATTTCAGGTATAACCGATTAAAAATGTTTATAAAATTAAGCGTTAAATGTTAATAAAAAATTTGCTCCTCGCCCAGCTTCGAACCCGAGGCGAAATTTACGACGAAAAAAAAGTTACAAATACCTGACGTGCTGTCTACCTGTTACACCAAATACAGCACGTGATCGCTGTAGCTAAAATCATAAATGTATGTTGCAGAAAAGAATATCAGCAAGCAAGAAAAGAAATTCTAAATTAATTCCATCCGGCAAAAGTTCTGGATGAGCAAATGCAGCTGTGTGCGTAAAATAGCTTTGCGGAAAAAAAGCTGTAATTCAGAGCTTGAAATGTTTGTGCCGTTTTCGTTGTATGAGAGTGGTCATCTATATGATGAGTTATCTGTGGTCATTCTCATGTGAAATTTTGTAAAAATAATTTTTTTTTTTTAACATATTTGGAATGTATCATCCTTGACGATAGGTGCTGTCAAAATTTTATTGGAACATTTCAAGTATTTCGGCTTCTACAGACATTTATATAACGAGCGGTCAAGGTTTCTAGCAAGGATTCAATCAGTTAGTCAAAACTTTAAACGTGTTTTTCTCGGAACGCCTTTTTTTGAAATGGCGGGGATGATTTAAAAAAGACCATTCATCCGATCTCTCTGCGATTTTGTGACGTCATTCTACATACTGTTAGCTATCGCCCCTAGTAAATTCACTCTGATATGTTAAAAATGTCATATTTTTTTTCATTGATAAAATCTTCAAAAACAACTTTTTTTTACTGCTCTAACTTCCAATGCCTACCATTTTGTGAGATTCTTATGAAAAAATTCAAATTTACTACGGGCGAGAGGTACGTTCTGATTAAGAATTTCTTTGAAATTTATGTTTCAGATAATCCTGTGACTCAAAACAATCCCCGCCAGCTGACCATGACGCGGCAGAAGCCGTGTCTTTAATCGAAAAAAAGTGTTTGAAAAAATAAAAAAAATTTTTTTTATTTTTTTTATTTTTGTACCATAACAATGAATAAATTAAAGTGGAATATCTTTTTTTGATAATTCCTCGTATTCACAAAGGAAATAATTTCTGAAAAATGTCCATTTTTCCTGTCCGCGCATGAGAATGACCCCTTAAGGCTTGATTACACGTAACGAGTATAGTGACGAGACAGCAACTCGAACGAGTAATCGTTTCGTCTAAACAGTAATGGGCCAGTTACTCATGACATAACTTAGTTTTACTTGTCAGCTAGCACGACCTGGCATACCCGAAAGCTGTACAACTGGTTACCCGAGACATAGAACATAAACTTAGAACTTAACCGTAAACTTAGAAATCTGTTTGGTTTTGGTTTATGTTTACGGAAAACGCAAAAAATGTTGCCACTCTCTTCGGAATGAATTGAAAAGTAAACAAATTAAAATAATTTGTAAAATATACAAAATGGATTGCAATTTTTATTAGTTTCGTAAATATATTAATAATTTTAGTCGTTGGATGCTCAAGCATTTAATAATAGCAAGTAAAAAAATTTCGCGAAAAGTTTGAATTTGATTGTTCACGAGATGGAGAAATCGAAGTGGCAATATTGTCGTATAAAAAACAGCTGATTTTTAAGTTTATGTTTACGGAAATAAAGTTTTGAGTAATCGCTCAAATTTTCTAAGTTTATGTGTATGGTTAAGTTTATGTTCTGTGTCATGAGTAACTGGCCCATAAGGCGAGTTGTTGATTGAGTCAGTGACCGAGTAGAGTGGCGAAAGAGTCACTACACCTTTTCAACCTCAAAATGAGAATGTGTAAGTTCATAATGAGAAATATAAATTCATAATCCCTGCAAGACAGCAACTGGTTATATAACCGTATATATAACCGTTTGTATTCACTGCGCTTTCGGTTACCTCCCCTATATAGTTTCTTAAGAGCGGTGGGAAAAAAATAACCACTTTTGGTTACACACTACAATGGTAGACTAGACAAACATGCTTGTAGAACGGCAGGATCTGGATTGGTTAATCGACTCAAGGCTAAACAAATTAGTTAAAAATGCATTACGTACATCGTGGATGCATTTCCCGTGGAAAAGTTAGCTGGAAAAAATATTATATACTGTAAATAACATGTCCGGAATGAGTGATGTTAGAGCGATGTAATACATTTTTAATCCAAAATATGTTTTTTTAAGTAAAATGGTGTGCGACCGCCGTGGCTCAAAGGTTAGGGTGTGCGACCGTGAGTCTACACGCAACATTCGGACCTCGCATTCGAATCCAGTTATTGCTAAACACCGAATATAGAAAAAGCAACTTTTCTTTCGGCGGCTGTCCTCAGCAAGCAATCTTGGCTATGAAGAAGCCCCTAACTTGCCAAATTTTGGATCAAGTTAATATTTATAATTTTTCGGGGAAATTTTACTGGTTTCCGGGGCAAATTATAGTACTTTACTTTCCCCAAAGGGACGCCAATTTTTTACACAAGAAAGGTTGGCCACATTGAAAATGTATTGTGATAATTTTTATTTATCTCATTCTAACATAGGGGTTATGCAAAATTTCCAAGCGTCTCTTTTGCTCTTGATGAAATGGTCCAAGAAATGTTTGTCCATGTATTAGTTTAAGATGAAAATTTTGTAAAAGTGTTGGTGAAGTGGTTACCTCTGTCTGACAGGGATAGGAATACGTTAATTCATAATGTGCAATATAAATTCGTAATGGGAATACGTTAATTCAAAATGAAAAATATAAATTCATAATGAGAATGCGTAAGTTCATAATGTGCAATATAAATACATAATGGGAATACGTAATTCAAAATGAGAAAAGGAAAATTCAAATTGAGAATGCGTAAGTTCATAATGTGCAATATAAATTCGTAATGGGAATACGTTAATTCAAAATGAGAAAAGGAAAATTCAAATTGAGAATGCGAATGTAAAATTTGTTCACAAGCTACAGAGTAATTTTAAAATCATAAAAAAATTAATAGAAAATTGATTAATGCAGTGTGTTGCCTACCAAAATTCCTTGAACATCACAACAAACCAACCAACCTACCAAAGCCTTAATTTATGAAACGAAGCTACCAATTTTGGTCCAATTGGACCAAAACGGCAACACTGTTCAAGACACTCTCTCTCTTTGCACGGCACTTGCTCTGTGCAAACAGATCGAATGAGACGTGCCATCGAAGAGAAGCAAAACATGTGTGTGCATGACATATGAGAGCTGAGACTTTGTTGCTTTATAACAGGGGTCGGCAAAATTGACAATGAGATGGTGTTAGTGAGCGCAGAGTAATTTTTCTACACTGTATAAAATTAAACCGAAAAGCGAATAAGAAACCAATCGCCAACACAAAAAAGCATACACACAAAAACTACAACAACAAAAACATATATTTTTTTCATACATAAAATTTCTTGCAGCGTACACAAGACAAAAACCAACGCAACCACCACACGTGTTGCTTCGTTGCTGTCTGAACAACGACTGATTGAAAGAGCGTAAGAATGCGTGTGCTGAGCGTACCGCTCGTATGAGTAAGCTTTGCCGATCAGTGCTTTACAGTGCTGCCGTTTTCAATTTTTCTTTAGTAGTATAAATTATAATTTTTGGGTAGTTTTGGTCGACTTCGAGTAGTAAACATGCATATTTTCTTAACAGTGTAAAAAATCGCAAGGATTCATCAACTACTAAATCAGATACTAAGTTTCAAAACACATTAACAATTTTATTTATACAAAAGTGAATGAAACAATGTAATTCAGTTACAAAAATTTATATAAACAAATTTTATATGTTTTTATTATATAGTAATTTTTTTGGTGGCTCCCATTTTTCCGCAAAATTTTCCCCTAATAAACTTTTCGAAGTTAAATCGAGTGGAGAGTAGCGTTTAGTAAACAGTTTCTTTTCTAATCTTTAATTAAATTTACTTCGGACTACTATGCGGAAACGCAATTACAATACTAATAAACTGACGAAGGAGCGGAACATATACCCCGTTTATACGACAGCTCAAGTCAGACTCAATACAGGTGATGTACACTCAGTTTTTGAGCATTTTCAACTAAAAAAAAAAACAAGCAACACTAACAGCTAATTTTCATTCAGACGTCAAAAAATAGGAAAAACTAAAATATAAAAGCATACTTTTCAAACCTTCTGCAGTGAATTCGCTTCTGAAATCAATGTATAAACACATGGCTCGAAAGCGTATTGAGTCAATGCGAATCGACTGGGACCGTCGTATAAACATGGTAATAAGTTCGTTAATACCGTTTTTTTTTTTGAAACTTGACTCAAGTTCCAAATTTAGCAATGCCCTCCACTCCGCTTCTAGAGCTTCAATATTCTGTTCTTCAATTTAAAGTGAGGATCTTTCAATTAGGTGAACTAGGGTGGAAGATAAATTTTTTGGATTTATACATTCCAAGCACCCTTAACTCAAGGATGTCGGTTATCGTTTTTGACCACAGATTTAATAATACTTAATAATACTAATACTTCTTTTTCGATGGACTTCAATGGAAAAAGTTTATAAAGCTTTAATAAAATACTTAATTACTTAAATTTATTAATATCAAATATCGTTCGAATTTTACTTTTAGCACTTCAAGCAAACAACCTTGAAATGGCTAATTGGGAATGGGATAACTTTGAGCAAACTTTTAATTGATTTTTTAAATTCAATAATTAGTTTCTTTTGATTAACAATCCAACGGGATTTGGCCCCAATTTGCGATGGTCAAATAAAAATGCCAAGCCTAAGAGAAATCGAACGATTTTATACACTTGTATCAGGATATTCCAATGATTACGAATTACATGTTTTTTACATGTTTAAGTTTTCTGACTCGTCGACGTCCCATTGACCACTTTATTGTCTTTATCAAATTTTAAAAGATTCTTACAAGAATATGCAAAAATATTACGTTATTTTGTATTTAAATACAGTGCTATTACTCTATTATTTCACGATTTTCATTTTTGGATATCGCATCCGCTGTTTCCAAAGTTTAACACTTTATCAAAAGCTATTGTACGAACAGCACTTGGCAACAAAAAAAGGTGCAATTGTCACTTTAGTCGCACAACGGTAACTCTACGACGAGCTCATTTGCTTGATTGCAAAAAATTCAGCAAAAAGTGAAGCATTCGGAAACACATTTGTTAGAAATAAAAAACGTTGGTTTAAATTTCGTGCTTTGGCAATGTTCAGTTCGGTAACATATTCGTATATTCTTTTCGAGTAGCCTTACTTAAAATATGAAAATTAAATTGCTAAAACTTATATTTGAGAAAATAGTAGTACAATCGGTCTGTGGGTAGTACGGTAGTACAGATGATGAAATAGTATTCAAATACTACTATAGTAGTACGTTCGGCAGCACTGGTGCTTTATAACATTAGTGTGTGCGAACACACTAAAGGCAATGCACAGAAAAGGCAATTAAATTTACTGCAATGACACTGAATGCAGTAAGTTATACTAATAGAACAATTAGTGCTTTGTTATTATTTTAATAATCACGCATATTTTTGAGTTTTTGGAATGGTTTTTATTTCAAAATAAATTTCATACGAATTTTCAAATGAAATATTTTCACCTAAATTGAAACTATTGTGTTTTATGAAAGCGTAAATACATAAAAAGCATTGAACAGAAAAATTAAATTATATTTACTTGTGCATCTATCTCCTTTTTTCAAAATTTTGTAATGATGGCTAAAAATTACAATAATAACAACATATACACTAGTCAGAATAAGGTTGCGTACAAGCGGTACGTAGTTTTTTCATATGAAAAATAAATCACTTAAAGTAATTTTCAAAAACAAAATATTTTTTATTTCTTCCGTAAACTTAGTTCTTTTATTCCATTAAGATGATAACATCAAAAACTTGACCAAACTGTAAAATAAGGGCCAAAAACAAAATATGTTATGAATTCACCTCAGAAAAAGTTTGCGTACAAGATAAGGTTATGTAGTTAAAATGTAATTGAAACTAAGTTTTGTCCAAAAATTAATATCTTTGTGAATATTCTTTTCTCGCTTGAACTCCCTGCAGAAGTTTCGGCGTACATTTTATTAAATTCGGTGTTTTTTCAGCGGTTATTTTGTTATATCTTTTAATTGTTATATTCGCTTACTATATCTTTGAAGATGGAGTGTTGTTGAGCTCAGGGTTCAAGTAAACCAATTAACTCAAGTAGATGCACGTTAGGTGACTAGGGAGGAACTTTTTCAACTTGGTTGAGTTAGTTAATATCAAACATAGCTTCGCATCGTATGCATTGCGTCCTAAGGTTAAAAAGAAATGTTGGAATCTGATCCAAAGTTTTGAAACCTTGGCTTACATAAGCTTTTAGAATATGTAAATAACCCCCCGGAAGCATTTCTGAATAAAAAAACAGCCTGCTCACTCCTTTTCCTGACATGCAGCCCCATACCATATCCTCACATATGCTATGCTTCACTGTTAATTTTAGATTTTTGTTATTAACAGGATCCTCGTCAAATTAGTTCATGCCTTTTAATGCCAAATATGCCAAACCATTATCAGATAATAATGAATCGTCCCACTTTCTATAGATAACAACATATCGTCCCGGAAATCTGGTTTTCTAGCCTCTTTGATGGACTCTTTTACGAAAACAATTCTGTAAATATGGGCTTCTTACATGCTGTTATGTAGGGGAAATATGATTTTTTTTCAGGATTTTTCTTGTAAAGTCAGAGCTACTGGGTTTTATAAAATATTTCTGTACATTTCTGAAGATATTGGATGCAACTAGCCTTAGATTATGATGCACTGATCGCAAACAATCTAATCCTCTCTCTCGGGTAGCTTAAGAAAATGGTCAGATCGTAGTAACGCAGCAAGATTTTCTGTTTTTTTTTTGGAGATTTAAGTAATGACGCTTTGGCTTTTTGAAATGACGAATGTGCTCCCCAAAAGTTTCCCAAATTCATGAAATTTTTTGTGAATTTTTGGAAAGTTTTAGTAGGATTATCCTTTTATCCATTTTTAATTTTTTTTCTGTTGGATTCTATTGCTTTCTATAAAAGTTCAAGCACATATACGGTTTCAAATCATTTACAAGTCCGTTTACTGCTCAATGGAATACAAATTTTCAAAAAAAAAAATAAAAAGCATAACCTGAAATTCCCGTTATTAGTTTTGTACGCAAACTTATTCTGCACTGTTTTGTGAGTATATTGTCAGTATTATTATTATTTTAATTTATCTATAACTGAACAAAAAGTGCAGTTAAAGCATATATGAAAAATGTGGATAAGTTTTTATAAACAGAGAACCCATTTTTGAGGTCAAAATTAATCATAACATAATTTTGACTTGCCTGTACGCAAACTTATTCTGACTAGTGTACATCAATATTACATTTAAATTATTTATTTAAATATATTATATTAACTCACATCATCAACCTCCATTTTAATTAATTTTTTATCAGACTCTTTTATCAGACTCTCTCACTTAATTACGCGTGCCAAACTGTTCTTTTAATCACTCATTGCATTCAGTGTACAGGTAGCATTTTGGCCCGTTACGCACTGTCAACGATTCATTAGTATTGCTTGCAGTGTGTATAGCAGAGAGAAAACAGTGCGTGCCTTGCAGAGACAAACAAATGAGTGTTGACTGCTATTGCGGTTTGCGTTTTGTTGTCAAGCTTATACTGCTCTCTTACTACAGTGAATGCTGGCAAACAGTGCACACTGCACCAAATCACACTGTGTGTAGGGAGAAATGAATCATCCATTGCAGCTCTTTGTTATTTAAGATATCGCTCTGCAAAATCCATAATGCCGTAAATTGAACGCAAAAACCAGAAAATTTAGGCCGAAAAAAGGAAATGAGCAAAAAAATGGATAGGCGAATTATAAAAGCGGCAAAAGACGACCCATTCAGTTATGGTATTCACAGTTTGCGGGAAAATTTTATTTCGGGCAATTTTCCCTAAAAAAAACAATCTAACTGTGAGCACCCCATTGTATATCTTTCAAAAAATTGTGGAAAAATTATCAAAATAAAAATGCCTCGCTCAAATGGCAAACAAACGTTGAACATCAAATAAAGAAATCGTTCCGATAGTGGCATAAAGTACTCAAAAAATTCGCTCCGGAGATTGTGTCAAAAAAATAATTTGAATTTGCTTTTTGACTATTTCAATAAACATGCTCAGCAGTGCGGCAAATTTTGAAACTACCGGTATCTGTGTTTTTCCTACAAAGCAAAAACAATTGAGATACCATATGGGAAAATTCGGGAAAATTGCCAGGTGGGAAATTTAACATGCTAGATACCGTTGAACTGTGAACACCTTAAATGTATCTTCGTATCGGGGGAAACAGGAGAGCTTGCGTGCAAAGTCGCAGGGCCCAGCTAGTTCTTTTATAAAGTGCAAATGGTATCATACCCATTTCGACTTAATTTACAAAAATAAACTTAAATAATACTTAAATAATTAAAAATAAATTGTAAAACATTGTTCAATTAATATCTAATTTTATTAAAAAACGAACTTTAAAACAATATTTCAGAAAAATAACAAAACACTCGTTGCATTCAATGCACTGTGAGACATAACAAAAAAGAAAAAAACAAACTAAAACACTTAAAGACAACTTTTAGCGAGATCCATAAAAACGTGGAATAAATAGAATTGAGCTCAAAATTTGTACGAAAACCCGCCCCCCAAGTGAAATCCTGTCTGCGCTACTGGCTGAATGTAAAGTGATCGACTGCCAAGACAAATCATTTTTGAAAACATTTGGAGGCAAATGGAACCAGCAAAGAAATTATGCGTTTGTGAGACTGCTGACCCACAAACGTCTTGCTCAGCTTTTCCTGCTGCAGCTGAAAGGAAAGAATCGCAGCTTGAGCCCAACGAACGTTTTTCCTTTTGGCTCAAATGTCTGATTAAACTTAAGTTTATTTATAGCTTCAAACCTTAAATGAAACTTTTAAGCCAGCTGTTTCTTTCTTCAACCCTACGGGACATGGGTGATGGAAACTCATACACATAAATCGCAAAAACTAACACATTCACACATTGTGGTCAAATTTTCGTACTGGAGCCAATTCGGTGGAAAAGAGACAGTTTGGCTATGAAATTATATTATAAGAGATAGCGAGATGAAGGGATAATGTACATTGAAATTTCAAAAATTCGAAAGAAAAAATCAAACTTTGATCAAACGAGAGCGCAGATAGAACTTAACAGTTCATCCGTATAGGTAACTATGTGTGGAAAAAAGACAGCTATGCCAGCCGCCACCTCGTGGCCGATGCGATTTTGACATTATGTTGTGAAATTTCAGTGAACGCAGTGGACGCATTATTCGTGAAAATAATGTGAAGAAATAAAAGGATAAATAGAAGGTTTTTTAAAAGGATTTAAAGATAAGTATAGAGAAAATTAATTCAATTAAACAAATTTATAAATGTGATAAACTTTTTCACGATATTTTCAGGATTTTTCAAAACTTCAACCGTTCAACTCATTTAAACGCCTTGACGCCTTGACCGCAGATATGTTTTATTATTTATATTATTTACTATTTGTATGTAATGTATGCATGTGCTGTATGTAATCTTTAATTAATTTATTATATAATAATTGTTTGTTTAGTTGGAAAATGAACTAATGCAATAAATACAAATAATTAAAAACACTGTGCAAGTCCAAAATTTAGACATGGGGGGGACCTACTGGGTGAGTTTCCTATAGGTATACTGAGTTGAGATCCACCAGCCGTTTGGTAAGATTGGCTGTAGTTTATGAGAAATCCGACTTTGATGTTTGGTAATTTTCGTCAAGTTTGTCGCTTAAGTAGGTCCTAAATCGTTTCGAATATCGTTTTACTGTCTTCGGCAAGTTTGTAGATATTTTAACGACCAACAAATTTGCTTCAGACACCAATTCAAAAAAAATACATTCAAACCGTGTAATTGCGATATGTGCATTTTTTTGCGCAGCACTACGTGGCGTATGAGTGTCATTTAATTATAACACTCAACGTGGCGTATGACACTCATACGCCATGTAGCGCTGCGCAAAAAAATGCACATATCGCAGTTACACAGTTTGAATGTATTTTTTTTGGATTGGTGTCTGAAGCAAATTTGTTGGTCGTTAAAATATCTACAAACTTGCCGAAGACAGTAAAGCGATATTCGAAACGATTTAGGACCTACTTAAGCGACAAACTTGACGAAAATTACCAAACTTCAAAGTCGGATTTCTCATAAACTACAGCCAATCTTACCAAACGGCTGGTGGATCTCAACTCAGTATACCTATAGAAAACTCACCCAGTAGGTCCCCCCATGTATTAATTTTTGAGGGCAAATTTCACGCACAGTGAAATTAATATTGGTTTTATTCATTTTCACATCACTGCTGATGGATTGGCATCACTGTTATTGTCATTGCGAAAACAAATATGATTTTTTTATGCAAAAGAGAGAACATAATATGCATGTAACATACAAGGTGAACCAAGCAAAAAAACTACCAAATCGCAGAGTGTGCTACCATATTACCAAAAATTCAAAACAGCAAAAAAATTTACCAAGTTTGGTTAAAAATAACCAAAACGGCAACGCTGGTTAGAACCCGCCATACAAAATTTTTGCTTGTATGACATGCACATTCTGTATGTTTATTTTCTTTGGTAATAGCCTATTTCCACCGGACCGTGCATTTAACATCGCATTTAAATGCTCAAATTCCCATGCAATTGTTTTTGTATCAAAGTGCGTTAACTCACTTTCAAAACTGAGTTAACTCAGTTTTGCCGATTACAGACGTCTAACAGAATATGTTATGTTAAAAGGGAGCAATACTCACAAATGTACAAATTTTGAAAGCATGCCTTAAGGCGCTGCAAGAGCCGTACGAACACAAACGAAAGAGGGGATTTAAATTGCGTTCGGCCACTAACTGTGAAACCTAAATTGGAGCTTTGAGCGTTGCGTTTTCTGACGCAACGCATACGCAAAACTCAGAAGAACTATCACATCAATGTGACAGGCGGCGGACTTGACGAATATTACAATGACCTACGTGACAGTAACATCATTCAGAGCCACGAAGGCAACCAACTATCGAGCATAAATAATGCTAGTGACATAGCCGACTTCTCCGACATTCATTTTTTAGGCAATCGAACTCATCGCTCCCCTACTTCGAATGCAAGACACAGGACGGTGAGATACTGAATATATTAATTGACACAGGGTCTAACAAAAACTACTCGTACATGCAACCTGCGATTGCAGGTTCGGACCCCATTCCGAACGATGAACCCTTTTTCGCCATCTCGATAGGTGGACAAATTAAAATTACCCATCATACAAATGTTCATCTCTTCGGGCTAGATGACAGAAGTATTAAATTCTATATCCTACCGACTCTAAAATCTTTTCATGGAATAATCGGAAACGATAGCCTGAAAGACCTTTCGGCCGTGATCGATACGAGATATGACTACATGACCTTACATAATAATACGAAAATAAAAATCAGACAATTATTTTCACAGGAAGTAAATTCAATCAATGTACAAACGGGACATATGGCAGAGAGACAAAGAACCGTTTATACCAAAAGTTACCCCTATCCTATGTCCCTTAAGGACGAAGTAGAAAAACAAATAGACCAAATACTCAAGCGCACAAACGATGGAAAGCGATTTAGAGGAGTATGATTACGAGCTGAAATATAAACCTGGGAAGACAAACGTCGTAGCCGACGCTTTATCAAGGCCACCTCATATCTCACAAGTTAGTTCCATGACAGCCACTCAGCACAGTAGTGAAAGCTCCGCACATGACCTTATTCCTGCAGTAGAAGTACCCATAAATGTCGTCAAAAACCAATACTAATAGGAGACGAAAACAGCTACCAATTTGAGATACCATTCCCTATATAAGGACTGTACCGAAAAGAAACTGCACACTTTTGATTCAATATTTCTCTTAGTGTAGACGTTTGATCGCAATGCGGAATGTACCGTTAGAAAGCATAATCATTTGTGTTTTTATTGTCCTTGTTTTCTCTGCTACTCGTAGTACAGTTTTCCCGATGCATCGAATCGAAGAGCAGGTGCGTAAGCAAATTGTGCGAATTCAGTGTCAATAGTATAAACAATTTAATCATCAAATTTGGAGATACTTGTTCTCCCAAAGATTTGCCAAAAAGTGAAAGAAAAAATGTCCAAGTGACCCAAAACTTGAAAAAGAAGTGCTAACATTAATAAGAAAACACAATTCAATGTCTGTACGAAATTTAGCAAACAAGCTAGAACTAGTGCCACTATGATTCAAAGAGTGAAGCAAAGACATAACCTAAAAACTTACAAAAAACAAAATGTGCCCAAAAAAACTAAAAGTCAAGTGAAAGTTGGGATAACAACGCTTCGAAAATTGTACGATCGCTTATATCAAAATGTTGTTGAGTGTATTGTGATGGACGACGAAACTTACATTAAAATGGACTCAAGAATATTTCCAGGTCCCCAATTTTACACAAAGCAGAAAGGTGGTTCTGTCGACCTGTCAGTGTCAACAATTGGAATCGAAAAGTTTGGCGAGAAAGTTCTCATCTGGCAGGCTATTTGTTCTTTCGGCCTTAGAACTTCTCCTTTTTTTACAAAGGGCACTATATCCGTTGAGATTTACAAAAAAAGAGTGTATAAACTATCGGCTTATACCACTGCCGGTACAAAAGAGGGTGTGCAGAATTTAATAAAGGGGATAAAACAAAAAATTCGCCATAAATTAAGAGAATACATTTTTTAAATACATTTTAATAAAACACAAACAAAAACACAATAGGCTTCAATACACAAAAAATTTGAAACGAAAAATAATAAAAATCGTTATGTTGTGAGCAAAAGAATGTGTGCAGTTTCTTTTCGGTACAGTCCTTACCATCCACATACAATCATCCAAACTTCCTATACAGACGAAGACTTAAAATCGATCTTTAAAATATATATGAACCCCAGCGTCATCAACGGACTATATACCACGGAGGCAATAATGGGAAGAATTCAGGAATTCTATCCCATTCATTTCAGAAACTGTAAATTTAGATTCACTCAATCAAAGGTTAAAGACCTTCCCAACGAAGCAGAACAAGAAGAGGAAATCCTTAAGGAACACAGAAGAGCTCACCGAAACGGACGGGAAAATAAAATGCAGCTCTTAAAGAAATTCTACTTTCCAAGAATGAATTATAGGATAAATACCATAGTGAAACAATGCACGGTTTGCAAAAAACACAAATATGACAGACATCCTAATAAACCAGAACTAAAATAGACCCCTTTACCACAATATCCTGGCCACATACTCCACGTAGATATTTATTGCACGGAACGGAACCTAGTCCTTACAGCCGTAGCCAAGTTTTCGAAATATGCACAAACAAAATTTCTTAAATCAAAGGCAACGGAAGACATCAAGGAACCCCTACGCGAACTCATATTCTGTTACGGTGTACCGAAAGTAGTTGTAATCGACAACGAAAAATCTTTGAACCAAAGACAAATAACAATAAGATGTCTTACGTTCATACAACCGAATGGCATAGTAGTGGAGTGTGTCAGTCGGAGGAACATGGTAGTCTTCTTGGACACGACGAGACTACTTCCCCCCCCCCCCTGTTTTCGAGGGTGCTGAAGACCCTGGGCGGGGGAGACCCTCAAAAGGGTTAAAAACCCCCTTTTTACGCCCATTATGGTAACAAAACTCATCTATGGAAAGCTTTTGTAAGGCAATATGGGTATCAAACGATTCAGCGTGTCATTGCGGCCAACATACAGTTACTAAAACAATTGACCACGTGTTTGGATGTTCTGTATTCGAATGATCACAACAACAAAACTACTTATACGATCTTGCTCGTGGAGCACTTGTTTTTTTGTTGTTGTGTTTTCTGTAAAATGAGTGTATTAGGAGAGCAATCTATGAAACCGTTATCTTTTTATATTCAAACAAGTGCAAAAAGAGCATTTGGTCAATTTTTTTGTGATTAGTTTTTCTACATGAGTGAATGAAGATAGAAGCAAATAAAGACAGAATAATTAACAGAAAAGTTAACATTGTGAATATTTTGGAGCTGGTAAGTAAATTTGTAAGTTTTTTTTTTAATAAATTCTAATATTTTTATTCTAATAAAATTATTATTTTTAAAGACAAAAAATGGTTCGTCCGTTGCCGAAGAATATTGTGGAACGCGCTCACCAGCTTTTAAGAGAAGGTAAAAGCTGACTTTTTTCCACTCAGAAAGCACTGATGAGCAAAAAAACAAAAAGTGGTAGTCAGTAGCGGCTTAACGGGGGGGAGGGTGGGTGGGCGGAGGGGCGGTCCGCCCCGGGCCCCGGGGGCCCCCGAGAGAAGCTTGTATATAAAAATTTTAAGTTTTTCAAAACTGAAACTTGTAAAAAAACTATTTGCGCTCCACAATGGTTGTTGAAAGGTTGTTTGTCACTTTTATCAATTGAAAGAGACAGTATCGACAATTGACTTTGAAATTGCAATAACAAATTCAGTTCAATAAAAGCAAGACAACATCCTTTCTTAATACCAATTGTTTGCAAATTTTCAAAAAATTTTCCCTCGAAGATTGCAATATTTAATTTTTAACTTAAAATTTTGTGCAAAGTATGCAAATACAAAATTCTACGTTAAAAATTAAATATCGCAATCTTAGAGTTTCCTTGTAAACTAGTGTAAATTACACAATTACTTAACCTCATTAAACTTTGTAGAGTCAAACAAATTTACAGTTATTATTATTATTATAATTATTGGTTGGATAACAACACATCGTCCCGAAAATCCGGTTTTCTTCTTTGATAGACTCGTTTACGAAAGCAATTCTATGCTCCTTGTCAGTAAGCTACTGCTACTGGGTTTTTAAAATATTTCTGTACATTTCTGAACTACTCGACACGAAAAATGCACCTAAAAATAAAAGTGTTTTCTAGACTGGAACTTTGAAATAGAATAAAATTTAGATGTATGAATCTACAGACTGAAATCCAAATCATGTATGTTTTCCCTACCTGACATATTTTGGTCCTGAAACTTCAAAATTGAAAATTTAGTTAAAAGGATGTCTTTCATTTGATACCCATATTTCCAGCATTGCACAACCGCATATATTAAAAAAAATACACCCATACCTCGCTATACGGCCGCTCTTTATACGGCCTTTCGCTATAACGGCCTTCTTCAATTAAGGCACGTTTTCGATTTACGGCCTAAAATGTTTCGCTATAACGGCCAAAAAAAAATTTTTTCGATGTCGATATATCACGTTTCTCGGTAACGTTTATTTTGTGGGAAATATTTTTTCCGTTGGCAGTAACTATTGTGAATGGGATTTTTTTTTCCGTTGAATGATAACTATTATTTTGCAATATATATTTTTTACGTTGAAAATACCGGCACCAATGCATTTTGTATGCAAAACTTATCCAAGTTCTGAACCACTCAAGTTCTAAATCACGAGCACACTCACCGGTGGAATAACATATTCAAACGTTACCGAGCAACGTAAAAAATATTTTTCTCTCATAACAGTTATGCGATGACGTAAAAAATATTTTTATGTAACATGAAGTTCTTTCATTTTTGTTTCTATATTTTTGTTATTATTATAAAAATAAATTATAACATTGTTATAAAAATAAAAAAAATCAATTTGGAACCGATCCCATTGAATTTGTATGAATTTGTATTAAAATAATTGATTCCTTATACGGCTTTTCGCTTTGCGGCCAAGTTTCGTGGAACGTATCTAGGCCGTATAGCGAGGTATGGGTGTATTTGAAATGTGTATGTCCTTAAAATTGTGAAGTTTTTTAAAAAGGACTTTGGGCCAGAAAATGAAAAACTGACTATGCCAGATTACTATAAATGATCTCTAGTTTCACGTCTATATCCAAATTTGGATGGGTCTCGGCAAAAAAAAATTTTCCGCACAGTGTAATAAATGTAAAGTTGGTGTTTTTACTCACTGCATCATCATTTGTCATTTTTCTTTCAATTCTATTGATTTTAGGCTTAATATTTGCTCAAAAAATATATAATAATAATATATCTTTCATCTTAGATTTTAAAACTAGGGTAGATCTTTTTTTTATCCATAAAAAAAATATTCGAAAATTTATGATTTTTTGGTCGAAAAAAAAAATTTATTTTCAGTTTCGTGTTCAGCGGCCAAAGTTAGTCTAGAAAACACTTTATCTATGCACGCGATTGGCCCATTTTTTGTCGAGTAGTGTAATGATGCACTCATCGCAAAACAATCTAATCCTCCTGCTCGGGTTGCTTAAAATAATGGCCAGATCGTAGTAACGAAGCATGATTTTCTGTTTTTTTTTTAGTTTTAAGATGGCTTTTTGAAATGACGAGTTTGCTCTCCCAATAGTTTTCCTAATTTCACGAAAGTTTTTATCAAATTTGGAAAGATTTAGTAAGATTATCGTTTTATCCATTTTTCATTTTTTCTCTGGGATTCTATTGCTTTCTATAAAATTTCAAGCACATATACGTTTCAAAATAATTTGTCCCTTTACTGTCCATTTACTGTTCAATGGAATACAAATTTAAAAAAAAAATTAAAAAGCATAACCGGAAATTCCAGTTATTAGTTTGTGGGGGCCCCTCCGCCGTCGCCGCCCCGGGCCCCCGAGCACCTTAAGCCGCCACTGGTGGTAGTTGTCCTAATATTCCGTGTAGCATAATAGGAAATCTATTGCAGATCAGTGGCAAGCGTGACCTAAGTAGCAATTCCACCAAAGACGATCACTTCGGTTGTCATGTAATATCCAAACAATGATTTTTTAGCCCAACATTCCAGTGTTATATAGGTGTTAAATGAAATATAGTGTTGTATAGCACTCCAGTTATTAAAAAAACTTAAATTTTTTCCAAGCATGAATTAATCTTGGTGTCTTTGAAATAAAACAACACACTAAAAAACGCACCAAGCAATAAACTCAATATTTTCCGCGTTTTGATTTTCAAAAAGCACAAAATTTAGTGCGAAAAGCACTAAGTTGGCAACAGTGCATATTCATATCTCTGCCGACTGCAACTTAGACCAAAAAACTGTGTTCTTTCTGGCGCCAGTGTTACTCATACAGTATGTGTTTGCGTTTACCACGAAAATGTTGATCTAATGTTAGAAGCTGTTAAATTCAAAGACTTGACTTGTGGAACTGATTTTTTTTTTGAGACATACCACGATATTAATAAAATAATCACATGCAATATTTCGACTCCAGAGTGTTATCTCAATGAATGTAAAAAGTGTCCCGGAATAGAAAATTTCAAAGAATTCCTCAAGACAGTTCTAACAGATCAGGACATTGAAACTATAAAGTTCCAAAGCTGGGAACAAACCGACAGAAGTACATTACACACCATAATTTCAAATGTAGAGGATTTTGTAGAAATGCTTTGTGATCGTGTGATGAAACTCAAGCCTCATTCTTTCATTGCCAAACAGCAGTCGAGTTATTTAAAATACATCAAACAAAATTTAAGAGAAGGAGAAATTTTTGTTACATGTGACTTCGCAGAAAATTATGCGTTTGTTGCTCAGAACGCGGCGCAATCCTTTCATTGGAATAACGATCAAATGACAATATTTACCGTCGTTTTTTATTACAAAGAAGAAAAAAGTGTTGGGCATGGGAGTATAGCGATTATATCTGATAATCTGAAACATGATACTATCTCTGTTTATGTTTTCCAGAAAATTTTGATTGAGTATCTGAAAGATAATTTCAATCTAAACAAGATATTCTATTTTTCTGATGGAGCGGCACAGCATTTCAAAAATAAATACAATTTTTGAAATCTTTTATTTCATGAGAAAGATTTTGGTATTGCCGCTGAAAAATTAAATGCCCCTTCTTCTGATATCCACATTAAGAGACGAAATGCATGGACACCTAGAATACCTAGTTTAAAAAAAAACATTTCTTGGAAACATTTATATTAAACAGTATCTAAAAATACATTACTGAAAAGGGGTATAAGAACCCGTTGGTACAAAAAATTAAAACAAAAATATGAAAGCAGAAAAATAGCCGATGCAACATCGGCCGTTTTTGGTCGATGATGCCATCGGCCAAAAAAGGCCGATGTCGATGCCGATTCTTTTTTTTTTGGCCGATGCCGATACCAATTTTATTGGCCGATACTAGTGTAGTGGTACCACATGACCACTTATGCCGAAACCAGTCGATCGCGCTACACTTATTACTTCACATGTGCCAAATGACACCACGCGCACGACAGTGCAGCACTCAAGTGGCTGAGCCAGCGATTAGCCGAGCGGCGTGCCACCCGACACCACCTACCGTAGTGCAATGTCCCACTTACGGAAAAATGCACTGATCGGCATGTTGTGTGATGTCACCTACCGCAGGGCACGGGCACTTGAGGAAAGTGCTGAGTTGACCCAATGGTCCAGTGACGCTGATTGGACGTAGCCTTTGGTCACTGGAATAATGGGCGGAGCGCTGGAAATGCTCCGCTGTATAACAGTTTTGTAAATTAGTATTTAAGTAACCAATTTTCCGAAAATAAACCAGCTTGCTTAGAACCGTCACTCTGCGTGTGTTTCTTTTACAGCAAGACACTGAGGCTCAAACTTAGCCATCCCTTTTGAGGCGAGGTCCGCCAATAGACCAACTTACACTATTACACACACAACCACTATACACTCCCTCCACAGAAATAAACATTGACAAATTAAATACATTTTCACAAATATGAAAACTCAGGCATTCCTAGACTGTTGAGAAGAAAAGCGGAGTGGTTTTCATGCAGTAGAGGGGCTACAACAAACCATACATACGTATACAAGGAGATGGCGGCGATGGGTAAGCTGTGGCTGCCCAGAAATAAATGCAGAATTTGGCTTGACCAAATAAAAATGTAAACAAAAACCAGCTGTTGAAGTTAACTCAGTTTCGGTGGAAACGCTTGACAGTTCTTAACAAAGCCCTTAAATGCATTAAAGCGCTCGGTGGAAATCTCTCTTCTATCTATATACAGTAGCCGCTTAACGGGGGGAGGGGGGGGGGGGCGGACCGCCCCAGGCCCCGGGCTGCGGGGGGCCCCCGAAAGAAGCTAAAAAAAGCTAAAAAAAAAATATAAAAATGTCAAGTTTTTCAAAACTGAAACTTCTAAAAAACGATTTTTGAAAGACACACAGTATCGACAATTGACTTCGAAATAACAATAACAAATTCAGTTCAAGAAAACATCCTTTCTAAATAACAATTGTTCGCAAATTTTCAAAAACTTTTCCCTCGAAGATTGCAATATTTAATTTTTACCTTAAAATTTTGTGCAAAATATGCAAATATATTACAAAATTCGAAGTTAAAAATTAAATATCGCAATCTTAGGGTTTGCTTGTAAACTAGTGTAAATTACACAATTACTTAACCTCATTTAACTTTGTAAAAGTCACAAATAAAAGTGTTTTCTAGACTAGAACTTTGAAATAGAATAAAATTTAGATGTATGTATGAATCTACAGACTGAAATCCAGAACATGTACATATGTTTTCCATGCCTGACATATTTTGGTCCTGAAAGTTCAAAAAAGAAAATTTAGTTAAAAGGAGACAATTTTTCTCTTTTATTTGATACCCATATCTTCATCATTGCACTAGCGCATATATTTAAAAACATATGTGTGTCCTTAAAATTTTAAAGTCCTTTAAAAAGGACTTTGAGTCAGAAACTGTAATATTGACTATGCCATACTATAAATACTATAAATGATCTCTAGTTTCACGTCTATATCAAAATTTGGATGGATCTCGGCCTAATAAAAAAATTGTCTCGCACGGTGTAATAAATGTAAAGTTGGTGTTTTCACTCAGTGCATCATAACTTTGTCACTTTTCTTTTAATTCTATTGATGTTAGGCTTAATATTTGCTAAAATAGTGTATATTTCATTTTCGATTTTAAAACCATTTTTTCTATTAAAAAAATATTCGAAAATTTATGATTTTTTAAATTGGTCGAAAAATTCACTTTGTTACAACTTTCACCGTCAGTAACTTCCCCAAATCTTATATGATTTGGACAATCTATATATCACTAAAAAGGCTAAGAAGAACGACGGACAGCTCGTGTTAATCGGATAATTATTTTAGGAGATATGTGCTCATAACTGAAACAACAGGAAAAAACTCTTTTCGAAGATTTTTCGAAAACGCTTCTTAAAAAAGAAAAGATTTTTAGTTTTGTGTTCAGCGGTCAAAGTTAGTCTGGAAAATACTTTTATTTTTAGGTGCACGCGATTGGCCCATTTTTTCTCGAGTAGTTTTATGATGCACTGATCGCAAAACAATCTAAATCCTCCTGCTCGGGTAGCTTAAAAAATGGCCAGATCTTAGTAACGAAGCAAGGTTAGGTTAGGTTACGGAAGGGGTGTGTGCGGCAAAGCACTTCCACTCGGAGACCCTGTTGGGTCCATTGTGAATCCCTTCATTTTTCGGAAAAACCGGTGTCCTTCTTTTATCTGCTTGGATCCCTGTAGATCCAAATGGGATCTTTTGGGAACCATTTGGTCTTCGCGAGGAAGTTGTGTAGATCAGTCAACTGTGCACCTGCTACCTCCGCGAGCCCGTCAAAGAACCTTGCCCCAAGAGTCTGGAGCCGTCGTCCTTGTAGTGATGGGCAGTGGCATAACAGGTGCTCGACTGATTCTACTGCATCCTCATCTCCACAGCTTCTGCATAAATCGTCGGTCGCCAGACGCCATTTGCATAACATAACACCAATGGCGCAGTGACCTGTGATTACCCCCGTGACCATGCGTACAGCATGTTTGTCGAGGAGCAGGAGGCTCTTAGTTTTTCTCATGTTGAGTGCTGGCCATAAGGTGCGTGCAATCTTGCAATCACACCTAGTTGTCCAGGCTCTATTTGTAGCTTGTGTGAGCCACTCTCCTATTGAACCCATCATAGCAGAGATCGGTGGTAGCACCGTGTTGACCGCCTCGCACGCCGGCATAGCTGACCCTGCACGGGCTAGTCCGTCGGCTTGCTCGTTCCCTTCGATATCACTATGTCCGGGAACCCAGCACAGACGAACCCTGCATTGTCTTATGCCACCTAGTGCTTTCCGACAGTCTAGTACTACCTTTGACTTCACTACAGTGGATTCAATTGCTTTTAGAGCAGCCTGGCTATCAACACAAATGACGGCCACACTAAGTGCCGAGTGTTTTATGTGTTCCGCTGCTTTCATGATGGCGAAAACCTCCGACTGAAAAACGCTGCAATAGTCTGGTAGTCTATAAGACCAGTAGACATTTTGCGTTTCACAGTAGACACCCGCCCCAGTTCCATCCTCTGTCTTCGAGCCGTCGGTGAAGTAGACCCCTGCAGAGTCTTCCACCTCGGGCTGTTGCCAGTCGTCCCTGGAGGGATAGTCAATGGGAATCTTCAATTCAAAATCGCTGCGCTTTACCAGGAAATCGGTGGCCTTATCTAGAAGACCTTGTCCGGTAGAGCTAGTCGTAAGAACGTTCAGGATGCTGGAATGTCCGTATCCGCCTGGCCTCAGCTGGTTAGACTCCCTCAATCTGAGGATTGCCTTTGCTGCGCTGGCCTTTACGAACAGGTCCACTGGGGGAAGGTGCAGAAGCATTTCCAGAGCCATTCGTGGAGCGCTTTTGGCCGCTCCCGTGATCGCCATCGTGGCAAGTCTCTGCACCCTCCCCAGATTGCTCTGGTTGCTCTTTTTGCCCATGGCTGGCCACCAAACGTGAGAACCATAGGTGATGATGGGTCTGATTATCGCCGTATACATCCAATGGATAATATAGGGTTTTAATCCCCATCTTTTACCAAAGGTTCGCTTGCAGGCATACAGCGCATTGAGCCCCTTTTTCATTCTCTCTTCAATGTTTCGCTTCCACGAAAGTTTTGAGTCCAGAATGATGCCAAGATATTTGGCCTCTTTTGATAGTTTCAGGGGATGCCCTTCCACACAGGGAAGAGAAAATTCCTGAATCTTCGTTTTCTTGGTGAACAGGACTAGTTCGGTCTTTTCGGGATTTATCCCAAGACCGTTGTCTCTTGCCCACACTGACAAGTCGGCTAATGAGGATTCCATCAATTCACTGATAGTAGGCAAAAATTTGCCTTGTATCATGATGACGATGTCGTCCGCATAGGCCACTATTCTAATGCGTCTTCTCTGAAAGACTTTTAGAATCTCATCCACTACCAGCAGCCATAAGAGAGGGGAAAGCACCCCACCTTGGGGTGTTCCCCTTGTGGCTCTCCTTCTGATGGAAGCCGGTCCTATCGTTGAGTTGATTATCCTGTCTTGCAGCATCGTTTCAACCCAATCGATAACGAAGCTTTCCACATTGTGTGCACGAAGTGCTCTTGTTATGGCCTCAGTGGTGACATTATTGAAAGCCCCCTCTATATCGAGGAAAGCAGCCATTGTGTACTCCTTTAAGGCCAAAGAGTTCTCTATGGGGTCTACAACACTGTGCAGTGCACTGTCTACCGACCTCCCCTGGAGGTAGGCGTGTTGTGCCCTGCAGAGTTCAGAAGATAGTCCCCGGTTGTCTCTTATATATCTATCCAACAGCCTCTCCAGCGTTTTCAATAAGAATGAGGAGAGGCTGATAGGTCTGTAGTCTTTAGCCGTAGTGTGGCTGGGCTTTCCTGCCTTCGGTATGAAGACTACTTTGACCTCTCTCCACTGCTTTGGAACTACATTCCCCAATAGGCATCCCTTAAAGATGTTTACTAGGGGTTGCAGAATACAGTCTCCGGCCTGTTGTAGCATTGCTGGAATGATACCGTCAGGACCTGCGGACTTGTAGGGGTCAAACGACCTTATGGCCCATACGACCTTATCTTTGTCCACTATTTTGGCGACAGTTTCAGGTGGTGTAGTGGTTCCGAGTTGCTCTCGAAGATTATTCGAGTCAGTAGGAACCTGACACTGAGGAAAGTGTGCCTCCATTAGAGTCTCAAGCGATTCTTCACTAGACTCTGTCCATGATCCGTCCGGCTTGCGGATGCAGCTAAGAGCGCAATGCTGCTTAAACAAAACCTTCCTTAGCCTGGACGCCTCGTTGACACAGTCTATGGATTCGCAGTAGGCTCTCCATGATTCTCTTTTGGCTTTACAGATAGCCTTCTTGAAGGCGTTGAAACTGGATCGGTACGCGTTCCAGTCCGTTTCCTCCCCGCTTAGCTTTGCCCTATTGAACAGTCGCCTAGTCTCCTGACGTAGTAGTCGAAGCTCAGGATTCCACCAGCTGTCGCTGTGCTTCCTCTTGACACGACTTATCGTACAGGAAGACTTAAAGGCAGCGTTCAAAGTTCCCGTTAGGAGTTCAACCGAGTTCCCAATTGCACGCTCGTCTGTGACTAGGGCGAAACGTTTCGGCCTCAGTCTTGAACGAACGACGGTCGTGAATTTTCCCCAGTTCGCACTCCTTGGGTTCAGAGGTGGTGGATTGCAAACCGTGCCAAAATTGACATCGAAAAGTATTCGGTTGTGGTCCGAGAAGGAACAGTCGTCCGATACCTTCCAGTTGTCAATCCTGACGTCGTTTGCCTCAGAAAGCAGAGTCAAATCAATAACTTCTTTCCTGACCCTATTCTGAAAGGTGGGCGTGTTGCCCTTATTACAGATAGATAGAGAGGTAGAAAGAATAAATTGAAAAATGGACTCACCCCTCGCGTTGATGTTGCTGCTTCCCCATTGCGTATGATGGCCGTTGGCGTCGCAGCCCAACACCAGCGCGTGCCGTTTCGCAGTGGCGAAGCCGACCAGGTCTCGGACCGCCTGGGATGGTGGGTCCAGCTCCTCGTACGGCAGGTATGCTGACGCCAGAATCAGGCCATGCCCTCCTCTTCGTTCAACCATACCCGCCGTTAGGTCTCCATTGCTGTATTGGGAGAGAAGAAATAGATTAATGTCATTCTTAACCACTATACAGGCTCGTAACCTACCTTCGGTTGAGGGTTGATATGTTTTATATCGAGCTGACCCCAATCCAGAAATTTTGGATCTTACGATCCACGGTTCCTGAATTAGGGCCACATCGATATCCCCCTCCTCCATGAACCTCATCAAGTCGTGGGTTGCTGCTTTGGAGTGGTGCAAGTTAATTTGCACCACTCGTAGCTGCTCCTTCAGTGGCCTGCTCACGGATGCCCGGAAAACGTGCCTTGACGGAGCCCAACCCGAACTTGATGACGCCCGAGCGTTGAATGAGGTGAGTGTATGACTGACGATCAATAGCGATCGTCAGATCATTTCCCACGCCATTCTTGCTCTTTGTGTTCGTCAGAACTCTCCAACTCTGGACCGCCAGTTCCTTGTTTTGAACACCTATAATCTTCAGCATAGATTCGGCCTCCGGAACCGGAGGCGGAATCCAGACCGAGACTACAGGCCTCAAAGGGAGGATGGATCGGGAGACGACCTCTAACTTGGCGCCCGGCCAAAGTTCGCCAAGGCCACCGATTGCGGAACGGATGAAATCCAGAGATTTCGTGTTTCCGCAGCCGATGACCTTGACGCCTCGTTGCCAGCCCGCCCCGTCAAAGATGGCCTCTTCTCCATCAGCCCGAACTATGGCATCCAGGATCTTCGATTCAACAAGCAGCCAGTTGGCGGCCGAAATTTTCCCATCGGGATCGTTTCGGTCAATAACGGCTGCTTGCAACTCATTGGGGACGGAAAAACTGGTAGACTGGTAGGTCTTTGGTTTTTTCGCCTCCTTCTGAGCATCCTCACCGGATCTGGCCCTTTTGGCAGCCTTGCTAACCTTGGTGGTAGCCGTGGCTGTTTTCGAGCCGTCCCCGGTGATGATCGGCTTATCAGTCTTTTTGGCAGCTTGAACAGCAGCAGCCGCAGTATTAACAGCGGCCGCTGCTGTCTTACCGCCGAGGGCGGGACCCGCGCCGGCTAGGTCCTTAGCGGCCTTGCCACCGGGTGGCTTGTTGGCTGCAACGTGGACTGCCGTTGCGTCCCCCCCCCTGACGGGAGCTGCCTTAGGGCTATCTGGAGCCCCAGATTTCCCTGGCTCCGCCGATCCGACTGTTGCCGTTTTCCTCTCGAACTTTGCAACAATCTTCCGGTGTTTCTTGATGAGAACTTTGTCCCTGTTTGTCAAGGACGACGGCTCCACCAAGCTCATTTTTCGGAGATACTGCGCTGAACATTTGTAAGCCTTGCGGGCTTTCTGGTCAGCGGTTCTCTCCGCAGCTTTCGACTTCTTCGGGGGCTCACCTAGCAAAGTGGCTTCCAGATCAGGGTCCAGTGAATCGATGCTGCTGCCTTGTGATAAGGTGGTAGCCTCATCGTCGGTGGCAGCACCGATGCGCAGACCGTCCAATCTGGAGCCTATGTCTAGGCCCTCCTCATTCGATTTTAAGGCTGGTTGTCGCTGAAGCGACATTGCCTTCTTCCCAGTAGCATTAGTAGACTGCATGACCTGGGGTCCCGTCGAAGCAAGATTTTCTGTTTTTTTCGAGACTTAGGATGGTTTTTTGAAATGACGAATTTGCTCTCCCAAAAGTTTTTCTAATTTCACAAAAGTTTTTATCAATTTTGGAAAGATTTAGTAAGATTATCCTTTTATCCATTTTTCATTTTTTCTCTGGGATTCTATTGCTTTCTATAAAATTTCAAGCACATACTCGTATACGTTTCAAAATAATTTGCAAGTCCGTTTACTGTTCAACGGAATACAAATTTTCAAAAAAAAAAGTAAAAAACAACCGGAAATACCCGTTATTAGTTTTGTGCGCAAACTTATTCTGCACCGTTTTGTGGGGGCCCCCTCAGCCGTCGCCGCCCCGGGCCGCCGAGCACCTTAAGCCGCCACTGTCTATATATATAAAAGCAAGTGGCAGTATGTGTGTAATCGCATCACGTTTAAACGGGCCGGCCGATTTCCATGGAGTTTCTTTTGTTGGATTCGTATTGAGTCAGTTCAGGTTCGTGCATTGGAAAAGTCGGAAAATCCCTCCCATATTTGACCGTGAATTCTGAACATTTTCATATAATAACTTTGGAACCATAAGTCACACATCAATTAAATTCACTACGTACTTACTATTTAGTCATGTCCTTCGACAGAGGGAATGGGGCGGCTATTGGATGAGGGGGTGTGGCACCACCTATACAAGCCAAATCTTAATAATGGAATATCTTTGAAATTGTTAGTCGTACAACACTGAAATGTAGTACCCCGACGTCCCATAGATGAGTCATTCTACTGGAAGGATTTGATGGGCGTTGGACAAGGGGAGTGGCACATTTTTTGTGACCCAACTATTTTGCTGAACTTTAAGTCGCACAGCAATGAAACTAAGTACGAACCTACCATTTATTCATATCTTTCGACAGAGGGAATAATGAGTGGGGGCGTGGCACTGCCCATACAAGCCGGATTTTTAATAGATAACATCTTTGAAATTGTTAGTCGTACAACACTGAAATTTAGTACCCCATCGTCCCATAGATGAGTCATTCTACTGGTGGGATTTGATGGGCGTTGGGCAAGGAGCGTGGCACATTTTTGTGATCCAACTATTTTGCTGAACTTTAAGTCGCACAGAAATGAAACTAAGTACGAACCTACCATTTATTCATATCTTTCGACAGAGGGAATAATGAGTGGGGGCGTGGCACTGCCCATACAAACCGGATTTTTAATAGATAACATCTTTGAAATTGTTAGTCGTACAACACTGAAATTTAGTACCCCATCGTCCCATAGATGAGTCATTCTACTGGTAGAATTTGATGGGCGTTGGACAAGGGGCGTGGCACATTTGCTGTGACCCAAACATTTTGCTGAACTATAAGTCGCGAGTGTATTGAGCAAGGGGGCGTGGCACTGCCCATACAAGCCAAATTATTAATAGAGAATATCTTTGAAATTGTTAGTCGTACAACACTGAAATTTAGTTCCCTGTCGTCCCATAGATGAGTCATTCTACTGGTGGCGTGGCACATTTTTTGTGACCTAAACTTTTTGCTGAACTATAAGTCGCACAACAATGGAACTAAGTACGAACCTATTTATTCATATCTTTCGACAGAGGGAATGATGAGTGTATTGAACAAGGAGCGTGGCACCGCCCATACAAGCCGAATCCTAATATAGAATATCTTCGAAATTGTAAGTTTTACAACACTGAAATTTAGTACTCCGTCGTTCCATAGATGAGTCATTCTACTGGTAAGATTTTATAAGCGTTGGACGAGGGGCGTGGCACATTAGTTGTGACCCAAATATTTCGCTGAACTATAAGTCGCTCAGCTATGACACTTGGTACGAACCTACCATTTTCTCCTTCGACAGAGGGCATTGTGCGCGTATTGAATAAGGGAGCGTGACCCTGCCACTATAATTTAATTCTGGTTCAAGCGCCGTCCATTTCTTTACTTAAACTTAGCAGCAACATTGCTTATTTGAGGGCCTCGAATGCGTTCATCAGTAGCTCCCTCCTCTTCCTTTAGTTGGTTTTCTTTGTCAATTTGCATCGCCATAGATTCGCCATTCATTCATTCATTATAAGAAAACAACAAATGTTGTGCGGGACGAAGTTCGCCGGGTCAGCTAGTACAGTATAAGTTACAACCGGAGGTACTCGGAACATACCTTACTAATACCATGCTTTTGCCGTTTCCACCGCCAAAAGGTGGAGGAAAACATGCATTATTATGGTAAGTATCTTACGAAGTTTCTCACTGGGAGAAATCACACACACAAACAAGGCGCGCATGTCATGCCCAATTACGTGAACGCAATATTTAATTGCGTTTAATTTCGATTTGCTGCCGCCGCTGCCCTCTTCGGACCGTTTCCCCGATTTGCCTGATTTTTCGTTCGAAAGTTTTTTTTCTAGGCATTTCGACGTTTTTCGTCAGTTTTTTTGTTTTCGTGCGCTTTAGCTTAAATCAAACGCTGAGAACCAGATCTTCCCAATTATCACAGCAACAACTACGCATACAGTGGTGTTTAAAGCTTAGTAAAGCTAATTGCGCAAACGCGTTCAAATAAAAACACGATGTCTTGTGTCGGGTGTTCCGTGTAATATTTTATTGAATGTTGAGTGTTTGTTGATATACGTGGGCAGTCCGATAAGCACTTAGCCCCACCGCACGATGGTGCCACTATCGTAAGAGAAATTTACTATCGTGTAGTACATCCTCGTCAGCCATATTGGATTTGTAGTTTTGTTTTGACCGCGTGTGGAAACGAAAGTGTCCGCGGATTTTAGAAAAATGGAAAAAGAGCAATATCGGTCGGTGATTCGCCAAATTGGTCGCATTAGGCTACGCACAGCTGCCCCATCCACCGTATTCTCCAGATTTGGCCCCGTGTGACTCCTTTTTGTTTCCAAACTTGAAAAAGTCACTCGCCGGGCAGAAATTTGAGTCGAATGAGCAGGTTATCACCGCCACGGAGGCCTCCAGAAAACGTATTTTTCAGACGGGTTAAAGAAGTTGGAGCATCGCTGGGTCAAGTGTATCGAGTTGAAAGGAGACTACGTTGAGAAATAAATCGCCACTTTTCCAAAATTTTCATTTTTCTTTTGTAGGCTAAGTACTTATCGGACCACACACGTTTATGTAAAATGTTAGGTTTTATGGGGGTCGGGTTCGATGATGTTAAGTCGCCAGAGTTCGTACTTCGAGTGCCGGCCGGCCGCGCAAGCTCCCTTCGGGATGGCCAGGGTTGCCATCCGTACATATAAACACATAAATGGACAAACACAATACAATATTATTGACAATATTAAATTCTTAGAGCTGCGTGGCGGGCAGTGTTTAGCGATCTTAACAAGTGGCTTTAAGTTAAAATGGAACAAGCCACTCAACAAAATACAGATCAAAAATATTGAGTCAAAGGTTTGACTTAACAAAATTATTATTTTTTTATTTATAATTAACAATTGATAAGAAAACTAAAATCAACAAAAACAGGAATATATTTCATTTTTTCATTCATAACAAAAATTCCAAGTATACTTATAAAAAAGCAAATTCATATAAAAGCAATACAACAATGTTGAAGAAAAAATTATTGTAATTTAGTACTTAGTTGGTTTAATAGTCGATTTTTGCCCACTCTTTGATTATGGCCGTCTATAGTAAATTGTTTAAAGAAATTGTGTGGGATTGCAATATTTTCTCTGAATAGCTGTACACATGCTCAAATTAGACACTAAACAGGTATTCCTAGCTCATTTGGGCAGTTGTAAAGCTCGCACATCGCACACATTATGCTTGGAAACGGTGTATTGGTAGAACTAAAACGCATCTCCATTACCAAGTTCATGTCAAAGTTTCTCGGTTCTGTAAACAATATTGAACGCAACTATATTGCGGAAAACCCACAGTGCAAAATGTGAGGCGCAAATTCTTTTTCTTCAACTTGGTTTTCGCTTTCCGCATCACCTTCTATACCTTTCCGGAAGTTTTGTTTACAGACGAAAGCAAGTTCAAGTTTACGGATAAAATAGCTGTGTATACTTATGTTTGACAGGTAGTTGTTGTTGGTTTGAAAGTGTACCGACCTGCTTTCCAAAAATAATAGTCTTTTATTTCTTTGATTTCGTGGCGACGGCCTTACGGTCCGTCCTTTATACTATTTAATAACTTTGTGTTCTTTCCTTTTTCGGTGTTGCCACCCTTTTACAACCAATATTGCTTTTTTCGTTCGTTGGCTCGTGCTGCCATATCCCTCCCACCTTATTTAGTTTTAATTTTAGATTATTTTCCTCGTTTTCACTTGGCTCTGCCGCTGCATCCGGAGTAGGTGGTAGCGATGGCGATGTCCCTGGAAGTGATGTAATGATAGCTGGCTCGACGTCCATTGGCGCTGGTATCTTCTTGATGTGACTTATGTTCCTCCTGATCCTTTTCCCGTCTCCCAAAAGCTGCACCTCATTCCCGTTTCTTCCAACGACTTCGTATTCGGTTGTGGCGAAGTTCGGGGTTAGTTTGTGGGGTACAAGTTAACACACCATAGTCATAACAGCTCTACTCTACTGCAAAAACCAACAGCAGCGAGAACAACAACAACATTAGCACATCATAAGCCACAACAACAACAACGACATCGAATGCAATGCAGCTCGAATAACAGAATAACATAACGCGGAACGGAAGCTTGCAAGCACTGACGGCAGACCAGCGGAAGTTTGGAAGCGCTGCACCACTGCAGCGTGGGAATTGCCGAATCAGCAATCAACAACGGCAGTCCAAGTGGAGCCGTCTAAGCTAAGTTATTCAGGTGCAGGCACCGACAAATTAGTCATTGTAACTCACTGCTGGTGATCGGCTGCCTTCGCATAGCGAAGGAAATAAAGTTCTAATTAAAAATTGAACACAGACTTTTACTGGCGCCCAATGTGGGGCCACATTAAAATATCCCCATAGAAGGATAAATGAAGTGGCCGCGGTGCTCGAACGCACAAAATAAAAAAGGCATACGTACCTCTAAAAGACAAAAAACTTTTAATAGTGACCAAGTTTAAAAAAAAAAAAAAGGAATAACGAACATTTCATAGTGAACACTTGAAACGAAAAAGCAAAATCAAAATAATTTGAACATAGTGTAAAAAAACAAAAAAAAAAACAGAAAACAAATAGTTTAATAAAAATCAAGACATTGGGCATTGCACGCTAAGCCGAGGCGTAGCCATCGAGGGACCGGACGAGATAAAAACCGGAAAGAGCGGACCAGACCAGGAAGAGCGGAGGCAGATAAATTATAAGAATGAAAAATTCACTGTAAGTTGAGTGCTCTGAGTTTGAAAACAGTTTAAGAAAAATATATTAGATTAAAAAGAAAATAAAAAAGAAATTTGTTGTAAATTGTCAGTTATTTGGAATTAATCTAAGTGAAAATTACTATAATGACTATGGACGAAAACCATCTTCGCACCTTAATGAATGCCGCTGTACGGGCCGCAACAGAGCAGACTAGACGCGAATTCCAAACGACTATTGACGAACTTACTGCCAGGCTAACGTTGATAGAAAGACCGGTTCAAGTAGAGCAATATCGCGAAATTTCGATCGATCCTACAGTTAGATGTGAAGAGTCGCTGGACGTTGTAAAATCCTTGCCGGAATTCAATGGCGACCATTCACGATACGTTTCGTGGCGACAGGCGGCACACACCGCCTATAAACTTTTTGAAAACGCACAAAACAGTTCGAAGCATTACCAGGCAGTGGCCATTATTAGAAATAAGATTGTGGGATCTGCTGATTCCGTTTTATCCTCTTTCAATACAATACTTAACTTCCAAGCCATAATAGCCAGGCTTGATTTCACTTACTCAGACAAGAAACCTGTCTACATACTGGAACAGGAAATGTCCACCCTCCGGCAGGGAAGACTGACCATTACGGAATTCTACGATGAGGTGAGCAAGAAATTGACAGCTATCATCAACAAAAACCTAATGACCTACGAAAATAAGAAAGATGTACTGGAATCGCTGAATGCAAAGTATCGCCAAGACGCCTTAAGGGTATTCGTATCAGGGCTTAATCGGCCGCTCTGCGATATCCTATTTTCGTCAAGACCGTCTGACATGGCATCGGCCTTGGCACTCGCGCAAGAACTAGAATCCAACCAGGCGCGCTCGTTATTCGCTCATAGATTCGCGGAAAATAAAGTTTCAGGCAATGGCATACAATTGCGCAACTCTAGCAGAATGCCACTAACAAACAATAGCCCGCACTTCTTCAGACAACCGCAACAGATGCCCACTTCAAGGCCCACTCCTATGGACGTAGATCCAAGACTGTCTAGGTTCAGGTATCCGCAGCCTAATATAAGTGCCAATAACCAAACTGCTCAGCAAACGGTACAACCACCGTACTCCCCCCCTAATATCCAAAACTTCCCTTCGGGAAGGACAGCTTTCGGAAACCAATACCCAGGAAATTCCAGGAATTTCGATACGCAACAGGCACAGAAAAGACAACGTGACAGTGATCGTTTTAACAATAACAAAATACAGCGCATAAACCATTTGGGACAGCATAACTCTATGAACGATCCGAACGAGGGCTCCGACTTTTATTACCAAACGGATAATCTCGATGACTCCGTAGAAAACGAGAGCTACCATACTGAGTGCCCACCCCAAGAAGAAACATTAGATGAGGTTAATTTTTTAGGGGTAGATCCCTGCTACCATATGTTAGCAGGACATTTGGAGGAAAGCAATTAAAATTCTTGGTAGACACAGGCGCATCTAAAAATTACGTTAAGGACTCCAATTGGAAAGGTATAAAACCTCTCACATCCCCATTCCTAGTTAAATCAATTCATGGCAAGGACAAAATAACAAAGAAATGCGCTATAAATATTTTCAATACGAACTCTGTTTTTTTTATTTTACCCACACTTAACACTTTTGACGGCATAATCGGGTATGACCTCCTCCGAGAAATAAATGCTAGGCTGGACATTAAGAAGGGTATTCTATACCATAGGAACGGTTGGGAAAAACTAATGTACCTCTACTGCAGAGATGTTAACAGCATCACAGCAGATGGAGACATCGAGCGACTGAAAACGAAGCACGCTGCTGTTTTTTCCGACCCCAACGAGTCCCTGCCATACAATACAAATATTGTGGCAACCATACGAACAGTGAATGATGAACCGGTTTATGCCAAGTCATACCCATATCCAATGGCAGCTTCCGAGTTCGTAAACCAAGAAGTCAATAACCTACTGCGCGACGGCATTATTAGACCCTCGCGATCGCCCTATAACAGCCCAGTGTGGGTGGTGTATAAAAAAAGAACAAACGAGACGGGAGAACGGAAAATGCGTATGGTAATAGATTTTAAAAAACACAATGAGAAAACCATTAGCGATAGGTATCCAATTCATGACACATCGGTAATCCTTGCCAACCTGGCTAAATCGTCAATTTTTACAACAATAGATTTAAAATCCGGTTTTCATCAAATTACACTTGCAGGAAAAGACAGAGAAAAAATCGCGTTTTCCATCAATAATGGAAAGTATGAGTTCTGCAGGTTACCATTTGGCCTGAAAAATGGTCCCAGCATTTTTCAGCGCGCCATTGATGACGTGCTGAGGGAAAAAATTGGGAGGACTTGCCATGTCTATATAGATGATATAATTGTATTTTCCAGTGACTATGAAACCCACTTGCAAGACGTCAGCCGAATACTTGAAAAATTGTACTCGGCAAACATGAGGGTATCTTTAGAGAAAACTCAATTCTTTAAAACTGAAGTTGAATTTCTTGGATTTGTTGTTTCAAAAGATGGTATTACGACATCGAAAGATAAAGTGAAAGACATTATAGACTACGAAGTCCCGAAAACACTGCGCGCCTTGCGCTCCTTTTTAGGGTTGTCTGGTTATTACCGTCGCTTTATTAAGGACTACGCACTGATTGCAAAACCTCTCACAAAATATTTGCGAGGCGAAAATGGAACGATTCGGGCTAATACTTCCAAGAACATAAAAATTACATTCGATGACGAAGCTCATAGAGCCTTCCAGAAAATTAAGGATATTTTGTCCGCAGAAGAGATTCTTCTTCTCTATCCGGATTACGAAAAACCCTTTGACTTAACCACAGATGCGTCTTCGCATGCCCTAGGCGCTGTACTTTCACAAGGAGGCAGGCCCATCACTATGATATCGCGAACCTTATCCAAAACAGAGGAGAACTATGCAACGAATGAGCGAGAGCTTCTCGCAATTGTCTGGGCCCTACAAAAACTTAGAAACTATTTATATGGGGCAAATAACATTAACATTTTTACTGACCATCAACCCCTTACCTTTTCTATATCAGATAAAAACCCCAATGCAAAGTTAAAACGTTGGAGAGCCTTTGTGGAGGAATTCTCACCTAGATTTCATTATAAGCCAGGCAGGGAAAACGTTGTTGCAGACGCACTATCGAGGCAACATATAAACACTCTAAATCCTCAAGATGTGTCCCACACAGACGATGAGACTGTTCACAGCGAGGAATCGTTAACGGAGGTTATTCCTACTGCTCCGAACCCCATTAACTCCTTTACAAATCAGATAATCCTTGAGATAGGAAACACAAATTCCAAAGCCACAAAAATTCTATTTCAATCGCGAATTAGGCACAATATTATTTTTCAGGACATAGACGCTATTTTTGAACAAATAATGGACTGCATCAATCCCAATGTCACTAATGGATTGCTATGTGAATTGTCTGTCCTTGGGAAAATCCAAAACGAAATTAAAACTAATTTCCCGGCCGTTAAGTTCGTGCACACAAAGACGTTAGTCACTGACATCTTTAACGAAGACGACCAAATGGAAATCCTTTACGCAGAGCACAGTAGAGCGCATCGCTCCCTTAAAGAAAATATGGCACAGGTTCTAAAGGACTACTATTTCCCACGTATGCGGAAAATGCTTAAGGAAATAGTCCTTAACTGCAAAATTTGCCAAGAAGCGAAATACCAACGCCATCCGCCAAACCCCGAAATAGGACGCACACCGATTCCTAGCAAACCCGGTGAAATTCTTCATGTAGACATTTTTTCGACAGATAGTAAGCATTACTTAACCTGTATAGACAAATTTTCAAAATTTGCCTTGATCCAATCAATTTCCTCGAGGTCAATAGTCGACATAAAAGAACCAATAATCCGTATCATGAACTTCTTTAAAGATACTAAGAGTCTTGTATGTGACAATGAGAAATCGCTAAATTCTAATACAATAAAGTCCTTACTAAAAGACCACTTTAATGTCTCCATATTTACAACGCCACCTCACCATAGTACAACGAACGGACAGATAGAACGGTTTCACGGAACGCTTTCGGAAATCAGTAGATGCATTAAATTAAGCCAGGGATTAAATGACACGAACGATCTTATTTTGCTTGCCGCACATAAATACAATAGGACAATTCACTCAGTGACAGGACAACGGCCCATTGACATTATTCACTCCAGCACACCAGAATACCTAGACGAAATCAAAATCTGCTTGATTAAAGCACAAAACTCTGACCTACACCACCACAATAGAAATAAAGCGACAAAAACTTTTCAGCCAGGCGAAAAGGTTTTTATAAAAAATAATAGACGGATAGGTAACAAACTTACTAAACTTTATACAGAAAAAACGGTGGAAAAAGACTTAGGAACAACAGTCTTAATTTATGGTAAACAAATTCATAAAAGTAATCTAAGATAATTTTTCGGTCACCAGGTTCTTGATCTTGACGGCAGCTGTGTTAGCGCAGTCAGAAATTTTGATGATTTCAGTCAACTTCAATTGCGGACGGAATCCTTAATTGAGTCAAATAACCAACAGATCCTTATTAACAGCCAGACTCAACTCAGAATAAATCAGCTAACGGACACTGTAAATAAATTACTCAGCTCCTCAAAAAAACATGAGCTAGATACCGGACACCTATTCGAACTGATATCCGCGAGAAACAGAGCTATGATAGACGACATCGAATCAGCTCTATATTCAGTCACCTTGGGTAGAATACAAATAATTAATCCCATACTGTTAAATAGTAAGGAGGTTGAAAATTTACTGACCAACGAGCACTCAACAAATATAACAATAAGCGATTTATTAACAGTTTCAAAATTGAAAATTTAACAAGACAATAATAATATTTATTTCATAATTAAGTATCCAGTAGTTGAGCAAACATGTAAGAAAATAAAGATTAAGCCAGTTATACAAAATTGTAAAACAATAATGTTAGAGACTAATATAGTATCAAAATGTAATAGCAAATATGATAAGCTCATTAATTGTAAAAACGCAGTGTCAACTATATTTTGCGAAGTTTCGAATGAGAATAGCTCCTGTATACTAAATTTTTTAAGCCACCGACCCGCATCGTGCCAAACTACTACAGCAGACCAAATCGCTCCAATAGAAGAAATCGACGATGGCTTAATTGTAATAAACAACGAACTAGTAGAAGTCCGAGAAGGAAGTTTTCCTGCTGTGCTGATACAAGGAACGTTTATGATAAAATTTCTGGAAAATGTCACAATTAACGGCACCACGTACACTAATTGGAGAAAGGCTGTACGTGCCTACCCTGAGGCCGCACCCACGCAATTCCTTAACTTGACGAATCATGTTACACTTTTGTCTCTCCCGTACCTGCATAATATCAACCAAAGGAATTTGAAGCATATTGCATCACTAAAAGGATTCGTTGAAGACCAATCGTCACGATGGCTGACGGCTTACCTCCTCACAATAGGATTCTTCGCTGTTACTATAGCGGCATACGTTATCAATAAGCGCCGACAGCGCAACGTCAACATTTCAATATTAGATAACGTTCTTAAAGGAGCCGGGGACGTCTCCTCTTCTAGCGGGGGAGCAGTTAACACACCATAGTCATAACAGCTCTACTCTACTGCAAAAACCAACAGCAGCGAGAACAACAACAACATTAGCACATCATAAGCCACAACAACAACAACGACATCGAATGCAATGCAGCTCGAATAACAGAATAACATAACGCGGAACGGAAGCTTGCAAGCACTGACGGCAGACCAGCGGAAGTTTGGAAGCGCTGCACCACTGCAGCGTGGGAATTGCCGAATCAGCAATCAACAACGGCAGTCCAAGTGGAGCCGTCTAAGCTAAGTTATTCAGGTGCAGGCACCGACAAGTTAGTCATTGTAACTCACTGCTGGTGATCGGCTGCCTTCGCATAGCGAAGGAAATAAAGTTCTAATTAAAAATTGAACACAGACTTTTACTTACACCATGTTCTTCACCAACACCTTGTCTCCCACCGCTATCTGTGGATCCTTTGCTCTTCTGGCTGCATCACTCCTCTCTTTTCCCTCGTGTTTGTTGATGCAGTCTAGGTCTCTCGTCGAAGAGTCGATGGTGCCTGCTGCTAGGTCAAATATGCTAGGACTTTTGTCCCTCATAAATCTATTAAACATAAGTTCTGTTGGTGTTGATCCAGTAGTACTGTGGAGTGTAACATTATACATCATGAGGAATTTTTGTATTTCTTGTTTGTAATCATTATTATTAACATGAGCCAGTATGGTGGAGTTGTTATCAAAGTTATATTATTTTCGGCACAGAACCGTTTAAATTCCGCACTAACATATTGTCTCCCGTTGTCTGAGTGAAGTGACTTTGGTAGTCCAAGTCTACAAACAATTTCTTGCATCGCTTTGGTGATAGAGTCAGAGGAAATTTTTTTTAGGAAAACAACATCCTGATAGCGCGGGAGTGGTCCCAATAGATCTGTTGCCACACATTGCCATAGTCCGTCCGGGAAAGTATGCCTCTGCATTGGAGCTGGGTTAATCGGTTGCGACACGAGTAAGCAATCGCGACAGTTTTTTACAAAACGCTCTACTTCTCTATCGATTAGCGGCCACCAGACCTTTGCTCTTAACCGTCGTTTCATAGCGGACTCGCCCGGGTGGCCCTCGTGTGCTAGTTCTAGCAGCCTTCCTCTGAGTTATTCTGGGATCACAATGCGGGTTCCGCGCAGGAGAATGCTGCCAATTGTCGAAAGTTCTAATCGGAATGGGTAGTATCTGTTTGACGTGTCTGAGCTCCAAGATTCATTATTAACATGTGAAATTGCACTTGATAGACTTTCGTCCAGTGCACTCATTTTTGCAATTACTGGAACAGTAAGCGTTATCGGTGTGGAGTTGCACACAATATGGAAAATATTCTCTTCGCAGTCTTTATCAAATGAGTCACTATCGGAATGTATGATGAGCCTCGATAAGGGGTCGGCTATATTTTCTTTCCCAGCTTGGTAGATAACTTTGAATTTAAATGACTGTAACCTTAAAAGCCATCTTTAAATTCTTGCGGGTGGTTTGGATGTGGTCTTAAAAATGGCTTCGAGTGGCTTGTGGTCCGTCACTAATTCGAATTCTAACCCAGCTAGGTAATAATAGAATTTCTCGACCGCCCAAATTAATGCTAAGCTTTCTTTCTCTGTTTGGGAATATCTTTTCTCGACATCCGAGAGGCTCTTACTTGCAAAAGATATTATTTTGGGAACACGACTGGTGTCGAATTGAAGTAGTACCGTGCCTAGAGCCACTGAACTAGCGTCTGCGATTACTCTTGTTCTGTTCTTCGGATCAAAGTATGATAAATTCGGCACCCTCGCCAAACATGATTTGAGTTTCTCAAAAGCTTTTCCCTGGTGGTGACCCCAAACAAAGTTAGTGTCGGACTTAAGTAAGCTCCTCAATGGGTCAGTGATATCTGCCAAATTTGGTATAAATTTCCCCACATATGTGACTAGGCCGAGAAAGCTTCTAACTTCGTCTTTACTGTTGGGTGCTCTAAAACTGTTTATTACCTTGATTTTGTCCGGATCTACTGTGTACCCTTGTTCCGATAGGATGTGGACCAGAAACTTAAGCTCCCTCACCTTCCACGCACATTTTCCTTTATTCAGTACAACATCATTTTCGCTGAACACCTGCAGAACTTCTTTCACCGCTTCGTCGTGTTTTTCCTCCGTGCTCCCGTAAATGATTACATCATCTATCTCCGAACATTAACCGCTTGTACCTGAATAGTCCCTTAAGAGTGATAAAAGTGGTGATCTCTCGGCTAGATTCGTCGAGTTCCAATTGATCATGAACGAATTAAAAGTGGGCAGTGGGTAATTTTCCCGCAAAATGGCTTCGTTTCCACGACGCATATCTATGCAAAGTCTCATTTCCCCATTTGCTTTGAATTCTATTATTACCGGCGAAATCCATGAACATGTTCCCGGCATGGATTCGATAATATCTCGCTGTAGGGCATCTTCCAATTTTTGTGAGACTTGTCCTTCCAGAGCAATTGGTATACGCCTCAGGGGCTGTTTAACAGGTCTAACATTATAGTCGATTGCCAATTTAACTTTAACGTTTCTAATCTTTGAGAAAGGCTTAATTTTTTCGATGCACGTTTAGACCTAATCTTAAAACATTAAGTTTAAGTGCTGTATCTCGCCCTAAGAGCGACTGACTTCCCTTTTCAATAACATAAAAGGTAGCAATCGCCTCCACCAGGGGGCATAGCCAGAACTTGGTCATGGGGGGGGGGCTTTTCAAATTTTGTTTGCCAGTTTAGTATTACGTGTTTTTTAAAGTAAACTGCACTTTCCAAATAGGGCATTTTGTGGTGGCTTATGTGCCCTAATGCATTGAAAATTAAATTTGTTCCTGATTTTTAGTAAAAATTTCATGAAATTTGGTGCAGTGAAAGCGAAGTTATTGCACCTGAATTAAAAGTATGTTTGTGTCATCGTACAAAAATGAGCATCGAACAAAGACCCAATATTAACTTTTGTTTTAAAAATGTTTAAACTTTAACCATCAAAACTGGGCGGTAATTCATAAAAGATTAGCCAAAATCTTCATTGAAATTCTTGAAATTGGATTTAACCTTCGCTTTTCTTTACATATGTTTAATATCTGCCAGAGTATTTAGCTATGATTTCGAATCAAGGACCGTACCGGCAAAGACAATTAAACTATAAGATGTCTTAGGCCGCAAACATAGTGGAGCGGCGAGCAAAGCGAAGAGCAAAGCGGCGAGCAAAGCGACTAAAACAAATACACCCTGAGCTTTTTGGATTGCATACGTTCTAGCGCGATGTCTGAACGTGGCCAGCGGCATACCTACAGTCTCCTTGTCAGGAAGGATATGTGTGGTCGTGCCTTTCCTGGCCAGCTCGTCCGCTTTGCAGTTACCTTCAATGTTGCGGTAGATTAGGCAGGCACCCAGATTAGGTGAATACTGTAGTGCTTGCCCATCTCGTTAAGAGATCTGCGGCACTCAGTGAGAGACTTTGTGTTATCCACGCACGAGTCCAGGGCTTTCAGCGCAGCTTGGCTGTCGGAGAAGAAGAAGACTTGCTTCCTATTGTTAGGGTATGGGTTCAGGTGCAGAGTGGCCTCCTGGATGGCGATCATCTCCGCCTGATATACACTGCAGTGATCCGGGAGTCGGAAAGAGACTTCAATCTCCAGGTCTGGGGAGAAGACGCCTCCTCCAACCTTCCCGTCCAGCCTAGATCCGTCAGTGAAAAAGTTGATCGCATTCCGTATCTTTGGAGGTCTATCGAGCCACTCCTGTCTGTTTGGTATTGAGACCTCATATTCTTTGTCAAAGGCCAACGTAGGTATACAGTAGTCTGTATTCTGGGGAATTGATATAGGAGCCTGCGCTCCCAGGATGAGGGAGTGTCCAAAACTACCCATGTGCCAAGACCTAGACTCCCTAAGTCTTAGCGCACAGGCCAGTGCGATCTCCTGAGCTACAATGTCAAGAGGAGGTAAGTGAATAATCGTGTTAAGAGCATCAGTGGGGGTAGAACAAAGTGCTCCACTAATGCATATCTCCGCACTTCGTTGCACTCTGTGCAACTGCTTCAGCGTCGTTGACTTCTTTGTTGCTGGCCACCATGTAATTACCCCGTAGAGTCGAATTGGTCGTACGATGGCCGTATATATCCCCTAGGTGATTTTGGGGGAGAAACCCCATGCTGTGCCTATTGCTTTTTTACAAGTAAATAAAGCTGTAGTCGCTTTCTTGATGCGCTCCAGTACGTTTTCGTTCCAGAGCAGCTTCTTATCGAGAATGACCCCCAGGTATCTTGCCTTGTCGCTAAGGGTGAGGTCTACTCCTCCCAATCTGGGAGGGGTAATGGAAGGAGTCTTATATCGTCTAGTAAAGAGTACTAGCTCAGTCTTAGCCGGGTTTACAGCGAGTCCACAGCCGCTCGCCCAGGTTGAGAGGGTTTGAAAGACTGACTCCATGACATCGGCCAGCGTTTGAGGGAATTCCCCTTGAACAATTACTGCAATGTCGTCCGCATAAGCGATAACTTTGTACCCCTCCGCTTCCATGCGCTGCAAAATCTGATTGACCGTTGCAACTCACAGGAACGGAGAGAGTACCCCTCCTTGTGGAGTGCCTCTATTAACAAACCTGCAAACCGCGGCACCCCCTAGCTCCAAGTTGACCGCCCTGCAGGTGAGCAATTGGCGGATGAATCGAATCAGGGACTCGTCGACTCGCAGGCTCGTTAGGGCCGAAGTGATAGCCTCTGGAAGGACATTATTAAAAGCCCCTGCTATATCAAGGAATGCCACCAGAGCGTACTCCTTGAGTTCTAGGGATTTTTCAATGTCAAAAATCAGGGAATGAAGGGCCGTTTCCGTGGACTTGCCCTTGCTGTAAGCATGCTGTGAGCTGGATAGCTGTGAAGAATTAACTGCCTGTTTGATATAGATTTCTATAAGTCTCTCCAGGGTTTTCAGGAGAAACGAAGATAGACTGATTGGCCTGAAGTCGTTCGGCCTAGTGTGGGAGGCTTTTCCTGCCTTAGGAATAAAAACTACTTTTACTTCCCTCCAGCTTAGCGGGATATAGTTAAGTCTTATACAGCTAACAAAGATAATATGCAGCCAGGACTTGGTGATGTCCAAAGTGGATTGCAATTGTACCGGGTAGATACCGTCTGGTCCCGGCGATTTATAAGGTTTGAAGGTAGGCAGAGCCCAAGCTATTTTCCTGTCATTTGCTATATCCAAGTATGGACGAGGTTCGACCAAAGTCGACTCCATTGGATTAGTGGGGAGTGAGGTGCAGCCCGGAAAGTGAGTATCCATAAGAAGTTGTATCGTTTCTAGACTCGAGTCTGTCCACGATCCGTCCTCTTTCTGGATGAAACTAGGCGAGCTAGGTGCTTTAGCCAGGATTTTTCTAAGCCGAGAAGCATCTGAGGTAGCTTCTATTTGATTGCAGAAATCTGCCCAGGATGTACGTTTAGCTTTCCTGATTGCCTTCTTATAAGTGCTCAGGACGTTCCTATACCTGGCCCAGAAGTATTCTTGGCCCTCTCGCTTGGCGGCGTTGAAAGCTTTCCTGCACTCCTTTCGAAGCCGGTTCAGCTCAGAGGACCACCAGGGAGGTTTATACGCCTCGTTATATTTCCTTCTGGGCAAGCCTTGTTGAAAGCTGCTGAACAACAGTCTGTATATTGTTTTACTAAAATGTCTATCTCCATCCTAGTTTTTGGTGTGTAAGGTGGTTCGGCGGATAGATATCTAGAAACAAGTTTGGAGTAGTACCCCCAATTTGTTTTCCTCACATTTTGTAGGATTTTTGGGGTAGGAGGCGAGCCAGAAAAAGTGAACTCTATATACCGATGGTCTGAGAACGAATGCTCTTTGAGCACCTTCCATGTCGCTATCTTGCTGTTATGAATATCAGCAATAAGAGTTATATCTAGAACTTCCTTACGGTTACTAGTAACGAATGTAGGGTCACAGCCTCTGTTACATATACTAAGGTTCGTACTTAATAAATAGTTATAAAGTAACTCACCCCGCTCATTGATATCCGTGCTGCCCCACTGGGTGTGGTGGGCGTTCGCGTCTCCTCCCATAACCAGAATTGCCCTATTTGGGTCCGTACTTTTCACTAGATCCTGCAGCAATCTGGTTGGGAGTGGTTCCTGCTCGTCATGCGTCAGATAAAAACTGGCTATCCTGAACGTCTGTCGCTCTAGCTCCCAGCTCACTGTCGTGATATCCACGTCGCTAAACTGAGGAAGAGTAAAAGTATTAAGGCTGGCTTTAGCTAAAATACAGGTACGGGGTTTGCCTTTACCGTGAACGCGATGTAGCGTATATTTGGGGGTCCTTAAACTACGGATCCGAGCCGAGGCTGCCTTACTATGATGAAGGTTTATTTGGAGGACCTTCACCATAGCTATCTTTGCCCCTCTCCTCCGTGAGTGTAGCGTCGGCTTCGTCATCGCCTAAAAGTTCCTCTTCCGCATAGAGCCTTCGCATTAAAGCCCCTGCTTCCGAGCTAGAGGAAGCGTAGCCACTCAAGTCGTCGTTGGTCTTGCCTACTTCCATTTCAATGTCGCTCTGCGGTTTGTTCTCCTCAACGCAGGATGCCAGATTGACCAGCGCTTCGGTATCGGTTTTGTACACCTTGAGGTGTATCTTACCGAAGCCATAGTTAATCAGGTGGTTACGCTGCTTTAGCGGCTCCAAGCTTTCGTTATTTAGAAGCAGGACTACCTGCATAGTCGCTCTTTCTGTCTTCTCCGTATTGACAACCCTCCAGGTGCCGGTAGGGATGTCCGGATTAAACTCCTGGAGCATTTCCACAATCTCCGCTAGTTCCGAAGGTGTGACCGGGACCCATGCACAAGCCCTAGGGCGTGATGGAATGTCCCGGGCCTCCACGACTTTTAGGCGGGCTCCAGGGTATACCTCACCTACTCGCGCTACCGCTGCCTTGTATAGGTCTGCCGACCTCGTATCATCGCAGGCGATGAGTTTCACATTACCCTGAAACCAACCAGCATCAGTGCAGGAAGGTGGCGGGCCTGGGTATTCGCTTTTGACCAGCAAAGCTACTTTGGCCAGGGCAGCATTTACCCATTTCCATTGGTGTCTGGGAATTCTGCCGTCTTCGTTACTTTCGTCCATAACGCCAATGATTTTCCGATCCTTGGCCACTTCCGCAAAGGATCGGGTCCAGGCTCCGTGTGTCTTGGCCCTCTTCGGTGCCGCCTGTACAGACTCCTCGACTGACCTCTGGTGCTTGGCGACCTCAGTCTTACCATACCGTTCCAGTTCGAAGTCCGGAATAATAGATTTGGCCCCCACAATGTCCTCCACAATGTCCTACCTTGGCAAAGTCCTCTTTGGAGACCTGGTCCTCCCTTATCGGTCCTCCGCCAGTCGCCGAAGGATTCGTGCCGCAGTACGCCGGTCATGGTGCGTTGCGTTCGCGGGTTGTACCCTCACGAACTCCTTGGCCCTGGCGCTGACCATCGTGGTGGACCTGCGTTCCGCCGCAGACGGATCCCCAACCGCATGTCGCTGATTGGAAACACCGCTGTCTGAGGGCGCAAGCTTGACCGCGTTTGCTCTGCTGGTATTGCATGCGCCATCCGTGTTGGGAGCGCCCGTACCAGGTGGTGCCTTCGTACTGTGTGGAGCACTAGCCCGTGCAGCCGCGCTCCGAATGCTAGGACCAGGTTGAACCTTGGTCTTCATGTATGAATCTACATTAGTGCGCACTGCACTGCGTTGTACATTACACTCACCTTTACTGGTCTAGAGCCCGCTGGTATCGTGGCTCGTGCCGCTGCAGTCCCCGTCTGCCTCTTCTGGGGAGAGCCGGACCCCTTAGTCCCATGCAATGGTGTGGACGTGCCTTGGTCCATGCCACCAGGATTCGTGTCACCAAAAAGCCAGCCCTCTAGATTGTGCGCAGACACTCATAGACACCTTTCGTCCGTATGAAAATTTGTCACTCGTGTTCAAATTAATTTGTTGATACACAAAAGTTTGCGCTTCGCTCTTTTAAAACGATTCCAAATGAAAGTTATCTTAAATTCGCTCAGAAATTCACAATTTGTTTACAAATTTAAAAATGTATTCAGAGAACCCAGCTCAAAACGCACCCAGCTGCTTGGGTGTTGCCAGATCTCCTCCCCTTTGCGGCCTTACGTTCATACAAATCAGTGGTGCTTCAAAAATTTGCCGTGGCTTTTTCAATAAAGCCACGTGAGAGTGGTTTTTACAGCAGCGCCACATCCGGAGAGCAACGATGAAGGCACGCAAGCAACTCTCTCTGCTCAACGATGAAGCCACGCAAGCAACTCTCTCTGCTTGCAGTCGGCAGAGATGTGAATATGCGTGTGATCTCTATGTGCTCTTGCGTTGATTTTTTTGGTGGTTGATTGTTTTAATCAGTAGCGCACACGGGACGGGAACGTTTGGGGTCAATCCCCCTCAAAATTAGTAGTGAAATATCCTTCCAAAAAAAAGTCCCACCTGCGCCACTGACTTCAACGCATGTAAAGTGAGCGCACACAATTTTGCTTTTGCTTGGCAGCGATCAAAGCCGTTGTGCTTTGTGAGAGCAAAACAAAGAGCGTTAATATTATTACGCTCTCACTGTACCGACGCTTGCTTGCTCTCGATAATGAAAATTTTGCAAATTCGAGCTCGCCCTATGCCATTCGGTTGTATGGCCGTAAGACATCTTATTGTTTAATTGTCTTTGCCAGAGCTGTTTGGTAATGGTACAAGTGTTCTCCTCCAAGGAGCAGAATTTTAGCTTGGTGTCGAAATGCCGGAAGGGGGCGGGAGGTGGAGGTGCCACGTCTGGAAAGCTGATAAGCGCAGTTACCACTGCTGTTTTTGTGGCGCGGTACCCAGGTAAGGGTATTGTTGTACACATGCCCTAAGTCATTTAGTAATGAGCGGCAAAGAGCAACCACTTTCGATGTGGTTGAGACCTTCTTGAGGGCTTTAATTGCTGCCTGGCTGTCAGTGAAAATGCGAACCATACCCCCCTACTCTGCCATCTAGCTTGGAGTTGTCTGTATAGAAACCGTGTCTTATTCCCACTCCTGTCTATGAGGTATGAGAGTTGAGAATTTAGAGTCGAACAGATATGATGGTAGCGAGTAGTATATGTTGTCAGGTAAGTCAGGTGAACAGCCTAGGATCCGGCAGTAAATCAGTACGAATCCATCTTTTGATGGTATTTAGTCTCACTGCAGCGAGGGTTGCAGCTTGTTTACCGAAGAGGTCAACAGGAAGAAAGTGGAGCAGGGCGTAGAGCCCTCTGGATGGTGTTGATCGAATGCTCAAGTTATTATGACCGCCGCCGATCTTTGGACTGAGTCCAAAAGTTTCTGATTAGCCACATTATCCAGGGTAGTCCACCATACTACTGCTCCATAGAAAAGAATGGGCCTAATCACAGAGTTGTAAATCCAGTACATGATAGGTGGTTGGATACCCCATTTCTTGCCAACTGCTACAAGAGTACAGTGCAACAGTAGAGGAGTTGTAACCATCTTGGGTAACAGGTTGTGAACTATGTCCACTATCGGCTTGCATAGTTTCATGTTAGTCAGTGAGCCAGTAATATTGTTGAAAGCTCCCTCAACATTTTCACGTTCAAAATTTCTTTATAAGTTGAAACGCAAATAGAATATCAGCCGTTTTCTAATCGCAACGAAAACGGAATTTCGGTTTTCTGGTTTTCTTTCAAACGATTTCGTTTTCGAAAATTGACGAAATCAAAACGAAATTGAGCACACTCCATCACGTTTTCGCTCCGAATTTGAAACGAAAACGATTTGTAGCACATGCCTGATTGTATTGTTTTCATATGAATTTGCTTTCGTTCCATTTGAACTTTGAGGTTCATTGTCCACATATAACTACATTTTGATATTTTTTTATGAACAAGAAAATGAAAATATATTCCTGGCTATTTGCTGATTTTAGTTTTTAAATGTTAAATGTGTCAAATGTTATTTTTAAATGAAAAAATTATTTTGTTAAGTCAAACTTATATCTCAATATTTTTGATCTGTATTTTGTTGAGTGGCTTGTTTCATTTTTACTTAGATCCACTGTATGTGCGAAAGAGGGGTCAATTCACACACACATCGACGTCTTTAAGTTTGGTTTGTAATTATTTTTGGCTTCTAGGGACACGAGAACCCAGCAGCATTGTACGCGAACGCGCAGACTGGGAGTGAAAGCTGGTGTTTGGCGCAGTTCGATCAGTTCAGAGCGCCTACATTTGCGAAGCGCGCCGCATTCGTTTAATTACAAGGTGTATTAATAAGGTGATGGCACTACTGCAAAAACAAAATCCCCATGTATTTTGTTAGTGCTTTTGGGCATGCTCATTGTCAAAATCAAATCAAAACACAAGCAACACAAAAACAATTTTACCAATTTTTGACAATTAGCATGCCCATTCGCGAAAAATCAAAAGAAAATCAGAAGAAAAAAGTTTAAGCAGCTGTGTTGCCACCACTACCTTATTAATGTAATTAATAATTTTTTTAATAATTGACTGGCACGACAGCCCGCTTACGCGAGACTAAGGCCTAGCTTCCCGCAACTACCCGTGTTGTGCGTGTGAATTTGTACGCGGGTAGAAGGGACCTACAGTTTTATGCCGGTTCCGAACGGCAGGTTGGGAGCTTTTTCATAAGCAATTTTTACTCTCAGAGGTTTGCCATTTCCAGCTGAGAGGACAGCCACCGAAAGAGAAAACGAGTTTTCCCGTTATTTTTTTTTAGGTGTTATTACAGGCAGTATTTGAACCTGAGGTTGCTGCCTGCGACTCGCGGTCCAACGCACTAACCAACTGAGCCACGGCGGCTGCCTTGGTTTAATTAGATGACAGTCGATATGCGGTCGCAGCAGATACATGTGTACATACATGCATACAAATTTGTGTGTGTTTGCGGTGTCGTACCGGGCGTAGTCAGTCAGAGCGCTGCACAGTGATTCGACTCCATACAACCGCGGGACAAAATTAGAAGGAGTGGTCCGTTCTTCCTTTAAATTTGGTAAACTAGTTAATTATAGTCTGCTGAATTGAAATCTCCATTTGGTTTTTCTTCAACTGTTGTAGTTTGGCAATGCCTGAGGCTTAATTTTGCAAATTTCGTCATTTTTGGAAAGCTATAGCACCAAATGTGTTGGCTAGATTTTTCAGATTTTACACTTAATCGGTAAAATCAACATTGATTATTCCAAAGAGTAACAGAAATTGTATCGGGACCCTCTGGTTTTGCAATAAAAACGATAATAATAGATGTATGTTTTGCATTTTTGCAGATTTTATCAGTTTTCGTGCTAATTGCATACTTTTAGGCATAAATAAAATAAATTTTGTCGAAAAATACGTGTTTGTGTGTGTGACCATTTTTCAAATTGAACTATTTTCTGAGATCGGAAGATATCGGAGGATATAATTACATTATCCGAGAAAGAAAGAATGCTTCTTAAAATAAAAAAAAATCCAGGAACATACTTTCACATACTTTTTTAGATATTTTCGTCTAAGTTTTGCCAATTTTCAGATTTTTAACTTAGCAAAATATTTTGAATTAAAAGTGTAGTAAAAGCCTACGCTTCGCAAATTTTGGAAAAACATTAAAAACGAAAATGGCCACGTCATTTCGTAATCTATATTGAAAGTTTAAGCAACTTTGTGCCAACCATGTATCTTTAACCATGTATATTTTTACTCAATAGACTAAAAAACAGAAAATATGAGTTTAAATTTTTTTGTGAAAAAAGTTTCAACTTTGAGCCGCTTTTGCGCAGACACTAATTGATTTTTTGCACAGATTTTTTGGGGTTTTCTTAGTTGGCGTCTTTTCTTTCAAATGACATCAAAATCGTTAAATTCTGAGACCATAAATTTTTTGAATTTTGTCTATGGAACGAATCACTGTGCGTTGGGGCGAAATGTAGTATGATTACACCGTGCGAAAAAAATCAAAAAATTCCAAAACACACGAAAAATTCGGTATACTCGCGAAACTAGGAGCCAAATGTAGTAAAACTGCGTTTTTAGGTTTTCTCTCTGACGTCAGGATTTTTTTTAAAAGGACTTTGAAATTTGAAGGACATGTTCATTTCAAAAAATTATTTCAAAAATTAAGCGCATTGTAGAATAACAATATGGGGATCAAATGAAAGAGAAAAATCCTTAGAATCATAGAAAATTTAATGTTTTGGTGCAAAAGGACGAAGAGGTATTGAAAATGTCTTTTAAAACTTTATCCTTGAATATCCTTGAAAATTTTCAGTATTTAAAAAAAAAATATATATCTTAAGGACTAATATGTACACAACCACATTCTCGAATTTCGTCCTTTTAACTTTAATAGTTTAGAATATAAAAATTCTATATTTCTCATTATAAAACAAAGATATATTGCACCGTACGACAAAAATAAAATATTTAACTAACTCATGTATAAATCGTTATGCTGCTAATACTGGAGGTTAAATACACTAATTCTGCAATTTCAAAATTGCGTTTGAACCTAAGTTTTTTTTTCACAAGACATTGAAAATTTAAAAATTGAGTTTTCTTCAATAAAACTCATCCAAGAGTAACAAGGTGAATGCATGAGGATACGTACTTACTGTGAATACTAGTGCTCATAAATGAATTTAAAAATTAACAAAAGTCATTTCAAATGCATTTTCTAATGATTTATTTTGAAACAAATTGTTTAAGAACATTGTATGCGTTTACTTTGAGGAAAAAAAATATTGGAAATTTTCAAGGATATTCAAGGATAAAGTTTTAAAAGGACATTTTCAATACCTCTTCGTCCTTTCGCACCGAAACATAAAATTTTCTATGATTCTAAGGATTTTTCTCTTTCATTTGATACCCATATTGTTATTCTACAATGCGCTCAATTTTTGAAATAATTTTTTGAAATGAACATGTTCTTCAAATTTCAAAGTCCTTTTAAAAAAAATCCTGACGTCAGCGAGAAAAACTAAAAACGCAGTTTTACTACATTTGGCCCCTAGTTTTGCGAGTATACCGATTTTTTTCGTGTGTAAAATTTGTTGTTGCACGGTGTTATTATATAACGAGCCGTTAAAGGACAAAGCAGCCAAGACAAGTCGTCTTCTACCCGTCATCCAGCCATCGATATCTGCGGCCGCTTTTGGTGATGATAAATCAGAAAAATTATAATTCATTTTGGGCGCGTTTTGGTGGCTGCTTCACTTTTTCCGCCTTACGGGTACAAAGATCGATATACAGCATAACAACAATGACAGTGCGACGGCCGCATATGAAAGAACGGCGAACAAAAAACGGCTTCGAGCATCCACAAAATAAAAAAGCAAAACAAAAAAGCACAGTGCACAGTGGCGGCAGCAACCAACACGTAGTGGGGCGCGCGGCACTGCGGCGGTGGAGGGGTGCCTCGGCATTAAATCAACGCCATATTTGTTAATGAGCTTAATTTGATGTAAGGCAGGGCACCGGCGAGACATAACGTCCAGCCGCGCGACAGCTCAGGGGCGGGGTCGGACGCGGCGCCGCGCGTGCGCACCATTCGTTACGAACTTCTCGCTTTTGCTGCCGCCTTGTGCCATTGTGCTTACCGCGACTGCCACGCAGCATAATACACAGCACAATGACGCGCGAGCGGCTATCGTTTTTTTTCTTGCTCTTAAGCGTTCTTAATTGGACTTTATTGAATGCGTGTCTTCAGGGACGACGGTGACGGTGCCGCTGCCGCTGATCGTACTACACGTATGCGCAGTTAACTAGCCGAAGAAAGTTGGAAAAAATTGGCCAATAATCAACGTTGCGCTTAAATGGAGCGAATAAAAGCGGGGGAAAATCATAGGAACTATAACATCAACAAATTAGAAGGTTTCGTACGACTGCCAAACATCTATAATATGTGTGCGGATGGGACGCGCTTCTAACGTTTTCTGATAAAATAGAAATTTTGACCTGTCGGATGAAGCGATGGTTTTTGTGTGAATTTTTAAAGTCTAGAAAAATTTTCAAAAAAATTAGCGATCACTTATAACTGCGGCTGACCATTTTGTGATAATGGAAAACAAAAAAATCATCTTGCATATATTGATGCTATTGCGGAGTCTGAAGGTTAGTCAAAGTCTAGCTATTTTCAAATGTGCTCAGATTCCCCATATTCCATCGGAAGGCCGATATATATCTAGCGTAGTACAGTACGTATGACTTACCTTACATAACCTGTGCTTGTCCAGTAAAACACAAAATCGTCTAGTAACTCGTCTTGCCTAACCGAAATTTGCCGTAGTCGAATTTTATTAGTAACGCATATTACAGATGAGTGTGGAAGACAAGGGAATGCAAAAATACTACTAGGTTATCCATTTTTTTATGACTACAAAAATACTACAAAAATACTACATCGTTATCCATTTTATTATGACTTCGACGAAACTTTTATTTTATGATAATGCTTGGACCTTGCCATTACGTACGAAATACAATGTCATTAAAATTACCGCCTCTAGATTGGTTGCAGCAGTGGATCCTTTTGAAGTAGTTTTCGACCAGCATTTCGCACATTTCGGGCGGTATCTCGGCGATAACTTGACGAATGTTGGTTTTCAAATGCTCCAATGCAGCATTTCAAAAAATGCAAAAATAACTTGCAATATTTGTTTTCATTTGTACGGTATACCGTGAAAATTGTTTATGTACGATAGATACATCATACATTTTTTTAAAGACCCGGGAATTTTAAACCAAAAAATTTTAAATAGTTCTTTAAATCAATTGAAATTGAAACTTTGAAACTGTTTAGCTTTTTTGTTACCAAAAAGGATTACATACTTGAAAATTCCTCCGGAAAAGCATCGTCACTTGTTGGTTTTTCAAATTCTTGCAATGAACTGCTTACACAACTCACTCATACTGTGTAACCACGGCTATTATGATTTATATTTTTAAACATAATGATACAAAACAACCTTCTTAATGAAAATGAAATAACCGTTGCATAAAAAGTGCGTTCACTATCAAATAAAAATTTGTAAAAAATTGTGATTTCATATATATCATATATACTTGTATATATAAATTTTTTATCAAGGTATTTTGTCAAGATTTTTATCAAGCAAAAGCTTTGTTGGCATTCTGATGCAACATTGTACTTGATCAAAAAGCTCATTTAATTCAACATAAGGTGAATATGCGATAGCTGTCAAATTGTCAAAAAATAAGACAAATAAAAAATGGAAGAAAAGTAAGTTTTGAAAATATTTTTAAATTTTTATTGAACATTCTTATAATTTTGTGAGACAGATGATTGCCTCATAGGCAAATTACAGTTATTACCAACGCATTTTTGGTAGGATCCATGTCCAAAAAAATGCAATGCTGCCAGAATGCGTATGGGCAAAGATAGCGATGTTCTCTGTGTGTCATGTGGCGCCAAGTCCTCAATTAATCAATGACACAAGGATCGAGTCAGCCGAAAATCTATACTATTATATAAAAACAAAAACCACTGAACCGATTTAGATGAAATAACCACCAAACATTTTTTTATCTGGAGGAATGGTACATAGGCTATACGAGAATGACCACGCCCCCTTGTTACGCCCACTATGGTAACAAAATTAATCTATGGTATGCTTTTCTAAGGCAATATGGGTACCAAACGATTCAGCGTGTCATTGCGGTAAACATAAGCTATAATATAATCGGCCACACCCACTTTCCGCGCCCACTAAACGAAGAAAACGAAGCTACTGTACATGTCGGTAAATCAGTATTAATATCAAATGATTCCGTGTTTCATTGATGTTAACATAGGATATATAAGATTGACCACGCCCACCTGATATGCCTTTTCGCCACGCCCACTATAATAATAAATCAGCCATGGTATATTTGTCATGGCAATATGAGTATCAAACGATTCTGCGTGTCATTGCGGAAAACATAGGCTATAATATAATCGGCCACACCCCCTTTCCGCGCCCATTAAACTAACAAAAGAAAGCTACGGTACATGTCTTAAAACTAATGTTCATGTAAAATTATTCTGTGTTTCATAGCGGTAAACATAGGCTTTATAAGGTTGACCACGCCCACCTTTTACGCCTTCTTGCAATGCCCATTATGATGACAAAAATTAACTGTGGTATAACATATTTGTGCAAAACAATATGGATATAAAAAAATTTGTGAGTTATTGCTGCTAATATCTATATATTGACACCGTTTAGATGTGCCGTTTCACTGCTAAAATTCAATGGGCGTTGGACAAGGGGCGTGGCACTTTTTAAATGCCGGTGTAACTTTGGAACTATAGCGTTCACATCAATGACAATCGGTACAAACGTACGATTTAGTTGTGTTTTTCGATAAGGGGAATGGGGTGGGTTTTTGACAAGGGGCGTGGCACCGCCCATACAACTTAAATTTTCAATATCGAATATCTTGGGAATGAGAAATCGGGCAGCATTAAAATTTGGTGCGGGGCCACCGTTTAGATGTGCCGTTTCACTGGTAGAACTTTGTGAGCGTTGGACAAGGGCGTGGCACTTTTTAAGCAACTAAAATGTTTTGAATAACTTTGGAACTACAAATCACACATCAAAGAGATTTGACACAAACTTGCGATTTAGATGTGCCCTTCGACAAGGAGAGTGGGGTGGGTATTGGACGAGGGGCATGGCACCACCCATAGAACCCAAATTTTTAATGTGGAATAGCTTCGGAACAATAAGTTGGAAAGCTTTGAAGTTTCGTATACCATCGTCCCATAGATGTGTCATTCTACTGGCAAAATTTTATGAACGTTGAACAAGGGGCGCGGCATATTTTTGTGACTGAAATTTTCCGCGTAACTTTGGAACTGAAAGTCGCATATCAATGAAAACGGGTCACACCCTTCGACTGGAGGAATGGATTGGGCATTACATAAAAGAGGCGTGGCATCGCCCATAGAGTGTATAATGAAAAAGCTTGATTTATTGGGCCCATTGACTTCAAGATTGCGTGCAAAGCCGCAGGGCCCTACTAGTTCTTCATAAATTTTTTTCGCTCAACGAAGGCAAATAATTTGTTTTCTTCTGCTTCTGATTTCTTCTCTTCTATCCTCTTTAACCGCTAAAAGTGTTTACATGCACAATTCTTCCATTTTCAATAGGCAAAATTTCAATTTGAAAGCTGTTGTCAATAGCATTCACACTTTTGACAATTTATCAAGGAAAGAGCTTTTATTTTTATTAAAAGAATGCCAATTCTTGACAAATAGTAAAAACTTGACAAATAGTCAATATGGTGAATTGATCAGGTGTACAGAATTGGGCTGTAAACATGTATCGTACAAATTTGAGGAAAGGGGCATCACATTTAACGGAAATATATTATTGGGACGACTTGTGGTTACAAATTGCGGCAAATTATGACTTGTGTAAATTTCGAATAATTTTGCAGTTGTGCAAAGTAAATTATAGCTACTCGTAACTAGATGCCTGCGAGTGCACATGTACTTCGTTCCCTAATTATACGGCGCATTCAGTTGACGAGCGCAAAATGTGCGTAGCGGAGATTTGAGTATTTTTGTATTGACACGATTTTTCGCGCACACACACACACACACGAGCGTGCTCGCCCGCCTATCACAGCACGCAAATGCCTGATGCGCGCTTTAATTGTGTTGTATTGCCCAATTAGGTGGTCGCGGGGGTGGTCAGCGGTGTGTGTTGTTGTTATTGGCGTAATTTCTAAATTAACTCTTGCACACAAGCACGGGTCGTGGCGGCTGCATTAATGTGCGCGTGCGCGTGATATCAATTTGCGTTGCCGTGATTTGTCCCTGGACCGCCCCTGCTCCCTACGGCCGCAACAATACATACATACACTAGTCACAATAAGTTTGCGTACAGGCAAGTCAAAAATATGTTATGATTAATTTTGACCTCAAAAATGGGTTCTCTGTTTATAAAAACTTATCCACGTTTTTCATATATGCCTTAATTTCACTTTTTGTTCTGTTTTACATTAATTAAAATAACACTGTACAACACCAAAAAATAACAAGGTTCTGACAACGGATTCTGGTAGAGGGGGCAAAAAAAAATATACGTGTATCGGCGTTTTGAAAGTTTACGTCTGAATTTTTTTTTTTAGGCGGGGTCAAAGTTTTCCTCTTTTTGCACATTCTTATGGTGAATCGGCATACGACAACCATGTAACCTCACATTTTAGGTATATGTTGTGCTCAGCAATTTGATGTAAAATACTACGAAGAACATTTTTGTGGAGCATTTTAACCCTGTAGCTCCTATTTGTATGGGTCAATTTTACCTTTTTTTCTAAAATGCCAAAAATGTCCTGTAAAACAGGACTTTTTAAGCACAAAATGTACCACGAAAATATTAGCCATAAAATTCTACTATAGGTCTCTGAATACATCAAAGCTCAGAAATTAACTTGAACGCCATAACATAATTAAGCCAAACTGAAAATGTGTTTAAGTGTTTATTTCGTCCAAAATTGATACTAAAATGTCCTTTTTAATAGTCACGCTTAGGCTCAATACAGCGATTTGCATGTTCTAAAAACATGTCTAAAGAGTAGTTTAGTTCGTCGACCGGAATGTCTTTCAGGATGTCGGTACAAGCCTTTTGGATGGTTTCTACGTTCTCAAAACGCTTTTTTCATCGGCAAATGCATTTTTTGGAAAGGTGAAAGTCGCACGGTTCCGCATTAGGTGAAAACGAGGATAGGTTGATGGTTAAAATTCGACTTTTAGTAAACAAAAAACAGTCAAAACAAGTGTCGATAGATGAGATGGCATCCTTCGATAATACATAAATTTTTTTCATACTACAGTATTTAGTATCTTCCTCTGGCGATAGTTCGTTTTTCGAAAAAAGGCCCAACTTTAATGATTTATTTTGCGACTATGGAAAATATTAGAAAATTTCTTTCCAGAGGGTTTATTGAACACATAATGAGGTACGCAAAAAACAAAAATTATTGTTTTATTCAAAATGGCAGCGAAAGCGCCTGGAATAACCCAGGTAAGTATTTTGTATACAAAATGACAAAATTCAAGTTTAAACATGAACAAAATTTCAACAAAAAATTTGTTTTATGTTATATATTGAAAATTACCTTCAAATTTGTAGAGTTATTCGAAATCATAGCTAAATACTCTGGCAGATATTAAACATGAATATTAAAAGATCACTCGGGTGGGTATAAGTAAAGCGAAGGTTAAAAATTTAAATTAAGATTTTTTTCTAATCTTTTATGAATTAAAACTCAGTTTTGGTGGAATCTTCGGTCAAAGACAATTAAACATAAGATTTCTTGCGGCCATACAACCGAATGGCATAGGGCGAGCTCGAATTTGCAAAAGCAAGCAACCGTCGCGACGGTACAGTGATAGCGTAGTAATTATTGTTCGTCCGAAACCACTTTTTTAGGCCGAAACCGAGTTTCGGTTTTTTTTAATATTCGGCCGAAACCGAAACTTTCTAGTTAAAATAAAAATCACCATATCAAGCATTTTTTCCATTAACGAATTTTACATTAAGTAAATAAAGAACAAACAAACCAACATAACATAAATAAATAAATACTTATTAATAAAAACAATGTATTCATTTTTTAAAAACATGAACATGAAAAAAATCACCCTTTCATACCTTACTCGCTAATATTCAAAATTAAATAGTTTAATATTATATGCTAAAAAAAAAGTTTATTTACATTGGTGGCATCCAAATTACTCCTCATTTCACTATATATCTACTACACAATGAAATGTAAAAAAATTTTTTAGAAAGTTTCGGTTTCGGCTTTTCGGCCATTTTTTGGCCGAAACTGAAACCGAAACCACTTATTTGGACCGAAACCGAATATTCTACTAGCAATAATATTAACGCTCTTTGTTTTCCTCACACAAAGCACCAGTGTTGCCAGAAAAAAATTTGGTTTGGAGCTAAAATTGTGAAAAACGAGCAAAAAAGAGGTAAACATATTTTTTTGGAGCTAAAAAAAGAGCTACATTTATTTTTTTTAGCAATTATCAATATTAATATTTTTTTACGTATTATACGTAAATATATTTACTAACTAAACAACAACTTATATATCTGTTCAATAAATATCTGTTAATTTAAAATGAAATAAAATTCACTTTTGCACATTTGTCGGTACAACAAAACTTAAAAATGCTTACATTTTTTTAAATACTTTGTAGTTTAAATAAAATACAAGTAGTTACAAGCATCAGAAATAGTTTTACATATTTAAATCAAATATTTCATCTTCCGAAGACAATCGTTATTATTACAGCCGTAAATGTTGTTTGCAGTTCGTTTAAGAGGTCATCATTTATTGCAAGATCATGACAACATTTATTCAGTCTTTAAGGCAGGGGTGCCCAAAATCTTCTTATGGAAGAGCAAACACCAATACATAAAAATGAATTCATACGCTAGACAACAACAAAACCTACGTGGAAGATAACTGTCGCCAATTTGTACCAACAAAGCATACTGTGCTGTGTGTGTATACTAGAATGCTCAGCCAATGCCGACGATCATTTACAAAAACAAATGAGGAACTGGATTCCTCAGCCTATGCTGAAGAGCATTTACAAAAACAAATGAGGAACGAGAGCATAGGGCATGGGCACCTCTGCTTTAAGGCCACTTCTTACTGTCAACAGCGAGTTTAACATAAATAAATGAATTTTATTCCTTGGCTTGTTTTTAATAAAGTTCATCATGGAAAATGATCTTTCAACTTCCTTCAGCATTGCTGAGCGGTAGGACGAGAAGGGTAAAAACAAAATTTACCAGGTCGTTAAAAGGATTTTCATTGACTGAATTCTTGAACTCCCTAACCTTGACCAAAAATCTAGTGTATTTAAATTTTTCCATATATATAAATATAGTCACGCCATTGAACTTCTATACACGTAATTTCATCAATGGCGAACTTATTTTTTTCATTTTCAAAATGATCAAATATCTGTGGCTTTACAGCTTTTAACGAATTATCAATAGAAAAAATCATATCAAATATTTTTAAGTGTTTTTATATTATTTGGCAAACGTTGCTTCAATTGCGCAGTTATTTTTATAACAAAGTCGCGATATGTTATTTTTGTTACGATATTTTTTTCTAAAGGCGATTTTCACGATTTAATTAATCGTGAAAATTTATCAATTCATCATTGAAATATAAAGCTATACTTCTAAATTTTTGTAGCTAAAAAGAGCTTTAACATTTTCAAAAGAGCTAAAAAAAGAGCTTGGAGCTAAAGCCAAATTTTTGCAGCAATTTCGAAAAAAAGCTAAATCTAGCTCCAAAAGCACCAAAATGACAACACTGCAAAGCACAACGGCTTTGATCACTGCCAAGCAAAAGCAAAATTGTGTGCGCTCACTTTACATGCGTTGAAGTCAGTGGCGCAGGCAGGACTTTCTTTTGGAGGGATATTTCACTACTAATTTTTGTATTTTAGGGGTTTGAATCCCCAAAGTTCCCGTCCCGTGTGCGCTACTGTTTAAAACAATCAACCACCAAAAAAATCAACACAAGAGCACATATGTTAGAGATCACACGCATATTCATATCTCTGCCGACTGCAAGCAGAGAGAGTTACTTGCGGGCTTCATCGTTGCTCTCCGGATGTGGCGCTACTGTAAAAACCACTCTCACGTGGCTTTATTGAAAAAGCCACGGCAAAGTTTTGAAGCGCCACTGATTTGTATGAACGTAAGACATCTTATAGTTTAATTGTCTTTGCTGCGGTGATCGCGGATTTCAGTTGGCTAACATTTTGTTCATCATTTATGTCCTGACAATCGCCTGGTCCTGATTTTAAATCGCCTTTATAACTTAAGAACTCCACCACGGTATAAACAATCATCACATAAACTTGGTTCATCAATTTAAATGCTTCGGTTAAAGTTTAAACATTTTTAAAACAAAAGTTAATATTGTTAATATTGTTGTATTGGTCTTTGTTCGATGCTCATTTTTGTACGATGACACAAACATAATTCCACTTCAAATGCAATAACTTCGCTTCCAGTACACCAAATTTCATGAAAGTTTGACTAAAAATTAATTTTCAATGCATTACGTGTCAGTCGCATAAGTCACCAGAAGATGCCCTATTTGGAAAGTGCACTTTACTTTAAAAAACACGTAATACCAAACTGTCAAACAAACATTTTAAACCCCCCCATGACCAAGTTCTGGCTACGCCCCTGGCTATTTGCATCCAATATCTTCAGAAATGTATAGAAATATTTTATAAAACCCAGTAGCACTGACTTTACAAGAAAAATCCTGAAAAAAACATATTTTCCCTATATAACAGGATGTAAGAATTCCATATTTAGCTTACTTACAAGGAGCACAGAATTGCTTTCGTAAAAGAGTCCATCAAAGAGTCTAGAAAACCGGATTTCTGGGACGATTTGTTGTTATCTATAGAAATTGGGACGATTCATTATTATCTAATAATGGTTTGGCATATTTGACATTAAAAGGCGTCAACTAATTTGAAGAGGATTCAGTTAATAACAAAAATCTGAAATTAACAGTGAAGCATAGCATATGTGGGGATATGGTATGGGGCTGCATGTCGGGAAAAGTAGTGAGCAGGCTGTGTTGTTTTATTCAGAAATGGTTCCGAGGGGTTATTTACATATTCTAAAAGCTTATGCAAGCCAAGGTTTCAAAATTTCGGATCAGGTTCCAACATTTCTTTTCAACTTTACGATGACCTTAAGGCGCAATGCATACGATGTGAAGCTATCTTTGCTATTAACTGGCTCAAAAAAGTTGAAAAAGTTCCTCCCTAGTCACCTAACGTGCATTTAATTAAATATATAAGAGTTTACTTGAACCCTGAGCCCAACAACACTCCATCTTCAAAGATATAGTAAACAAATATGACAATTCAAGGATATAACAAAAGAACAGCTGAAAAAACACATAATTTAATAAAATTTATGCCGAAACTTCTGCAGGGAGTTCCAATAAGAGAAGCATGTCCAAAAAGTTATTAATTTTTGAACAAAACTTAGTTTCAATTAAATTTTAACTACATAACCTTATCTTGACGCAAACTTTTTCTGAGGTGAATTCATAACATATTTTTTTTGCCCTTCTTTTAAAGTTTGGTCAAGTATTTGATATTATTATCTTAATGGAATAAAAGAACTAAGTTTACGGAAGAAATACAAAATATTTTGTTTTTGAAAAATTACATTAAGTGATTTATTTTTCATATGAAAAAACTACATACCCCTTGTAAGCAAACTTATTCTGACTGGTGTATGTGCGCTGCGCTCAGCATTCCTCGACGTTGCTCCACTCAGTCCAATGTCGGTGCGTGGCAGTACACCTACGAGCGGTACCGATGTCGGTGTACATCACTCAAGGTTTAATTGAATCACTTCGTGCTCCAATTATGACAGCAAGTTTTTCCGTGCCGCTCGCCAATATCTCTATTAAGCGCTCAACTTATTGATTTAACCCTTTCGGGACGGAGTTTAATTTTCAAATTCAAAATACTCTCAGTAGAAATATTCTCATGCTATGAAAGTTGGGGTTAGAAAATTATATTGGATGCTCACAAGCTCTGAAATCATCCTTTTATGTGGGAACACCGAAATCGAAGAAATATTTTACGTGAGTTGTAAGATTTTAATAATTTTTTTGAGGGGCTTTAAAAACTTGCTGGGACGTATTATCCCAGTAGTCCCGAAAGGGTTAAAAGCTTGTTTGCTTTCATTGTTCATACCTAAATCGAACGTCTGATTTCTATGATGATTTCTTCTTCACCATCGCTTCTTCTGCTTGCAGCTACAATGATGGTGTTCACTCGTGAACGGAGCCGGCAGTATTGTGTCCGAAAGTAGAAGAAAGCCAGCCCCCATTTGACGTTTTTCGTCACCACGCTCACCCACCCCATTTTCCAGGGTAAGTGATAATTAGGGATCGGAATTATATGCAAGTGCATATTTTTTTGGAGCACCGGATTTGAACGGGACCAAGACAGAAACTATTTTTATTGAAAAACTAGCTGGGCCCCGCGGCTTCGCACGCAAGCTCTCTTGTTTCACCCGATACAAATTCTGAACCCATTGTTGACCCCGTCAGATTTTGATTTAAAAAAACATATGTCTATTATCTTTGATGTCAAGTATTTCCGAAAATTTTTAAGTCAAAAGCCCTTTAAGTCATGAGTGTTCACATTTACCCCAAACAAATTCTTAACCCTTAGTTTATCACGGTAGATTTCGATTTTCTCAAAAAATGAAAAGCACATTTTAATTATTTCCCGACAGAAGTGCTTTTTGTCTAAGTTTGAAGTGAAAAGGACCAATAAATCGTGTTTCTCCATACAAACTGTTAACCCATTGTTGACCCCGTAAGATTTTGATTTTCAAAAAAGTGAAAAACACTTGTCAAATTATTTCTCACTAAGAGTACTTTCACAAAATTTGGAGTCAGTGGCCCCATTAATTCATGTTTTTTACAGTTTCGCCATACAAACTTTTAACCGGTCGTTGACCCCGTCCGATTTTAATATTCGGAAAAAATGAAAAACACGTATCGAGTTATTTGACATTTGAAGTACTTTCACCAAGTTTGAAGTCAAAAGGCTAAAAAAACGTGTTTCTCCATACATATGTACTTTTAACCCGTCGTTGATCCAGTTAGATTTCGATTTTGAAAATAATGAGAAACGCGTGACCAATGTTTTTTATTTCAAGTATTTTTACAATTTTACATTTTACATTTTTAACACATGTTTTGCCCCTTTAAACCCCGAATACAATAAAATCTCGTCTTAGCGGTCTTCATTTTTCAAGATGTACCTACAGTTCAAATTTCATATTTGTGGCTTCAGCGGTTTGGGCTGAGCGATGATGAATCAAACAATCAGTCAGTCAGTCAGGACAAACATCTATGTATATAAAAATGGAGGCGGTACCACGCCCCCTTGTCCAATGCTTACAAATTTCTTCTAGTCGAATTGTGCTACTAAGTGGAAAGTTCGTACCAAGTTTCAATGATGTGTGTGTGTGTACTGCATAACTGTTGGATCATTCAAAATGTGCCACGCCCCTTGACCAACGCCAATCAAATCTCATCAGTAGAATGACACATCTATGAAACAACGGTACACCAAATTTCAATACTGTGCGGCTTACAAATCCGAAGCTATTCCATATAAAATATTTGAGTTGTATGCGCGGTGCCACGCCCCTTTGGTAAATACCCGCCCTATTCCCTCTGTGGAAAGATATGACTAAATGGTAAATTCGTACTAAGTTTCATTGATGTGCGACGAACAGTTCGAAAATTATGCGGATAGTTTGTGCCCAACAAATGTGCCACGCCCCTTGTCCAACGCCCATTAAATTTTAACAGTAGAATTACACCTCTATGGGAGGATGTCAAACCAAATTTCAATGCTGTGCGACTTACAATTCCAAAGCTATTCCATATAAAAGATTTGAGTTGTATGGGCGGAGCCACGCCCTCTTGTTAAATACCCGCCCCATTCGCTCTGTCGAAAGATATGACTAAATGGTAGGTTCGTACCAAGTTTCATTGATGTGCGACTTACTGTTCTGCTGAAATGTTGGGTCATAAAAAATGTGCCACGCCCATTGTTCAACGCCCATAAAATTTTAACAGTAGAATGACACATCTATGAAACGACGGTGCACCAAATTTCAATGCTGTGCGACTTACAATTCCGAAGCTATTCCACTTAAAAGATTTGAGTTGTATGGGTGGTGCCACACCCCCTTGTCCAATACCCACCCCATTCCCTCGGTCGAAGGACATGATTAAATAGAAAGTTTGTACCAAATTTAATTGATGTGTGACTTATGGTTCCAAAGTTATTGTCTAAAAATGTATTCTTGTGGTGCCACGCCCCTTTTTCCCGACATTTCTTTTTTTATAAACCTTCACGTAAACATTTTGAACAAACCCGCCGAAGGAAGTATTCAAGTTGGTCCAGTCGTTTTCGAGTTTTAAGCGGACGAACGAACCACGTTTCATTTTTATATATATAGATATTAAGAATGAGGTCACATATGCACTGCATATTTTGCATATTTTTTGCATTTTTCTGTTTGTCGTCCACTTTAGTGTTATTTTAAAATGGTCTAGTGATTCGTATTTTTGATTCATTGGTCCTTGGACAAATCGAGTCGCGATCGCCGCGTCCTTTTTTCACTTCAATTAAAATCTCTTAACAATAAATTACTAGGGAGTTACTAGTTGTAACTCCCGAAAATCGGGTGTAAACAAAAAAAACTACCATTTCGTTTATGTAACTAAAACTTAATGTATATTTTTTGCATTATAGTACTTCGTGAAATACTACATTCGCCGTTGTGTTTAATTTATTTGCCAATAATTGCACTCTTATGTCTAATGATGATCGCACCCGACTTAACGCTACATACAATTGCCCATGAGTGAAGCAATCCTCTTTTAAAAAGACCGATGTGGTTAATTTTTAATTATAGCAAAAAACTTCCTCCCTTCGTTAAAATTTTGTTTCTTCTTTTTGTAGTCGATGTTGCCATTTTTCAAAAAGAACTCTAACTACTTTTTTGTAAGATTTGAGTTGGACTCTTAAGAATAACGTGATCAAAACAAAACATAAAAATGCAAAATTTGGGACATAGCAACACTCGCTAGCATCAAAGAAAAACAAAAGAAAATCGAAATTTCAGCCTTTCGCCGGCGCAAGAAGAACAACAACAGCATATAATTTTCTCCTCACAATCATCCCCCGCCACGACGATATGCTTTCGCAAACTGGCTGCGGTGTACGCAAACAAAGAGCGCAAATAGAACAACGCTGTGGCATGTAAAGTAAGGGCGATGTTATGCTGCCGGTCACGGATAAATTTGTTGTTGTTTCAATGTAAATGAGAAAAATTTCGCTCTCTCAATTTTCTCTTTTACATTGAAACAACAAGAATTTATCCGTGACCGACGATCATTTGACCGGCAGCATAACATCGCCCTTATTCCCATGTTCTCGCTCAAGCGCACAGCTTTCTGATTGGATTTGATAAACGTAAAGAGCAATGCTGTTTCCAATAGGGAAATTAATGCAACTTTCGATGCAAATATCTCCAGATAGGCTTTATTAATCTACATTTTGAGAAGTTTGTGCAAATATGCTCATCAAGAGCTTTAAAATTATGTATCATATTGTTACGAAAATTAGTTCTAGTGGGCTTGTACGTATCACTGGATTGTGCAATTTGAAATAAACAAAACACACTTAGTTTCTCAAACACAGTCAATAAAAACCAACAATCACTTTATTTCACAGATTTACACCTCACTGTCTTTACACTTAAATATTTGCTTAATTATTCCGTGTGGCACCTTCGCTAGTCAAAATCCGACTGACTCGCTGCGCCGTACCCGGCTGCCTTTTATACCCGTCCGGATACCGCGCAGATCGTTCTCGCACATTCCAGAGTGGACTAAAGGTTTCCATGATGATCGCGGGCCATCATTGCCAGATTGGACTAAAAGTTTCCATTCGCGGCCATCATTGCCAGGTTGAATTATAGCACGGCGCGTAGCGACAGGGTTGCTTTGCACAGCGACAGACTGTCCTATCGTTACAATATGATATTGTACGATGTGTGGATAGCGAGATCTCAGCGCCCTTATTCAAATAAATATATAGATACTAGTAGGGCCCTGCGGCTTTGCACGCAAGCTTGAAGTCAATGAGCCCAATAAATCAAGTTTCTTCATACTACACTCTATGGGCGATGCCGCGCCTCTTTTATGTAATGCCCAATCCATTCCTCCAGTCGAAGGGTGTGACCCGGTTTCATTGATATGCGACTTTCAGTTCCTAAGTTACGCGGAAAAGTTCAGTCACAAAACATATGCCGCGCCCCTTGTTCAACGTCAATAAAATTTTGCCAGTAGCTAGAATGACACATCTATGGGACGATGGTATACAAAACTGTAAAGCTTTCCAACTTATTGTTCCTAAGCTATTCCACATTAAAAAATTGGGTTCTATGGGCGGTGCCATGCCCCTCGTCCAATACCCACCTACTCTCCCTGTCGAAGGGCACGTCTAAATCGTAAGTCTTTGATGTGTGATGTGCAGTTCCAAAGTTATTCAAAACAATAAGGTCGCTTAAAAAGTGCCACGCCCTTGTCCAACGCCCATAAAATTTAACCACTTGAACGACACGTCTAAGCCATGATGCTGTATCAAATTTCAATGCTGGCCGACTTATAATTCCGAAGATATTTCACATTAAAAGCTTGAGTTCTATGGGCGGTGCCATGCCCCTCGTCCGATACCCACCCTATTCCCCATGTCGAAGGGCACATCTAAACCGTAAGTTTGTGTCAAATCTCTTTGATGTGTGATTTGTAGTTCCAAAGTTATTCAAAACATTTGAATTGCCTAAAAAGTGCCACGCCCCTTGTCCAACGCTTACAAAGTTTTACCAGTGAAACGGCACATCTAAACGGTGGCCCCGCACCAAATCTTAATCCTGCCCAATTTCTCATTCCGAAGATATTCCCTATTGAAAATTTAAGTTGTATGGGCGGTGCCACGCCCCCTTTTCAAAAACCCACCCCATTCCCCTTATCGAAAAACACAACTAAATCATACGTTTGTACCGAGTGTCATTGATGTGAACGCAGTTGTAGTTCCAAAGTTACACCGGCATTTAAAAAGTGCCACGTCCCTTGTTAAACGCCCATTAAATTTTACCAGTGAAACGGCACATCTAAACGGTGGCAATATATAGATATTTGCTGCAATGACTTACAAAATTTTTTTTATATCGATATTGTTTTGCACAAATATACCACAGGTAATTTCTGTCATCATAATGGGCATTTCAGGAAGGCGTAAAAGGTGGGCGTGGTCAACCTTATATAGCCTATGCTTACCGCTATGAAACACAAAATCATTTTACATCAACATTAATTTTCAGACATGTTCCGTAGCTTTGTTTTGTTAGTTTAGTGGCCGCGGAAAGTGGGCGTGGCCGATTATATTATAGCCTATGTTTGCCGCAATGACACGCAGAATCGTCTGATACCCATATTGCTGTGACAAATATATCATGGCTGATTTGTTATAGTGGGCGTGGCGAAAAGGCATATCAGATGGGCGTGGTCAATCTTATATATCCAATGTTAACATCAATTAAACACGGAATCATTTGATATAAATACTGAGTTACCGACATGTTCCGTAGCTTTGTTTTGTTAGTTTAGTGGCCGCGGAAAGTGGGCGTGGCCGATTATATTATAGCCTATGTTTGCCGCAAGACACGCAGAATCGTCTGATACCCATATTGCTGTGACAAATATATCATGGCTGATTTGTTATAGTGGGCGTGGCGAAAAGGCATATCAGATGGGCGTGGTCAATCTTATATATCCAATGTTAACATCAATTAAACACGGAATCATTTGATATTAATACTGAGTTACCGACATGTACCGTAGCTTCGTTTTGTTAGTTTAGTGGGCAGCGAAAGTGGGCGTGGACAATTATATTATAGCCTATGTTTGCCGCAATGACATGCTGAATTGTTTGACACCCATATTGCCTTACAAAAGCATACCATAGATGAGTTTTGTTACCATAGTGGGCGTAAGAGGGGGGCGTGGTCATTCTCATATAGCCTATGTACCATTCCCCCAGCTAAAAATATGTTTGGTGCTTATTTCATCTAAATCGGTTCAGCGGTTTTTGCCTGATTGTGGCGCAAAAAAGCAACGTCACAAAGCGTTTCACTACATATATAAAGCAAGGTCGCAAAGTCCCTATGTATCCTTATAACTTGAAAACGACTGGACCAACTTGGATACTTCCTTCGGCAGGTTTGTTCGAAATTGTTACGTGAAGGTTTATAAAACAAGTCGGGAAAACGGGGCGTGGCACCACAAGAATACATTTTTAGACAATAACTTTGGAACCATAAGTCACACATCAATTAAATTTGGTACAAACTTTCTATTTGATCATATCCTTCAATAGAGGGAATGGGATGAGTATTGAACAAAGGGGTGTGGCACCGCCCATACAACTCAAATCTTTTTAATGGAATAGCTTCGGCATTGTAAGTCACACAGCATTGAAATTTGGTGCACCGTCGTTTCATAGATGTGTCATTCTACTGTTAAATTTTGATGGGCGTTGAACAAGGGGCGTGGCACATTTTTTATGACCCAACATTTCAGCAGAACTGTAAGTCGCACATCAATGAAACTTGGTACGAACGTACCATTTAGACATATCTTTCGACAGAGGGAATGGGGCGGGTATTTAACGAGAGGGCGTGGCTCCGCCCACACAACTAAAATCTTTTATATGGAATAGCTTCGGAATTGTAAGTCGCACAGCATTGAAATTTGGTTTGACATCCTCCCATAGAAGTGTCATTCTACTGTTAAATTTTGATAGACGTTGGACAAGGGGCGTGGCACATTTTTTGTGACCCAAATATTTCGCTGAACTATAAGTCGCACAGCAATGAAACTAAGTACGATCCTACCATTTAGTTATATCTTTCGACAAAGGAAATGGTGCGGGTATTGAACAAGGGGGCGTGGCACCGCCCATACAAGCCAAATCTTTAATATCGAATATCTTTCAAATTGTAAGGTGTCGACCCATAGATGAGTCATTCTACTGGGAAGATTTGATGGGCGTTGGACAAGGGGCGTGGCACATTTGTTGTGACCCAAATATTTCGCTGAACTATAAGTCGCACAGCAATGATATTAAGTACGAACCTACCATTTATTCATATCTTTCGACAAAGGGAATGGTGCGGGTATTGAACAAGGGGGCGTGGTACCACCCATACAAGCCAAATCATTAATATAGAATATCTTTGAAATTGTTAGTCGTACAACACTGAAATTTAGTACCCCGTCGTCCCATAGATGAGTTATTCTACTGGTAAGATTTGGTGGGCGTTGGACAAGAGGCGTGGCACATTTATTGTGATCCAAATATTCCGCTGAACTATAGGTCGCACAATAATGAAATTAAGTACGAACCTACCATTTATTCATATCTTCCGACAGAGGGAATGATGAGGGTATTGAAAAAGGGGGCGTGGCACTGCCCATACAAACCAAATTTTTAATATAGAATATCTTTGAAGTTGTAAGTCGTAAAACACTGAAATTTAGTGCCCCGTCGTCCCATAGATGGGTCATTCTACTGGTAAGTTTTTATAAGCGTTGGACAAGGGGCGTGGCACCTTTGTTGGGACCCAAATATTTCGCTGAACTATAAGTCGCTCAGCAATGACACTTAGTACGAACCTACCATTTTCTCTTTCGACAGAGGGCATTGTGCGGATATTGAATAAGGGGCCGTGGCCCTGCCAATATAACTTAAATATTGTTCAAGCGCTATCCATTTCTTTACTGAAACTTAGCAGCACCATTGCTTATTTACGGGCCTCGATTGCGTTAATCAGTAGCTCCCTCCTCTTCCTTTAGTTGGTTTTCTTCGTCAATTTGCCATTTGCCACATCGCCATTGATTCGCCATCTCGCGTATTTCATTATAAAAAAACAACAAATGTCGTGCGGGACGAAGTTCGCCGGGTCAGCTAGTTATATAATAAAGTATAGATTTGCCTGTGAAAGAGAAAATAAGCGCGCAAAAATGTTGGAAGATTTATGTGGCTGGTCGCTGAGGTCGACGTTAGGCCGATGTTATGCTGCCGGTCACGGGCACCGATCACGGATAAAATTGTTGTTGCTTCAATGTAAAAGAGAAAATTTGGAGAGCGTAATTATTCTCTTTTACATTGAAACAACAACAATTTTATCCGTGACCGGTGCCCGATGTTATGCTGCCGGTCAAATGATCCCGGTCACGGATAAATTGTTGTTGTTTACATTGAAGCAACAACAATTTTATCCGTGATCGGTGCCCGTGACCGGCAGCATAACATCGGCCTGACCGACAGCATAACATCGGCCTGACCGGCAGCATAACATCGGCCTTATGCTGCCGGTCAAATGATCGTCGGTCACGGATAAATTGTTGTTGTTTCAATGTAAAAGAGAAAAATTTCGCTCTCCCAATTTTCTCTTTTATGATCAAATGATCGTCGGTCACGGATAAATTGTTGTTGTTTCAATGTAAAAGAGAAAAATTTCGCTCTCCCAATTTTCTCTTTTACATTGAAACAACAACAATTTATCCGTGACCGACGATCATTTGACCGGCAGCATAAGGCCGATGTTTACTGCTCTTTGTGCATAACATCGGCCTTATGCTGCCGGTCAAATGATCGTCGGTCACGGATAAATTGTTGTTGTTTCAATGTAAAAGAGAAAAATTTCGCTCTCCCAATTTTCTCTTTTACATTGAAACAACAACAATTTATCCGTGACCGACGATCATTTGACCGGCAGCATAAGGCCGATGTTATGCTGCCGGTCAGGGCGATGTTATGCTGCCGGTCAGGCCGATGTTATGCTGCCGGTCAGGCCGATGTTATGCTGCCGCTCTCCCAATTTTCTCTTTTACATTGAAACAACAACAATTTATCCGTGACCGACGATCATTTGACCGGCAGCATAACCTCGACCTGAGTGCTGCTGGTTGTTTATGTTGTTGCTGCCTTGTGCTTTTTTTCGGTTGAAAATATTGAAATTGTTGCAGTTTTGCAGCCACTGCGGCTGTCTCAGCAATTTGGTCACAACAACAACTGTACACAATGGTCTCAAAGTAGGGTGTTGTCATTGGCTCATTGTTTGTTGTAGTAATTGTTGTTGCTCTTATTACTGTTCTCGTTTTCGATCCCGGTACTGCGGCGCCCAGTTGCCCGGCCGCGACTACTATTTCCAAGAAGCGCAGCAGACAAAGGACGCTTGGGTCGCACGTCGCACTGCTCCGCTGTCCATGTGTACGTCCAACTGACCAGCGGTCTGTAGCTAGCTGCACACCCCCTGCGCATGGTCGTCCGCTGCGCCCCCGCCTGTCTGTCTGCATGAAAGCAATTCTTGTACTGCTCTTTGTGCAGACGCGTATTACGTATTACCCGCTTACGTTATTTAGCATGCATAATGAACACGAGCAGCAGTAGCAACAACAATACATTAATTCTTCTTTATAAACATTTTTACTTTACTTTCATACGCGATTGTCTTGCACCCTCTGCATCCTCCCACCACGTCCTTACGAATATTTTTTTAACCGCCATTGAATGGAGCAACAATTCAAATAGCAGCCAACCTTATAGGGAGCTCAACGAAAGGAAAAGCGACCGGCTGCGCCCCTCTCCTTTCCAACGACCATCATTGGCTTTCTCAAGCGCTTGTGTGGCGTTTTATTTTAATATTAATTTAATAATATTTGCCGAATTCGGCAGGTGACGAATTGTGATGAATATTTGGGCAGGGAAAATCTTTGGCTTCGGTATTCGGCCAAGTTTAAATCTTCGGCTTCGGCCACAATAGCCGAATACTTTAGCCGAAGGTTTTCGCCCTGTAATGCAAGTCAAAAAAAATATTATTAGAAAGTTCGAGGCTAATCAGATGTAAATCAGTGATATCGATTATGAGTTTGCGAGGTACGCTCTTCTTAACAAAATTATTATTGTTTTTTTATAATATTTTTTTCGCAAAAACTCAATTTCGGGTAATGTGATATACCAAAGTTCGGGTAATGTGATATAGTACATCACAGTACCCAAACTTATGACAGTAGTACTATTTGTATACAGAAATGTATATATACTCAATTTTATAATATTTGAAGTGGAATAGTCTAAAAAATCTCTTATGGTTAAGTGTTAGATAAAAAAATCCATGAAATCATGTTTCTCGATACAAATTTTTAACCCTTGGTTTACCCCGTCAGATTGTGATTTTCCAAAAAAAATGAGAAACACGTCTCCAATTATTTTTGATTTGGAGTATTTTCATTAAGTTTGAAACTAATAGGTCTGTTAAATAACTTTTTTTCGGGTATATCACATTACCCGCCGATGGTATGTCACATTACCCGCCACTTTCATCAGACGCCAATATTTGGATATTTTGATTTGTAATTAAAAAACTCGTCAACAGTTTATCTTAAAGAGTTAATAATCTTAGATATACTAAATAATAATAATAATATATATACAGTTGCGGTCAAAATAATAGTAGTACGCATACAACGAAAAGAATATTAAGAAAAAATAATCTGCTTTTCTTTACAAATATTTTCTTTGTATTTTTTTTAACAAGTTATATGTGTTAACAATGCAATCATAAAAGAAAATTTAAGAACTAAACTCAGTTTGATTTGATTTAAATTAAATGCGCCAAAAGCTCCAAAATATGGACGGTCAAAAAAATAGTAGTTCGCTTTACTTTCATAAAAATGAAGCAAAAATTGTGTTACATTTTAAAAGATTTAGTGGTTAAACAGTAACAGCGTAATTTTTCTTCAAATTAATATTTAGTTGCGTAACTGTTGTTCGCTATTACTGCAGCACAGAGCCGATGCATTGAATTAACCAAATTTTCATATCTTCATAGTGAGCAACTGCTCTCTTCACGTCGAACCACAAATTTTTAATTGTATTGAAGTCTGGTGATCAGTGTTCGGACTTTGCTACGATCGTAGTGAATTTGCTACGCTTGTCGCAAAATTTGAAAATCTGCTTCGCCACACCGCTTGAATCCCAATCTGCTACGATTTTTCCCGAAGCAAAATGGACAAACAATGTTTGGCAGCACCAATTTTCGAAAGCATAAAGAAAGGGTTGAATGTGGTAACTCTTTTACATCCACAGAAAACAGATGCAAAAATCATTCAGCCATATAGTTTAATTTGCGTAAGTGAATAAACCATATCCAAATGCACTGATCAGCTTGTGCTGTTCGGACATTTTGCTATTCCTTTTACAAGCAAGCGAAACTTTCGCTGCGAAAGGCTGCATCTTGCAAAATGGGTAAATATTTGCTCCCGAAGTAAGTCAATTAAATAATAAAATTTGTTCAATCATTAATCCCATTAATTTGTTCAACATTTTCAGTCGAATGGAAAAATCCTCGTCTCAAGAGGAAGAAATAACATCAAAAACTTATATTCAAAAGTATAAAGCGGAATGGGAGGCAAATAAGCCGTGGCCAAAGAAGGAAAACGGCGTCGCCCATTGCAAATTGTGCAAAAAAAGCCTGAGCAACAATGCAACAAATTTAAGCTGGCACAGAAATTCAAATTTCCGCAAAAAGAAAGAAAGAATACTCAATGTAAAAAAATCCTTTTTACAAGCTTATTATTTTTTTAAATGAATTTTAAAAGTTTTGTTATTTTATGAACTTTGTTTATGTTATTTTTTCTACGTTTTACAATAAAATTACTTTGAAAAAAAGTTATATTTTTGGGGAAATTCACTACGCAAATTTGGGGTTTGCTACGCTTTTTTGCAGCTGTCACTACGATTTCGGTTTTGCTAGGTCCGAACCCTGCTGGTGATTGTGCGAGCCATTCCATAACCCTAATACTGCTCTTGCGAAGCCCCTTTCGTGCGAACTTGCTTGTATGCTTTAGGTTATAATCCTGTTGAAAGACCCAAAGCAGTGCCGTTTTTTCACGGACATACGGTAGCACGATTTCCTGCAAGATTCGTACACATACACATCGATCCATCGTTTTCTTGATCAAATAAATAGCGCCACCTCCATAAAACGTAAAACATGCTCAATAAATATATGCATGCATATATATATATATAGAATACTTAGATTTCGATGAACCACCACTGGCTGATCCACAAATTCCAATGCACATACAAGGAACAGAAAGACATGTACAATTATTAACGAGTGTTTCAAAACGAGTTATAGAAAAGAATCGTGAAGGAGTTATGGCAGTGACATTAGAAAGTCGTAAGAAAACTCCTCGAATGGAAAGTAAAAAGGACCTTAAAAAATAATATTACCACGTTAAAACATTAAATTGTAGGTCGAGAATAATATTTAAAAATAAATTGAATTAAAAATGTAAAAATAGTGTTTTTTTGTTGAAACCTTGAAAATGTTGATTTTTTTAGATCGATTTTCCTACAAAAAGGAGTTCGAAAACAAAAAAATTGATCGTAATAAAAGTTGTTGGAAATTATCTGAACTTTCATAATTTGCAAAAAAAAAAAATTATCGAACAAAATCGAAGAAAATTTGGAATTTATTAGTTAAAAGTTCATTTTAGGCAATTTTTCTACAAAAAATTCCTAATATGTCTACTAAAAATAAAAAAAAAATATTGGTATCAATACAAATTCTGAAAGGTGATAAAAATACCTTTCAAACAAGGCCAGATTGAGAAATCTACTATAACTCTATCCGATTTTACGACGAATTTAATTAAATTATTCTATGTATATATTGAAAAATATCTATTTTGAAATTTTGGGGGGCTCCAAATCCGACTTAGAGCTATGGTCTCTTGAGCAAAATTTCTCAGAATCACCTATAGATTACGTTTTTGCTATACGCTTCATCAAAAAAAATCGTTCCATACAATTTGACCCGCCCTAATATATATATGTAAATATACTATATACAGTTGCGGTCAAAATAATAGTAGTACGCATACCACGAGAAGAAAATTAAGAAAAAATAATCTGCTTTTCTTTACAAATATTTTTTTTGTATTTTTTTTAACAAGTTATATGTGTTAACAATGCAATCATAAAAGAAAACTTAAGAATTAAACTCAGTTTGATTTGATTTAAATTAAATGCGCGAAGAGCTCCAAAATATGGACGGTCAAAAAAATAGTAGTTCGCTTTACTTTCATAAAAATGAAGCAAAAATTGTGTTACATTTTAAAAGATTTAGTGGTTAAACAGCAACAGCGTAATTTGTCTTCAAATTAATATTTAGTTGGGTGATTGTTGTTCGTTATTACTGCAGCACAGAGCCGATGCATTGAATTAACCAAATTTGCATATATTTCTCTAGGTATTATATATTCCTGCTTCTCAAAGTTGATTATTATTAGTTAGATTATAGTGAGCAACTGCTCTCTTCACGTCGAACCACAAAATTTTAATTGTATTGAAGTCTGGTGATTGTGCGAGCCATTCCATAACCCTAATACTGCTCTTGCGAAGCCCCTTTCGTGCGAACTTGCTTGTATGCTTTAGGTTATAATCCTGTTGAAAGACCCAAAGCAGTGCCGTTTTTTCACGGACATACGGTAGCACGATTTCCTGCAAGATTCGTACACATACACATCGATCCATCGTTTTCTTGATCAAATAAATAGCGCCACCTCCATAAAACGTAAAAAATGCATTTATTTATTGAGCATTTTTGCTTCATTTTTATGAAAGTAAAGCGAACTACTATTTTTTGACCGTCCATATTTTGGAGCTTTTCGCGCATTTAATTTAAATCAAATCAAACTGAGTTTAATTCTTAAATTTTCTTTTATGATTGCATTGTTAACACATATAACTTGTTAAAAAAAAAACAAAGAAAATATTTGTAAAGAAAAGCAGATTATTTTTTCTTAATTTTCTTTTCGTTGTATGCGTACTACTATTATTTTGACCGCAGCTGTATATATACGGCAGCCGCCGTGGCTCAGTTGGTTAGTGCCCAGTTAAAACTGGCATTTTGTGGTCAAATCTGGCAACTCTAATATCATTTATGTTCAGTTTGGTTTGCCATTTCATCATGAACAGGTTGACAAAAGAACAACGCTTGCAAATCGTGCAAATTTATTTCGAAAATAATGGTTCAGTTCGCGAAGTTTACCGCAAGCTCCGTCCATTTTATGGTCGACATAATCGTCCATCAGAGCAATTAATTCGGTTAACCATGGGTCGTTTTCGCACTACGTTTACTCTATGTGATAATACGCATCCGCAGAGACGTCGAACAGTGCGCACCGAAGAAACAATTGCCGCTGTAGAGCAAAATGTTGAAGAGGACCCAGTCAGAAGAGGAGTCAGTTACCGTTAATGGAGACCGGTATAGAGCCATGATAACCGACTATTTTGTTCCCGAATTGGATGGCATGAATGTGGATGAGTTGTGGTTCCAACAAGACGGCGCTACATGCCACACAGCGCACGTCACAATCGATTTATTGAAGGAAACATTCGATGAGCGCATAATTTCGCGGAATGGACCTGTCAATTGGCCACCAAGATCGTGTGATTTGACACCATTGGATTATTTTCTTTGGGGATATGTGAAGTCGCTCGTCTACGCCAACAAACCAGAAACATTAGGGGACTTGGAAGCCAACATTCGTGGCGTTATTGCCGACATACGGCCCCAAATGCTCGAAAAAGTGGTTGAAAATTGGACCTGTAGAATTGGCTTTATTCGAGCCAGCCGCGGTGGCCACATGCCCGAAATCATATTTAAACATTAATGGCATAAAATTATCCTTCCAATAAAGCGAAATTGATGGACATTAAAACGATTTTCTTGTGTTTTATTTCAATTCGAAGTTCTATACCTCTAAAAAAAACACCCGATATATACCTATACTAGCAGAGCCCCGCGACTTTGCACCTTTGCACGCCAGTTTAAAGTCAATGGGTCCATTAAATCGCGTTTCCTCATACAACACCCTAACCCATGTTTTGCCCTTTTAAACCCATAATTTCAAAAAATTCCGTGTTACAGTTTAAATTTCATGTTTGTAGCGGTTTGGGCTGGGCGATGATGAATCAGTCAGTTAAAAAAATGATATGGATAAAGACGACAGTCTCCATCTCTCTTTTGGCATGTTGCGTCTGGGCTGTTGGGATAAAGAGTTGAGGAGCTTTAAGCGTCCCAGACAGACTCAAATCTGCGCCCCATTTTGCCGCTGGATTTGGCATTTTCAGCTATTGTTTGAATTATTTTCGCGCATTGATCAAGTGGTCCGTTTTTGTTGGATTCCTTGGAAAAGTTCATGTTAAGAACGTCAAGAAGCGGAAAGAGCGAAAATGTTAATACTCGATTAACATACGCGCCGCAAATGCACAAATAAACGGACTGAAGGATGCGATCGAACAATCGGATCGACGGATAGATGGCCATGTCGATCGAGCCATCAATCACATGCAGGATTGCTCTACATTGCGCATCGGTTTGCACATATTTTCGGTTTTTGGTTGGATTGGCGAACAGCCTTTTTAAAAAGTCATTTCGAGAAAAAAGTCAACAAACGTTAAAAAATGAGAGGAAAAATGCAATGTCAAGCCTTGGATGGAAGGGCGAAAAAGTTAAGATAAAGCTAAAACAAAACAAAAACCAAACAAAACACAATAAAACAAAACGAGTTGCGCCGCCTTGAGTTGAACTGCGCTGAGCTAAAGCTGAAAAAATGTGAGCAAAATTTATTGTTTAGGTTTGGCATTGTTTTTTCGAGCGAGCGAATATCTTTTGTGAACTGTTGTTCATCATGCGCTGATTCTAAGTAATTTTGTTGTTATCGATTGATCTTTTACCGAAATGAATTGATCCTGCAGCGGCGGCGACGCACAGTGGGGTATTGACCATTGAAAACGGCGATCAATTCTCCTGAGCTATCAAAATGAATGTTAAGTATTTTTTTTAAATAGATGAAGCATATATAAGACAAATTTAAAAAAAAATTTTATAAAAATTTAAAAGGAAAACGATCTGGAGCAGTCTGTTTAACGATGTTATATTGATGACTGCGCATCAACCAACATAGCTAAAGCTTTTTCATTTGTAATTTTCTTGTTTTTCTCCATCGATTTTCTTAAGCATTTTCTTTATTTTGCTGCTCTTGATGGTGAAGATGTTGACAACTCATGTACCAACTTGGAAGCCTCAATATTTCCAGCAGCTTTTAAATTAACCTTAGCAGCAAAAGCCAGTATAGGCATCGAACAACTATCTCGTAAAATTTTTGTTTTTTGTATTTAGTGGATGTAGGTTCTGTACGCCCACGTTTTGGTTTATTCTTAGAACCAAAACCAATGCAAGTGTCTAACCAATGACGGTTTACTTTAACAAAAAGCTCTTCTACTCTATGAGCTCTCGTCCATCGAAATTTAAAATGTTTGAAAAAATCGTTTAGAATCTCATTAAAATTCGTTGTGTCATTATCCGCCGTACCAGTATGATGTTTAAACTCTTCTCTTAAAAATTGGAATTTAACTTAAAACCTCCCAAACCCAGAGTTTTTCATAATGTCATAGAGACTTTGGCGTAAAATGAAAATCATGTTTGATGTGGTTCCTACAAAAACAAAATATTTTCGTGTTATCAAAGAACTAAAAAGTAATATTTGTTTCCCTTCTACCTTCCCCAAGTTACGTTGACATCACTTTCATTGTTATAAGCACAACAGAAGAAGGTAGAATTCAAAAGTACAATATAATCCGTAAAACGCGACTTTTATCCTTTAATAGAAGCCTATATAGAAGCTTTTATCCTTATATGTCTAGAAATATGTTTGAAATCTGAATATATCAATGACAGGGTTACTTTAACTCGAAATGTCAAAATATTTGGTCAAATCAGAAATTATAAGAATTTATAATGATTTTTTTACAAAGGTATAATAAAAGTAGGTATTAACAAAACTTATATGCCCAACCTTGTTTGTAGTGCCTTGCAACAGAATAACAAAAACAAAACAGAAACACATGGTAACAACAACATTCATAATTCCATAAAGATCAATCGAAATCACACAATTTGGCTTTGACTTTGAAGCACTAAAATTTAAATATTTCACAAAAGGCACAAAAGGGCACTTCAATTTTTTGCAATATATCACTCCTTCGCTGCAAGAACGGCATAACTCAAAACTACATCATTCCGAGAAAACTCAATTTTAAAGTTTACCATTACAGGCAGTTCAAGGTATCACAAAATTTTTCACGTCGTCTTGTGGGCAAAGTATTGAATATTTTACAAAGTGGTTTTGACAGATAAAAGATCATATGCAGATACACAAAGGGTTGCCATAAACTGAAAAATTTTTTTTTAGTTATGACGTTCTTGCAGCGAAGGAGCGATATGTAGTAGCAAATAATATGAAGTAATATGAAACGCGCATATCATACAAGCAAACGCGTTGTATGGCGGGTACTGCTGGTAGTACCCTCTGCTATTGACAGCAGAACCCTCTGTTACTAACGGCAGAATTTTTTGTAACTTCAGCGTAACATGTGAGTAGAAGCACAGAATAAAGTTTATATACTATACACTGTATATATACAGCAGGGGTGCCCAAAATCTTCTTATGGAAGAGCAAACTCCAATACATATAAACGAACTCATACGCTAGACAACAACAAAACCTACGTTGAAGATAACTGTCGCCAATTTGTACCAACAAAACATACGGTGCTGTGTATGTATACTAGAATGCTCAGCCTATGCCGAAGATCATTTACAAAAACAAATGAGGAATTGGAATCCTCAGCCTATGCTGAAGAGGATTTGCAAAAACAAATGAGGAACGAGAGCATAGGGCATGGGCACCTCTGGTGTAGAATGCTCAGCCTATGCCGTGAGGAATTAGATTCCTCACCCTATGCTGAAGAGGATTTGCAAAAACAAATGAGGAACGAGAGCATAGGGCATGGGCACCTCTGCACTAATTTCATCGTGCGCAAACCTTACATATGTATGTAAGAAGCAAGTGGCACTTCGTTTTGTTGGCCGACAACAACAGCAACCACAGCCTGACGCTATTTTCCCTTCGGAGCTGCATGCGATCATTACTTTCTTCTTATCTCTGTGCTGTTTGTTCTGTGAAATAACAGAAACGAAAGCTGTCTAGTGCTGTTCGTAATGTTAATAGCATAGGACGTAATGTTAAATTAACAGTGGTTGTAATATTACGACCCCTTAACATTTTTTAATTTGTATGAGATGCGCGTTCTGTATTACTGTTTATTCTGTGATAGAAGGCGCATCTGAGCTCAAAAATTCAAATTTTTGTTTGCGAGCTTCAAAGAGCGGGGGGAAGCCACAAAAGGGAAAGAGCGGCGCAAGGAGAGCAAGCGCTTCAGTTTACGCTCATTGACTGTGCGAACTGAAGCACACGCCACCACAAACATACATGAAATGAAAGTACCGCTTCTCCTGTGTACTTTAAGGTGTTGGTGGTTGTTTTGGTCTCTCAATTATTTTTTGTGCAAATTTCTCACAGCAACACATCAGCCAGCGCAATGATCGTCGTTTCAACGACGCCAATGCTTTTTGTTGTTGTAGTTTTTGTGTGTTGCTTTTTTATGTTGGCGATTGATTTTGCAACACAGTTCGAGAAAAATGTGAGTCAATATTGAACAGAATGTTTACTGGCATTATCAATCAAATCAAAATTCTCGCAAAAATGAATTGTGACAAATGTTTCCAAAACTTTAGAAAGGAAGATGAAGTTTTAACTGCGCCAAGTGAAATATTTATTTTCCATACAAATTATCAATCGGTTACAGACTTTGGTAACCTATTAGCTCCTTCGGATTCCCTTATGCAAGCAAGCAAAAAACACATTCTGGTGTTTCACAAAATTTTTGAGTCGGAGCCTGAAAAATTTTGTATTAAGGCATATACACCTATCCCTCGATTTACACGGTAGATTGGTTCTTGGAAAATCCGTGCAACAACGTTTAAAATAACGCTAATGTGAATGGCCTGTTGTGAATGGAATAAATATTTACCATATGTTTTGCAAACTTATGCAAATAAAACTATCAGAATAAGAAAAAAAATTTGTTGTTGCGATTTGAAAACCGTGTTAAAGCGAAACCGTGTAAATCAAGTACCGTGTAAATCGAGGGATAGGTGTGTATCCGACTCATGCAAGAATTCTACTGGGACAGTAAATTGAAAATCCTAGATTTTCTTATATGGCGTTCAAACTGACGACTTAAACGTGTTTAATGTGCTTAAACAAGTTAAATGAACAAAACCAGTTCGAAAACCTGTTTATTCACATGCAATTGTTGTTGGAAATAAAACGTGTTAAACCATTTAACATGTTTTGAAACGAGTTTAACGCAGGGTTGCATCCGAAAGCTTTCTATGAAAAAGCTTTTTTGTCAACTGAACACAGCGCACACACTAAACACACACCAGAAAAAACATCCCTCCAAATTCAGCTGTCATTTCATCAAAACAAACCAAACATAAATTGAAAATTTGTAAATTTTGAAATGAATAAAAATAATCGTTTTTCTCGCACTGCTTTCATTCCATTCATCGCCTTTGTATGGCGTCTAAATACAAGGCGTCTAATATTTGGACGAAGTTGAGTATGTTGCCGTGGTTTGTGAAATATGCGCCAATATTTCGCTCAAATCATGCTCTCAGCACATCAGTTCACAAAAATATTTATTTGTTGTTTGTAAACAAACGGCTGTCAAATTGAACTTCATTAAGCAGTCTGGACGGTTGTGTTCAACGAAAAGCTCTTTTCACTTAAACTAGTTTAAATGAGTCAGTTTGAACGCCATATAATTTTAGTTCTTTTACGCAAACATTGTATGTGGGCCATAAAAGAAGGATGTTCCAAACAACGGAAGTTAAAAATTATTGCGGGTCAATAAAACAGCTCTTCCTTTGTTGCTTTTTTATTGTTTATGTTTTGCATCGTTTGGAACTTCCTTTTTTTAATTTACTGTCACAGCATTCATCAGGGAATCTGAAGGAGCAAATAGGTTATAGAAAAAGTCTGTAACCGATTGATAACACAGCACAACAAAAAAACACTTTTTTTCTGTTGCATGGAGTTTCTCTACTGTTTCTTACTAATTTGGGTGCGCTGATTTCGAATCTATCCTCAGATTTTTTCCAGCAGCTCTTGTTAGTGAGATATAGGTGCCATGTCATTTTTTCAGTTTTTCCTCTACTTTTTCCATATTTTTGATCGTAATTTCTAAACCAAAAAACCGATTGACATGATTCATGATTTATTTTTATAAGTTTTAAAATGCCGCGGTAATTGGTCCTCAAAGTCGGAAAATGTGGAATTTTAAGGCGTTTTTTCTGATGGTGAAAATTGTACAGATGTTTCATAAATCAAGGTGCGAAGTATATGAATATCTCAAGAAGAAACATCAACAAATACAAAACAGCCAAGTTATTTGGCGGAATACACATTCGCATCGAAATAATAGCAAAAATGTACCAAAGTCATTTTCATCAAAATGTGTGCAATTTCCTTAAAAATTAGGAGCCTAAAAATATGCAAAGTTTTTAATTTTTTTTTGTTTCGAGCAATTCCAAATCTTTTTATTTTTTGCTTGTGTTTCAGACTAGAAATGTAACATATAAAAGAGCATATTTTGAGGCTCCTAATTTTTTAAGGAAATTCACACATTTTGATGAAAATGACTATGGTACATTTTTGCTATTATTTCGATGCGAATGTGTATTCCGCCAAATAATTTGGCTGTTTTGTATTGCTTGATGTTTCTTCTTAAGATATTCATATACTTCGTAACTTGATTTATGAAACATCTGTACAATTTTCGCCATCAGAAAAAACGCCTTGAAATTCAATATTTTCCTACTTTGAAACCTTATTACAACGCCAATTTAGATCGCATAAAATTGATTAATGCCAAAAAAGATAGCGTGAGATGTTGTAAGTGCAACAATATAAAAATCATGTCGATAGAATTATCGGTTCGGAAATTACAGTCGAAAATGTGAAAAAAGTCGAGGAAAATTCGTAAAAGTGACACGCCCATTTTTTGCGAAAACTAGAGCTGTTACATAAAAACGGAGTATGGTTTTGAAATCAGTGTGGAAAAACGATTCAGATTCATGTAAAAAACTCCATGCAACAGACATGCTGTTGTGCAGTGTAATTTTTATGGAACATGTTTCAGTTAGCGCAGTGAAAACGTCATAATTTCTTAGTTTTTGGAAACATATGCCACAATTACTTTTTTAAGAATTTTTTTTTTTGTGGCATGCAAAAGAAATAATTCTTAAATGCTAATGTTTTATAATTAAATAAAAAAAAATGTCCAGCTGTCTTTTAAAAGACAGTTTCGTCTGTCTCAGCATGTAATAGGATTTGATCCATAGAATCCTGTGTATCTTCGAAATTAGTTGTTACAATTGACCAAGTAATACTTCAATTTTGTCCCAAAATTGCAAAAGTATTTTCTAGTTTATCTTGGTTAAAACACTTATACAAAATTTATGTGGGTTATTGCTTAATTTCATCAGTGATTAAAAAACAGACTTCAGTTCCAAAAAAAACTTTTATCATCCATGCATTTAACATCTTTCAAATAATTTAAAAAAGCCTTTATAAATTTGTACGACTCATTATTTACTCATTCATTTATTGCAAAGCCGATCTTAAGCAATTATCCGATTGCCCTATTCATGCAATCAAATATTAGGTCTACTTTTTTGATAAATTCTTTAGGAACTTTGTTTGTAGCGACCATATGAGTCGTCATGCCAACCGTATTTTATTTTCTTTTCTATGATTTGGCGCACACTACAGTCTGCAATAAGTTCAGGAGCAATATGCGACGCCGTGCAGGCTTATAGAAGAAGAACAAAAGCCAGCCAGAAATTAGAAATCGTTTTTTTACAATTTCAGCTTTTCGCCAGCGCAACAACAACAACAACAGCGTTCGTCTTCACATCGCAATCATTCCACGCCACAGCAATGTGCTAATGCACACTCGCTGCAGCGAGCACAACCAAAGAGCGCAACACAGATAGAACTACGCTCTCACTTGTAAAGCAATGCTCTCACCACATATTTGATCTATGAAAGCAGAGCGCGGGTCCTAATGTTAGAACCCGCCATACAAAATTTTTGCTTGTATGACATGCGCATTCTGTATGTTTATTTTCTTTGGTAGAAGCAAAGAAAATAGCCATACGAAGGCTTGCTTTACAAGCGAGAACGTAGTTTGATCCAGTAACTATAGGAATTAGCAAAAAAAAAATTAGCAACAGCGCAATTCTTTTTGCGTTCGCCTTAGGGGTCCAAAGGAAGCTTAAATTCAAAAATTAGTCACCCTCACCCCTTGGGAAATTCCGCCATCTTGAATTAAAGGGGTGAGTTTTTATTCTGCATGTAACTCTCTTTCTGGTAATTTTTCGTAAAAAATGTAAGAGTACAAAGTTGTTGAGATGAAAATTTTCTACAGAAATGGTCCTCTGACATTTTTTGGTCATTGCATAATTAGCGTTGTTAGTAACAAATTAATCTTCAAAAATGGCCGGTACACGTTTTGCAATTGATTTCGTGTATTTTTATGGTAAAATTATGCAACAAAAAATCATGATACTTTGTAATTTGTTGCAGAATTGCATAGTTGAAATTGTAATAAACAATTTGAAGCGAAAAAAGGTTGTTTAAAAGACAAAAAATATAAATATTCGTAAAACAAATTAGACATATTAGTAATGAGTCGGGTATCCATGACGTTTAAGCACTTCCCTAAGTCTTCTCGGCATAGAATTAACCAGATTGGCAGTCTCTTCAGTAGTAATTTTTTCCCACTCCTCTTTGATGACTTATTTTAACATTGATTTACTTAAAATATTGTGTTTCCTGATATTACGTTTCAATAACGCCCACAAGTGTTCTATTGGATTCAAATCCGGTGATTGTGGGGGTGTTGGTAGCATTTTAGGGACATTATAAAGGAGCCACAACCTAACAACTTCGGCTGTATGTTTGGGGTCGTTGTCATGTTGAAAGTAATACTCGTTTTGGAGCCCCAACTTTGCAACGCTTTGCCTTAAATTAGCTTTTAAAATGTCCAAATATGCGTACCTATCCATAGTGGATTCAATGGGATTCAAAATTTCCAACACCACCAGCTGCCATACACCCCCACATCATTACTCCACCACCACCATGTTTCACAGTCGGTAATAGATTTTGTTTGTTTAGCGCTGTGCCCGATTTTCTCCATACAATTTTCCGTCCTTTTATTCCAAAAATGCAGAATTTACTTTCGTCAGAAAATAAAACCTTCCTCCAAAACTCTGGGGCCATGTTTACGTACTTATTTGCAAAAGCAATGCGTTTTTGACGATTTACCAAAGAAATATATGGTTTCTTTCTGGCAACTCGTCCATGATATCCTGCTTTTTTCAAAATTCTTCTGGCAGTAGAAGCACTTATAGTTTTTTGAAACTTCTGACGAATACCCAGGGTTACTTGCGACGAAGTTATCATACTATTTTTCTTAACAAGGGACACAATACTTCGTGCTTCCCTGTGTGTTAATATAGGCGGTCGCCCGGATCTTGGCTTAGATGTTATTATTCCTGTTTGCTCAAAATTTTTAATAACTGTCCGTACTGATGTCCAAGCCCTTCCAACAATTCTTGCTATTTGGCGGTAGTTTTGACCATCTTTGTGAAGTTTTACAATAATTTTTCTTTCGCTTACGTCGATTTCTTTTCTCCTTGTCTCCATTTTTAACAAAAGAACCGCGAATGTGAAAACCTATAAAATATAGTATTACTAATATTATTTAAAAAAAAAAACGCTGCTACAGTCAAATACTACGTACGCAGGATACGACAGCTTGAATTGAAGTGCGATGAGCGTACACTTTTGACACACGCAATACAAGGCTGTAGCAGCAAAAGTGCCGTTATCTCTGGCGACGTACGAGTGTGTTGAAAGATTTGTGGCGCCAGCATCTCGGTTTACTATGGCGAATATCTTAGATTACAATTTTGAATTATTTTGGCAATCTTATATATAAAAAAATTCAAAAATTCTGTGTAGAGAAAGTGTTTGCGAAAACGGCTCATTCTTTCGGCAAAATTTTTTTTGTGGGTGATAGAAGCTGTCAATGCGGTGGTTTATAGCGATGTTACATGTTTGTACGGCAGGTGGGCGTGGCAGCTCCCATACAACCGAAATTTTTTACAATCAAAATTACTTAGACCAGTAAAACAAGGTGGTTTGCAATGCTATATTTACAGCGAATAAGAAAAGTTAGCACTTTAAGATGCAAACAATTGACTGGTAACCGGTGCTGTGCGAATGTTTGGGTAAAAAAACCCGTACACTATCGGACGATTGGAAAAAGCAAAAAATGGTCTGAAAATCATTTCTCCTCCGAGTTGCGCGTCACGTAGTCACTGATTCGTTGTTCAGACAGCAACGAAGCAACACGTGTGGTGGTTGCGTTGATTTTTGTCTTGTGTACGCTGCAAGAAATTTTATGTATGAAAAAAATAGATGTTTTTGTTGTTGCAGTTTTTGTGTGTATGCTTTTTTGTGTTGGCGATTGGTTTCGTATTCGCTTTTGGGTTTAATTTTATACAGTGTAGAAAAATTACTCTGCGCTCACTAACACCATCTCATTGTCAATTTTGCCGACCCCTGCAATACAGCAATTTGTGCAGCAAAACCAATCGGCAACATAAAAAAGCATACACACAATAAACGACAACAACAAAAACATTAGCGAATCCCGAATCATCTTCGTTGAAACGACGATGACGATGCTTTGGTTCGTTGTTTGCTCTCCGCTTGCGCTTCGACAAACAAGATCAATAAACATACATGCAAAAAATTATTGAGCGATCACAACGCCACAACAACCACTTTTCAATGTGCGAACGAGTGAAGCCGTTGCGAATAACAACATTGCTTTTTGCTGTTGTCCTACGCAAATCTAACAAAAATGTTATGAACTTAACATTCTTAAATGCCTACGCTTCGCTCTTCCCGCTTGCATCATAACAGCCGAAAACACTTTTGTGTCCACATGCGCGTTCTATATTACTTCATATTCTTTGGTAGTAGCAAAGAAAATAAACATACAGAATGCGCATGTCATACAAGCAAAAATTTTGTATGGCGGGTTCTAACATTGGAACCCGCGCTCTGCTCGCACAGATCACGTATGTGGTGAGAGCGTTGCTTTACAAGCGAGAACGTAGTTTTATGTGTTGCGCTCAGTGCTGCCGAACGTACTACTATAGTAGTATTTTACTACTATTTCATCATCTGTACTACCGTACTATCCACAGGCCGATTGTACTACTTTTTTCTGAAATATAAGTTTTAGCAATTTAATTTTCATATTTTAAGTAAGGCTACTCGAAAAGAATATACAAATATGTTACCGAACTGAACATTGCCAAAGCACGAAATTTAAACCAACGTTGCCGTTTTTTATTTCTAACAAATGTGTTTCCGTATGCTTCACTTTTTGCTGAATTTTTTGCAATCAAGCAAATGAGCTCGTCGTAGAGTTACCGTTGTGCGACTAAAGTGACAATTGCACCATTTTTATGTTGCCAAATGCTGTTCGTACAATAGCTTTTGATAAAGTGTTAAACTTTGGAAACAGCGCAACGGATGCGATACCCAAAAATGAAAATCGTGAAATAATAGAGTAATATTACTGTATTTAAAAACAAAATAACTTAATATTTTTGCATATTCTTGTAAGAATCTTTTAAAATTTGATAAAGACAATAAAGTGGTCAATTGGACGTCGACGAGTCAGAAAACTTAAACATGTAAAAAACATGTAATTCGTAATCATGGGAATATCCTGATACAAGTGTATAAAATCGTTCGATTTCTCTTGGGCTTGACATTTTTATTTGACCAGCGCAAATCGGGGCCAAATCCCGTTGGATTGTTAATCAAAAGAAATTAATTATTGAATTTTAAATTCCCATTCCCAACTAGCCATTTCAAGGTTGTTTGCTTAAAGTGCTAAAAGTAAAATTCGAACGATATTTGATTTTAATAAATTTAAGTAATTTAGTATTTTATCAAAGCTTTATAAACTTTTTTCATTGGAGTCCATCGAAAAAGAAGTATTAGTATTATTAAGTATTATTAAATCTGTGGTCAAAATCGATAATCGCTTAGGTCGACTTAAGACATCATTGAGTTAAGGGTGCTTGGAAAGTATAAATCCAAAAAATTTATCTCCCACACTAGTTCCCCTAATTAAAAGATTCTCACTTTTAATTGAAGAACAGAATGTTGAAGCTCTGGAAGCGGAATGGATTTTTAATTAATAATTGACTGGCACGACAGCCCGCTTACGCGAGACTAAGGCCTAGCTTCCCGCAACTACCCGTGTTGTGCGTGTGAATTTGTACGCGGGTTGAAGGGACCGACAGTTTTATGCCGGTTCTGAACGGCAGGTTGGAAGCTTTTTCATAAGCAATTTTTACTCTCAGAGGCTTGCCATTTCCAGCTGAGAGGACAGCCACCGAAAGAGAAGACGAGTTTTCCCGTTATTTTTTTAGGTGTTATTGCAGGCAGTATTTGAACCTGAGGTTGCTGCCTGCGACTCGCGGTCCAACGCACTAACCAACTGAGCCACGGCGGCTGCTTCACGCTTCCCTACCAAAGTAAAAATCGAAAAAAATAAATAAATAAAAGCAGCGGTTGACAAAAAAGCAACACGAATAACAACAACAAAAACTAGAAAACCGAAAAAATCAAATGATGCGCGAAACGATGTGCAATATTTCTGTTGCCACTGCAGCATAAAAATTTTTGCCTTTGTTTTCTTTTTTCTGCTGTGTTATTACCTACGCTTTGTTGTTGTAGTGCGAAATATACTGGCCTTTCGCACAGACACACAGACAGGCACATTGGTCACCCTACAAGAACACTATCGGTTATATAACCGGTTATATAACTGATAGTGTATAACTGATATATCCGTTAGCGTCCGGAACAAAGTTTCAGTTAGATTTGTTCAGAGCGTGTGAAAAATCTGACGGAAACTCTTGTGTACATGTGATTTTGTATCACCTTCCAACGCACGCACTTTGAAGCCTGAACAAGCGTATAGCCATCTCGCTCACTTAGTTAGCTATGACGGATATATTGGTTAGACATACCAGGTAGTCATAACGTATATATTTGTTAGGACTAACGTACGAATTGGGTACATATAACCGACATATCAGTTAGACATACCAGGTAGTCATAACGTATATATTTGTTAGGACTAACGTACAAATCGGGTACATCTAACCGAAATATCAGTTAGATCTATCGGGTAGTTGTAAGAGGAAGAAGACACATTTATATATAAGTATTGATTTTATATTTTATTTTATTTTTCTTTCACTTATGTATGTATTCACTGTCCTCTGCTTCGGCGAAACATTTTCATCTGCCATTACAGTCATCCACTTCTTCATGGGCGTTGAACCTTCGTCGTTGTATTTTCCGGTATTGAACGTTTTTTTGTACATTTTAGGATCTGTAAAGAAAATAATGTTAGAATAGATACACAGAGGAGCAGTTAGCGTATTGCTTACCAAATTTCTCAGGTTTTCTGTTTATTCCTATTCCTATTATTATTATTATTATTTTTTTTTACACTCGAACTTGAAATTCTCGCACGTGATAATCGTAAGTTTGGCGGTCGTGTTTTTTTTATTTTTAGGTTAGGTTTTACATCTGGTGGCACGTGCCATGTGTATATCGCTATCTCATTCTCTCATACAGAAATTATTAATTGCTTGAATCTTCCTTTTCTCGCTAACGTTTGGTGGCACGTGTCATATGTATATCGCTATCTCATTCTTTCGTACAGAAATTATTAATTCCTTCAATCTTCCTTTTCTCGCTAGCGTTTGAACATAGAATAAAATTAATTTTGGAATTTGAAAGAAATGCATATGTATTAGTTGCATTCAATTTTTGCATCAAGGTGTTGGTGTTTCGGTTAGGTCTGTCTGACAGGGCAGCGTCTTGTTGTCAACGTCAACCTCCAGCCCTGCGCACTGCACATTGCTACTTAAAACCTTACCGCAGTCTACGGGCCTCCTCATCGTTATTACCAACGCGCTCGAATGCCGCCTGCCGTGGCTGCCAGTACTCTTGCCGCTGCTGCTACTTCTCCTGTTGGTATTGTTGCTGTTATTGGTGGTACTGTAGTTGCCGTCTTTTAAATGCTGCGCACGTCGTATCTGTGGCATCTCATGGCGGTACGCAGGCGGGGTGTGTATTTTTGGTATGTGTGACCGTCACCAATAACAAACACGCGGTCAATCCTTTGTTTTCCAACACACATCAGTTGCCGTTGTTGCTCATATGTTTTCTTTTTTGTTTGCTGCCGTTCGAATTTAAGGATTTCCGATTTTTCGTCTTTTGTTATTGTTGTTTTTCCTTTCTAAATTTTTTTTTGTTTTGCACCTTTATGCTCGTTGCTTTGATTTCGACTTTTTCACAGCGCGCGGTTCTTTCAGTTGACTTTTCGAAGTCGCTAGAAGTTTTCTCTTTAGCCTATTTTTGTTTCAAAAAAAGAAACACCACGTTCTGAGTTCACGGTTTTTTATTCAATTAACAACGCCAGAAATGTGTGCTACTTTGGTTGTCTTCAAAATTGAACTGACCACATTAAAAATGAACCTCGCTTGTTTTCTTCATCGGAGCCCCACATCCCTAAAGCGCAGGTGCGAAAAGTGCAATCGTCAGTGCTTTTGTGTTTGTTTATTAAAAATTTGTTCTGAAATATGATCGAAATACGTTGCGTTCAGCAACTTGTGGCCGAAACGCCGGAGACAAAATTGCTAAGCAAAATAAGAGTTCATTGTACGGAAAGTTCAATGTACGGAAAGTTTACTGTATACAAACCTACATTCAATAATGTAATATCCCTGCCGGCAACTCACCTAACTTTTAATGCACTTTAATCTAATTAATTCTTAACTAGTTGTGGTTGATCGTTGGATTATTTTCAATGGCGCCAACTGACTATTTTAACATGGCGATGGCCTAGGCAGTAGTCAATTGTCCGACTCTGCATGACTTTTCAACTAACTTAAAGTTAGTTGCTTAAAAGTTAGTTAAAAGTGATCTAATCTATAGTTAGCTATAAACTAATTACATTTTCGTTAGCTATAAAGTTGACTTTATTTAGATCAGCTATAACTCAACTATTAGTTGATACATTGCAGTCAAATCTTAATCTATAAAAATTAATATTTGTATGATTGTTTTTTAAATTGTAAATTTTTTTATTTCCTTTTTTATTTGAAAAATATGCATTTTGATAATCAAAAAAATATTTTCACCCAACTAACTTCGATATCGAGTGATAAGTAAGATACAAAAAAGGAAGCTTAACCTAAACATCAATAATACATATATAAAAATTCTTTCCAATCAAAAAAGACAACATTTCCTGGCTTTGTACTTTCATACTAAATAATACAATTTACAATTAACATTAAGATTAAATACAATTGCAATTGAGATTACAGTTACAATTCAGATTTGTTATTATTTTTAACGCATTCCGCATGGATATAACGTTTCTTTATAATTTTTAGGACATTTGTTAAGTCCTTTTCCACCTCATTAAAGCCAAGTGATCGACAGGCATCTGTTTAAAATTATATTTATGCTACATTAAGAGATATATTTGTGTATTCAATATATCTTACCTGTGAAAACTTGGAAAAAAAGCTTTGAAGTCTTTCAGCCTTTTTTCCGCGGACCCCATCCAAATTGACGTCCATGCAAACACTCATGGATCTTATTTCAGTTAACGTTTTGGATAGGCGTCCTCTTAATAACGATTTCATCATACTAATCTGCATTAAATCGCTCAAGTTAGTTGGAAAAATGTTTAAACTTACTAATCACTTGCTTGCACCTCTAATTTTGACTTAGCTTGAATAATTCAAATTAAAAAAGCAATCACTTAAAAAAATATCAAACATTTTTTAACAATTAACCTTTTTTAATTTAGTTTTACACTTTGATTTCAATTGATTTTATTTCACTGTACGCACGAGACTAAGCACTGATTATGATTTCATAATGGGCGAAAGAAAATTACAAATATGTAAAATGAAATTCCAAAGAGCCAAAAAACAAAGAGCAAGGAAGTTCTGCATTACTTTGCAGTTAGCTTATAGTCAGATAATAAAATAACATAAGAACAAATAGCAATTAACTGTTTTTTATAAAATGCAAAAAGCAATAAATACACTTCAGAGAATATGGTCGCATTGACTTTGGGGAAGTTCTGCATTACTTTGTAGTTAGCTTATAGTTAGGTCATGAACGTTAACTAGAAGTGAGTTATTTTCCTAGTCGACTACCGAATTGCTTGCAGGGATACTAGTACTAGTACTAAATAGTACTAGTACTAGTATGTATATTACATTATCTATATTACTTTAATAGGCGTGGCTGTAACACCCCCACCGTTAGATTGAGGCTCCGACGGAATGTACAATTTTTGCTTTTATTTTGTAGCGAGAATGAAAAATATTAATGCAACTATTACTATTGTAGGGATTATTACACTTGTACTTAAACTTATTATTTTTGTGTTTTTATTCTGATACAACATATCTTTAATAGTTTCCTCATATTCCATATGCTTTATGGTAGATACAGTGATTCGATATTTATGTCAGCTAAAGTCGTATTTGAATACTCCTTTATTTTTGTGATAAAATTTGGTGGAATGAATTTATCGTTAATTTTAATCCTAACATTGGAAAAAGTTTTGTTGGCCGTAATTATGTTACAATACCTATATAGTGCTAATATATTGGAGTAATTTAACTTTAAACTCGGTCCAAGTTCGTCCATTAATTTTGTATGCTTGGGCATGTTTACTTGTCAATGAATGTCATAAAGATTGTTTTGTTAAGACTGTAAAAGATATCAATATGAACTACTTGATTTGGCCTATCAGGTGTCTCAGTGATTTTGAGGGGTATTTTTGGGGGTCTTCTGTCGTACTTTGCTATGTTGCAAACTTCGCAGTTATTTGTATATTGGGTTATTCTAATCTTAAAATTCGGATGATAGATCTCAGTCTTTAGCTCCTTTAAGACTTCTTATATCCCTCTGTGGTTGTTCTTTTTGTGTTCCCTCTCGATAATTTCAGCAAGTTCTTCCTTTCTTCAATGTCGCGAAGGAGTTTGGTACACCTTAGGACTTTACAGTTTGAAAAATGTTTTTTGAGGGTTTCTGATATTATGTCAGTAAATGGTTCATCTACAAGGATCGCGTTTAGCTGTTTAGGATTAAAATGGTTTTTTATGAGGGTAGTTGTTGTAAGCGTAAACTTCTTAGTGAAGTCTGGATAACTCAGAATTGGGTCGTGTGCCAAAAGTGGTTTAAGTGTGTAAAAGCTTTCTACGTATTTTGGGTCGGAGGAATTTACTTTGCTACCTTTTTTCAAATATATTGTCATGGGTTTAGCTATTTGGGAATAGTCTTTAATGAATTTTCGGTAGTAGCCGGTCAGTCCAAGGAATTGTTTAATTTGTTTCGAGGTTACTGGTAATGGAAATTTCTGTACACATACTATTTTTTTGGGGTTGGGTTTAATTCCGTTCGACGTCACTATATGTCCTAAGAATTCGGTCTCTTTTTTCAGAAATTCGTGCTTGTCCATTTGAACTTTTAAGTTCGCCTCTCTTAGTCGTTGAAATATTAACTTAATGGAATTTAGATGTTCCCGCAGTGAAGCTCAGAAAATTATGATATCGTCCAAGTAGACGAGGCAAATTTTATTTATGTAGTCGTTTAAAATATTGTTCATCAGTCTTTGGAATGTTGCAGGGACTGTCTTCAAACCAAACGGCATCCGCAGGAATTCGTAATGTCCATTTTCTACGGTGAAGGCTGTCTTGTGTATGTCTGTTTTTTCGATCTCGATCTGGTAGAATTCTTTCGCCAAGTCGAGAGTGGTGAAGTATTGACACCAGGGGCGTAGCCAGAACTTTGCCATGGGGGGGGGGGGTTTAAAAAAAATTGATGACCAATTTAGTATTACATGCTTTTTAAAGTAAACTGAACTTTTCAAAGAGGGCATTTTGTGGTGGTGCCACCCAGTGCATTGGAAATTTCATGAAATTTGGTTCACTGTGAGCGAAGTTATTGCGTCCGAAGTAAAAGTATGTTCTTGTCAGTGGTACAAAAATTTGATACTAATTTGCAAAGAGCAAATATTAAGTTTTGCTTTAAAGTTGGTAAGACTTTAGCCGAAAAATTTAAATTGAGGAACTAAGTTTATGGTGATTATCGTTTATACCGTGACAGACTTCATGAGTGGTACACGCGATTTAAAAACGATTGTCAGGACATAAATGATGACCAACGTCTTAGCCAACTGAAATCCGCGACCACCGTAGATTCCATAAAAAATCAGCCAAAATCTACTTGAAATTGGATTCAACCTTCGCTTTCCTTATACCCACCCGAGTGATATTTTTAATATTCATGTCTAATATCTGCCATCTGTATTTATCCAATAGTTATGATTTCGACTTACTGAATAAATTCGAAAGTCGTTTTCAATAACATAAACAAATATTTTTTTGAAAATATTACTCATGTTTTGTTTTTATTTTTGCTATTTTGTATACCGAATACCCACACAGGTGATCCCAGGTGCTTCCGCCACCATTTTGAATAAAACTCACAATAAAATAAAAAATAAAAAACAAATAAAAAAAATTGTTCAATAAACCCTCTGGAAAGAAATCTTTTAATATTTTCCTTAGTCGCAAAATGAATCGTTAAATTTAGGCATTTTTTCGAAAAACTGACTATCACCCGAGGACGATACTAAATACTGAGGTATGGAAAAAAATTATTTATTATTTACTTATTTATTGCGACTGAGTGAGTTTATGGGTATTGGTTAACGACGCACACAAAAGTCTTTGGTAAGGCGAAGGTTACGCATTTCAATAACATAAAAGTATCACATTTTAACTGAATATTTTGCTATCGAGAGACGGCATCTCAACGATAGACACTTGTGACTGATTTTTTGACTAAAAGACGAATTTAACCATCACCCACTCCTCGTTTTAACCTGATGCGGCATCTTGCGACTTTCACCTTAGAAAAAAAATGCATTTACCGATTAAACAAACGCGTTTTGATGACGTAGAAGCCATTCAAAAGGCTTGTACTGACATCCTGTAGGACATTCCAGCCGACGATCTAAAACACTCATTAGACATGCTTTTAGATCATGCAAATAGCTGTACTGAGCCTGAAGGGGACTATTTAAAAAACCATATCGGTGTTAAAAAAAATTGTTGATTATTCTTTTAAATGTTTAAAGGTAAAAAGACTTTTTTACTAATGTGGGAACGTATATACCATGCATAGTGATTGCAAATTTTAAATAATTATAGGCCATGGGGGGGGGGGGTTCTGACACCCAAAACCCCTCCCTTGGCTACGCCCCTGATTGACACCGACCTAATTTGGCCAGTATTTCGTCTATGTTTGGGATAGGGTATCGGTCATCGATGGTAACTTCGTTCAACTTACGGTAGTCGATTACCAACCGCCATTTAGCTTTGCCACTTGCATCTACCTTCTTAGGAACAATCCAAATGGGTGCAGAGTGTGGATAATTGCTTGGCCTAATTATATTGTTGTCTAGCATCTCCTGTATTTGCTTTTGTAATAGGGGTACCGGTTAATTCGTGCAGTTTTTTGGGGAAAATTGAAGCTTTATTATGAAAAAATGGTTACAAATTTAATATTCAAAGTATTGTCCATCACTAGCTATAACTTGTTCCCATTTTTCTGGCAATTCATGAATACCCTTTCTGAAAAATTCGGCCGGCTTTTCCGCTATCCCCGAATCGATCCAATTTTTTACTTCTTCATAATTGGAGAAGTGCTGGTCATCTGGGCCATGTTGCATTGATCGGAAGAGATAGTAATCGGATGGCGCAAGGTCTGGACTATACGGTGGGTGGGGTAGGACATCCCATTTGAGCGTTTCAAGGTAGATCTTGACGACCTGTGCAACATGTGGCCGAGCATTGTCATGTTGCAAAATTACCTTACCGTGCCTTTGTTCATATTCCGGCCGTTTTTCGCGCAGTGCTCGGCTCAAACGCATCAATTGTCGTCGGTAGAATTTCCCTGTGATCGTTTCATTCGGTTGCAACAGCTCATAATAGATCACACCCAGCTGGTCAAACTTTTTTGGCTGTCTGGGCCGTTCATCGTCCTCCAAGTCAAAATTGCCACTTTTGAACCGTGCAAACCACTTCTGGCACGTACGCTCAGCTAGACCATGCACACCATACACTTCCGCCAAAATACGATGACTTTCGGCAGCCGTTTTCTTCATATTGAAGTAATGAAGAAAGTACTCCCCGGAAAAACACTTTATTCGGCACAAAATTCGACATTTTCAGAGTAAAAAAAAGTATTGTTGTTTACGCTTCAGCTAAATGACACATACTGATTCTGAAACTATATGACAATAGCTTTCCAACACATATTTGGAAAGGTGAATCACTGTTGACAAAATCAAGTTACGCCATCTGTTAGAAAACCGCACGAATTAACCGGTACCCCGTATTACTTCGTCTTGCTGTACGTACGGGTATCTGTATGATTTAACGTGAATTGGAATATCGTCCATCGTCCGTATCCTATGTTTTATTTCGTGTGTGAATGTGAGGAGTTGGTCTTCCGTAGAGAATATTTTCGGATGATACTCATTAAGCCCCTTTTCTCCTCAGAGTTTAGGTGGTCGGTTCTGATTTGTTCTCTTCTCTTCTCTTTAGCTTCGGTGACATTGAAGAAGGGGCTTTTCCTTACGTTCGAAATGCATGGGCAGAATATTTTTTCCTAATTTTATAGAATTGGTTTGATAACTAATGTGTACCTTTAGTGGTATCAAAAGATCATTTCCTATTAAGCCGTCATATATGTCATGGATTTTTATCATATGGAATTCGATTTTAGTGAGTTCTGTGCCGAATTCCTCGAATGGTGGTATTATGGCTTTTTGTTCGGTGAAGATTTTATGTTGAAGGGTTTTAATAGCGAGGTGGTTTGTTTAATCCATTTTGGATGGCAGATTCCGGGGTTAAGGATAGAATTTGTCGCGCCCGTGTCTACTATCAGTTTTAAAAAGCCTAGTTTCGTCTTTATCTTTATATATGGTAGTTGGCCTCCGAAGCTTGCTCCCGAAAATTTTCGGCAACTTCAATTTTGCTAACATCCATCGGTTCCGGTTTGTCATTTTGGTTTTGTCTATTTTGGTATTGGTTAAATAGTGGTCTGAAGTTATTATATTTATTCGATTGTCCCTGAGGCATTTGACGGTAGTTAGGATGAGGGTTGTCACAACGGTTTTGTTGTCCCTGGTAATTGTTAAGATGATGGTTGTTAAAATGATTATATTGTCCTGTTGAGGTGTGCCGGGGGATAAAATTGTTATAATGGTAATGTTTTCTTTGTGAGGTTTGTTGGTAGTCGGGATTATGATTGCGGTTAAGTTGTTCTTTCGATCTTTGCGGGGGTCCGGAATTACTATTATTACGGTTGACTCGCCCTTGTGACCTTTCATTACTGTGTGGGTTCCTATTAGGTTGTCTAGTAAATGGACTGTCGTTCAAGTTTGTATGAGCATATCCTCCTTTAAAGAGGGTGTCCATTGCGGATTCTAAGTCTACTGGGTCTCTGCACATCAATAGCGTTTTCATGGGTTCCGGGATTTTGCTCTTAAAAATGTTCAGGGCTGTTCTCCGATTGTTGAGAGCACATTGGTTTGTGGCTTCTCCTGTTCATAGCACTGTCAAAGTTTTATTTATTTATTTATTACAACGAAAAATAAAAATACAATTTTTATTTTACGGAAAGGGAGGAGCATGGCTGCTAGGACCTTCAGCTCGCTGTATAAGTAACTTAATTAATAATAATTACATCTTTTATCTTATCTACTAATTTACAACTTTCGAGAAATTTGAACACTAGTTTGATATTTCTTTGATTAGTCGTTGAGAGCAGTTCGTACGTGTTTTTGCCGTTAAGTACTTTTCTTCTGATTTTCTCGAAGTGCTTGCATTGCGAGAGTATATGCTCTACTGACGATTCGTTGTTGTTGCAAAAGTGACACATTGGTCGTTGGTTACCGGAAAAGAGGTATTCATGTGTAAGGCGGGTGTGCCCGATGCGTAGTCTGACAAAAGCTTTGATTTCGGTGCAAGAGCAGTTGGTAGGGTACAGGGGTTTACCGTATTGTTTACTTTTGTATAATGGTGGTTACGGCTGGACCAATCAAGTTCTTGTTCCTCGCTAATAAGTCGCGCTATTTCTTTGTATACGTCAATTTTTGCAAATGTAGGGAAGAGCAGTAATGGTTTTCTCGATGCCAACTTAGCCCCTTTGTCCGCCAGTCCATTACCTGCAATGCCTGTATGACCGGGGATCCACATCAGTTTAATTTTGGATGCGTTTTCTATTAACAGATCTCTTATTGTTGAGATGATTTTGTCATCGTTTAGCATGTTGCGAACTGCGTTGATGGTTGATTTGCTATCCGTGCAAATGATGTGTCTGTTTTTTGATTTTGCCGCGAAAGATACCGCTTGTTGCACTGCTAGGGCTTCAGCTGTGAATACAGAGCACGGATCTGTAGCTATTCCATTTTTTATTACAGCGCCATAGCTGTCGACAATAGCAAACGATGTAACGTGCGTGGATTTTGATGCATCTGAGTATATGCACTTCCAGCTCTTTGTAGACAGTGGGTTTATAGTTTCTAAAAATATTTGTTTGAATTGTGCGGGGCATGTGCCTTTTTTGGTATGCTGTTCTAATTGTTCTAGAAACGAATTCTCGGCTAGCAACCATGGTGGAGATTTTGGTGGTTTGATGTACAGAGGTTTATGCACAAGTCCGTACAATTTTGCGTAGCTTAAGCACCTCGTGATTGCGGATTGGTGACTTAACTGTCGTTTGTGCTTTGACGCTTTTACAATCGTGTCCCATAATATTTTATTGCGGCATTGGAATAGTTTTGGGATCAGCTTAAGGGTGTTGTGTTTAAGACGCTGTTCGATAGTAGGAAGGCCAGCCTCTGCTAATATATAATTAACTGGAGACGTCCGAAACGCGCGAATACTACGTCGAACTGCTGCATGATATGGGCCGCGTAAAGTATTTAAAATACTTTTTGCGCAATACCCGTAAATAATAAGGCCATAATCGATTAAAGACAAAATTAGTGCTTTGCAAACGTTAGTGAGTGTTGTGATGTGAATATAGCTGTGTTTACATGATAAGAACTTTATGATGTTCAATCTTGAATTAATATTTCTTTTTAAATAAAATACATGTTCTTTAAAGGTTAATTTTGAGTCAAAGATTAGACCTAAGATTTTTAGTGATTTTACATTTTCTATATTAACATTGTTGATTATAATATTTAGGTTTGTGCATCTTATTTTTTTACATATGTGGAAAGTTTTACATTTTTCGTAAGACAACCGGGTACCTAAGGTTGCCGATCGGTCTGACAAGTCCTTTAAAATGTTTTGAAATAAGTTATTGACAACAGTAAGATTTTTAATTTTAGTAAATATAAGTACGTCGTCTGCGTATACAAAGTGTTTTATCTGTTTATATGAAGATATTATGTTACTAATTGTGTTGAAGGCAATAATAAACAGGATAACAGAAAGTGGTGATCCTTGCGGGATACTATTGTAGAGATAATGTTTATTTGAAAATGAATTATTGATTCTAACCCGAAATGTTCTATTTGATAAAAAGGATTTTATGAAGTTAAATAGTTTTGTGCCCACTTTCCACTTTGCCAATTGTTGTAATATGACATGCGCTCCGACCCTATCGAAGGCTTTTTCATAATCAAGACTGAGCACTGACACGTGGTTTTTTGTAGAAACCGCGCCTTTAACAAATTGGTCAAAGTATAATAACGCATCCATAGTGCCGTGGCCTTTTTTGAATGCAACCTGGTTTTGGCTGATTAGGTTATATTTTAACATAAACCACATTAGGCGTCTAGCAACAATTTTTTCTAGTACTTTTCCGGTACACGGCAGTAAGGATATTGGGCGATACCCAGAAATGTCAGTGCTCGGCTTGTTGGGTTTAGGGATAGCGATGACTGTTGCCATTTTCCATATTGTCGGGTATACACCGCGGTCAAAAATTAGATTGTATAGAGATAGCAACCTTGTTACCAAAAGTGGTGAAAGGTGCTTAAGCGTAGGATACGAAATGCGATCTGATCCTGGTGTTTCACCGTTCATCTGGGAAATTACGGACCATAATTCAATTTTGGTGATTGGGGTATCTAATTGTCTTGCTTGTTTGGACGGGTTGGGGTTCTGATAGATATTATTTAGTGTTGAGGCTTTTTCGGTAACAAATGATGAGTGAAAGTTTGAATCATGGGAATATTGTGACCAGCTTTGCGCAAAATAAGTCGTTATCTCGGCGGCACTAGTGATGGTTTTGCCATCTGAGCAGATGCAGTTAATAGTAGGCTGTTTGTACGTCCCTGCAAGGAGGTTTATGGAGGACCAAATTTTTGATATGCTCATTGAAGGGTTTATTTTTTCTGTAAATTTTGATAATTTTTCTCTTTTGGCTTCTTTTGAATGCTTTCTAAAAATTGAATTAGCTTTCTTATAAGCAATGAGATTTTCAATCGTTTGGTTGCGTTTGAATTCTCTCCAGCTGCTTTGTTTGTCTAATCTTAGTTTGTTTAACTTAGCGCTCCACCAGGGCACAAAGTTTTTTGTCTGACGTTTGGCACTTTGCGGGATGGATAAGTGCGCAGCTGTGCGGAGTATTTTATGAAAGTTTGACGTCTCTTTGTGGACGTTATTGGAAACTGGAAAAGTGTGGTGAAGTTGTTCGGAGGTGGTGAAGAATTTTGACCAGTTCGCTTTATCTGTTTGAAATTTGGGTTTCGACGTTGCAGGTGTTTTGTTGTGGCAAAGGTTTAATTCTAGTAAGATTGGAAAATGGTCACTCCCATGAAGATCATTTAAAACTTTCCAGGTAATTTTTGGGGCAAAAGCAGAGGAGCATAGGCAGATGTCAATACATGTCAGTGTTTGGTCAGTGGAAAAATGGGTGGGTGAACCGTCATTCAAAATGTTTAAATCGCTGGACAGAATACAATCTTCTATAATTACACCTCTGGAATTAGTGGTGGTGGAGCCCCAGAGGGGGCTCCATGCATTGACATCTCCTAGCAAGATAATGGGAGTGGGAAATTGTTTAGTGATAGAAATAATGTCGTTGGAGGAAAAGCTTTGTTGAGGAGGTATATATAGGGAGATAACAGTGAGTTTACAACCAAGGTTTATTTCAATAGCTATGCATGACAGGTTTGATGTAATTTGTATTTTTTTATGTGTAATATCTTTTCTTATCAGGACGCCGACACCCTGTTTACTACTATTGTTTTGGGGCAAATTGGAAAAGTAACCTATGTAGTTTTTGGAAGTGGTTGGGATTATTGCATATGGAATGTGAGTCTCTTGGAGAGAGATTAGAAATGGGAAGTGCTCTTTAATCAACAGTTGCAGTTCTGTTGAGTTATTAAAATAGCCTTTCATGTTCCATTGCAAGATCTTATACATAAGAAAAGAAATAGAATGAAGAGCGAGGCAATTGAAGATAGAGCAGGTTGAACGATATGGCGAAATGTATACTGCGTATGTCCTATATCAAGGTATAGTGACATGAGTAAATTAGAGAGGACGAGAACTATGATTCATCTGATGAATCTGATAAGCTTGACAGGTTATGGTGTGAGATTGTAGGGTTAGGAGTAGGTAATGGGAGCTTATTGGCTGTGGATACAGGGTGGTTTGAGGTTTGCTTTGTTGAGGACGATGGGGCTGGATTATAGTTTGATATGGGGTGAGTTTGAGTTGACGTTGTTGGAGTAGATAAGGCTGGTGTTTGTTTGGGATTAGGACTTCTTCCTGACGGATTTGTGCTTTTAGGTGGTTGGATAGAATTTGCTGTGTTAGTTATTTTGTAAACTTGTGAATTGGATTGACTTATTGGTGGGGTAGTTGTGTCGCTAACAGTCGACGCGTAAGTTTTGGATTGTGGTGAATTTTTATGCTGAGAGTTATAGATATTTTTAGCTTCATTAAGAGGGCATTTAAGTTTTGTTTTGATTTGAAGAATTTCTTTTTGTTCAGCGTATTTCTTGCAATCTTTAGCGGAGGCGGGGTGCTCCCCGGCGCAGTTAGCGCAACATGTGCGGGTACAAGGAATAGGGAGGTGCGGAGCAAGGTTGCAGTTTACGCAAGAAGCAGGGTTTTGGCAGTGTTTCATTGTGTGACCCAGCAGCTGACACGACTTGCAGCGCATTGGGTTCCGATAATTCTCCCGCACTTTTACTTTGTACCAAGACACTTCGATGCTTGAGGGGATATGGTAACGGTCGAAAGTTACCAGTATAACTCCGCTGGGTTGTTTTTTACCATCGATGAATTTTTGAAATTTATAGATTGCAACCACGGACAAGGGGCGTGATACATTTGTTGTGACCCACATATTTTGCTGAACTATAAGTCGCACAGCAATGAAACTAAGTACGAACCTACCATTTATTCATATCTTTCGACAAAGGAAATGGTGCGGGTATTAAACAAGGGGGCGTGGCCCTGCCCATGCAAGCCAAATTTTTAATAGAGAATATCTTTGTGTACAATACTGAAATTTAGTACTAAATCGTTCCATAAATGAGTCTTTTTTTACTGGTAAGATTTTATAAGCGTTGGACAAGGGGCGTGGCACATTTGTTGTGACCCAAATATTTCGCTGAACTATAAGTCGCTCAGCAATGACACTTAGTACGAACATACCATTTTCTCCTTCGACAGAGGGCATTGTGCGCGTATTGAATAAGGGGGCGTGGCCCTGCCAATATAATATAAATCTGGTTCAAGCGCAATCTATTTCTTTACTGAAACTTAGCAACAACATTGCTTATTTGAGGGCCTCGATTGCGTTAATCAGTAGCTCCCTCCTCTCTCCTTACTCGCAGTAACTTCCCCAAATCTCATCTGATTTGAACAATCTATATATCACTAAAAAGGCTAAGGTATTATCTTCTTCTGGAACGACGGACAGCTCGTGTTAATCGGATAATTCTTTCAGGAGATACATATGTGCTCATAACTGAAACAACAGGAAAAAAACTCGTTTTTCGAAGATTTTTTGATTTCAGTTTCGTGTTCAGCGGCCAAAGTAAGTTTAGAAAACACTTTACCTATGCACGCGATTGGCCTATTTTTTGTCCTGCTCGGGCTGCTCAAAATAATGGCCAGATCGTAGTAACGAAGCAAGATTTTCTGTTTTTTTTTTAGTATTAAGATGGCTTTTTGAAATGACGAGTTTGCTCTCCCAAAAGTTTTCCTAATTTCACGAAAGTTTTTATCAAATTCGGAAAGATTTAGTAAGATTATCCTTTTATCCATTTTTCATTTTTTCTCTGGGGTTCTATTGCTTTCTATAAAATTTCAAGCACATATACGTTTCAAAATAATTTGTCCCTTTACTGTTCAATGGAATACAAACTTTCAAAAACAAAAATTGAAAGGCATAACCGGAAATTCCAGTTATTAGTTTTGTACGCAAACTTATTCTGCACCGTTTGTGGGGGCCCCTCAGCCGCACCGGGCCACCGAGCACCTTAAGCCGCCACTGCAGGGTTTTCAAAGTTTTCGGTTCGAAATGAAAAACCCTGTATAAACAATTTTTCCCATCTTTCAAAGGCAAACTGACCCAAGCATCAAACAGACTAGGGGCTCATTTGATGTCAAATTTTCCGAGCTTCCCGAAAGAGTGCCAAAAGTCCTGGAAATTTAAAGTTATTTATGTAATATATATAATGCAAAACACAGCAACGGCGGTGATTGTTCATTCAAAATTTAAATACAAGGATGTTGACCGCTTTTCTGATCATTTAGTATTTTAATTGGCTTAAGTGCAGAATAGCGTACCCTCGTGAAAAAAATAAATAAGTATGCTTATACAAAGAAGTTTGGCTCCTGAGTCTAACACACTAAAAATTTTGCCTGGGAAATCAAAATAACTCAGTAAATTTTCAATCGATTTATACGATATGGGTATCAAATCAAGGTCTTTTTCATACCTTTATTTTGATGTAACACATTATATACTTTATATGTACGAGTAAAAAATTATAAGCAAAAAATCTGTTTTTTATATAAAATTTCCAAAACCCGATTTTTTTCTCGAAAAAAACCATAATACAGATATAATAAATGTGTTACCATCTCTCTATGTTCTCTGCGGAGTTCCCTTTACAATGAAAATTGACTGAGTGATATCGATAAAAGTTTTGAACTTTGACCCCGTGCCACGCCTTTTGTAGGCGTTTCCCAGGCAAAATTTTTAGTTTGTTACATTCACAAAAACATGCTCTATACAGCCAAATTTCCCTTTTTTTCACGAGGGTACGCTATTCTGCACTTGTTCCTTTTATTTAAGTGAGTGGGTAGTCGCATAGGTATAGCCTTTTTCTCTCAATGAAACATAAAATTATTTAATATTTACATCGCTTTACAGAAACATACTTCATATAGTGGATTCTTATCAGCGTAGTAGGAGTAACAGGTACGCGTTACTTATCTTATATAACCTGTGCTTACCCCAGTAAAAGCAAATATCGTTCAGTAACCATATTACTTTACCGAAATACATCATAGCCGAGTTTTATTAGTAAGGGGCATTACAAGTGAGCGTGGTGAATCTCAGAAAGCCTATGGTTGCCTCAATGAAACAAGCAATCATTTGATACCCAAATTGCCTTTAAAAAATGTATGTAGCTAATTTTTGTCACTGCAGTGAAAGGTTTAAGCTGACAGTTAAGCGTGAGCAATCTCGTATAGGTTGTGCTTATCTTATTGAAAGGCTGAACCGTTTGATACCCATATCGCCTTACAAAAGTATACTATTATTGATTTCTTTCACTATGATGGGCTTGGAAAAGAGACACATTATATGGGCGTGGTCAAGTTTATATAGCCTATGTTTACTTAATGAAACACAGATTCATTTGATATCAATATTGATTTACAAACATGTACTGTAGCTTTGGCGCAGTGGGCGTGGTCGCTCCTATATGACCTTGATGCCCGTATCGCCTTACAAAAGTTGAGTTTTGTGCCTATGTACTATTACCCCACATAAGAAATCGCCTGGTACTTATTTCATCTAAATCGCTTTAGTGGTTTTTGCGTGATTATGGCTCAAAAAACAACGTGACAATGCTTTCTATATATGCAATAGTATAGATGTAGTATAAATTCGTCACAGTGAAAAATACTAAACCTAGATTAAGCGTTTAGGAATCGGTTCGAAGTATGCGCCAATCATATATATCTATCGATTATTCCATTGTTGCGTCTGACGCTGCAACCTAAGCAGACAACCCCTGCCGCGTCAGCCGCAGTCCGCCACTGGCTGTTGGGATGCCGAATGGCAGACGGCTGAGGTAGCCGCAGCCGCCGCAGCAGCAGGAGCACAACTACGAGGCACAGGACTTTCGCGCGGCTCCATATGCATATCTGCGATTATAGAGATTCGCTTAAAACGAAAAGCAGACAGCAGACTACCGATCACGGCTGTTGCGCGGTTATTGTGGTTCTCGTAGTTATTGTTGCTGTTGAACTGCGCTGAAACACACGTTGCAACACAAATGAGCGCGCGCGCCCGTCCACAAAGCGATGATAAATGGAAAATGTATGCGCGTGCGCATATAATATTCCAACAACAACGCCAAATAATAACAATAATAAGAACAAACAGCAAGGAGCACCATACGTACGAGATCCGCGTTTTGCATACGTAGAATTGTGTATGTATGTATGTTCATACATACCCTGTGGGAAATCGGACTGGTCCAAGTGTAGTTTTTCAACTAGTCGCTTGACAGTCATATATGACCTCAGAATCGACTCGTTTTCTTGTAGCAAACTCACCCTTTTAACATGGCGGTGTCCTAGGCGAGGGTCAATTGTCCCCGTCTGCATCCATTTGCAACTAGTCCAAGGTTAGTCCGAAGTAAACCAGTTTTCAAACCAGTTGCAAAGCGACTAGTTGCAAACTAGTTTATTCTGGATTAGTTTTCTAACCACTCGATTTTTATGGGGAAAATAAAACAGTGCATTTTTTAAATAATTATTTTATTTTAAAAATATTTTAAAATGTTTTAAATTTTATATTTTTTAAATAATTATTTTATTTTAAAAATATTTAAAAATAAAAACAAAAAATCATCGCGAATAAAAAAAATTCTTGGTGCATTATTTAAAGATGAACCAAGATAAACACACTTCTGCCGAAACTGTTTGAGCCTGATGCAATACAACATCCTGACTTCGCCTGCAATAAATAAATAAATAAATGAATTAATAAATAATTACCTAAATAAATATATTAATAGACACCTTTCAGCTGCCGCTGCAATTCGTTGCTTTACGCAACCACGCAAAATTCTAACTGAAATCATTCAAGACAAAACGTGCAAATCGAGCAAACTTCGTGTCATAGAAACAGAAAGTTCGAAAAATGCAAACATTTCTACGTTGTTGTTGTAGCAAAACAATCGCAAGATCAGCCTTAACCAGTCTTGATAAATGAGTTTTCCCATTTTGTACCAAGAGGCCAAGAGAAATGTACTAAAGTAGACAAAAAAGTACCAACTTTTTTTATTAACAAATGCATTTTTATGCTTCAATATTTATTTTCAATATTACTCCAATTTAAAAAAATTTTAATCTTAAAATGCATTCATAAAAAACAAATTTAAATACTTATTTGCACATTATTTAGCATAAGAACTCATTCGTTTCTTTGAGATCATTTGGTATTTCAACTTCAAGTAAATCTTTCAAAAATTGTATGTTATAACAACAATTATTTGTTGAGCTTTGATTCTATTTATACAAAACTATTGAATGATTTGTGAATCATTTACACAATATTTCAAAAGGTTCAATGCCGCGAATGGCAGGTTGTGCTCTGCCACGAAAAGGCTAAATTGTACCTCCAATTTGTTTGCCGCATATGTTGCCGGGTCCAGTACTGAATTTGAAGCAATGTACTCCGGCAACTTCGGTGTGCTCTTAGCCAATTTCTCCGCTCGGATATTGCTTTCGGACGATGCATGGCGCTGAATGTGAGCAAGGCCACCGACGCGATGAATTGCATATGGCATACTTTTTTCCTTGAGGTGATTTCTCTTCTGCCAGCCACGAAAATTTGTCTTTCCACTGTTGTCTAAAGGCACTTTGTACCTTTCACGGCTTGGTTCTTTGCTAAAATGTTTAATAATTATTAGTAAGACCCATAAACAAATACATTTGAAATACTAACGCATCAGAATCGCTGAGGCTCACATTGGCTGCTTTGGAATAGCTATTTTCGGGCAGCGCTAGTACATATAATTAGAAATATTATTACATTTATAAATTCAATAACTTGCTTAAATTACCTTTTTACAAATTGTTTCATTCCATTGTGAGCGTTCAACGTCTTTTTCTTTGTAAAATTCAAAATGTATGCAGATTTTTTCTTCGCGCATGGCGGGGAAAAAAATAGCACGCACAGATATGAATATGCACTAATGATGAAACGCATGGTCCTATGAGGTAGAAAAGGACAACTACTTAGTGGTTATCCTTGTCTCTAGTTTCTAAGATAATTCGTAACTACTTGAAATCGATTTACCAAAATGTACCAAATAAATCAATTTAGTACCAATGTACTTTTTAATTTCAAAATGTATCAAAAAAGTACAATTGTACCAACAATATCAACACTGGCCTTAACAGTATATTTTTGCTTCTCTCACCTCTGTTTCGTTTTTCTCTTTTTTATGTGCTCTTCTCGCTTATCAACGCGCACACAGCACGTGAACGATTAGACGCGAACTGACTGACTTCTGCATCCGCTGACAGTCACTTTGACAACTAGTTGTCCAATTGACTACAAAAAACCAGTTGAAAGACCAATGAATTTTGGGAACTAGTTGTCTCAGGTCCGACAGGGTACGTACAATATGTATTGCGCACGACCCTACACATATATTAACATGGCTGTGTGCGTATATGAGTTTCTGTATAGATTTGCACACACACACTACGGTTCGCAATGGCGCCGATTCAGCGAATTATGGGGCAGAAAATTTCAATAAATAAATATATGAATATATAAGTAAATAAATAAATAAAAAATAAATAAATAAATAAATAAATAATCATATAAAACCAAAACTGGTACCAAATAATTGGCCTATATTCGATATTTATCATTTCACATTTGTTTTTATTTGTTATATAATTAAAGTTTGGCTTTCTTAGTTGCGATCCTCTGGGGGACATTGAGAACAATGAACAATTTTACTTTGCCATTTTGCCCCACGGTAAGGTATAAGGCTTGCAGCTCAACATTCATGCCGCTACGCGTTCGTCCGTCTGTCTGTCCGCTCGCCACAAAAGTTCACTGCCACAGAAGTAAGAATTGAAAAAGAAATCAAGGTATGGTTGGCTGTTTTGTTGTTTTTCTCTCATTTCATTTTTTTTCTTTTGTTCAGTCGCATGGCAATATACTCCCCACCCCACACACCTCCCCTCTCCCACCCTCGGTCCACGTTTTTGCCCTTTCTGTGCAGCCAGCTGCCAAGTCTGCTCCTTGGCGAACTACACCCACACAAAATTCGCGTGCGAGCCCGATAAAAATGTATAACTGTTGCCGGTGGTGGTGGCACAGCGTGGCGGCGGGATGGGGTGCCAGCGGCAGTGGAGAAGGTGACGCTGATGGTTTTCGTAGGATCAACAACAATAACATCAACAACGCGATCCGATGCGGCGCGAGGCGACGCGACGCGCGCCCGCGACTTCATTTAACATATTCGAAAGATTCGTGTTAATAATTTTTGCCTTTTGCCTGGTTATTATTATCATTTTTGCTGTCGGTGTTGTTGTTGTTGGTGCAGTCGCTAGCTGTTGCTTTATGCATTTAACACGACCTTCGCGTTACAATTCTTTGGCATTTCTACGGCCGCTGAGGTTTACGCCGCATTGGCTCCCTTCAAAAATTCTGCTGCCTTTTTGCTTTTCAGTTCTTTATGTTCGGTTCCGTCGATTTGGTTTTGTGCTGTACTGTTCATTGCATTGTTTTCGCTTTATTTTGTTTTTAAATCAGTTTTAGGAATTCTTCTGTCAGTGTGCATAACTGTCAGGGTGATGATCAAAATGCAATAATTCCGCGTGCTAAATACTGCATAACGAGAGTGCGTACGCGTCAGAACCGACAGTTAACAGCGCTGAGCAAGAGTAAAGAGCAATTTAAATGCGGTAGTGAAAGTCGTTTTTCGCAATTAACATAAATTAAGTTAACCTGTAAATTATAAAATTACTCACTATTTCTCGGGAAGCACGAAAAAGTTCACGTTGAAGGGAAATTTTGACAAAAGCCGACTGTTTGAAAAGCGTTTAATTGCCGCTAGCTGCTGAACGAAAAAATTACCGCCCTGAAATATGGCCTATCTCTACCGGCAAGCTGAGGAAATTTATGTTGATGCGAGACTTTGAGAAAAGACAAGTTCGGAAAATTATCTAAACGCCTACAACTGTTACACCAAAAGTGACAGCGATCTGAATTGTGGCCTATCTTGTAATGAAACTCATCAGCTTGCGGAAAATGCCAATATTGCACTGACTGAAGCTGAGTAGATAAATAGATGTGGACGTTCTAGAAATTGTTTGAATATTCATATTCAGTAGTAGAAGTCACTCCTAGTAATACAACGACACGGGGCGCTGAGAAGATGCACGCTGTTCGGCCCGGCAATTAGCCTGTTGACAAAATGCTCAGTACAGTCCATAAAACTGGCAGCGGTGTCCCCTGCGACCCGTACGCTCGCCACTCGCAGCTCACTCCGGCGTAATAACTGTGTACGCGAATGAGTTATTTGCAGTGGGTACATGTGCAAATACGAGTGCATACGTAAGTGGAACTCGCTGCCGGAATGGGGTTTATTAAACGCCCAATTAAGCACTCCCACCCTGCGTATGCGGCGTGCGTGGTCAGCACGGCTTATGTGCAACAATCCAGAAAATTGCAAAACATTTTCATTGCTTTTGTCAATTGTCAAAGAACGCAATGAAAAAATGCTGCAAAAATTCATGTACGAAAAGACAAAAAACGCATTAAACAAATCAGCAAAAGCAAAGGGCAAAATCGCAGTTTTGTATGGTGTGTGAAATATGTACTGTACGTACATACATATGTATGTTTATGTGTAGGTATGTGCATGTATATCGACCCTTCCCGCGATTTTATCGCATGAGCCATTTTTATCGAAATTAATTTTTTTACCGATAGAGATAGCACTATAAAGTAGTCATCAGTCCCTAAAAGCTCACATCTCTACGATGAACCGTTACGAAGTTTGAGAAAAAACAATTTTATCGTCCACTTCAAATTCTTCCTTCATTTTTTGTGCCTGGGACTACCTATGCGTAACGATAAAATTGCTTTAGTTGCAAAAAGTTAACTTTAAGTTAAATTAAGTTAAAAAATGTGTTAAATTGTAGAAATTGAATTCTTAAAACAATTACTTGTTCTGAATAAATGGTACAATTGAGAACATTTGAATAGTGAAAAGTGAATCTACATATAACACAGAGCAACAAAATCGACATTATTTTTTTTTCTGAAATCAAACCATACTTTTCTCAAGGATTTTTGGACGCTGATCACAACTGCGTACTTAGTTTTTTGATTGTTTGAGCGGCTTAGGAAATATTGATGGTTTTCCTTGGAGGGCGTTTTACATGTTTTTGACTATTACATGCATGTAGCTCCTACAAACCTGAAGTCTTAAATGCCATTTTTTTAACATAGATTAACAATACTCTAACCATGTATTTAAAATTTAAAACATTAAAATCGGTTCAAATTTGCAAGAGTTATTCATTTGCAAAGTCAAATTTTCAGTTACTTTGCAAGATTGCGAATACACAAAAGAATTTTGCTTCCAAAAAATATATATTGTCATTTGGTGAAAGAAGAATGTTGGGGCTTTCAATCAAAAACGAAATTTTTGAAATACGATGTTTGTAATAGAAAATGTGTACAAATATGTAAGTTCTCCATTCATAAATTCAGCAACAAAAGCAAGGATTTACTTTTGAGCTATAATATTGGAGCACAATTTTAGGCAGCTGTATGAAAATTCTCACACTCATCAAATGCCCTCAATTCATAAAATTTTCTGCTTTCGAATTTTGAATTTTTTGTGCCCTAAAAATATGTCGCAATAAAATATGGAAAAACAGCAAGTAGTTTGCTTAGTGTGTGTGGTTGAAATTTTTACTTGTGTGATGCAACTCTTTTTAGAATAGCTCCTACAGTAATGAACCAATTCAAATTTTGTTAATGCCCTTGAAAAGACAAATATTGACGCTTGCGAAAATACTTTAGATACTTTCGTCAATGACGCGAAGAGCATTAGAAAATTTCAATACAAACACATGTTCAGAAGGTGAAGTCGCATTTACACTCTAATGAGTATAGGCCGAGAATGGCACATGCAACACAAAAAATCTGTTCTATAAGTTTAAGTTACAACCTTACACTATACATTGCACACTAACTCCTAGTTGAAAACTGCAACCCCGAATTTAAATGAATTTTTATACAAAATTCGCGAAAATTGAACTTTGAAGAGCCATAGCCGTGTTAACCCTTGACCAATCGAAATCGACTATGGTCAAAATTATAGCTTGAGCATTCGTTATTGTGTCATAAAAAAATTATCGTGTTTTTCAACATATTATAAATGCAATAAAAATTCAAAAATGAAAAATCGTGGAAAACACCTCCTAGCAAAAACCACCAATAACTTACAAACCGCTCAAACAATCAAAAAACTAAGTACGCAGTTGTGATCAGCGTCCAAGAATCCTTTAGAAAAGGTTTACTAGAACTCGGAAAAATTTTGGCTGTTGCTCAGTGTAATTGTTTGTCCTGACTGACCGACTAACTGATTCATCATCGCCCAAAATAACGCCGTTGCTCTTTGCTGAAGTCACTAAAATTACCTATTCCCAGTGTGTAGCCTTAAATAAAGTGTGTATACCAAAAATCATGCAACTATGTTGCGCCAATGCAGAGAAAACCAAACAACAACTTCTCCTGTAAAATTTGGTTTTTGGCTCATACGATAAAAACGCGGGAAGGGCTCGATATGTTCGTACTAGGGATTGCAATCCCAGGATCGCGAATCCCGGAATCCCGGGATCCCGGACAATTTCAGTCCCGAAAAATCCCGGGATTGATAAAATCCGATCACGGGATCGAAACAGAAAAACAGCTTTTTTTTCGTTTGTCACTTTAATTTCGAAAAAAGCAAATCTTATTATTTAATATAACAAATAAATTGCACGCTGCTTGTTACGTTTAAATAAGTTTCAATGCAATAATAGCTCAGTTTGTGTACGGATACACATTTTCCATTAAAATCTATCGATAGCTTAATTCAGGGAGCAAAGACGCTTATGCTCCCAAAAATGAATCCATCCAAAAAAATAAACTATAAAATTGTAAAAGCTTGCACGTTTAACTCTTGCTTACACCAGTCTGAATTGTCACATTTACAATACACGCGGAAAAAGTAAAAATAAGAGCGTTAAAGATGGAAACAGCTGATATAAAAGTTTTATTTGAGGTTTAATGCTATGGGGAAACTTTAATTATTGATATTACTCACACCAAATTTGACGTATTTTAAAATGGCGGAAACCATGGCCAAAACTTCAAAATAGTATATGAAGACTTACATACGATTTCACCTACCAGTATTGAACCAGAGAGATGATTTTTATCAGCAGGTTTGCCAGTTGGTTTGGCAATTAAATGCATTTTAATGTTATTTGTCATGAATATTTTGTTCTAGTTTAAAGAAGCAACACTTAGTTGTATTTAATACGAAAATAAAATTTATTTGATTGAAAAAGACGTCTGATTTAGTTCCTTAAAATAATATATTCAATCCCGAAAAACATCCCGGGATCCCGGAATTGCGATTTTTAGTCCCGAAAATGCCGGGATTGTAAAACTGGTCGGGGATTGCCATCCCTAGTTTGTACGTATGAGGTGTTTACCAACTCCGGTGATCGCTAGTTTCAGTATTTTTGGAGTTGAAAAATTAGTAAAGTCTTTGTCGTTCTCTTATCCCAGTAGCGGATACTTCAAAACCAGCTGAAATCAGCAGATCTACAAAAGTTATGAGCATACTTATGTATATATTGAAATAAATTTAAAAAGCAAATTTCTGTGACCCTGATTGCGACTGCGCGCCAATCGCAATCGCTTCTAGATTTTCTATTGGCGATTTGTGGGCTTTTTCGACAATTTCTGTTGCTCCGTCACGTTTCTGGCTGCCTCTATAGCTTGCGGTGTTATGTTGTTGCTGTTGTTGTTAATCTATATTCTGTACAACCTAATTTTAAATGGGTGTCAGCAACCAATTAAAATGCGAGAGCGCATGCGCGCTGTGTTATTTTTAATTTTAATGTCGGCTCCATGCCCGCAGCCCAACTGATGCCGTTCCACACACTGCACGTACGCACTGCCCAGCGAGAAAATGTGACCAATGTGGAGACGCAGTAATATAAGTATGTCTGACTCGATGATTCTTTTCTTTCCCGAACAGAAAAGAAGCGCAACCAAAGACGACTCCCAATGGCTGGAACGCTTCTACTGGCCTCAGAATTCAATTCTTATACGCAAATGAAACTCTACATACCAAATTTGTTCAGTGGGTTGTGGACGACTTACATACACAATTACGCTTACATGCTAACATGTGCGTCGTGTGCAGACTCAGCAATTGTCAGCTCCAATTTCTCGACTACATTTTCCTAAGTTCTGCTGGTGACTTCTGCGACTTTCACGTCGAGCTTCAATTGTTCCTAACAAGGCACAGAGAGAGACTTCAGCGACGAATCAAGGGCGCCAAGTTGACTGCCGTCAGGGCAATTGCAGATGGCACAAACAATTCGTATATTATTCCTAAACTTTTTTAACATTTCAACCACATTGGCGTCGAAATTTGAAGCTGAGTTTGTAACGCCCAGAAAAAGGCGTGAGCTGTATATAAAAAGTTATGTGCATATGATTAACATAAATTAAACATCCACATGATACAAAAACAACACGCAAAACAAAAACAATTTCAAAAATTTACACGACATTTTTAACACGTAGCCACCTGTTAAAATTACATGAATATTTTTTGGTATATTTAAAAAGATGTCCTGTCAAATTAACATGAAAATAGTGTTGAAAATTAGAACAACATGAATTTTGGTTGCTTTTACAGTTACTATCGCCATTTGTTACGTGATTTCTTGCTAATTTTGCACATATTAGCACACGTCATTCTTGTCGCGTCATTCGTGTCGTATCATTCGGAGGCGTCGGGTTTTGTGATCAATATTCTCGATTTTTTTATAAGTAAATTGAAGTGAATTTTTATAAGTGACTAATAAGTGCAAAAATGGAGAGTGGTTTGCAAGAAACCGACCAAGAGTCAACCGACAAGATATATTTTTCATTCTTCCTGGCGGTGACCTTAGAGCAGTCGAGACTCCGTTGCAGCGGAGCCCGAATTCGAGTCAAGAATACCCAAGCTCTGCGGAAAACACACTTATCAAGTGTTTGGATGCAGTTCTTAGTGCAACAATACAAAGAATGTTCAGTATTGTTGGATACGCACAGGGAAATTTCAGTGAATACCATCGTGGACCGGCCTCGATAGCTCAGCGGGTAGCGCGCTGGCTTCTCATACCGAGCGCCCCAGGTTCGATTCCTGGCTTGGGCTGGAAAAAACACTCATCTACTTCTGTCGCTATCCACATGAAGGGAATGAGAATTACAAGAATCGCACAAGTGCGCTCTTGGCAGGCAATGGCAAAAACCTCCAAGTGTGAAAGAAAAACTGCCAATCGCCGTTCGGATTCGGCGTTAAACTGTAGGTCCCCTCCCTCCCTTTCCCCACCCGTTTGAAATGTGTGTTGAATCACATGTTGGAAAAAACAGTGTTGCATACACATTTCAAACGGGTGGAATTTGTGGTATCACAATGGGCCCATAGGCCTAAGTGTGTCTCATACAGAGGCAGCCACTAAACCAACCAACCAACCATCGTGGACCATTTCGCAGATCGGTCGCTGCCTATGGCTATGAAAAATATTGTCCATTTTGCAGACCAAATAATTTCTTTATTCCCAACTGAGGATGTGGTAAGGCGTGCACATAAACACTTATTAATTTGCTGTTTGTCTTAGTCATTTTTCACAGCGTTATTACTGCAACCGCCAAAACGGCAAAAACCCCACTGGGAAATTGTACGATAAAGCAACGAATGTTCGCAGAAAGATTTACACGCGGTCGCACACCAACCGTTAAGTGCACCTTCATTCGAAACGTTTTTGATACGATGTAAAATTTAATTAACTGATGTTTGTAATTTGTAGGCGAGAGTACTTTATCCAACAAGGTGTGGCTTTCAAATAATATGGAGCGTGTAATTGCGATATGTGCATTTTTTTGCGCAGCGCAACGTGGCGTATTATATTTACGTGGCGTATTATATTTATATGAGTGTTAATTATAATTAAATGACACTCATACGCCACGTTGCGCTGCGCAAAAAAATTCACATATCGCAATTACACAGTTTGAATGTATTTTTTTTGGATTGGTGTCTTAAGCAAATTTGTTGGTCGTTAAAATATCTAAAAACTTGCCGAAGACAGTAAAGCGATATTCGGAACGATTTAGGACTTATTAGCATTTAAACGTTCGAAGACTTAAGCGACGAACTCGACTAAAATAAGCAAACTTCAAAGACGGATTTCTCTTAAACGGAATTCTCTTAACTAGTATATAAACTCTCAACTCAGTATACCTATAGAAAAGTCGCTCAGTATGTCCCCCCCATGTCTGAATTTTCGACTTGAACAGTGTTATTGGTGACTTAGTGCCTGAAGCAGATGAAGTGTGGAAGCTTTTTTTGTTACTGTAAGAAATTATTGATATATTAATGTTGACTGAAATAGACGAAATTTCCTTAAATTCATTGAAGCTGCTAATTGAAGAACATTATTTATTATATATGTACAATAATTGTTTAAAAAAACAATTAAAGCCGAAATTTCATTTTTAGTATATTATGTTTCTTCCATAAAGAAATGTGGACCATTAAAAAATGTATGGTACATGAGGTTTGCAATGAATGAATTTAACTCGATGCACAAACTGTTCTTTATATGTTTTCAGTACGAAATTATTAATTTTAACTCACATACGCTGTCCTATGTGGTGGGTGAAAAATTTTGTAATTACAGCTTTATAAGTGCAAGTCAAATACACTCTCCACCTTTACATATTCACTTGCTGCGAAACAATCAAAAAGCTATTAATTTGAAAAGTATTTAAGCATAATTTAAGCATTTATACAAGTTAACACAACATAACACCGAACGGAAGCTCACAACATAACAGCGTTGTGCTTTTGCTTGCTTGCGAACGACGTCAACAACGACAAGGTCTGGCGAGTCAGCGTGGGAACTGCTGCGTCAGCTGCGAGTGCGGCAGCCAAAGTAAAGGCGGCAGACAGGTGGAAATTGTTGAGCATTCATTCATATTTTTGGCAAGCAACGAGAAGGACCGATCCGCATAGCGGAGGTTAATCAAATAATACTAAGCTTTTTCATTGTTAAACGAATTAGTTCAATAAAACTTCAATAAAACGTAAGGTGAAGTCGCAAAAAACCCACCAAGACTTTTACTGGCGCCCAACGTGGGGCCACTCAACAAATTCGCATAAACGAATACGCGAAGTGGTCACAGTGCGCGAACGCACATCGAGATCTGACAGCCAAAGGGAGCAGACGACAGAAGAGGAGAAAACAACTTAGGATGAAAAAACTATTGCAAGTAGAGTGCGCTACGTCAGGTGAAATTAAGTGAAATTTGAGAATAATTTAATTTAAAATAAAAAATAATAATTTGAGGTGAAATTAAGTGAAATTTGAGAATAATTTAATCTAAAATAAAAAATAATAATTATTTACGGTGAAATTAAGCGAAATTTGAGAATAATTTAATTTAAAATAAAAGAAATAATAATTACTTAGGGTGAAATTAAGTGAAATTAATAAATAAACAAAAAATCCTTTAATTTAAGATAAAAGAGGAAAATTGTGAGTTAAAGGTTAATATAGTGAAAATTAACGAGAATCAACTTCGTGCTATAATGGGTGCCGCTGTCCGAGCAGCAACAGAGCAGACCAAGCGCGAGTTGCAGACGACCATCGACGAACTTACTGCTAGGTTGACGCTCATAGAGAGACCAATTCAAGTGGAACAATATCGCGCAATCACGATTGACCCTACCGTCAGATGCGATGAGTAATTGGATGTTGTTAAATCCTTGCCGGAGTTCAGTGGTGACCATTCACGATACGTATCTTGGCGACAGGCGGCACACACCGCCTATAAAATTTTTGAAAATGCCGAAAATAGTTCAAAACATTACCAGGCAGTGGCCATTATACGGAATAAATCGTGGGATCTGCGGACTCCATTCTATCTTCGTTTAACACGATTCTCAACTTTAGGGCTATAATAGCCAGGCTCGATTTTACCTACTCAGACAAGAAACCTATCTACATATTGGAACAAGAAATGTCCACTCTCCGCCAGGGAAGACTGACTATAACTGAATTTTACGATGAGGTGGAAAGGAAATTGACAGCTATCATTAACAAAACCTTGATGACTTACGAAAATAAGACGTATGTTCTGGAACCGCTAAATGCAAAATATCGGCAGGGCGCGCTAAGGATATTCATTTCGGGACTCAATCGCCCGCTCTGCGATATCCTATTTTCGTCGAGGCCGTCTGACATGGCATCGGCCTTGGCACTCGCGCAGGAACTGGAGTCCAACCAAGCGCGCTCATTATTCGCTCATAGATTTGCGGACAACAGAGTTTCAGACAATAGTATGCGTTTACGCAACTCTGGCAGAATGCCACTTGCAAACAATAGCCCGCATTTCTACAGACAGCCACCACAGATGCCTACCTCGAGGCCCACTCCTATGGACGTAGACCCAAGCCTCTCTAGATTCAGGTATCCGCAGCAGACTATAAGCCCCAATAGCCCTTCCGCACAGCAAATGACACAACCATTGTCTTCGAATCCTAACACCCGAAGTTTTCCTTCAGGAAGGACAGCCTTTGGAAATCGGTACCCAGGAAATTTCAGGAATTTCGATACGCAACAAGCGCAGAAGAGACAACGTGATAGTGACCGTTTTAACAACAACCAAATACAACGCATAAATCATTTGGGACAGCATACCTCGACAAATGGCGTTGACGAAGACTTCGACTATTACTACCAAGCGGAAAATATTGATGACCATGCAGAGAATCAAAGCCAATACACTGACTCTCCATCTCGGGAAGAAACAATAGACGAAATTAATTTTTAGGGGTAGATTCCTGCTACCCTACGTTAGCAGGACATTCGGAGGAAAACAATTAAAGTTCTTAGTAGATACAGGGGCATCTAAAAACTACGTTAAAGAATCCAACTGGAAAGGCATTAAACCCGTTCTGTCCCCATTTCTTGTTACATCGATTCATGGTAATGACAAAATAACAAAAAAGTGCACTATAAATATTTTCAATACAAACTCTGTTTTTTTCATTCTACCCGCCCTTAACACCTTCGACGGTATAATCGGACATGACCTCCTCCGGGAAATAGACGCCAGACTGGACATTAAGAAAGGTATTTTATATTTTATGAACAGTTCGGAGAAACTAATGTACTTCCATTGCAGAGATGTCAATAGCATCATTGCAAATGAAGAGATCGAGCGACCATACGGACGGTAAATGACGACCCAGTTTACGCCAAGTCATACCCATATCCAATAGCAGCTTCCGAGTTCGTTAACAAGGAAGTTAAAAATCTATTGCGTGACGGCATCATTAGACCGTCACGATCGCTTTACAATAGCCCGGTGTGGGTGGTGTACACAAAAGGAACTAACAACACGGGGGAGAAGAAAATGCGCATGGTAATAGATTTCAAAAAACTCAATGAGAAAACAATCAGCGATAGGTATCCCATCCCCGACACTTCGGTGATCCTCGCCAACCTGGGAAAATCGTAAATTTTCACAACAATAGACCTAAAATCCGGTTTCCACCAAATTGCACTTGCAGAGAGAGATAGGGAGAAGACAGCATTTTCCGTCAACAACGGAAAATACGAGTTCTGCAGGTTACCATTTGGCCTGAAAAATGCCCCCGGTATCTTCCAACGCGCCATCGACGGCATCCTGAGAGAGGATATTGGGAGGACCTGTCATGTCTATATAGATGACGTGATTATATTCTCCAGTGACCTTGAGACCCACTTGCAAGACGTTAGCCGAATACTTGAAAAGTTGTACTCGGCAAATATGAGGGTATCTTTAGAGAAAACTCAATTCCTTAAAACAGAAGTTGAATTTCTTGGATTTGTCGTTTCAAAGGACAGTATTAAAACATCTCCGGACAAAGTAAGAGACATTATCAATTACGAAGTCCCGAAAACGCTACGCGCCTTGCGCTCCTTTCTAGGGTTGTCTGGTTATTACCGGCGCTTCATTAAGGACTACGCATCGATCGCAAAACCTCTTACAAAATATCTGCGTGGCGAAAATGGAGCGATTGGGGCTAACATTTCCCAAAACATAAAAATCACTTTTGATGACGGGGCCTATAGGGCTTTCCAGAAGATTAAGGATATCCTGTCCTCAGAAGATATCCTTCTCCTTTATCTAGACTATGAAAAAGCTTTCGACCTAACCACGGACGCTTCGTCTCACGCCCTAGGTGCTGTACTTTCGCAGGAAGGCAGGCCTATCACTATGATATCACGAACCTTATCCCAAACAGAGGAAAACTATGCAACGAACGAGCGAGAGCTTCTCGCGATCGTCTGGGCCCTACAGAAACTTCGAAATTATTTATATGGCGCAAATAACATTAATATCTTTACTGACCACCAACCTCTTACCTTTTCGATATCGGACAAAAACCCCAACGCGAAGTTAAAGCGTTGGAGGGATTTCGTGGAAGAATTTTCACCCAAATTTCACTATAAGCCAGGCCGGGAAAACGTTGTTGCAGACGCGCTATCACGGCAACATATAAACACCTTACACCCCGAAGTTGTGGCTAACTTAGACGATGAGACTATTCATAGTGAAGAATCGTCAACGGAGATTATTCCAACGGCCCAGAAACCTATTAACACTTTTAGAAACCAGATAATCCTTGAGAAAGGGAACACAAACTCGAAAAACACCAAAATTCTGTTTCAATCACGTATTAGGCACAATATAATTTTCCAGGATGAAGGCGCTATTTTTGAACAAATAAAGGACTGCATTAACCCCAATGTCACTAACGGATTGCTATGGGAACTATCGCTCCCTCAAGGAAAATATGGTGCAGGTTCTAAGAAGAAGCGAAATACCAACGCCATCCGCCAAACCCCGAAATAGGACGTACACCGATTCCTGACAAACCCGGTGAAATTCTTCATGTGGACATCTTTTCTACAGATAGGAAGCATTACTTAACCTGTATATGGTAGATAAATTTTCAAAATTTGCCATAGTACAATCAATTACTTCGAGGTCAATAGTCGATATAAAAGAGCCATTAATCCGTATTATGAACTTCTTTAAAGATACTAAGAGTCTCGTATATGACAATGAAAAAGCATTGAATTCTACTACAATAAAGAGCTTACTAAAAGACCACTTTAATGTATCCATATTTACAACACCTCCTCACCATAGCACGACGAACGGGCAAATAGAGCAATTTCACGGAACCCTTTCGGAAATCAGTAGATGCATTAAACTGAGCCAGGGATTAAATGACACGAACGATCTTTTGCTTGCCGCATATAAATATAATAGGACAATTCAGTGACAGGACAGCGGCCCATTGAAATTATTCATTCTGGCGCACCAAAATACCTAGACGAAATAAAAAACAGATTGGTTAACGCACAAAATTCCGACCTAAATCACCACAACAAGAATAGAGCGACAAAAATGTTTCAGCCAGGTGAAAAAGTTTTTATAAAACACAATACGCGATTAGGTAACAAACTTACTAAATTATATACCGAAAAACAGTAGAAAGAGACTTGGGAACAACAGTCCTAATTGACGGTAAAAAAATTCACAAAAGTAACTGTGCCAGCACACTCAGAAATCTTAAACTATACTGACTCGGCATTTATTCCTATTTCGGATGGAGCAGTAGCCATTTACCTTGGGTACAAGCACCTCATTCACCACTTAAATCTGACCGTTTACGAGGGTATCGCTGGTGACACGCATAATCTGCTAGACAATTTCCCGCAATCCCACATAAGGAAAACTTTACAGCTCGACATAGACCGCATCTTGCGATTATTGGATTCTGTAAGGATTCACCATCGACAATCGCGGAGCATTAACTTCTTGGGTACCGCCCTCAAATATGTGGCAGGAACCTCGGATTTTGACGACTTTAACCAGCTACAAATGCGGACGGAATCCCTGATTGAGTCCAATAATCAACAGATCCTCATTAACAGCCAGATCCAAGTCAGAATAAACCAGTTGACGGACAGCGAGAACAAGCTGCTTAATTCCTCAAAAAAATATGAGATAGATACCGGACACCTATTCGAGTTGATATCTGCAAGGAACAGAGCCATGATAGACGACATCGAATCAGCTCTGTACTCAGTCACATTGGGTAGGATACAAATAATTAACCCCATACTGTTAAATAGTAAGGAAGTTGAAAGTCTACTAATCAATGAGCACTCTACAAATATAACAATAAGCGATTTACTAACAGTTTCAAAATTAAAAATTGTACAGGATAATGATAATATCTATTTCATAATTAAATACCCATTAGTCGAGCAAACCTGTAAGAAAATACAAATTAAGCCAGTTATACAAAATTGTAAAACAATACGGTTAGATACCAATATAGTAGCCAAATGTAACAGTAACTATCAGAAACTTAAGAAGAAACGTAAGAAAACATTGTCAACTGTATTTTTGCGAAATTTCAAGTGGGAATGACTCCTGCATACTAAATTTGCTGAGCCACCGACCTGCATCATGCCAAACTACTACAGCAGATCAGGTCGCACCTGCAGAAGAAGTCGACGATGGTTTGATCATCATAAACAACGAATTGGTAGAGGTCCGGGAAGGGAGTTTTCACCCTGTGATTGTACGAGGAACATTTGTACTAAAGTTTCTAGACACCATATCTATTAACGGTACGACGTACACCAATTGGAAAAGAGCTGTACGCGCGTACCCTGAGGCCGCTCCCGCGCAATTTCTTAACCTCACGGACCATATTACCATTTTGTCTTTGCCATATCTGCACAAGTTCAACCAAAAGAACTTGGAGCATATTGCAGCATTAAAGGAAGCTGTGGAAATGAAATCGTCACTATGGAGCACTGCGTATCTTCTCATATTGGGATTATTTGTTGTTACTATAGCGACATATGTCGCCAATAAACGCCGACAGCGCAGCGTCAACATCGCAATGCTAGCAGTGCTGCCGTTTTCAATATTTCTTCAGTAGTATAAATTATAATTTTTGGGTAGTATTTATCGACTTTGAGTAGTACACATGCATATTTTCTTAACAGTGTAAAAAATCGCAAGGATTCATCAACTGCTAAATCAGATACTAAGTTTCAAAACACATTAACAATTTTATTTATACAAAAGTGAAAGAAACAATTTCATTCAGTTACAACAATGTATATAAACAAATTTTATATGTTTTTATTATATAGTAATTTTTTTTGTGGCACCCATTTTTCCGCAAAATTTTCCCCTAATAAACTTTTCGAAGTTAAATCGAGTGGAGAGTAGCGTTTAGTAAACAGTTTCTTTTCTAGATTCAATTACAGTACCAATAAAATGCCGAAGGAGCGGAACATATACCCCGTTTATACAACAGCTCAAGTCGCTTTCAGTCAATAGGCATCGACTCAATACAGGTGATGTACACTCAGTTTTTTTAGCTTTTCCAACTAAAAAACAAACAACACTAAAAGCTAAATTTCATTCAGACGTCAAAAATAGGAAAAACTAAAATATAAAAGCATACTTTTCAAACCTTCTGCAGTGAATTCGCTTCTGAAATCAATGTATAAACACATGGCTTTTTTTTTTTAAACTTGACTCAAGTTCCAAATTTAGCAATGCCCTCCACTCCGCTTCTAGAGCTTCAATATTCTGTTCTTCAATTTAAAGTGAGGATCTTTCAATTAGGGGAACTAGGGTGGAAGATAAATTTTTTGGATTTATACATTCCAAGCACCCTTAACTCAATGATGTCGGTTATCGTTTTTGACCACAGATTTAATAATACTTAATACTTAATACTAATACTTCTTTTTCGATGGACTTCAATGGAAAAAGTTTATAAAGCTTTAATAAAATACTTAATTACTTAAATTTATTAATATCAAATATCGTTCGAATTTTACTTTTAGCACTTCAAGCAAACAACCTTGAAATGGCTAATTGGGAATGGGATAACTTTGAGCAAACTTTTAATTGATTTTTAAAATTCAATAATTAGTTTCTTTTGATTAACAATCCAGCGGGATTTGGCCCCAATTTGCGCTGGTCAAATAAAAATGCCAAGCCCAAGAGAAATCGAACGATTTTATACACTTGTATCAGGATATTCCAATGATTACGATTACGAATTACATGTTTTTTACATGTTTAAGTTTTCTGACTCGTCGACGTCCTAGTGACCACTTTATTGTCTTTATCAAATTTTAAAAGATTCTTACAAGAATATGCAAAAATATTAAGTTATTTTGTATTCAAATATAGTACTATTACTCTATTATTTCACGATTTTCATTTTTGGATATCGCATGCGTTGCGCTGTTTCCAAAGTTTAACACGTTATCAAAAGCTATTGTACGAACAGCATATGGTAACAAAAAAAGGTGCAATTGTCACTTTAGTCGCACAACGGTAACTCTACGACGAGCTCATTTGCTTGATTGCAAAAAATTCAGCAAAAAGTGAAGCATACGGAAACACATTTGTTAGAAATAAAAACCGTTGGTTTAAATTTCGTGCATTGGAAATGTTCAGTTCGGTAACATATTTGTATATTCTTTTCGAGTAGCCTTACTTAAAATATGAAAATTAAATTGCTAAAACTTATATTTCAGAAAAAAGTAGTACAATCGGCCTGTGGATAGTACGGTAGTACAGATGATGAAATAGTAGTAAAATACTACTATAGTAGTACGTTCGGCAGCACTGAATGCTACGCAACGTTCTTAGTGGAGCCGAGGACGTCTCCTCTTCTAGCGAGGGAACAGTTAACACAACATAACACCGAACGAAAGCTGACTGTTATTGTGCTTTTGCTTGCTTGCGAACGACGTCAACAACGGCTAGGTCTGGCGAGTCAGCGTGGGAACTGCTGCGTCAGCTGCAAGTGCGGCAGCCAAAGTAAAGGCGGCAGACAGGTGGAAATTGTTGAGCATTCAATCATATTTTTGGCAAGCAACGAGAAGGACCGATCCGCATAGCGGAGGTTAATCAAATAATACTAAGCATTTTCATTGTTTAACAAATTAGTTCAATAAAACTTCAATAAAACGTAAGGTGAAGTCGCAAAAAACCCACCAAGACTTTTACTTACATAAGCAATGTTTATCGAAAAGTATAGCTGCAACCGTAAACTGAAACTGTAAAGTACTCGATATGTTTTTTTCTAAATGTGTTTTATGTGTTCATATAAACTAAGTGTATATATTTAAGTTTTCTGTGCATCATTGTTATATACCTATGATCTCATGTACCTATTTCGAATGAATAAAATTCATATTAAAAAAAAATTAAAATAAGGTTTCATTTCATACTGTAGCGATGAGGCACTGTGCTGTGCTAGCATTCTTTTAGGCATGCACTTTGAAGTACGGCAAATTTGGTATAATTCGCTTGGTATAGTCCGATTTGGCAAGGATGGTTCGCGAAGGAATGGGCTGTGCGGGAATGGTCGAGCGTTTTCCAATTGGAAGTTGCAAGAAACTTCGGCGCGATAAGAAAACTGGTATAAAAGCAGCAGTGTGCTGCGCAGGGAGTCGAGTCGGTGTTGAGCAAGCAAAGGGGAAACATGCAATAGTAGTAGTAAAGTAGTAACAAGTGTAAAATTGTAAATAAAGTGATTGTTGATTTTTGACTGCGTTTGCGCTGAGTAATTGAAGTTGTTTTATTTTCAAACACAATCCATTATACAAACTTAGAGAAGTCATTTTCGTAACATTTGGTGTCAGAAGTGGGATTGTGCCACTGAAAATAAACAAGAAAAAATAAAATTATAAAAACGCAGACATGGTTAAATTCGAGCTGCTGAAAGTGGACCAGCTGAAGAAGGAGCTGGCTGCCTGGAATTTGCCGACTGCTGGCGGAAAGGTGGAGTTGCAGCTGCGCTTGCGAGAGGCGTGTGAATCACGAGGCGTCGATTGGGCTGCACACGAGTTCGGAACGCAGGAGCAAGAGGCGTCGGCCAAGGTGGAGGAATCGCCTGCTGGTGCTGCGTCGCTGCAAAGTACGGCTGCAGCGGCTGCGCCACTACAAGCATTGGCCATGAGCCAGCTAATGATTGCACTTAAAGGCATGTTCGAGTCTTCGAAACGAGAAATGGCAGCGAAACTGGAAACTACGAATCAGGAAATTTCGGCCAAAGTCGAAACTGCGAACCGAGAAATGGCGGAAAATTCTGCGCGCATAGAGCAGAAGGTGGAGGAAATTTCCGATAGCCTGAACGTGAAAGTTGAGCATCTCGAGACGCGAATGGACAATTGGCCAATACGGCCGGACTGGCAGGAGGTGGCTGGTGAGAGCCCGATCGCGAAGGCTTACTGGGCACAGTGGCAAAGTCTACGTCTGAAGGATGGCTGCCTATACCGCGAGTGGGAGAGCAGGGATGGCAGGACCAGAAAATCCCTAATAGTGGTCCTAAAAGGTCGGATCGACGATGTCATCAAGGCAAACCATAACGACTCCAGTGGAGGGCACCTAGGCATCGCAAAAACTGTTGCCAAGATAAGAAGGCGGTTCTATTGGGTAGGATGCCAGGAGTCTGTCGCTGAGTGGATCAGAGGCTGTGATCGGTGTTCGGCTGCGAAAGGGCCGAGGAGGAGATCGCGGAGCCGCACTCAACTAGTCGGAAAAAGGTTCACAGCGAGCTATGGTCTACGGGCTAACCAAGAAGGGTTCCAAGAAGGCGATCTGGTAATGTTCAACAACCCGCAGCGGAAGGAAGGTTTGTCTCCAGAAGTTCAAACATCATAGGAAGGGCCGTACAAGGTCGTGACAAAGATTAATGACGTGGTGTACAGAGTTAAACGCTGCTGCAACAGAAACGCTAGGCTGAAAGTAGTTTGGAGCGCCTGGCCTCTTACTCCGGCGGAGCCTCGGCACTTGTTCGGGGTGAACAAGTCTAAGTGGTGGGCAGTGTAGCGATGAGGCACTGTGCTGAGCTAGTATACTTTTAGGCATGCACTTTGAAGTACGGAAAATTTGGTATAATTCGCTTGGTATAGTCCGATATGGCAAGGATGGTTCGCGAAGGAATGGGCTGTGCGAGAATGGTCGAGCGTTTTCCAATTGGAAGTTGCAAGAAACTTCGGCGCGATAAGAAAACTGGTATAAAAGCAGCAGTGTGCTGCGCAGGGAGTCGAGTCGGTGTTGAGCAAGCAAAGGGGAAACATGCAATAGTAGTAGTAAAGTAGTAACAAGTGTAAAATTGTAAATAAAGTGATTGTTGATTTTTGACTGCGTTTGCGCTGAGTAATTGAAGTTGTTTTATTTTCAAACACAATCCAGTATACGAACTTAGAGAAGTCATTTTCGTAACAATACGGATAAAACGGATAGAACAACAATGGACAATGATAAATTAAACAGAACACCATGTTAGTTTGACACCATGGCATAATGTTATCTTAACATTACTTACTTAACTGGCCATAACAACCCGTTATCGGGTTACGGCCTGCCGCAAAACTTCTCTCCAGGCGCCTCTGCTTCGCGCGCGCCTTCTCCAGTTGGGCACACCAAGAGATACCAGGGCCTCTTCCACTTGGTCCTTCCACCGGAGACACGGCCTCCCTCTTCGCCGTCGACCTCCAACCATCGCATCGAACACCTTTTTCGCCGGAGTTTCGTCGTCCATGCGGCAGACATGACCGAGCCAGCGTAGCCGCTGGATGTTAATTCGCTGTGCTAGGTCCATGTCCTTATACAGCTCATACAGCTCGTTATTGGTTCGTATGCGATAGTCGTCACCAACACGAACAGGGCCAAAGATTTTGCGAAGTACCTTCCTCTCTAACACTCCAAGGGCCGCTATGTCGTTTCGTGTCATTGTCCATGCTTCAGCGCCATAGAGGAGCACGGGCAACATGAGCGTCCTATATAGTGCAAGTTTTGTCGGTCGAGAGAGGTCTCTACTTCTCAATTGCCTACCGAGATCGTAGTAGCACCTGTTGGCAAGAGTAATCCTTCGCTTTATCTCCAGACTGACATCATTGCTGCTGTTGATCTTAACATTAACCATGTTAATATAACCAGTCCTTTCTTGTTAATTATAGTGATAATTTAACTATGCGCTTTGTTAATTTGAATAGATTTTCAACGTTAAACTGACATTCATATCATTTTAAATCATCAATAACGAATCATGTTAAAAAAATGGTTCATGTAAGCTAATTACACGATAGTTCGTGTTGAAAAATATTAACCACAAAATTGGTTAAATTAACACAATTTTTTTTCTGAGTGTGCATGTGCCTGCTTCTTCGTCCATCTGAATCTCATCCAACTAATTTTCAACATAGTCTTGAATGCGTTGAAGGCCGCTGTTGTTCCAATGAAGTGCAGATTCTCTTATGGACATGAAGTGCCCAGTTTTGTAGCGGTTCCATATAAACGAATTATAAGAGAAATCTAAAAATGTTAGGAATTGAACTTAATTTTATATATTACTATATTTCAAAATTTCAATGCTGTCCGACTTATAATTCCGAAGCTATTCCATAATAACCCAATCCAACCCAACCCAACCCTTATGAAAAATTACCAGTGAAACCTCACACCTAAACAGTGGTCCTATACCTAATTTCAATGCTTTCCGATCTCTAATTCTAAAGATATTCCATTTTAAAAATTTAGGTTGCATGGAAGGTGCCACGCCCACCTATCGGGTCGTACTCGCACTATGTAGTTTACGGAGATTTAGTTAAGACGAATATTCCGTGAAAGATTAAGCTCAATCGGCCAATCATACTCCTTTACAAAGCGCCCCAGCTCTTTGGAGATTGAGAGAGAACGGCGCCGTATGAATGACACACTTAATAGCGACCTACAAACAATCTCCAAGTGGGGTCAAACGAACAGGGTCGATTTTAATCCTCGCAAGACCCAATGTTGCCTGTTATCCCACAAGCGTGTTTCCCCACATCCCAACACATCCCTGGTTATGGGTGGTGTGAGTATTGCGGAATCGGTACCTCTTGATGTTCTGGGCATGTCCATTAAGAACGATCTTCGTTGGAATGATCATATTTTTGGCGTGTCGAAAGAAGCAGCCAAGTGCCTCGGCTTCCTAAAGCAGTGCAAAAAATATTTCACTCCGTCTGATCTCCGCATTATTTACACTACCTATATCCGACCTAAAATGGAGTTTAACTCACACCTATGGGCGGGGGCTTCAAAAACCCATTTGGAGCTTCTGGACCGGGTGCAAAACCGTGCGATCGCGCTTATAGGGGACAGAAGGGCATCCAGCTCTATTGACTCCTTAGAACATCGTCGAAACGTGGCGTGTGTGGTGTTGTTCTACTGATACTTCTTCGGTAATTGCTCAGTGGAGATGAGCAGTTTGATGCCATCGCTGCGGGTATTCCCACGGGCAACCCGTTTGAACACTGGCGCTCATGCATTCCACGTTGAAACGATGTTCCAGCGCACTACGCATTACAGAGAAAGTTCGTTTCTGGCCCGCACAGCGCGGTTGTGGAATGGTCTCCCTGCGAATATCTTCCCCAGCACTTATGATCTCGATGGGTTCAAGGCAAGAGTCCATAACCACTTCACTCTTAACCCTATCTCCTAACCTTTATATCCTTCCTGAACCAACGCAATGCCTCGCATTAATAGGGGTCATCCCCTGCGCGTTTGTTCGAGTTAAAAATAAAAAATAAAAAATTTAATTTTGAGTTTTAGTGTCGTGTGACCAACAAACAAACAAACATACATTCATTTTTATATACAGTGTACCACTAAAGTCTTCATACAACACCTGGTTCAAAACTAATTATTAAAAAAACTAAATATTAGTAGGAATGTTGAAAACGTGTCGATGCAGATCTGTTTATTTAGCATTTATTTTTAATACAACAAAAACTAATATATTTCATTAAATAGTTTAATAGTTTTAAACCAAAAACAATTTACTTAAAATAAAGTCTTCGTACATTTTGTACGAAGACTTTAGTGATCCACTGTATATACATATGTTATATAGATATATTGGGCACAAAAATCTAAACATTTATGAATGCTTAGAACTTGGTATAGCATTGCGACAGGCATGGTTCCGTAACTCATTACGGGCTATATTCACCCATTTTTGTTGGATGAAGTTACGGCAGCCGCCGTGGCTCAGTTGGTTAGTGCGTTGGACCGCGAGTTGAAGACAGCAAACCGCAGGTTCAAATACTGCCGTAATAACACCTAAAAAAAATAACGGGAAAATTCGTTTTCTCTTTCGGGGGCTGTCCTCTCAGCTGGAAATGAGAAACCTCTGAGAGTAAAAATTGCCTGTGATAAAGCTCCCAACCTGCCGTTCGGAACCGGCATAAAAACTGTAGGTCCCTTCTACCCGCGTACAAATTCACACGCACAACACGGGTGGTTGCGGGAAGCTAGGCCTTAGTCTCGCGTAAGCGGGCTGTCGTGCCAGTCAATTATTAAAAATTATTAAAGTTATGTTGTTACCATATGTTTTTATTATTGAGAAATCGGGAAACAAGTTTATATGGACAACAAAAATGCGAAAGAAATAGGCATGGTCCGTATAGCTGGAGGGCATGAATAAGTCAGTCGTAACCGACTGAAGCACCGTTACTCGTTTTTAATGCATTTGATGTTTTGCCACATCCGACTCTTGCCTGTCGAATTGATAGTTTCAAATGTAAACCGCAAAAAAATTAAAAATTGCTACGCGAAAGCGCAGCAATTTTGTCTTTGTCTTTGTCGGCCTCGATAGCTCAGCGGGTAGCGCGCTGGCTTCTCATACCGAGCGCCCCAGGTTCGATTCCTGGCTTGGGCTGGAAAAAACACTCATCTACTTCTATCGCTATCCACATGAAGCTGATGAGAATTACAAGAATCGCACAAGTGCGCTGTTGGCAGGCAATGGCAAAAAACCTCCAAGTGTGAAAGAAAAACTGCCAATCGCCGTTCGGATTCGGCGTTAAACTGTAGGTCCCCTCCCTCCCTTTCCCCATCCGTTTGAAATGTGTGTTGTATCACATGTTGGAAAAAACAGTGTTGCATACACATTTCAAACGGGTGGAATTTGTGGTATCGCAACGGGCCCATAGGCCTAAGTGTGTCTTATACAGAGGCAGCCACTAACCACAGTGTGTTTGAGTTTAAATGTGTTCGCTTGTAAATTACATTGCACGCAGTAGTGAGCACACGCGCTCGATGCGCAGAAAATTGTGGAGAAACCTTAGGAAAAGTTAAATAGCAGACACACACACAACAATATATAGCAACAAAAAATAGCAGCAGCAGCGCTTACAAAGTGGAGGGAGGAGGTAATTACTTGACAATTATCTGTGAATGCTCTCAAACTGCTTTATTGCCATTTAATAACAGCGCAAGCTGGGCTGTAACTACCCGGCCTCGATGACAGCTTAAATACAACCAATAATAAACACAATAATGCGCTCGCGACGACAGACAATGGTCCGCACAAAGCGGGAAAAGTTGAAAATTTCAGTTGACGAAGTGCGCCGTGTGGCCAAATCGCGTTAACAAAACGAAAGACAGCAGCACATAGGACAGGGGGCGGGAGGCTGGTGGTCACGTTCTATATAGTATGTGGTTGAATTTTTTACACTGCTGCGCAGATATGGCTAGTTAGGTAGCAACTATCTAATGGCAGCGGGGCAGGCAGATTGACCGACCGAGTGACGAACGGACAGGCGATCTTGAGTGCATCAAGCAATGGGCGGACGCATGGACGGGCGGACAAACATTTGGCAGTTGCGACAATTCACTGATTCTAGTTTCATTTGTTATTAGTTACTACAATAACTACACTATTTACCAAAACAAGCAAATTACCCACTGAGACGCCAAAAGCAGGCAACAAAGCAGCAACGAAGAACAAGTAGCAGCTCAGAAATAGCAAACCGTATCAATCAGACATAAGTATGAACACTGAAAGTGGACAGTCAGTCGCAACAACAAGGCTTGTCATGGCAGCTCTGATTGCTGTAATTGTGGAAGTGACTTTTCTGTTGCTCTTGTTGTTGTCTGCGCGTTGTTACAACTGAGGGGACCCGAAAAAACCATAGCAATATTTGTGAAAATTGAAGCGTAGTATACTACGTACAGTATAGTACACTACGTACAGCCCATAGCTTTTAAACCAGAAGGACTAATGACCTAAAATATTACCTATCTTCCATCTATCTATGTCCAAAGTATCCAATATTTTACCAATGTGGAAGGGTAACTTTTATAAAAGCGCTGTGTCTAGAAATAATTTCTATAAAGTTTCTAGAAATTGTTTAAATTTTGCCTATCTTATAGTAGAACTCTTCAGCTATCCAAAAACTAAAACCAAATATTTTGTTCTCTCTTTTATATGTTTGCAGCCGCCACGTTTTGTATTTCGTCTGCGTGCCAGTTGAAGGACGAAATCCTTCAGTTTCCCTGATTCGTCGGTTTAGCGCCGGCCCGCACTGAATAGCCGCATTCGCAAACGGACGGCTATAACCGCACGCCAGCACAGGCCCATTGACCGCAGTACGCTCGGTCGCCATCGGCGCCGCCGTCTCTGCGGTTACTCTGCCACGGCGTCGGCGCTACATCGATGCAGGCTGCGCCTGCGTTGCGTAGCGACTGTGCCTCGGTGTAGAAGTGGTGCAGTAAGCAACAGCAACAACTGCGACGCACAAGCAACGCCGACGCATTTCGCACGCAAATCAAATGCGCCCATAATATGTCACACTCCACACCGCCAACAGGAATAGCAGCTGATACTGATAGCACATGCAACACAACAACAACAGCACTAACAACGGCTGCTGATTTGCCGACGCCGCTGCCGCCGCCGCCGTCGTCATCGTCGTCGTCGTCAACATCTTCACCTTTAGCCGTTGCACAGTCACCGTCAATAACAGCAACAACAACAGGAACACCACAACAACAATTCGCGACCCGAAAACGTCGCCGCAAGCGTCAAAATCCGCGAGCTTGGTTGCTGGAAAAAGCTACAACAACCACAACAGCAGAAGAGGAAGCAGCAGTCAGAGCGGCAGCAACAATCAGTACAACGTCAGTGGCTGCAGCCGAGGTTCGTACAAAACCAATTAAAAAACACAACCGGCATAAATGCAGTATAGCGAACCCTCGTGAAAAAAATAAGTATGCTATTACATAAAGGTTTGACTCGTGAATCTAACGAACTAAAAATGCCCCCAACAGGCGTGGCTCGGGGTGAAAGTTTTAATCAAAATAACGCAATCAATTCGTAATCGATTTACACGATATTGGTACGAAATGAAAGGGAATTATACCGGCTATAATATGGTAACAAACTTATTCTACCTTAATAATGAGTTTTACGAGAAAAAAACCAGTTTTCCAAAAATTTCCCAAAAAAATATTTTTCGCTTAAAACTTCTTATTAGTACATATTAGGTATCTAATGTTGTATAGTACATTGAATTGAACTTTTAATAATGAATTTTTGGCTGCAAACATGATAAAAACTTTGAACTTTGACCACGAGCCACGCCTTTTGTATGCATTTCCCAGGCAACATTTTTAGTTTGTTAGATTCACGAAAATAAGCTCTATATAGCCCAATTTTTCGTTTTTTTTTCATGAGGGTTCGCTATTGCATTTTCGCTGCATTTGTTCCGACACAATCTATATATTATACATGCATATACCTATGTATATGTAAATGTCCTGATTGACTTATTGACTGACTGACTCATTCATCATCGCCCAGCCCAAACCGCTAAAGTTATAAACATGAAATTTGAACTGTAGATTCTTTTTAGAAATGAACCTCCGCTAAAACGGGATTTTTTTAAATTCAGGGTCTAATTTCAGGGCGTGATTTGATGAACGTATTGATTTCATACTTGGTGAAAATACTTGGTGAAAAAAAAAAATAGTAAACGTAATATTTTTTCAAAAATCAAAATCTGACATGGTCAACATTGGGTTAAAAGTTTCTATCAGTGATAACACTGAGCAACAGCCAAAATTTTTCCGAGTTCTAGTAAACCTTTTCTAAAGGATTTTTGGACGCTGATCACAACTGCGTACTTAGTTTTTTGATTGTTTGAGCGGTTTGTAAGTTATTGGTGGATTTTGCTAAGAGGTGTTTTCCACGATTTTTCATCTTTGAATTTTTATTGCATTTATAATATGTTGCAAAACACGATAATTTTTTTATGACACAATAACAATCCTCAAGCTATAATTTTGACCAAAGTCGATTTCGATTGGTCAAGGGTTAACACGGCTATGGCTCTTCAAGTTCAATTTTCGCGAATTTTTTATAAAAATTCATTTAAATTCGGGGTTGCAATTTTCAATTAGGAGTTAGTGTGTAATGTATAGTGTAAGGTTGTAACTTAAACTTATAGAACAGAATTTTTTTATCGCATATGCCATTCTCTGCCTATACTCATTAGAGTGTAAATGCGCCTTCACCTTCTGAACACGTGTTTGTATTGAAATCTCCTAATCCTCTTCGCGTCGTTGATGAAAGTATCTAAAGTATTTTCGCAAGCGTCAATATTTGTCTTTTCAAGGGCATTAACAAAATTCGAATAAGTTCATTACCGTGGGAGCTATACTAAAAAGAGTTGCATTACACAAGTAAAAATTTCATCCATGGCACAATAACAAGGTAATAGCATGCCCGCAACACCAAAAATCACATGTATTTTGTTGGTAGGATTGTTTATCGTTACTGTCAAAATCAGCTGATATTTTCCGACGAAAGAGGGAGAAACTGAAAACAGACAAAAATGATTGTTGCCAGAAAGCGCTCTTTTTCGAGTAAAAAAACGGGGAAGTGCTTGAAATTCGTATTGTTTAGTTTATTATATTAATATTGTTCAAACAATTGTTTTAGCGTGCCTGTTGATTGCAACTGCCGACTGCACCGTTGCGCTGCAGCAACTGCGTTGTGTTGTGATCACGGTTGCCACAATTGGCAACTTTCTACCAAAATTGGTAACTTTTAAACTGTTTGGTAACTTGGTAACATTATTTTCATTTTGGTAACTTTTGCAATCAAAAATTGATTTGAAGTAATAGACAAGAAAATTTGTTTTTTTTATTTATAAATTTTAATTTATTTATAAAACAAAATTTTTGAAAAGATTGCCGCAACATTTTATGTTTATAATTGTTTATGTTGTAAAAATAAAATGTTGCGGCAATCCTTTCAAATTTGGTGTTTCTTTAATCTAGCGCTTTATACACGCATGTACTTCATGTACCTTTGTTATGAAATACAAAATACATTGCATATGAAATACATTGTTTTGTATAATGTATTATATTTTGTATAATAATAAAAATGTGTAACTTTTGGTAACTTTTTATAAAAGATTTTGGTAGGAAACATTTTAGGCCAGTGGCAACCATGGTTGTGATCTTTGGAGCTGATATCTTGTGTTTTGACGGCGGGTGCTGTGTGCGAGAAAATATAATTAAATCGAAATTGTTTCGGTACTTTCAGATATTTTCCTTACCAGTTGTTTCCACCGCCTGCGGTTGACGATGGAAACTGCGAAATAAAAAATGGGTTTAAATAAAACACACGAAAAGTTTGGGAAAAAGCCTGTGGCAAAAAACCCAATTTATTTTATATGGAATAAACGCGACTGACTCCTACGGCCAGAGACGATCGCCGCAGTCTCACAGATTTATTTTTATGAACTTCTTGTACCCCATGATTCTCTGCTTCGCCTTCATAACTTTGAGTCGTTTGTTTAGATGGCGCACGCGAAAGTGGACTCTACACTTGAAAAACTAGCGCTTAACATGGTCCGGTAGGTCAATACCTGTGCTGTTTTGCACCAAACGCTGAAGCAAGTTCTTGCAGTGAGCGATATCGAGGCCGTTGACTGTGGTGAAGACGCATTCTAGCTCCTTCAAGAAACACAGAAATTTCCGCGTCGGTTTCTTTAAGGAACCCTTCGAAACTTCGTCAACCCATGTGTTGGAGTTGTCCGTGCCGGTGCTCTCATATTCTGGAAGGTGCAGCTTTCGGATGATGTATCCAGCAGTGTGTTGATATCAGTGTGTTGATATCAGACAATGAGCCGGGATTGAAATCCTCGAGAGTTGCACAGTCTTCCTCTGAATCAAGGCTGTCAACGGCGTTGCGTGTATCACAACTGCTGCTGCACTGAGGATTTTCGGCCTGCTGGCTGCGCACATCAATCTGGTTTGGTGCCAGCCAATCAGTTGTGTCATTGGCGACATTGCCCTTCCCTCGTATTTTTGTGCAATGTTCCAAGTAATATTTTCATAGCGCTTAATCGTCTTACATACTACATATAAATCACAATTTAAATAACTCATATAAGGGTTGGAAACAATGCGAATCATTATTTCTGTTCCAATTTGGAAATTGGTCAAGTGTTTTCATTTCAACCTATACGGCAACACAGCACCACTGCTGACACCGACGATTTTGACAGAAGCCATAAACGATCAGCCGGTGGCTTGCTATAACCTTGTAGTTGAACCATGATTTCATCCACACACACTTAGCAAACTACTTGCTGTTTTCCATATTTCATTGCGACATATTTTTAGGGCGCAAAAAAATCAAAATACGAAAGGTGAACATTTTATGAATTAAGGGCATTTGATGAAAGTGAGAATTTTCGTACTGCTGCCTAAAATTGTGCTCCAATATTATAGCTCAAAAGTAAATCCTTGCTTTTGTTGCTGAATTTATGCATGGAGAATTTACATATTTGTACACATACTCTATTACAAACATGGTATTTCAAAAATTTCTTTTTTAATTGAAAGCCCCAACATTCTTCTTTCACTATATGACAATATATTGTAACGATAGGACAGTCTGTCGCTGTGCAAAGCAACCCTGTTGCTACGCGCCGTGCTATAATTCAACCTGGCAATGATGGCCGCGATAATGGAAACTTTTAGTCCAACCTGGCAATGATGGCCGCGAATGGAAACTTTTAGTCCAATCTGGCAATGATGGCCGCGAATGGAAACTTTTAGTCCAATCTGGCAATGATGGCCCGCGATCATCATGGAAACCTTTAGTCCACTCTGGAATGTGCGAGAACGATCTGCGCTGTAACCGGACAGGTATAAAAGGCAGCCGGATACGGCGCAGCGAGTCAGTCTGATTTTTACTAGCGGAGTTGCCACGCGGAATAATTAAGCAAATATTTAAGTGTAAAGACAGTGAAGTGTAAATCTGTGAAATAAAGTGACTGTTGGTTTTTATTGACTGCGTTTGAGGAACTAAGTGTGTTTTGTTTATTTCAAACTGCACAATCCAGTGATACGTACCAGCCCACTAGAACTAATTTTCGTAACATTTGGTGTCAGAAGTGGGATTATGGAAAATTGAAAAAAAAGAATAAATAAAATTATAAAAACGCAGAAATGGTTAAACTCGAGCTGCTGAAGAAGGAGCTGGCTGCCTGGAATTTGCCGACTGCTGGCGGTAAGGTGGAGTTGCAGCTGCGCTTGCGAGAGGCGTGTGAATCACGAGGCATCGATTGGGCTGCACTCGAGTTCGGAACGCAGGAGCTAGAGGCGTCGGGCAAAGTGGAGGAATCGCCTGCGGGTGCTGCGTCGATGCAAAGTACGGCTGCAGCGGCTGCGCCACCACAAGCAATGGACATGAGCTAGCTAATGGTTGCAATGAAAGGCATGTTCGAGACTTCCAACCGTGAAAATCGCGAAATATCGGCGCAAATGGAAGCGAAACTGGAAACTAAATACGAACCGTGAAATGTCGGCAAAACTTGAAAATGCAAATCGGGATTTGTCCAGCAAGGTTCAGGAAAATTCTGCGCGCTTGGAGCAAAAAGTGGAGGAAATCTCGGACAGGATTAATGGGAAAGTCGAGCACTTGGAGACGCGAGTAGAGCACTTGGATAAACGAGTCGACGATCTTGATGATTCCCTGAACAAACGAGTTGATAGTCTGGAAGACTCGATGAACAGAAAAATGGACGAGCGGCTTAGAGAGGTACAGCCGCGAGAATGGTTGCCGCCGGTTCCGGAAAGTGTTGCCACCCGAGCAGATGTGCCTACTTATGATGGGACTACGCCGTTCGATACATTCAAGCTACAATTCGACCTGGCTGCTCTGGAAATTCAGTAGACCGTAAGGAAAGGTCGGAGATTGGCGCTGGCTCTTAAAGGTGCTGCGGCTGAGGTAATAAAATCAGTTCCAGAATGTTTAAGAAGTGAGTACGAGACCGTCATAAGGGCGCTGGCAGCCAAATACAGTGACGAGCACAAGAAAACGCTGTACTACTGTGAGCTGAAGAACCGCAGGCAAAGAGCAAACGAGGCGCTGCAGACATATGCAGCAGACATTGAGCGGCTCGTACAGATGTGCTACCCGTCCTTCGGCGCTGATGATCTCGAGAGGATGCAGATTGAGGCGTTTATTGAAGGTCTTCATGATCCGGAGACACGGCGCAGTGCGTTGATAATGGGCAAGCCGACATTTAGGGAGACGGTGACCAGCGCGATGACATACGAGGCGACATGGATTGGGAGCACTCGGTATGCACCTGCAAGGATACGCCAGATCCAGCCGGACAACGACATCACGATCCAGGCCGTAAGCTCTGAGACCCCGCCACGAGTCACGAGACTGCCGCCAACGAAAGAGGCGTTCCCGTTCTCGATTGGCGATTGTGTGGGCAAAGGTGGACGAGGACGATGGGACGAGTCGGCTGTGTGTTGTAGAAGCACCGAGACAAGGACACGACAACATCATCATCGGACGTACATTAGTGGAACCTAAGAATGGCAGAATACCAGTCAGAATACTGAACCCCCTGAATGCACCCAGATATGTCAGGAAAGATGAGGTAATTGGCGAGTGTAAGGAAGCTGTAGCAGTGGTCAATTGCAAGAGTAGCCCACCTGGAGGTAATAAGAAGAGCGGTTTTAACATGGACGTCATACCGCAGGAGAACCAGTGGAGCAACGAGTTGACGGCCAAGCAGAAACAGAAGGCGAGATCACTCCTGCAGCACTATGGGTCAATATTTGCGGCAGAAGCAGGCGGAAGAACAGCCATAGTGAAGCACAACATCGACACCGGAAGTGCAAAACCGATTCGCCAACCGCCAAGACGAGTTCCTCTGGCCAAGAGGGAAGAGGTCACAAATTTGATCGAAAACATGCGGAAAGAAAAGGTCATAGAGCCTTCTTCGGGCCCCTGGTGCTCGCCGGTCGTGCTAGTCAAGAAAAGGATGGCAGTACCCGGTTTTGTGTGGACTATCGGAAACTCAACGATGTGACCAAGAAGGACAGTTATCCATTACCGCGGATCGATGACACCCTGGACACGCTGTCAGGCACGCAGTGGTTCTCCACGCTCGACTTACGCAGCGGCTATTGGCAGGTAGAGCTTGCAGACAAAGACAAGGAGAAAACGGCTTTCAGTGTTGGCGACGGTTTGTGGCAGTTCACCGTCATGCCGTTTGGACTCTGCAACGCACCAGCAACATTCGAGCGGCTAATGGAACGCGTTCTAAAAGGGCTGCATTGGCGGACGTGCCTGGTGTACCTCGACGACATAATCGTGATGGGTATAAGCTTCGACGGCCACCTGGGAAAGCTAAAGGAGGTATTCGAGCGGATACAAAAAGCCGGGCTTAAACTCAACCGAAAGAAGTGCTCGCTATTCCAAAAAGAGGTCAAGTATCTGAGTCATACGGTTTCCGCCCGCGGAGTACATACGGATGAAGGCAAAATCACGGCGGTGAAGGAGTGGCCCCGGCCACGCAATCTACACGAACTGCGCAGTGTCCTGGGCCTGTGCACATATAGGGTGTTTTTTTTAGAGGTTTGTTTTTCGAATAGAGATAAAACTGGCATTTTGTGGTCAAATCTGGCAACTCTAATGTCATTTATGTTCAGTTTGGTTTGCCATTTCATCATGAACAGGTTGACAAAAGAACAACGCTTGCAAATCGTGCAAATTTATTTCGAAAATAATGGTTCAGTTCGCGAAGTTTACCGCAAGCTCCGTCCATTTTATGGTCGACATAATCGTCCATCAGAGCAATTAATTCGGTTAACCATGGGTCGTTTTCGCACTACGTTTACTCTATGTGATAATTGGCATCCGCAGAGACGTCGAACAGTGCGCACCGAAGAAACAATTGCAGCTGTAGAGCAAAATGTTGAAGAGGACCCAGTCAGAAGAGGAGTCAGTTACCGTTAATGGAGACCGGTATAGAGCCATGATAACCGACTATTTTGTTCCCGAATTGGATGGCATGAATGTGGATGAGTTGTGGTTCCAACAAGACGGCGCTACATGCCACACAGCGCACGTCACAATCGATTTATTGAAGGAAACATTCGATGAGCGCATAATTTCGCGGAATGGACCTGTCAATTGGCCACCAAGATCGTGTGATTTGACACCATTGGATTATTTTCTTTGGGGATATGTGAAGTCGGTCGTCTACGCCAACAAACCAGAAACGTTAGGGGACTTGGAAGCCAACATTCGTGGCGTTATTGCCGACATACGGCCCCAAATGCTCGAAAAAGTGGTTGAAAATTGGACCTGTAGAATTGGCTTTATTCGAGCCAGCCGCGGCGGCCACATGCCCGAAATCATATTTAAACATTAATGGCATACAATTATCCTTCCAATAAAGCCAAATTGATGGACATTAAAACAATTTTCTTGTGTTTTATTTCAATTCGAAGTTCTATACCTCTAAAAAAACACCCGATACTACCGCCGATTTGTTCCGGGAGTCGCAAGCATAGCCAGCAGCTTGCACAAACTGACGAAAAAGAGCCAAGCTTTCGAGTGGAACGAAGAGCAGGAGCAGGCTTTTGCACGTCTGAAGGAAAAACTGTGCACTGCTCCAATTCTGGCCTTCCCCGTGCCTGGAGAGATGTTTGTGCTGGATACAGATGCAAGCGGGCATAGTATTGGCGGTGTGCTATCACAGATAATAGACGTCCAAGAACAAGTGATAGCATACTACAGTAGGATTCTGTCGAGACCGGAACGCAACTACTGTGTGACACGGAGGGAACTGCTGGCGGTATTGGACTGCGTAAAACACTTCCACAAATATCTGTATGGACAAAGGTTTCGCCTGCGCACAGATCATGCGGCATTGAGATGGCTCCTGAACTTTAAGGATCCTGAAGGGCAATTGGCGCGGTGGATCGAGCGGCTGCAGAGCTACGACTACACGATAGAGCATCGCAAGGGCAGTAGCCATGGAAATGCCGATGCCTTGTCACGCCGTCCGTGCAAAGTCGAATGCGGGCAGTGCTCGCGAGCCGAAAGCAAAGAACAGATAGTGGACGTCCGGTTGGTAAGCGTTATGCCAGAAGAAGAAGAAGCAGAAGGTCTGCGGAGAGGCTACAAAAGGACCAGCGTGAGGATGCGGATCTTGCAAAAATCGTCGAAGGCAAGGAGCAAGGCGCACGTCCAGACTGGCAGGAGATGGCCGGTGAAAGCCCGATCGCTAAGGCTTACTGGGCACGGTGGGAAAGTCTGCGGCTGAAAGAAGGATGCCTGTACCGCGAATGGGAGAGCGCGGATGGTCGGACCAGCAACTCCCTAATGGTAGTGCCGAAATGCAAAATCAACGAGGTCATCGAGGCATACCATAACGACTCCAGTGGAGGGCACCTGGGCATCACCAAAACCGTCGCCAAAATAAAAAGACGATTCTACTGGGTAGGATGTCAGGGGTCTGTAGCCGAGTGGATTAAGAGCTGCGACCGATGTTCAGCCGCGAAAGGGCCGACAAGAAGATCTCGAGGCCGCATGCAGCAGTACAACGTGGGAGCGCCCTTCGAGCGGATTGCTATGGACGTCGCCGGCCCATTCCCAACTAGCACTCAAGGCAACAAATATGTGCTGGTGGTAATGGATTACTTCAGCAAATGGCCCGAAGTGTACCCTATTCCTAACCAGGAGGCCACTACGATCTCGGAAAAGCTGGTAAACAACTAGGTAGCCAGGTTCGGAGTTCCGTTGGAGTTGCACTCAGATCAAGGCCGGAATTTCGAGTCTGCGGTATTCAAGGAAGTGTGTGAGCTGCTGGGGATAAAGAAAACGCGTACTACTCCTTTGCACCCACAGTCCGACGGCATGGTGGAACGCTTTAACCGGACACTGGAGGAATACCTGCGGAAAGTGGTAGGCAGGAATCAAAAGGATTGGGACACGCATATCCCCCTGTTCCTGATGGCGTATAGGTCAGCCCCGCACGACACGACATCACTCACTCCAGCCCGAGCAGTGTTCGGCACAGAGTTGCGGTTACCCGCTGACTTGAAGTTCGGGGTAGTCAACACGACGGGAGGCGCTAAGACGGACTACGTGGTCAATAAGCGGGCGGAACTGGAGGAAATTCACCAGTTCATAAGGAGCCGCACCAAACTCGTCAGCGATAAGGTGAAAGCCAGATATGATCTACGGGCCAACTCAGCAGGGTTCCAAGAAGGCGACCTGGTAATGCTCTACAACCCGCAGCGGAGGAAAGGTTTGTCTCCAAAACTTCAAACGTCATGGGAAGGACCGTACGAAGTCGTGGCTAGGATTAACGACGTAGTATACAGGATTCAACGTTGCAGCAATAGAGGTGCTAAGCTGAAGGTAGTCCATTTGGAGCGCCTGGCACCTTATCACAGCGGAGCTGCGGCACTTGTTCGGGACGAACAAGCCTAAGTGGTGGGCAGTGTAACGATAGGACAGTCTATCGCTGTGCAAAGCAACCCTGTCGCTACGCGCCGTGCTATAATTCAACCTGGTAATGATGGCCACGATAATGGAAACTTTTAGTCCAACCTGGCAATGATGGCCGCGAATGGAAACTTTTAGTCCAATCTGGCAATGATGGCCGCGAATGGAAACTTTTAGTCCAATCTGGCAATGATGGCCCGCGATCATCATGGAAACCTTTAGTCCACTCTGGAATGTGCGAGAACGATCTGCGCGGTAACCGGACAGGTATAAAAGGCAGCCGGATACGGCGCAGCGAGTCAGTCTGATTTTGACTAGCGAAGTTGCCACGCGGAATAATTAAGCAAATATTTAAGTGTAAAGACAGTGAAGTGTAAATCTGTGAAATAAAGTGACTGTTGGTTTTTATTGACTGCGTTTGAGGAACTAAGTGTGTTTTGTTTATTTCAAATTGCACAATCCAGTGATACGTACCAGCCCACTAGAACTAATTTTCGTAACAATATATTTTTTATAAGAAAAATTCTTTTGTGTATTCGCAATCTTGCAAAGTAACTGAAAATTTGACTTTGCAAATGAATAACTCTTGCAAATTTGAACCGATTTTAATGTTGTAAATTTTAAATAAATAGTTAGAGTATTGTTAATCTAGGTTAAATGGCATTTAAGACTTCAGGTTTGTAGGAGCTACATGGTCAAAAAACATGTAAAACGCCCTCCAAGGAAAACCATTAATATTTCCTAAGCCGCTCAAACAATCAAAAAACTAAGTACGCAGTTGTGATCAGCGTCCAAAAATCCTTTAGAAAAGTATAGTTTGATTTTAGAAAAAAAAAAATGCCGATTTTGTTGCTCTGTGTAATCAGTGATATCATTGGTTTCTATGGAGAAACTGAGAAAAACATAAATTAATGGGAATATTGACTTGAAACATGGTAAATGTGTTCCAAATGAGAAATAATGCGATACGTGTTTTTCATTTTTTGAAAATCAAAATCTGACGGGGTGAACAACGGTTTAAACGTTTGTTTGGGGAAACATGATTTAATGGGCTGAATGACTTCAAATATATGGAAAAAGCATTTCAAATGAGAAATAATTAGACAAGTATTTTTTCATAAAAATCTGAAGTTTTATGCAGATACGCACATTTAAAACTATGTAGAGCCCGACCGATTCCCACTTTTTTGGGCCAATGCCGACGCCGATTAATCGGCCGGAAGCGCGAGAATCGGCCAATGCCGACTCCGTAGAAAATATAAACGAATGGATTCAACCACAGAATAAACAGTATACACTGCGTAGGACAACAGCAAAAAGCAATGTTGTTATTCGCAAAGGCTTCACTCGTGCACATTGAAATGGTGGTTGTTGTGGCGTATTGATCACTCAATCTTTTTTTGCACGTATGTTTATTGATCTTGTTTGTCGAAGCGCAAGCGGAGAGCAACAACGAACCAAAGCATCGTCATCGTCGTTTCAACGAAGGTGATTCGGAATTCGCTAATGTTTTTTGTTCTTGTCATTTATTGTGTGTATGTGTTTAAGTCTGTGCATTCGCTAAACCGCGCGAAAAATAAATAAATGTTTTGTGTCGGTTTTTTGTGTAAGGTTTTATTAGATTGTTGAGTGTCTGTTAAATGTATTAGAAATTAAGTTTTAGGTTTAAATTGATCGCGGGGGATCGCGGTTGATTCACCGGAGTTCGTCAGTCGAGTGTCCGCCGGTCGCGCAAGCTCCATTCGGGATGGCCAGGGTTGCCATCCGTACATATACCATAAACACATAAAGGGACGCGCACAATACAATAATATTGACATTTCTAAGAGCCGCGCGGCCGGCAGTGTTTAGCGATCTAAACAGTATGCTTTTTTGTGTTGCCGATTGGTTTTGCTGCACACATTGCTGTAATGACACCATCAATCGGATCTTTGTGGTGTATGGCTTTTTGCTGTCCGCTTTGATTGTTTTGAAAACTTGCAGATATTTCTACTGTGGTTGATCCCAATTTAAAATGTTTAGAAATATTTTTACGTGGCGAGTTCCAAGTAAAATTATTTGTTTATATTGTGACATGGTGGATTACAATTTGGAAAAACACGGGAAGACGATTCAAAATTGATAAAAACACTTGAAATCAAAAATAATTATGTAGACACGTATTTTTCATTTTTGGAAATCTAAGTCTAACGGGAAACCAAGGGTTAAAAGTTTGTATGGAAAAACATACTTCAATAGGTCTTTTGACTTTAAATATGGTGAAAGCACTACGAATGAGAAATAATTAGACAAGTATTTTGTCATAAAAATCTTATGGGCTCAACAAAGTGGAAAAGAAACTTGACTTATTGGATCCATTGATTGATGAAATTTGTATTAAGGCATGCCTAGGTTTAAGAATAGTGTAAATATTCTACACCTGAATGGTTCCATGGCGAATGCTGTGACCATACAGTTACAGTATTAGATTTTCTTATTTTAGTTCTTTTAAGCAAGCATTATTTGCGGGCCGTAAAAAAAGTTCCAAACAACGGTACTTAACAAATTATTGCGGGCTAATAAAAACGTCTTCCTGTCTTTTCATTTCCCCTTTTTAATTGTCTTTATTAATTACTTATTATTATTTATTTTTTATTGCTCGTAGCGATCATGTAAGTCGCTATGCCAACCATATTTTATTTTCTTTTCTATGATTTTGCGCACACTACAGTCGGCAGTGAGTTCGGGAGCAATATGCGACGCCGTGCAGTCTTATAGAAGAAGAACAAAAGCCAGCCAGAAAATAGAAATTGACAATTTCAGCTTTTCGCCAGCGCAACAACAACAGCACATCGTCTTCATCTCCCAATGATCCCACGCCGCAGCAGTGTGCTAATAGCCTATTTCCACCGGGCCTTAAATGCATTTAACGCATAAATGCATTTAACATCGCATTTAAATGCTCTAATTCCCATGCAATTGTTTTTGTATCAAAGTGAGTTAACTCACTTTCAAAACTGAGTTAACTCAGTTTTGCCCTTTACAGACGTCTAACAGAATATGTTATGTAATTGGAGCAATTTTGACAAATGTACAAGTTTTGATAGCATGCTTTTCGGCGCTGCAAGAGCCGTACGAACACAAACAAAAGAGGGGATTCGAATTGCGTTCGGTGTGGTAGATTTCTTGCTAAGACAATTACTTTTTACTGCATTTTTCGCAAAAATACATATCGTCTGTTATAATCAAAGTCAAAACTTCTATTATTTGCCAATAATAAATGCTGAAAGAGAAAATCAAAAACGTGGAACTTCTCACTAATCCTCTTGACATTAAAAATTCAGACAGCTCTGGTATCAATCAGCTGACAACTTTCATAAATGAAATAAACATTGACAAATGAAAAAAATTTTTACAAATATGAAAACGCAGACATTCCTAGACTGTTAAGACGGAAAGCGAATTGGTTTTCTTGCAGTAGAGGGGCTACAAGAAACCATACATACGTATACAAGGAGATGGCGGCGATGGGTAAGCTGTGGCTGCTCAGAAATAAATGCAGAATTTGGCTTGACCAACTAAAAATGTAAACAAAAACCAGCTGTTGCATTTAACTCAGTTTTGGTGGAAACGCTTGACAGTTCTCAAGCTTAACAGAGCCCTTAAATGCGTTTAAGCGCTCGGTGGAAACAGGCTATAACGCAGACTCGCTGCATTGAGTGCAACCACGGAATAAACAGTAATACAGAACGCGCATCTCATACAAATTCAAAAATGTTAAGGGGTCGTAATATTACGACCACTGTTAATTTAACATTACGTCCTCTGCTATTAACATTAGGAACCGCACTAGACAGCTTTTGTTTCTGTTATTTCACAGAACAAACAGCACACAGATATAAAGAAGAAAGTAATGATCACAGCGGCTCCGCGAAGCATTGAAAATAGCTTCAGGCTGTGGTTGCTGTTGTTGTCGGCCAACAAAACGAAGTGCCACTTGCTTCTTACATATATGGGAGAAGAGCAATAAGCTATGGTTGTTGTTATTGTTGCCGGCTAGGAAATGAAACATTGAATTTGAATTATTTTTGCTTTGCGGTTCATTCTGCGTGCAGCGCAGTGCGTACATACCCTGTCGGTAGCAATTTTACGACGGAGTGTAGCGTGCAAAAATATATGAGAACGAATGTCAAAAGGGAGTAACTTATCGACTTAAAAAGTCACTACGGTATAAAGATATCAAACTCTTTTTAATATTGGTGATAGTTAACGATTTGGTACAATCGTTATATACGAAATATCCTTTAAATGGTGGTTGTACGTACATATAGCGAAAAAAAAGCAAAACAAAAAATTTTGTTTGCCATAATTCGGGATCGTCGTTGCTTACTTATTTTTTTCTAGCTTTTTGCTTTATAATAGATACAGTGCAAGCTCGATTTTCGCGACTAATTAAAACCCAGACCTGTCGCGAAAACTGAATTTTCGCGATAACAGAACCCAAAATTTTATTGAAAAATTTTATGTAATTTTTAAAATTAGATTGTTTTTATTGATATATTTACATTTTAAACATTTTTAAAGAAATTGGAGATTTTGAGTTGCTTTTTTGGCAATTATTTTTTAAAATTATAGCTGAATCACGAAGTTCATATAGTACTGTCGTCGGCTTATCATTTTCCAATGCCCATTGTATGCATATGTTTATCGATGTTATAGCGTCGTCCACTTTAATTTTGTTTTCTTCATGACAACTATCGTATAAATCCTCGCATTCCGTATCTGATAATTCCATTTGCTCCTCATTACTTTCCACATGAAATTCTTCTTGAATCCAGTTGTTTACGTCAGCATTCGTGAAAAGATGTTCCGTACCAATTTGAGCTACAAGTGTATCAATAGTTGAAAGATCTTCGTTTTCTTCCTAAATTATATTTTGTAAAATATTTAAGGGCTCCTCTTCATTCCATTCACTACAATAAAATTAAAAAAAACAGATAAAAGTCGCGAAAACCCCGTTTTTCGTAAACTGTCGCGATTGTAGAACCTGAATGTTAAAAATTAAGCCGTCGCGATAACCGGGCTGTCGCGATACGATACGATTCTATCGGAACCTCTCATTTTTTTAGGTTTGACAAACAAATGTTTGGGCCAAAAAACTGGGGGCCTAGAGTGGGATAAAAGTCGTAAGGATAAAATAATACATCGCGGCGAGAAGTCATTTACGCCAAAATTAGCGAAACCTTAGCATTCAAGTGCTCATAAGGAGATACACATTTCTTCACGCGGAAGGTCGATCGCATAATAACATGAAACAAACTTGTTCTTATTAACTGACACACGTCGGGAATTGCCAGCCAATGTCAGCCAGAAACAAAAATTCAAAATTTACAATTTTCATTCGCTGATCAACACAAAAAAAACGATAGCACATCGCCCTTCATTCGCTTCCTTGAAAATAACAGTAACTTCTATGGACGGCATCGAGCGCACGAACTCGCTCTGCACCACTCGGCACTTACCGAAATTGACAATAACAGAGATCATCGTCGCACGAGAAATTAACAGAGACAAAAGTTCTGTTCAACAAACTCTGTTATCTCCCCCCTGATGCTTTTGGCCCGCACCCGAAATTCAGATTGCTTCGCTGGTCGACATGCGCATTCTGTATAGTATACCTGTATAGTATATATAGTATACGTAGGACCTACGCAAATCTAATAGAAAATGTTATGAACTTAACATTCTCAAATGCTTACGCTTCGCTCTTCCCGCTCGCATCATAACAGCCGTAAACACTTTTGTGCCCACATGCGCGTTCTATATTACTTCATATTCTTTGCTTTTATTTATAAATGTCATCAATAAAAATCATTCAGTGACTTTTATTTATAAAAAGTATATAAGTATTTAAAAAAGTATAATCAAAAAAATCATTGAATAACTTTTCTTTTTTAAGTCATAAAAAAAAATCATTCCGTGACTTTTATTTATAAAAGTCATCAATAAAAATCAGTAAGTGACTTTTATTTATAAAAGTCATCAATAAAAATAATTCAATGACTTTTATTTTTTAAGTCATCAATAAAAATCATTCAGTGACTTTTATTTATAAAACTCATCAATAAAAATCTTTTAATTACTTTTATTTTTTAAGTCAGTAAAAGTCATTTAGTGACTTTTATTTATAAAATAAAAAGCAGCCGCCGTGGCTCAGTTGGTTAGTGCGTTGGACCGCGAGTCGAAGGCAGCAACCTCAGGTTCAAATACTGCCTGTAATAACACCTAAAAAAAATAACGGGAAAACTCGTTTTCTCTTTCGGTGGCTGTCCTCTCAGCTGGAAATGGCAAACCTCTGAGAGTAAAAATTGCTTATGAAAAAAGCTCCCAACCTGCCGTTCGGAACCGGCATAAAACTGTAGGTCCTTCCACCCGCGTACAAATTCACACGCACAACACGGGTGGTTGCGGGAAGCTAGGCCTTAGTCTCGCGTAAGCGGGCTGTCGTGCCATTCAATTAAATTAATTAATGATAACAATTATTGGTGACTTTTATTTTTTTAGTCGTCAATAAAAATCATTCAGTGACTTTTATTTATAAAAGTCATCAATAAAAATCATTCAATGACTTTTATTTTTTAGGTCAATAAAAATCATTCAGTGACTTTTATTTATAAAAGTCATCAATAAAAATCATTCAATGACTTTAATTTTTTAAATCATCAATAAAAATCATTCAGTGGCTTTTATTTATAAAAGTCTTCAATAACAATTATTCAATGTCTTTTATTTTTTAAGTCATCAATAAAAATCATTCAGTGACTTTTATTTTTTAAGTCGCAATATAAAAGTCATTTTCATTAATGCATGCAAAAGTTATGATTCATCCAGAAAACAGAATTGTCAAGTCAGGTCTTGTTGACTCGATCAAGAATATACATATATACATTTCGATATTTAATGAATACAGTAGTGCGATTAATGAAAAATACTTTTATATTGCGACTTAAAAAATAAAAGTCACTGTATGATTTTTATTGATGACTTTTATAAATAAAAGTCACTTACTGATTTTTATTGATGACTTTTATAAACAAAAGTCACTGAATGACTTTTACTGATGACTTAAAAAATAAAAGTCATTGAAAGATTGATGACTTAACAAATAAAAGTCACTGACTGATTTTTATTCATGACTTTTTTAAATAAAAGTCACCAATAATTGTTATCATAGGACAACTAAAATAAAAATCGAAAAACTGTTATTTGTAGACTAATATGAAAAAATTAAAAAATAATTGTTTTTATAAGATTTTTAAAATATAAATAAAAAATAACTGTTATTTGTTGAGTCATTAAATAAAAGTAAAAAAATAACTCTTAACCATTGATTTTTATAATAAAACTTATAAATGTTACGGTCCCTGATTTTTTGTATTGGTGTCTTAAGCAAATTTGTTGGTCGTTAAAATATCTACAAACTTGCCGAAGACAGTAAAGCGATGTTCAGAACGATTTAGGACTAATTAGCATTTAAACGTTGGAAAACTTAAGCGACGAACTCGACTGAAATGAGCAAAATTCAAAGTCGGATTTTTCATAAACTAGAGGCAATCCAGCCAAACGCCTGGTGGATCTCAACTCAGTATACCTATAGAAAAGTCGCTCAGTACGTCCCCCGCTTGTTGCAATTTTTGAAGGTAAATTTCACGCACAGTGTAATTGACTGGCACGACAGCCCGATTACAAAACTAAGGCCTAGCTACCCGCAACCATCCGTGTTGTGCGTGCGAATTTTGTACAAGGTTGGAAGGGACCTACAGTTTTATGCCGATTCCGAAAAGCGAGTTGGGAGCTTTTTCATTGGCAATTTCACTCTCAGCGGTTTGCCATTTCCAGCTGAGAGGACAGCCACCGAAAGAAAAATTGTAGTTTTTCTTTTTTTTTTGTGTTAGAAGCAACGGAGTTTTGAACCTGGGTTCGAGCGTTGCATTTGACTTGCGGCCCAACGCACTAGCCAGCTGAGCTAGGGCGGCTGCCACGTGTCCACTGGGATAAACAAAAATACTGACGTAAACTCGACGTATTAATGAATATTGCATTAAAATTCAGTTTTTTTTCAACTTCAAATGCGATGTGGCATCCGAGGCCGATGTCGATTAATCGCGAATGTGTGACACAGTATCCCAGAAGCATTTTGTGTAGTTTCGAGCTTTTTATAAAAATGTGTTTGCTCTTTGTTTTGTTGTTTTCGAATCTATTATATCTAGGTGTGTGACAATTTGTTTCAAAAACAATTTTTCTTTAATATTAAACTCGCACGTATGAAAATTTATAAAGACTGCTGGGAAAACTTCAGGCATGTTTTGTGGTTTTATTTTACTTGCTTGTTGAATCGATATTTTAGTGGCCCCATTGTTAAAATTCCAAAAATCCACAAACATTTTTCAAAACAACAATCCATCTCCTATTAAAGCAAAATCATTTCTTTGTTTTTGTTTCTCCCCTTTGAAACGCAACAACAGGATTTCGACCCTGATGACAGCAGACCAATGTCCAGTACTGATGTTGAGACCTTCAAAGGGAAAATCGTCTACAATCTGGATGGCAGTACTTACATAATTGACACGGATTCACTAGCAAAATGTAAGTACTACGCCAAGTGGGGGCGGAACGGTGTGCAGGCGTAAAGGGTGAAATCCGGCAGAGCTGATAGCTGTAGGGTACGGGCAGTTGCCGATTTATCCGTCGCACGCATTGACTGGCGCAAGCGGCGGATTTGCGCAAACTGATCTTCTGTGTGTCAGATGCTGCGTATCCACAACGCTTGCATTGGAGGGGAAAGGGGGATTGCCGAGGCGAGAAACCAGAGTTCCGCGCGCCGCGTGGGAAACGATTTACTCGTAGCTGTTGTTTTTGTGCGCACTATTGCACGCGTAGTGTTTATGTATGTTTAAAAGATTCTAATTAAATAAATTATTGCAACAGCAGCGACAGCAACATCCACTGTCGGTAACAACATCTCCAGCGCTACTGGAAGCCCAGCGGTGCGCAGTGCCGCCGCCACGAAAGTATCTTCAACATCAACAACAGCAGCAACAGTCAGCACCCGCCAGGGCTGGAAGGCGACCACTAAAGTCGACGTTCGCGTCAGCAGCAGCAGTGCGAGCAGCAGCAACAGTAGCTGCAGCGCCATCGCGGCTGCAGCCAACCCGCGAATACACACGTTTCGTGTGGTGTCGGCGCACGATGCCAGCGCGAAGTCGGCCGAACAGCGCGTACACGAACTGGAACGCGAGCAGCAGCAACTTAGCCGCGATAACGACAACGACGACAGTAACGCACCGCTCCGTGCCGCACCCGGCCGGCTGCTGAAGCCGATTTTGATGTGCTTCAGCTGCAAGCTGTCGTTCGGCAACACGAAATCGTTCAGTTTGCACGCCAACGCGGAGCACCAGCTGTGCCTGCAGGAGCGGGAGAAGCAGCTGCTGAATCGCGAATACTCCAGCGCCATAATACAGCCGAACATGGACGAGCGGCCGCAGATCTCGTTCCTCGAGCCGCTCGACGTGCAGCTGATCAAAGGTGACGAGCCAATGGCGGACGCGGCCGACATTGAGGTGCACGACGCGGAAATGCACGAGTTAGGGGCGGTTGAACACGCGGACGAGGAGATGAGGACGAAAGCGGGCACGGCGACGAATGCCACTACCAAGGTGAAAGTGGAGGCTACAGCTCCAACTACAGCAGCGGCTGCGACATCAGCTCTCGAGCAGCAGCTGCAACAGTCGGAGATGACTGGAACGACTGCAGCGGCACCGAGGACGAGTAGCGCGACGTCGAAGGCTTCCGCAGCCAACAGCAGCGTTGTTGACCAAATGCTGCTGCAAAAACTTGTTAGCGGCGTCAGTGTGGCAGCCGTGAGCGACACGGCCGATAAAGCAGCAGCCGCAACGACAAATTTTGGTTCCTTAGCAAAAGAAACAACAACAAGCACTTATGAAACGAAAGATACTAATCTGCAAGCGGCATTCGTGTTAAACAAAACAAAAACAACAACAACAGCAACCACAGTAGTTGCTGCAATGGTTGCCGATAGCGATGTGGCAACGACAGTGTCAGAAAGTACAACAGAAACCTTAGCAACAAATTCGCAGCAACACGAACAGCAACAGCAACTAATTCAACAACATTCACCAACATCCACACCGCAACCAACGCCATCGTCAGCATCAGAGTCGTCAACAGCAGCAGCGACAACAAGAATTTCACCCATCATGTCACCCACAACAATAACAACAACATCAGCTGGAGCAGCAGCGGCAGCAACAATTGTTGCTAGCAGTACTGATAATTTAAGTAGCAATAAGTTAATAACAACAACAACTAACAGCAGCAAAAATACGCCACCGACCGCACGCAACAGTCCTAAATTGTCGCTGTCGGTCGCCGACTTGCTGCTGCAACAGCAGCACCAACTGCGCCTACAGCAGCGCATCAGTCCGCCCGCTGCCGACACCACCGGTAGCAGTAATAATGAGGCCGCACTGGCCAGCTTGTTGCAGCACCAACAATTGGGAGCCGCCGCCGCGTTCGCCCAACCTGCGCCTTCACTCACCGCACACAGTCAACTCAGTTCCTTACACGCCTCGCTGGCAGCGCTGAGCAGCAGTATGGATTGCGAGCCGAACAGCAGCGGCGCCAAGCTGCTCAGCGAGTTTCTGCAACATCAATTGGCTGTACAACAGCAGCAACAACAACTTCACTACAGTAGCGGCGGCGGCTGTCCGGAGCACGGGGACTTCAAAGGCGTCGACTGCAAAACGTGTGAACTGCTCGAGCTGCAGCCGCAGCTGAAATCACCGCATAGCAGTAGTAATGCCAATAACACACAACAGCGCTCGCCAACCGGCGGCAGCAGCGGCGCCGGCCTCATGCCCACCAATCTCTCCATATCGCCCAGTACGTCGGTGGCTAACGTGGCCGCCGCAGCGGCCGTGGCAGCAGTCGCACAACAGCAACAGCAACACCAGACGGCCGCAGCGGCTGCAGCAGCAGCTGGTAGTGCTTCCAGTTTTACGATTGGCGCCTGCTCGGATCACATAAATGGGCGGCCGCTGGGCGTGGATTGTGCACGGTAAGGTGTACTTCGCTTCTTTGGTTTGGTTTTTGTTTACGTTTTACTACTTTTCGCTTGCATATTACCTATCGTTATTTGTACATTCAAATGTTTCACACACTCACATGCATACGCATTATGACACACACACTCGTAGCTAGAGGGTGTCCCAAATTGTGCAATGTGAAATGAAATTTTATATTTTTGTTATATTTAAACTGAATTGATTTTACGGGGGGAAACGTGATGCGCAGTCCCTTTACGCAGTGCAGACTGTGGGTCGGCCGGTGGTTGGCATTTAATTGGCGTTACTTGTTCGGACGCCACCAATCAACTCTGCCGACTTCAATAATGCAGCTCGTGCCCACCTCCGCGTTCTCTATGCTTCTCTTTTTCATAACCTTTGCCCCTTTGCCAGGAGCTTTAGGTGTGGGGCTATGCGCTTCTCGCGCTGTGTGTCCCATTGGGAGTGCGGCCGACAATAACCCCTCCCCTTACTCCATCGAAAAACAAACATAGTTTCGCACACGGAATTCTTCAAATCGACTTGATAGCCTGTGATCTGCGCAAGTGGCGGCGGGGCAGAGGGTCAAATCGCGATCATAATTCGCATTATAATTGAGGCAAATGAACGCACACAACGCTCGTCGCGGCGGCTGATTGTTATGCATGCTGATTACATTGTGTTAATAATGATGCGAATGATGTACGCAGCACCGCAACGCTGTCCCAATGTTCCGCGCGCAAGTGCAGCGGCAATTTGGGCGCTTTGGCCTCGAGCGACTTCCTTCCTGCCAGCCGCTTCACTGTGCTTTCCATTCAAATTGACGTTGTTGCGCCCCCAAGTACGCAGCTAGAAGGGGGCAGGCGCTGCGATCTGAATGATTTTGCTGCTCAACTACGCACATATCACAGTTCAAACAATAATTAACAAAAAGACGAAAACGCAACAATGTGTAATGGGATTGTGGGCATAACGAGACAACCCCTTTGACGGACCTCCGCGCCTGCATGCCGCACATCCGTCAGCCGGTGTGAATGGCTGATTACGCGCCGCGGGCCAAAATAGCAAAGAAAGATACAATCAAATGAGCTGCCCAACCCCTTCGCGCCCACTGGCGGCATGTGCGCAATTAGCAAACAGAAAAAAGTTTGAGACCTATTTACAGCTGACACACTTCAATGAGCAGCAGCAGCAACAACCACAAACGCACAGTCAATAAATGCGCGTGGTGAATTTAAGTTACTAGTCGGGGTAGCAGCGACTCATATTCCTTATCCATAATCACCATCAATATACCGCAAATCAGCCGCAACACACATCACGCAAAAAGGGAACTAACCGGACGCTGCCTGCCACATATCAGGTTGCGGTGCGTAAATATGCGCCGCTTGCGTCATCTTACATAGTGTTGTCACCTTTTCTAACGGTTAGTACAAGCCTTGGCCAATGCGAGTCCAGTTCCGATAAAAAATGCTTAGGTTTGGTACTCCTAAAATATAAAATCGCAAGATGCTACACGTCTTGGCTCAGTTGCTTCAATCAATCAATATTGAGTTCCTCTTAGGCGGTGCTGTTAGATATGTCATTCTTATTAGTTGTCTAAATTTTTGCATGATGCACACATCTCTTTTAGTCAGTTTAGGTCAGAATCGCTGTCAAGTTCCGCTCGTTGCGGAAGCACACACTTATCCCATATTGGTTCCCATTGTGATGCCACTGAAGACCCTTATCAGAAGCATCTTTCCTTCTGGCAAGGTTTTAACGTCACCGTCTAGATTGCTTCAACACAATCTCAACAAAAGGTTCAATCATTTTTACGCCACTATGAACATAATGTTTCATTATTAACAAGCACAGGAATCGGTGCAAGTAAAAGAAACCTCTGCCTAGGTACCCGCAACCATCCGTGTTGTGCATGCGAATTTGTACAAGGTTGGAAGGGACCTACAGTTTTATGCCGATTCCGAAAGGCGAGTTGGGAGCTCTGCCATTACCGTGTCTTAAAAAAGCACTCTGGAAGGGACACAGAATATTCCAGATTTTTGGTTTAAATTTATGATGGTTTGACAAAAAACAAAACCTACGCTTTTTCTAAAAACTGCCAGCTCCCCGAACTCGACCTCGTGTAGCTGATTTTCACACGAACTGCTCAGTTCGCAAGGCTGCCGCTGGTGTGTTTTTGCCGTGATTGGTGCGGCTGCTGTTGCTACCGTGGCGCTCGTTGTTGTAACATTATTAAGTTAAATGAGTTAATTAAGCAGCGCTGGGAACGGGCGCCGCACATCGGTGGTACAACACCGAATTGAAAGCTTTCCGCTGGGGTCGGGGATTGTTATGCTGTCGCCACTCGCTTTGATGGGAAGCGATTTGTTGATGCGGGGAGCGTGTGGATCTTCCCATTGTGGATGCTTTAATTTGCCACCAACACTACATTCCGCATTAATTTATTTGCCTTCAGTACGCGCCGTGCATGCGCGGTCAACACCTACTATAAACCCCCGGCCGCCCGCGTGTGCGTGTGAGCTGTTTAGTTAATTTGACGCTCAATGGCACTGCGTGCAAAATGGCGCCCCTGCACCGCAACAATAACAATATTCCACACGTCGAAATCATATTAGTGGAAGAGAAAGAAGAGGTCCCGTTGTAGTAGCAGACTGCGGCAGGTGGTCACCAGCGAACGATTGATTGGAGGCGCACTGCGTGGTCTCATAAATCCAGCCATGCGATTCTTCAAGATTTTTTCGCTCTGCTGCCCCTTCTGTGTGCGTTCAGCGTGTGCGCACACATTTTTCGTTAGCTAGCTAGCTTTTTGGTAATTTTTGTAAATTTTTTTAAATTCCATTTTCGTTCATTTGTTTCTCACGTTTCTCATGTTCTGTTTTAATTCTTGCAGCTGTGAAATGATATTAAATTCGGCGCGCTTGAACAGCGGCGTCCAGATGTCCACGCGTAACTCATGCAAAACGCTCAAGTGCCCGCAATGTAACTGGCACTACAAATACCAGGAGACGCTCGAGATCCACATGCGCGAGAAGCATCCGGACGGCGAGAGCGCATGCGGCTATTGTCTGGCGGGTACGTATCCACGCAATCAGCGCGGCAGTTGCGAGCAGAGCGTCGTTGCGGTGTTTTCGCCGGTATTGTGCGTTCAATGTGGCCAATGCGGCATCCTGTGCGGGCGTCATTCGCTGCAAGAGGGTACCTTTTGAAGCAGCGGTGTTCGCGCTGGAGGATGAGGGATGGTGCCAACTGCGTTATTGCCAACGCTACGCATAGGGCACATATGAAAATCAAGCATATTTAGATGTTAATCTCGCGGCCTGCTGTTTCAATAACCGCCCAGCACCAACTTCTCACAATGCTGCCACCGTGCACGGTCGTTTTTTGCTCGCAATCAAGCCGTCCGCATGGTCATTGCTGTCGCCGACTTTCACACGTTTGCCATTCATCTCCCTCTCTCTTACTTCTTGTGTCTGTCTGCGTACCTCTGTATTATTGGTAATATTTTTTTTTACATACGCTCAACAGGTCAGCAACATCCGCGCCTCGCACGCGGCGAGTCCTACTCGTGCGGCTATAAGCCGTACCGCTGCGAGATCTGCAACTATTCCACTACCACCAAAGGTAACCTCTCCATCCACATGCAGTCGGACAAGCACCTGAACAACATGCAGGAGCTGAACAGCTCGCAGAACATGGTTGCCGCCGCGGCGGCCGCTGCTGCGGCGGGCAGCAAGCTGGACGGTGCGCCCAAGATGCTGCTTTCCAACAACATTGCCGGCAGTTTGCAGGTGGGCGCGGTCGCAGCCGTGGCGGCGCAACAACAACAACAGCAGCAACAACAGCAACAGCAGCAGCAACCGGCTGCGGCTAGCAGCAATGCCAGTGGCAGTAGCAGCGGCAGCTGTGGTGGCACTGTTGCCGCCACTGCCGCCGCACTCAACAAACCAAAGCCGTCCTTCCGATGCGAAATCTGCAGCTATGAGACGTCGGTTGCGCGCAACCTGCGCATTCACATGACCAGCGAGAAACACACACACAATATGGCCGTGCTACAAAACAACATTAAGCACATTCAGGCGCTGAGCTTCCTGCAGCAGCAGCACCAGCAAGCCACGGCGGCTGCCGCGGCAGCGGCCACACAGCAACAACAGCACCATCAGCAACAGCAGCAGCAGCAACAACAACTGAGCGCCGCACAAACTGCAGTGGCCGCTGTTGCCGTAGCAGCTAGCGCTGCTGCCGCCGGAAACTTGGGTCAACTGCCGCCTCTTCAGAGCGGCATTGGGGGAAATTTTTTGCCTGAAATAGCACTGGCCGATCTCGCTTACAATCAGGCACTAATGATACAGTTGTTGCAGCAGAATTCCGCTACAGCGGCCGCAGCCGGACAGCAGGTTGGCAAGACGCCGCTAAAAATGTCACCGGACTCGTCAAGCGTCACCGCAGCGGCAACTGAACAACAGCTGCAGCTACAGTTGCAGCAGTTTCAGCAGCAACAGGCTGCCTCCGCCTACTCACCGCCACCGCCGCCATCAGCGCTGACCAACAAGCCGCCGAGCCTGCTGCTGTCAGAGCTGAGCGCCAGCAACGACTTCGGCCTGTCGCCGTCAGGCGCAGCCGGGGATGTGCTCGAGCCACCGCTGCGCCCCGACCCCTGTCCCAGCAAACTGTATAGCTGCCTGGTGTGCGCCGCCTACAACACCAACAGCCTGGACGAGCTGCACCAGCACCTCCAGTTGGACCGCTCGCGCTGCAGCAGCGCCGCCGCCGACATCATGGTCATTGTCAACAACAACTACATCTGCCGGCTGTGCAACTACAAAACGAACCTGAAGGCCAACTTCCAGCTGCACAGCAAGACAGACAAGCACCTGCAAAAGCTCAACTACATCAACCACATACGCGAGGGCGGTCCGCGCAACGAGTATAAGCTGCAGTACCAGCAGCTGGCCGCTAACACGGTACAGCTTAAGTGCAACTGCTGCGACTTCTACTCCAACTCGATGCAGAAGCTGTCGCTGCACGCACAACACATGCGCCACGACACCATGCGGCTCATCTTCCAGCACCTGCTCTACCTCATGCAGCAGCACAACATGGAGCAGCAGCCGTCGCCAGCTGACAGCGCTACCGCCGCCGCTCCAACTAACAGCAGCAAGGCTACGGGCGCTGGCGGCGAGCCCGTGGACGGCCTCGAGCAGGCGCTCAACTGCCGCCAGAACAGCAGTAGCAACGCAGCGGCGGCCCCAGGAGGCAAGGTGCTGCTATGCCAGCTGTGCAACTTCAGCGCCGGAAACCTGCTGTACATGGTGCAGCACGTGAAAAGCATGCGACACCTGCAGGTGGAGCAGTTCGTCTGCCTGCAGCGGCGCAGCGATAACCTCGACTCTCCCAGCCTGGAGGACGTATTCAAGGTCGCCGAGCAGTCGCCAACAATAGCGGGCTCGCTGACGCCGTCCGCGCCGCTCGGATGCCAACTTGAAGGTGAGTGCAAAATTCGTGAGGGAAGTATTTAGGGACAGACCGACTTCCGAAAGTTCAAGAGTTCACCCTGAAAACTGTAATGATGCAAAATCAAGAATAACCCCCATAAAGCGTAAGGAATGTCTGGAGGGCGCAAAGCGCAAATAGTAAAAAACCGAACGGCGAGAAAATCAATCAAAACCTGACAGCGGCCGTAGCAGCAACAACAAGAAGAAAACCAACAAATAAAATATAAATATAGATCTCAAAATAAACGCACGACGCGGCGCTGCTAGATCTGCCCTGACACCGGCCGCAGCTACGACTACGGCAGGCGGGGCGCTTATGTCGGCGGGTTCGCCCCTCCACTACGTCGTCGACATACATATTAACACGTTTTGACAGTTCTGTTCTCCCCGCTGCCTGCACACGGAACGCTGTGTTACGCACCCCAAACGGGCAGCAGTAGCAGCCGACTCTCCTCTTCGGTCTTGGCCGCCCTGCTGTCGTGGTTTTGTTGATTTTAGTTTCGTTTACGGTTCTACACCTTCGTTCGCGCGAGACAAGCGCAAATCTGACGTTTAGCGAGCGTGTGATTAGTTGTTTATGTGTTGTCGTTTTTGGGTGGCCGTTTCAGCCTTGTTTTCAAAAACATAGCGCCAATGTAATCACGTCCCGGTGTCTTGGCCGCTGCCAGGTGATATAGCCGAACTCATATCGAATTTTTGAATAAGTTTAAACAACTTCAGCGTCGATTTATTCGGATTTCCGGTGGGATGTTTGGGCCGGTCTACTACAAGATACACCGTATTTCGGATTGGTAGCCCTTTGAATTTAAGCCGGCGTTTTGTTCCTAGCACCAATAAAGTTTTCGTCCGCCAACCTGTCTGCCCAAGTATCCACTGCCATTAAACCAACCGCGCGATGATCCTGTAGCCCTCAGCCAAGCAGCTGCACTTCCCCGCATATTTATGTATGACTAAGCGTCTGACTGCCGGACGCCTAGCCTGTCTGTCTGTCTGTCTTGCAAGCGAGTTTTCTGTTGTGAATACTGCAGCCACTAGTGCTGCAACAACAAAAACAACCATAACTCTAGCAGTCGCAGCGCATCGAGTGGCACGACTCGCATCTGCGCGCCAATACTAGCTGCCCCAATGTCCTCACGAGTGCGCGGAGGAGAAGGGAAGGCTGTGGTGCGGCCGGGGAGACGGTTCGCTTTACATATGGGCCGCTCACTCCGCTCTACCAATCGGTCAACCATCCGTTTGCGTTTTTTTTGCGATTAGTTAATTTCGGTTTCGGCGCGACTCGGTTTCGGATTCAATTTGGTAGTTGAAATATTGTCTGTCTACCCATTCGTCTATCGGTCGGTCGGTTGACTGGCTAGCTGGCTGGCACTTCAAGCCGCACAACAATACGCAATCGATGTCAAAATCAAAGGAAATCAGGCGCGTACCAAGAAATTTAAGACGAGTTGAAAATGTACGCAAATATCGCACTACATAATCCAGGGGCGCAGCTGCTGGCGTGATTTAGACGAAGGCGCGATCATTGTGGCTGAGAGGTAAAAGCGTTAAATTCAGAGTTTCGTGGCTTTAAAGTCCGACTTGACCAAAACCAACTAAAGAAAAAATCCATTCTATGGCTTTCGAACTTTCGGTGGGGTCTTTAGCAATTGAGTTAATTTTAAGATAGTTTGAGGATTCTATTGCAAAATGAAGCATGTACTAGGTTATGGTTTAGAAGCCGGCATTTGAACGATTTTTAAATAGTTAACGTTTAGTTAATTAGTTAAAGTTTCCCTTCAACATCGATTTAGACGGGTTTTGAGAGCTCAAAAAATCAACTAAAAAATTAGCCACACTGCAGATAACTAACTCTTTTAGTTCAAACACTGGCGACGATTGTTGAACTGTTTTCAGGAACGGATTTTTCGAAATAGCTGTTATCCGTCATTTTGCATTTGGTACAAAGTGGAACACACATCAACATCGGCCCCTCATATAGTGCGCTGCAATGCAAAACTGACTGTAATGAAAAAAAATAAATACAACAAGAGCCCACAAATGGGAAGAAGTTATAAAGTTAAACCTCATTGTGGTCCCGTCTGGCAGCGCGTTATTGGTAATTTTTACATAAATGCTTCCATCACCAGCACCAGCTCCACCACCAACGTCACCATCACCATCTAGAGTGAGACACTAAAAAATGTGGCGGAAGCATGAAGGACGATGATAAAAGCAATGTGCTCGAGAACAAGAAAACAAAGAAAAATCACATTTTGCTTGGAGGAGTTTTGCAGACCAAAATATGCGTTACGAGATTACAGATACGTGGCTGTGTCTATTTCGTCAGCCTCGACTCTACACCCGACCAAACGTGGCTCCCTCCAGCTGTCCAGCTGCACTGTCATATTATTGATTAAATTCACATCAAATTAGTTACCAACGCCGCGTACGCTGCTTTCCGCACTTTGCACTGACCACCACAACAACTGTCCAGACCTGGATGCTATGGATATTGGGGGAAAAATGAATGTATGTCCGCCCACATGGGCCGTGATGAGACGACGCATTCCACAAATTAAAATTAAGGACCGCTTTTCACCCACCCCGAACCATAGTGGATTTACTCAATTTTTGCAATAAAAATTTATTCGATGTTGTGAAGTGATCAAATCGATTTAAACTATTAAATAGTAAGAAATTAAATTCGATCAAAATAAAAACAATTCGCTAAACGAAAATAGGCGTGGCCATTAGTGTGACGTGTTCGTAAGAACGCTCTGAAATAATCTTATTTGAGCGAAATAATCCTTTGACATTGTTAAACATTTTGCGCTTTTCGCAGTGACGTCCTGTTCGGCTCGCACGTTGTCGTGAACATTTTTAAATTACGCAGCAACAACTGCTCATCATAGTTCGTAGTGGCCGCAAAAAGCGCCTTCGGTATTTTTGCAATATGGTTGTAATCTTCATTTGAATTCGTCTTGGCTGAGCGCGGGGCGGTGGAGCACACAGGCGGCCGTGCGGCTATGGGTTTGAATTCGGATTTTGATATGCGGCGGCGCATCATGTTGGGCATCAGTGTAATTATGATGCCCAAATTGTTGTTGTTGTTATTGTTTGTTGCTTTTTGTTGTTGGTGTTGCTATGCTATTTACCATGCTGCATTACACGCTGCGCTACACTTCGATTTGGCCGGTCACCTTGGTCGCTGAGCCCAATCAATTTATTTTTTTCTTCTCCTTTTACTTTTGTTTTGCACTCATTTTCCCACGTCAGCATGTAATGAGTGAGGTTCCCGTCTGGCTGGCTGCGCGGCGACTGAGCACACACAGTGTGTCGGAAGACACCAAAAAAAGTGCAAAAAATAATTACCCCAAGAACGCGCAGCGCTCAAAATAGATAACCACTTCCTCTTAGAGCTGGTGGTTTGGGGAAACTATTTTCGATTTTCTTTAATATTTACCGCGAGGGACGAAAATTTTGAATTCAACAAATTAACATTTGATCAAACTCGGATACTCGAGCTACTTTGGGTTGGCCAAATTGTCGATGCATTCGAAGATGAGCCATTTGTCCAGTTTTAAAATTTGTTTACTTTTCTCGCATTTTTTGTGGGTTACGGTAGGTCTTCAACTAATCTCTTATGTTTTCAGAGTGTTAAAAAATTGTGCAAATACTTACGATTACGATGTTGTTTTTCTCAAATTTTTAGCAATCTATGTAAAATTTTTAATCGGATTTGAGAAAACGTTTCCCATCACAATTTAAAAAAAATGAACAAATTTCCGTTCACATAGGACCCCTATCACATAGGACCCCTATCACATAGGATCACACTGTGTTTCACTTGGGCATTTTTAGAGCATTGTATTCTTGCCTCTTCTTGCACTCCTTCGACTGGCCTCTTATTATTATCAGGATTTTTTAATAAGACACCGAACAACAACCAACAATGAACCACATTGCCAACGGTGCCATATCCATCTATACCAATTCCATCACTCGCTCCCGTTCCCCAACACTTGCACACACAAACACACTGCGACACAGAGCACAAGTGCGCCAAAGCCACGGCAAGTTCAATTTCAGTGCTTTAGTTGTTATTGTTGTTGCTATTATTATTGTTGTATGCCTTATGCCCCAACCGATTTATATGGCTTGGCGAGATTTATACGCTCTGACCCTTAAGGAAATTATTACAAATTACTTAAGAATGCAAAAACGATTATGTGTATCCATCGAATTTGCAATTAGTGAAGTGCACTCCACTCCACACGGCTATCGCCGCCGCGCCGCGCTGAGCCGCTGTCCGCCCCGCACCTTAACGCACCGCATCAGACTCTGGAGCTGGCCCACAATGCCACCGACACCAACAATAATAACAACTGCAACAACAACAAGTGTGTTGCCTGCCCAGCCAACCAACCGACCAACAACAATAAAGAACTATAACAATCAATACAACAACACAAAAACTACAAACAACGCGCCTGTATCGGTTTTGGTATCAAAACCACTAAAAAGAGCGCAAAAAACCGAAATTAAACGAAACGTAGCAAAAAAGCGAGGAGGAAGCACCGGCAGCAACAGCTTAAATGTATTTTTTCTGCTGCTGCTACTTCTTCTTCTTATTTTTAAGTGTAATATAGGCAGGAGCGCAGCTATACTGTTCGGGCCCTAATCCGGAGAGGATTAGATGCGAGTATTACAGACAGTCTTATGCTGTGCGATAGACACACCCCTTTGTACGCCTACTTTTAAAATTGTTTCTGCTTTTAACGTATAACAACTACTCGGGTGGAGAAAAATATGGCTGAAAAGAAAACTAGATTAACCGTTACAACCAGGTCTGGGTAATTTGGATTCCGGGCCACGCTGACATTGAAGGAAACGAACGGGCCGACGAACATTTTTGTGGTTTGGGAAAAGGAGCTTCTTCTATCCTAACGAGAAAAAACGATATAACCAGAAGGAATCAATACTGGGAAAATCAACCAGGTTTAGAGCATTCCAACGCATTCAACGATGGGTTAAAAGTTTGTATGGAGAAACTGTGAAAAATATGATTTAATGGGCCTATTGACTTCAAATATTTCAAATGAGAAATAATTAGGCAAGTATTTTTTCATCCAAATCCAATATATGATGCGACAATTTTTACACTATCAAGTTTGTGTATTTTAAGGCGTCAGTGATAAATACTCATATAAATTGGTTGTTCTATCCAAAAAAACCAGTTTAATTTAGTGCATAATTTATTTCCGCTTCTTTTAATATTGAACATTTTCCTATGAAATGTGAGTGCTGTTCTAAATTTTTGTGAACCCCGAGTATGAAAGGTCACATCAGGCTTTAAAAAATCCTACTACTTTATAACTAATCATGTTATCTTTGAGATAACTATTACCTATATTGTGGTCAAGATATAAACTTCCAAAAGCTCTTGTTTGAAAGAGCCTTTTCTAATATCGTATCTATGTTTGTAGTGCATTCTTTTCTATTTGAAAGTCACAATTGAACCCAACAGCTAATTTTACCCCTCTCTACAGTTATTTGTGTAGCTTGTGTAGTAGGCTATTTTCGCCATATTCGAATCAGGTCAAAGGTTTCGCTACTGCGACAGGTACGCCGCTGAAAGCGTCGGTTGTCTGCCTTAGCCTAGGCGTATACGGAGACGCAGGCCGCACACGCAGCACAACTCAACGCAGTTTAGTTTTTTGTAAATAACGCAGTACCGTATAACGGCGTATACAGCGACATAGCCGCGTGCGGCGGAGAGACGTGCCTGCGCACAACTGCGTCGCGTTGTAGTTGAAATACAGTTTCCTACGCGCAGCCGACAGGTTAGCTTGCAAAAATTTAAGAACTAATTGAAAAAGTGCGTGAACAGCCGATATTACACCCATATTATATTATATAGGTTCTATTTCAAAGTCTAATTCAGACAAATAACTCGTATTTCTGGGTTTATGGAATGAATATGGAACACGTGTGCTGGTTTTACGAGATTCGTATACGCAGTTCACATATTTTCTGCCTCACAAAGTTTAATTTTCGCTGCGCTGCTTTGTGCTGTGTTGCGCGGCCTGCGTCTCCGTATACGCCTAGGCTTACAGATAGGTTCAAGGAGTCTACTTGCTCTACGTGCCCTACACCCCAGTGCACAGTGATTCGACTCCATACAACCGCGGGACAAGATTAGAAGGAGTGGTCCGTTCTTCATAAAATTTGGTAAACTAGTTAATCATGGTCTGCTGAATTGAAATCTCTATTTTGTTTTTCTTAAACTTTTGTAGTTTGGCAATGTCTGAGACTTAAATTTGCAATTTTCGCCATTTTTGGTGTGCTATAGCACCAAATGTGTTGGCTAGATTTTTCAGATTTTACACTTAATCGGTAAAATCAACATTGATTATTCCAAAGAGTAACAGAAATTGTATCGGGACCCTCTGGTTTTGCAATAAAAACGATAATAATAGATGTATGTTTTGCATTTATGCAGATTTTATCAGTTTTCGTGCTAATTGCATACTTTTAGGCATAAATAAAATAAATGTTGTCGAAAAATACGTGTTTAGACCACTTTTCAAATTGAATTATTTTCTGAGATCGGAAGATATCGGAGAATATAATTACATTATCCGACAAAGAAAGAATGCTTCTTAAAATCAAAAAAAATCCAGGAACATACTTTCACATACTTTTTAGATATTTTCGTCTAAGTTTTGCCAATTTTCAGATTTTTAACTTAGAAAAATATTTTGATTTATAAGTGAAGTAAAAGCCTACGCTTCGCAAATTTTGGGAAAACATTAAAAACGAAAATGGCCACGTCATTTCGTAATCTATATGGAAAGTTTAAGCAACTTCGTGCCAACCATGTATTTTTAAAATTGTTTTTACTCAATAGACTAAACACCAGAAAATATGAGTTTAAATTTTTTTGTGAAAAAAGTTTCAACTTTGAGCCGCTTTTGCGCAGACACTAATTGATTTTTTGCACAGATTTTTTGGGGTTTTCTTAGTTGGAGTTTTTTCTTTCAAATGACATCAAAATCGTTGAATTCTGAGACCATAAATTTTTTGAATTTTGTCTATGGAACGAATCACTGTGCAGTGGCACGACCACTGGGTAAGTGAGGTTTGGAACGAAAATAAACGAAGTGGTTGACAATCTCGGTCCAACTGCTCATATGACGGTAGTATTGCAGTAACAACACTGTAAATTTAGGCTCGCGCACCCAGTAGGACGCCGTTGAAAAGTGCCGGGATCGAATTAAATCTAATCGTTTGCATACACATACATACATACACTAGACACTGAACGCAACCGAACACCGAAAATTATGCTTAGAATTATTATTGTTGTACGGATAAGCGAAATCACAGCCACATCCAAAACCCAGCTGCACCAACTGCAACAAGAACAACAGCAACAACCACAACCGATAACAATTACATATATACATACTAAGCGCAAGTTGACTGTGTGCTGCTTTTAACAGCTGCTGGCAACACCAATGCACAGTGGAGCGCGCAACTAATTTTTAGTGCAAATTTTATAAAGAATCCGCTCCACTAATGTGCCTAAATTTTAATTAAAATTTAAATTGTTTTGATAGTTTTTAGACTTGCAAAACTCGAAGGCAACATTTCGAATTGGATTATATTAAATTAAGTTCTCAGCACTCTAATATTGAAGCCAATTAGTCGCTATTTGTTCTTCTAGTCACCTCACTTTGTTTTTGAGCACCAACTTCGGCCGCTCGGCGACTGTGCTGCATTATGGCTGCGGACGCGTGTGGGTGTGTATGTAGCGAGGCGATGAGCGGGGGGACAGGGGGCCGCGCGGTGGGCATTAATGATACCAATCTTGCAGTCAATAAGTGCGGAGCAGGCGCGTTCTCTCTGACTGATGCGCATTATGCCCGGTCGCCTGTCTGCTCAGCCGCCCGGCTACCTTGACATTGCCTGTCTGGCTATGGAGGTGGAATTGTTATTGCTGCTTATGTGCTGCGGCCAGAATGCTCGATTGTTTGTTTGTATGTCGGCAGGCTGGCAGGCTGGCTGGCTGGTAAGTCGGTTGGTCGGTGATTATGGTCGCTGCTCATGTCTAAAGGCTTTCAATTCCTTCTTTTGCGCTGCAGCTGCTTTCTGTGATCCGTTTGCTTTTGTAGTTGATTTTTTAATTTTAATTTCTTTTGCAATTCTGTTGGGTTCTTTTTTCCTCACTTTTTACCACTTTGAATTAAATTGTTATTGCTGCTGTTGCTGTTGTTTTTGTTGTTGTAGTTGCAGCGTGCGTACGAGTGATTTTTATTTCGATGCAATCAGACGGTATGGAAATTGCCTCAAAATTGGTAATGGAATTTTGAAATTTATTCGGCTGTCCGCGGCGCGGCGCGTCCATCCACCTCCGCACCGCACCCCAACCACCACATTATCTTCGCTCGCCAGCTTTTGATCAATAATGGCAATAATTGGATGTGATGATCCGGTGCCGCACTGAGCCGTTTTGTTGGGTTTATTGGCCAGCCGATCAACGTCAACCGGCTGGTCACTTTTTGAGCTAAAATTCGCTTAACCCGTGCACGGCCACTCGCAGTTTCTCATATAGTTTGGGAATGTTAGTGAAATGTAAATTTTCCATTAGGCGCAACCAATGCACAACGGTACACACATCAGTCCCGCAAAAATCAAACTTTAGGTTAGATTGGAGTGGCAGCTTTCTACATGAAAGCACACTTAAGCTCGTACAAGCGGCTCATTGTAGTACCACAGTTTGACCGCGACTTAAGCCTACTTCTGGCAAGAAAAGGACATAGACACATGAGGTGGAGGACGGTCTTCTCCTCCTTCTCGGGGAAACCCAACCCTCCGCATGCCTGACAATTAAGCAGTGCCCGTGAGCACAGGGACCGTCGAACTGATGAAGTTACGACTGAGGTGCAGCAATTGATTAGTGCGGTGGTCAGGTTTGCCTGGCAATGCTGCAAGTCGGTTCATTAAACCACATTCTGCTCGATACATTCAGATAGGGTCATTTGAGGTCGAGCGTAACGGACGCGAGGGTAGCGCCGACGACAAGTGAGGGAGAGATAGTGTTAAAGCGCGCCCGACGTAGCGAGCTCTTCGACCCCGTACTTACCCTCAATGCCCCGGAACCCACCAAATCGTGATACGTGAGCTTCCAGCTAAAGTGTCTGGAGAGTTGCGGCAGTGAAGATTTAGCTTTGATGTACTGGAAACACATGCCAGGGACTTGATAGCTGCCTGACTGTCCGAGAAGATGTATGTATGTCCACGTCGGAAATACCGTTGCGGTGAAGCCACAAAGACGCCTGATAAAAGGCCATCACTTCTGCCTGAAAGACGCTGCAGTAATCAGGCAGGCGATAGCAGAGTCAAAAGTCCAGCTCATTGGAGAAGATACCGCAGCCAACCCAATTCTCCAGCTTGGAGCCATCTGTATATATGTCAACTGAGACCAGGGGCGTAGCCAAGGGGGTCTTGGGTGTCAGAGCCCCCCATAGCCTATAACTATTCAACATTTGCAATCACATTGGTTGTCAGATTAGCGAAAAGGTCTTTCACCTATAAACATTTAAAAAAACAATAATGTTTTTTTTATATAATCCACTTCAGGCTCAGTACGTCTATTTACATGATCTAAAGGCATGTCTAATCAGTTTGCGTACTACTTTTGAGCCGAATACATTTCGAAACCATATTTTAACTAGCAATTTTTGTGTTGAGGGTGTCTGAACCCTGAAATTCCCCCTGTGTGCGCCAATGGTTAGGACACTTTTTTTTTTTTTTTAACAGGAACAAACGCGCAGGGATGACCCCTATTAATGCGAAGCATTGCGTTGGTTCAGGAAGGATATAAAGGTTAGGAGATAGGGTTATGAGTGTGCGCCAATGGTTAGAACACTTTTTTTTTTTTTTTTTTTTAACAGGAACAAACGCGCAGGGGATGACCCCTATTAATGCGAAGCATTGCGTTGGTTCAGGAAGGATATAAAGGTTAGGAGATAGGGTTATGAGTAAAGTGTTTATGGGCTCTTGCCTTGAACACATCGAGATCATAAGTGCTGGGGAAAATATCCGCGGGGAGACCATTCCACAACCGCGCTGTACGGGCCAGAAACGAACTTTCCCTGTAGTGCGTAGTGCGCTGGAACATTGTTTCGACGTGGAATGCATGGGCGCCAGTGTTCAAACGGGTTGCCCGGGGGAATACCCGGAGTGATGGCAACATGCTTCTCATCTCCACTGAGCAATTACCGAAAAAGTATCGGTAAAATAACACCACACATGCCACGTTTCGACGATGTTCCAAGGAGTCAATAGAGCTGGATGCCCTACTGTCCCCTATAAGTTTAATCGCACGATTTTGCACCCGATCGAAAAGCTCCAAATGGGTTTTTGAAGCCCGCGCCCAGAGGTGCGAGTTAAACTCCATTTTAGGCCGGATATAGGTAGTGTAAATAATGCGGAGATCAGACGGAGTGAAATATTTTTTGCACCGCTTTCGACACGCCAAAAATATGATCGTTCCAACGAAGATCGTTCTTAATGGACATGCCCAGAACATCAAGAGCTGCCGATTCCGCAATACCCACACCATCCATAACCAGGGATGTGTTGGGATGTGGGGAGACTCGTTTGTGGGATAACAAGCAGCATTGGGTCTTGCGGGGATTAAAATCGACCCTGTTCGCTTGACCCCACTTGGAGATTGTTTGTAGGGGCGCTTTGTGAAAAAGTATGAATGACAAATGGTGCTGTCATCCGCAAACGAGTAGATGGGATTCTTCGTCGACGACAACAGGTCGTTGATGAAGATCAGGAAAAGGGTTGGAGAAAGGACCGAACCTTGCGGCACTCCCGCGCAAAGGGAATGCTTTTCCGAGGCTATGCCGTCTATGTATTACAACACGAATAGAGCGATCATAGAGGAAGCTCGTAATCCAACGAGAGAAGATACTACCGACACCATAAGCAATAAGTTTTGACACGAGTGCTTTATGCCACACCCGGTCGAAGGCCTTGGAAATATCCAATGCAACAACCTTGCTTTCACCGAGGTTTAGAATGCTATGGTTCCATTTCTCGGTGAGGACCGCCATAAGGTCTCCCGTCGATCGCTGTCTCCGAAAGCCGTATTGGCGGTCACTTAGCAGTCTATTGTGCTCCAGATATTTCACAAGGTTGAAGTTTACAATGCTTTCCATTGCTTTGGAAAGCACCGAGCAAATTGCTATAGGTCGATAGTTCGCAGGGTCAGTAGTCTTGCCTTTTTTGGGAACTGGTTGAACATGCTGGAAGGTAGCCAGCATGTCGGAAATACACCTGTGGTGTATGACATGTTGAAAAGTTTACGTAATGGACAAGCCAGTGAGGTAGCGCACTTTTTCAAAACAAGGGCTGGAATGCCGTCCGGCCCTGAAGCCTTATTTGCATCGAGATTTGCAAGCACTCTTTTAACTACCCGTGTCCGAAAATGAATTTCTGGCATAGAGCAAGATACGTTTTCGACTACGGGCAGTGGTTGATCGCTGGGGGGCAGAGAGGAATTCTCTGCGAAAATTTTAGCCAACAGATTAGCTTTATCAACCGAGTGAGTGATGATTTGATCATTGTTAAGAAGAGTTGGGATTGAATACGATGTTTGGTTCTTCACCTTCTTAACGAATGACCAAAAGTTCTTACTACCACGCTGGCATTGAAGAACTTTTTTCCTTTGGCGCTGTTCGTGCAGAAACTTTTGGCGCCTTAGGATTGCATTGCATCGATTTCTAGCCTGTTTACGCAGCTGTTCAGTGGCGGCATTTTTATTTGCCTGCCATGCTCTGAAAGTTTCCTCTTTAGACCTGACAGCAGTTCTGCATGTCTCATTAAACCAGAGATTGTCCTTAGGTTTAATGCAAACCAGCTTATTAGGGATGAAGGACCGCATTCCTAATAATATAATTTCTTCAACCATTTTGGCTGCGGCATTTATGTTTCTATCAAGAAAACACAATTTCCAATTGAAGTGGGCGAAAAAATCGTTAAGTCCACTCCAGTTAGCTTTATCATACATCCACATTAAGCGCTTCGGGGCTAAGGGCGAAGCATTGCGGATAGAAGAGTATGAGAAAGACGCCAAAATGGTGCAATGGTCCGAGTTACCAAGAGGTGCGTGCATTTCAACATCATATTTTTCATGATGTGAAGTGAGAAAAAGGTCTAGAGTATTGAGAGCTTGCCCCGCAACGCAGGGGATATGCGTTGGTTCATGCACTATTAGAGTCAAGTAATTAGACTCGGCAAAGAGCTCAACAAATAAGCCTTCAGGAGTTGTGTGGCTGGAATGGCGTAGCCAATTGGAATTATGAATATTTAAATCACCAGCAACTACAATTTCACTATTCGGATACGATTCCAAAATATGAGAAATAGAATCAGAGAGAAGATCAAACTTGTTATAAGTAAAATCTCTCCCTGAATTCGGGCTTCTGTAAAGAAAGCAGAAGTGCAGAACGTGCGACAGGATATTGAATTTAACCCACATGGAGCTAAATTCGGCATCCGTCGTGTATAGTTGTTGCTGGCACTGGTACGCAACATTACTGCACACATAAATGGCAAGACCCCTGTGGGGAGAGAATAATGGCAGTAGGTGGTAACCAGGGATGTGGAAATCCAGTGGATCTGCATCCCCACACACCTGGGTTTCACTTAGTGCCATTACATGGGGTTTGTGAAGGTTAACAAACGAGTATATAGCAAAAAAGTTCGCCCTGAGCCCGCGCACGTTGCAGAAGGCTATGCGAAATTTGTCCAGCACCATGGCCTGGGTGGGTTAAAGGACAAGGAAAGTAGCCGCACTAAGAAATTGATTATGCTCTGTGGTAAGTGTTATGCCTTTACCACAGAACAGTCAATTTCTCAGTGTCGAACAAGCCCGCATGTAGCGCCACCGAATACGGTCGGAGGAGGGAGACGCGGAAAATGAACCATAACAAACACAACGCGAGCAGAGGTCAATGCGGCGGACAGCGAGAACGAGTTAACCCTCTAGCGGGCAAGCCCGCCTCCAGGCGGAGTACACCAAAATGCGTTCGCTGAGTAGGCGACGAACTTTATTCATTTAAATATTTCTGATAATGATTTGGAAAAGTTCCCTTTAACTAACGGTATGAATGTGACCATAAGTGAGCTACTTTCGGTTTTAAACCCATTTGAAGTGAGAATTTGTCGAATTCGGACGAAAATAATTATTTTCGCAAGAATGAGTTTTTCATAGTAAATCATAGAATAGTAAATCTTGGAGTTTGAAGCTGCAGAAAATTTTAGTAAGTAATTTCATATTTTTCTACCTTCTCTGCACTTTCTTCTATGCACCTGAATATGCTGTAATTTCGGCAGCCCCGCCTCCAGGCCCCGCTTCCAGAAAACACACCTAACACCTTTAAACACACCTAGCGAGGAAACGATTCGCCTAAGACAAAAGTTAATATCATTTTCGTCTTTCTCATGACGAAATTAACCAACTGTAATTTTTTTACAGCAATACAAAATTGGCCTGCTAGAGGGTTAACGGCAATTTATGTATATTTGTTATGTGGTTTTGCATTTGCGTTTGGTTTGGATTTTTGTTATTAGTTATTAATATTATTATTAGTTATTCAATTGTTGAGCACACGCGGCGTAGCAACAAACAAGACATATCAGTCGGACGAACATTAAAACACGCTAGGGACGGACAGAAAGGAGAACAAAACGGCACGTCTGCCCACGCGTAACACTTGACTCTCGTACTATTCTCGTACTAGTCCTCTCTGCGCAGAATGTTAACAGTAAACATGTGATCAAACAGGTGACGTCTGTGTTCGACGTCTACAGGACTAGATCCATTATTGGTGAGGAGCATGGCCAAGCTCCGGTCTAGTCCAGCGAAAAATGGCGTTGAGTCTGACTGCCGAACAACGAACATGAGCCTTATAGCCTATTTCCACCGAGCGCTTAAATGCATGTAAGGGCTCTGTTATAGCCTATTTCCACCGAGCGCTTAAATGCATTTAAGGGCTCTGTTAAGCTTGAGAACTGTCAAGCGTTTCCACCAAAACTGAGTTAACTCCAACAGCTGGTTTTTGTTTAAATTTTTAGTTGGTCAAGCCAAATTCTGCATTTATTTCTGGGCAGTACACAGCTTACCCATCGCCGCCATCTCTTTGAATACTTATGTATGGTTTCTTGTAGCCCCTCTACTGCAAGAAAACCAATTCGCTTTCCTCCTCAACAGTCTAGGAATGTCTGCGTTTTCATATTTGTGAAAATTTATTTCATTTGCCAATCTTTATTTCATTTATGAAAGTTGTCAGCTGATTGATACCAGAGCTGTCTGAATTTTTAATGTCAAGAGGGTTTGTGAGAAGTTTCACGTTTTTGATTTTCTCTTTCAGCATTTATTATTGGCAAATAATAGAAGTTTTGACTTTGATTATGACAGACGATATGTATTTTTGCGAAAAATACAGTAAAAAGTAATTGTCTTAGCAAAAAATCTACCACACCGAACGCAATTCGAATCCCCTCTTTTGTTTGTGTTCGTACGGCTCTTGCAGCGCCGAAAAGCATGCTATCAAAACTTGTACATTTGTCAAAATTGCTCCAGCTTTTAACATAACATATTCTGTTAGACGTCTGTAAACGGAAAAACTGAGTTAACTCAGTTTTGAAAGTGAGTTAACTCACTTTGATACAAAAACAATTGCATGGGAATTAGAGCATTTAAATGCGATGTTAAATGCATTTATGCGTTAAATGCATTTAAGGTCCGGTGGAAATAGGCTATTAATTAGGAGCTTCGTCGGGAGCCAGTGTGAAGGAAGGTAACCAGTGCCTTAGTTGGCGGGGTTCGAACAGCCCAGTAATCAAAATGGCTGTCATTCTCATGACTTTGTCAAGAGGATTTAAGTTGCGGCACCATACAGTAAGAAAGTAAGATACAGAAAGTACCACACCTTGCGGCATAGCTCTGCTAACAAACGTTTTAAGTTGGGTATTACCAAAGAATATGAAGTGTAGAAGGCGCATCTAAGCTCAAAAATTCAAATTTTTGTTTGCGAGTTTCAAAGAGCAGGGGGAAGCCACAAAAGGGAAAGAGCGGTGCCAGCAGGAGAGCGAGCGCTTCAGTTTGCGCTCATTGGCTGTGCAAGCTGAAGCACACTCACCCAACAAACACACATGAAATGAAAGTGCCGCTTCACCTGTGTACACTTGGGCGTATCAGTGTAGGGGGCACGGATCGGTATTTGCGCCCCTAAAATTCGAAATTTAATGTTCTGTAAATATATCTGTGGCATTTTGACAAAACAACTTATGTCGAAATAGTGAAATTTTAATCATAAAGACACAATTTCAAAACGCTTCTTTTGGTATAATCGGCTTGTTTTTACGACATTTAGTTACAGAGATATGATGTATAGCATTTCAAATTTTCCCGAATTTTGTATGAGATTTGCTCTACACCTTATCAGTATTTTCGCTCTCCTGAACAATTTGAAAATTAGACTTAGGTTGTTTTGTCAAAATGCCACAGATATAGAATTCTATATTCTATTCTATTTGTATTCTATATTATGAATTTTCAAATGTAGTTATGCAGCCCTCTAAATTTGTTCCTGGGTACGCCCATATGTGTACATTGACTTGTTGGTGGCTGCTTTTGTCGTTCAATCATTTTTTGTGTGAATTTCTGCATTTATTTGTCGCCAGCAAAGGGACGCCATTTAGCTAGTGCAGCGCAATGATCGCCGTTTCAGCGAACGTGATTCAAAACAGCGCTAATGATTTTTGTTCTTGTAGTTTTTGTGTGTATGCTTTTTTGTGTTGCTGATTGGTTTTGCTTCAAAATCTTTTAGTCGGAGCCCGAAAATTCGGTTTTGAGGTATATATGTGCATATATCCGACCATTGGAAGAATTTTAATTCAGAATGATTCAGTAACGAATACACGAATAAATTTAAAATCCTAGATTTTTTTATTTTAGTTCTTTTTCGCAAGCATTGTATGTGGGCCGTAAAAAAATTAATACAATTCATAAATTATTGCGGGCTAATAAAAAAGTTATTTTTTTCTTTTCATTTCCCTTTATAATTGCCATTGTTGATTATTTGTTTTTATTGCTTGTAGCGATCATATAAGTCGCCATGCCAACCATATTTTATTTTATTTTCTCTGATTTTGCGCACACTACAGCCGGCAATCAGTTCAGGAGAAATATGCAACGACGTGCAGGCTTATAGAATAAGAACAAAAGCCAGCCAGAAAATAGAAATTGTTTTACAATTTCAGATTTTCGGCAGCGTAACAACAACAACAACAACAACAACAACAACAACAACAGCACATCGTCTCACCTCTCAATCATCCCACGCCGCAGCAGTGTGCTAACGCAGACTCACTGCAGTGAGCGCAACCAAAGAGCGCAACACATAAAACTACGTTCTCGCTTGTAAAGCAACGCTCTCACCACATACGTGATCTGTGCGAGAAAGAGCGCGGTTCCAATGTTAGAACCCGCCATACAAAATTTTTGCTTGTATGACATGCGCATTCTGTATGTTTATTTTCTTTGGTATTACCACAGAACAAACAATATACAGAATGCGCATCTGGTGTAAAGAAAATTTTCTTTGCGGGTTCCAGCGGTAGGACCCGTTTGTTGATGCGGGGGGAAGCAGTAAAGGGGACGAGAACGCACAGAGCGCGAGAGCGTAAACGGAGAAGCTGTGAGAGCGGTGTATGAAACAGTGACGCACCACACACTGTGGTTGTTGTTGTTGGGCAACAAAGTAATGTGCCGCTCGCATGTTGGTGGTGGCTCGTGCTTGCTCTCCGCTTGCTTTTTTACGAACAAGAAGAAGTGGACAGGTAAAGTTTGCATAGAAAAATTGATTGAGCGATCGCCAAGGCGCATAAATAAGGTGGTAGCATTACGGAAAAAACCAAAATTCAATGGATTTTATTAGTTCTTTTGGTCTGCTTGTAGAAAGGAAGTTGTAAAAAGTAAAAATAGCTACAATGAAAATAAATATATGCGTAAAAATATTGGAACAACCAAGGCGCATTAACAAAGTGATAATAAGTGCAAAACTATTGCTACAATGTCGCGCCAATTATCAAAGAACAAAGTTTAATCAGTTCTGGTGCTGCAACTACCTATTGAATTTGCCTTGGCGATCGCTTTGCCAAATCAACCACCATTTCAATGTGCACGAGTAAAGCCAAGCTGGCTTGCTGCGGAAAGCAACAACATTACGTGTTGTTGTCGAAATGAGAATAAAGCACAAAACCATCGAATCTATAGTAGTGTGTCAGTCGGGAAAAAGACCGAAATCCGGTAGTCTTCTTGGACACGACGAGACTCCTCCCCCCTGTTTTCGAGGGTGCTGAGCAACTTGCTTTTTGGGCGGGGGAAGACCCTCAAAAGGGTTAAAAACCCCCCCTTTTTACGCCCATTATGGCAACAAAACTCATCTATCTCAGCTTTTGTAAGGCAATATGGGTATCAAACGATTCAGCGTGTCATTGCGGCAAACATAGGCTATAATAAAATCGGCCACGCCCACTTTTCGCGCCCACTTAACTAACAAAACAAAGCTACACTATATGTTTGTAATTAAATGTTGATGTAAAATGATTCTGTGTTTCATAGGGATAAACATAGGTTATATGAGATTGACCATGGCCACCCGATACGTTTTCCCGCCACGCCCACTATAATGACAAATCAGCCATGGTATATTTGTCATAGCAATATGGGTATCAAACGATTCAGCGTGTCATTGCGGCAAACATAGGCTATAATATAATCGACCACGCCCACTTTCCGATTTTACACTTTCCGAGATTACATTAATACACGCTGAATCGTTTGATACCCATATTGCTATGACAAATATACCATGGCTGATTTGTCATTATAGTGGGCGTGGCGGGAAAACGTATCAGGTGGAAATGGTCAATCTCATATAACCTATGTTTAGCCCTATGATACACAGAATCATTTTACATCAACATTTATTTACAAACATATAGTGAAGCTTTGTTTTGTTAATTAAGTGGGCGTGACCGATTTTATTATAGCCTATGTTTGCCGCAATGACACGCTGAATCGTTTGGCACCCATATTGCTATGACAAATATACCATGGCTGCTTTGTCATTATAGTGGGCGTGGCGGGAAAACGTATCAGGTGGGCATGGTCAATCTCATATAACCTATGTTTAGCCCTATGAAACACAGAATCATTTTACATCAACATTTAATTCCAAACATATAGTGTAGCTTTGTTTTGTTAGTTAAGTGGGCGCGGAAAGTGGGCGTGGCCGATTTTATTATAGCCTATGTTTGCCGCAATGACACGCTGAATCGTTTGATACCCATATTGCCTTACAAAAGCTGAAATAGATGAGTTTTGTTACCATAATGGGCGTAAAAAGGGGGGTTTTAACCCTTTTGAGGGTCTTCCCCCGCCCAAAAAGCAAATTGCTCAGCACCATCGTCTTCAGCACCCTCGAAAACAGGGGGCGGGGGAGGAGTCTCGTCGTGTCCAAGAAGACTACCATGTTCTTCCGACTCACACACTCTCTACTATGCGTGTACATCAATTCGCGCTTACTCTCTCGGTTCCCTTTACATTTTCCTCACCTATGTTGCTTCCCGCCCGCGTCCGAAATGAAATCGCAAAATTATTTCAGATGCACCTTCTGTATACTGTTTATTCTGGGGTATTACCTACGGACGATACAACAATACGTATTTTGAGTAGTTTCTCAACGAACGCAACCAACTTAAGTTGAAATCCAACGCTGTTGGTTGGTTGGTTTAGTGGCTGCCTCTGTATGAGACACACTTAGGTCTATGGGCCCGTTGTGATACCACAAATTCCACCCGTTTGAAATGTGTATGCAACACGGTTTTTTTCCAACATGTGATACAACACACATTTTAAACGGATTGGGAAAGGGAGGGAGGGGACCTACAGTTTAACGCCGAATCCGAACGGCGATTGGCAGTTTTTCTTTTACACATTTGGAGGTTTTTGCCATTGCCTGCCAAAAGCGCACTTGTGCGATTCTTGTAATTCTCGTATGCTTCATGTGGATAGCGATAGAAGTAGATGAGTGTTTTTTCAGCCCAAGCCAGGAATCGAACCTGGGGCGCTCGGTATGAGAAGCCAGCGCGCTACCCGCTGAGCTATCGAGGCCGACCGATCCAACGCTACCCAATAAAAATTTATATTTGCGTTCCATTGAGGGGAATTTGATGTACAGGTAGACCTCGGTTGACACGGTAGTTACGTTCCTGGAAAATGCTGTGTTAAACGAAACCGTGTTAAGCGAGGTCTACCTGTATGTACATACATAAATAATTGTTTGAAACACGCATATGAATGATTGAAGTGAGGTCTTGCACTCTTTAAATTTGTTGCTAGGGTAGAGTAAGTTCGGGTAATGTGATATACCTGTTTGTTTTACAGCGATTCCCGACACATTTTGCGTTAAAACACACTTTTTTTGGTCTCAAACTGTTCACTGATGCATTATTTAGTATATCTATGATTATTAACTCTTTAAGATAAACTGTTGACGAGTTTTTTAATTAAAAATCAAAATATCCAAATATTGGCGTTTGATAAAAGTGGCGGGTAATGTGATATACCATTGGCGGGTAATGTGATATACCCGAAAAATCGTTATTTAACAGACCTATTAGTTTCAAACTTGGTGAAAATACTCCAAATCAAAAATAATTTTAGAGACGTGTTTCTCATTTTTTTGGAAAGTCACAATCTGACGGGGTAAACCAAGGGTTAAAAATTTTTATCGAGAAACATGATTTCATGGATTTGTTTTTATCTAAAACTTAACCCTTTCCGACAAGAAAATATACCCGTTCTGTATGAATTGTATGCGCTGTAGTCCAATATATTGAACATTGTGACTGAAAGGGTTAACCATAACAGATTTATGAGAATATTCCACTTCAAAAAGTATAAAATAAAGTATATAAACATTTCTGAATAAAAATAGTATTACTGTCATAAGTTTGGGTACTGTGACGTACTATATCACATTACCCGAACTTTGGTATATCACATTACCCGAAATTGACTTTTTGCGAAAAAATATTATAAAAAAACAATATTAATTTTGTTGAGAAGAGCGTACCTCGTAAACTTATAATCGATATCACTGATTTACTTCTGATTAGCCTCGAACTTTGTAATAATATTTTTTTTGTACCTTTTATGCTTTCAAACTTCGTGACCAAAAACTTGTACAAGCCTACTTAAAGCACTTCATCACACTGACGGTAAACTATTTAAGCAATCACATTCAAAATCATGCAGCACAAGTTTTTTAGCTGTTATGATGTTTTAAACAGATTAATTTTGAAAAAGGTCAACGCACTTGTGAAATAAGCACCTATATCACATTACCCGACCATATCACATTACCCGAACTTACTCTATACGTCTGTACATATGTACATGTACAAACAGGACGAGCATTTTTTTTTGTGGTTTCAATACCGTGTCAGACCGAGGCTTTTTACGTGTTAATCGAAAATGTGTCGCAAAAAGTGAACCGTGTTATAACGAGGCCATGTGATCCGATGTACGTGTTAAGCGAGGTCTACCTGTACAATATAATCAACCCTGGTAGTTTAAGTAATTTTTAATGTAATTTTTTAATGCTATAGTAGTAGCCGCAAGGTTTCCACGATCCTGTATCTTATACGTAGCTTCGTCATCCAGCCGACTCATACCTAAGAACAACCTTCGCTCCAGACAATTTATCCGAAGCATCTATGTCTATGTCACTCTTAGCCTAGGCGTATACGGAGACGCAGGCCGCACACGCAGCACAACTCAACGCAGTTTAGTTTTTTGTATATAACGCAGTACCGTATAACGGCGTATACAGCGACATAGCCGCGTGCGGCGGAGAGACGTGTCTGCGCACAACTGCGTCGCGTTGTAGTTGAAATACAGTTTCCTATGCGCAGCCGACAGGTTACCTTGCAAAAATTGAAGAACTAATTGAAAAAGTGCGTGAACAGCCGATATTACACCCATATTATATTATATAGGTTCTATTTCAAAGTCTAATTCAGACAAATAACTCGTATTCCTGGGTTTATGGAATGAATTCGGAACACGTGTGCTGGTTTTACGAGATTCGTATACGCAGTTCACATATTTTCTGCCTCACAAAGTTTAATTTTCGCTGCGCTGCCTTGTGCTGTGTTGCGCGGCCTGCGTCTCCGTATACGCCTAGGCTTAGCCTAGGCGTATACGGAGACGCAGGCCGCACACGCAGCACAACTCAACGCAGTTTAGTTTTTTGTAAATAACGCAGTACCGTATAACGGCGTATACAGCGACATAGCCGCGTGCGGCGGAGAGACGTGCCTGCGCACAACTGCGTCGCGTTGTAGTTGAAATACAGTTTCCTACGCGCAGCCGACACGTTAGCTTGCAAAAATTGAAGAACTTATTGAAAAAGTGCGTGAACGGCCGATATTACACCCATATTATATTATATAGGGTCTATTTCAAAGTCTAATTCAGACAAATAACTCGTATTGCTGGGTTTATGGAATAAATACGGAACACGTGTGCTGGTTTTACGAGATTAGTATACGCAGTTCACATATTTTCTGCTTCACAAAGTTTACACGTGTTCCGTATTCATTCCATAAACCCAGCAGTACGAGTTATTTGCCTGAATTAGACTTTGAAATAGAACCTATATAATATAATATGGGTGTAATATCGGCTGTTCGCGCACTTTTTCAATTAGTTCTTAAATTTTTGCAAGGTAACCTGTCGGCTGCGTGTAGGAAACTGTATTTCAACTACAACGCGACGCAGTTGTGCGCAGGCACGTCTCTCCGCCGCACGCGGCTATGTCGCTGTATACGCCGTTATACGGTACTGCGTTATTTATAAAAAACTAAACTGCGTTGAGTTGTGCTGCGTGTGCGGCCTGCGTTTCCGTATACGCCTAGGCTTATGCGGCCCATACACGTTGCGATTCGTTGTACAACTGGACAAGGTTGTGCACAAAATCGCATCGTGTGTAGCGCAGTTGTACGTGTAGCACAACCGGTTGTATGAAAATCAAAACATTTTGATATTTCGGTCGTGTTGTGCGGTTGAGCGGTCGCAACGTGTATGGCAAGCAGTGTTGCCATTTTGGTGCTTTTGGAGCTAGATTTAGCTTTTTTTTGAAAATTGCTCCAAAAATTTGGTTTTAGCTCCTAGCTCTTTTTTTAGCTCTTTTGAAAATGTTAAAGCTCTTTTTTAGCTACAAAAATTAAGAAGTATAGCTTCATATTTCAATGATTAATTGATCAAGTTTCAGGATTAATTAAATCGTGAAAATCGCCTTTAAAAAAAAATATCGTAAAAAAAATAACATGTCGCGACTTTGTTATAAAATTAATTGCGTAATTGAAGCAACGTTTGCCAAATAATATAAAAACACTTAAAAATATTTGATATGATTTTTTCTATTGATAAAAGCTGTAAAGCCACAGATCAGCGGCGGATTCAGAAAAATATTTCGGGGGGGTTTCAAAAAGTAATTCTTTAATATTCAGAAAATGCCTTTTAATTTGTATTTCGTTTTTAAGTCGATCCTAATATTTCGGGGGGTTTCAACCCCCAAAACACCCCCTGAATCCGCCACCGCTACAGATATTTGATCATTTTGAAAATGAAAAAAATAAGTTCACGATTGATGAAATGAAATGAAAGTGACTATATTTATATATATGGAAGAATTTAAATACACTCGATTTTTGGGTCGAGGTTATGGAGTTCAAGAATTCAGTCAATGAAAATCCATTTAACGACCTGGTAAATTTTGTTTTTACTCTTCTTGTCCTACCGCTCAGCAATGCTGAAGGAAGTTGAAAGATCATTTTCCATGATGAACCATATTAAAAACAAGCAAAGGAATAAAGTAAATTTATTTATGTCAAACTCGCTATTGACAGTAAGAAGTGGCCTTAACCCTAATTCCCAGAATTTTCAACGTAACGTAAACCCAGAAGTTAGACTGTCAGGCTCATATGAGCAAAACAACTGAAAAACTCAACTTATTTTACTTTCCCAAATCCAATTACTACTTAAAGACGATTTTATTTAAGTTATATATTTTTAGTAAAGAACTTGTGAATACAGGGTCCACTGGTAAACAATTGCTACTGCAAAAATATAATTAATTAATCCAGATATTCACATCTTTGTCAAATTTGGGTGGAAGTGGAATGGAGATTTCTTTAGTTTATTGTAAACATGTTCCTGCGTTTTGGAGATGTGTGGTGGACAAATATAACAACGACTTTGTTTACGTGTACCAGAATTTGGCGCCTGCGAACTGACCTTTTGCAGTAATACTGCATCTATTTTTGCCTTGAGTTATTGCTCGTAGATATTCGTGACTATACAAAAAAAATCCCCCAGTTATCGCAAAAACAACTATTCTTTGCTATCTGTACCCTCATTCCAGTAAGGAGGTTTTTTGAGCCATATGACTTATGTCGCAATACCAGCAGCATCAATCAAATGTATAAAGAAAGCTAGAGGCCATTCATTAGGTTTGCGTTTTTTGATGTACCCATCATACAAATTTTGTTTTTTCTGAGTGTACGAACCCCGCATCCAATAAACTATCGGCTAATTCCTTACTGGTGAACTAGCTGGTCATTATTACATTTGAGTTTGTAAGTCTCAAACAGTTTTTCAACACCTTTTTCGCAGGACCCAAAGCTCCTTGATTGCCGTATTTGCATGTGTATGGCATTTCAGGAGGTATTAGCACCATCGCACTTCCATATTCTGATTATATATTTATCGGGATTGGAAGACATGAACTGTATGGACTAACATCAACTTCGGCAAGGCATAAATTCTTCATAATATGTCGTATATTGTAGTATTTTCAAACATTCTCATAGACTTCATCCCATGCCGACTAGATGAGTGATAGGCTCAAAAACTTCGAACTTGATACGATAAAAATGCACCTAAACATGAAAAATAAAAATATTCTTCCATATGGTGGACAAAAAGTCAAGGAATTCTGAGTAAATTTGTGTTTTTGTTCAAATGAGCTACTGAGGCTCACTTCTGGGGTTACGTTGCATTTTTTAAAAATTGTTTAAAAATAGTAGAAAAACTGTCTGTTTATACGTATCGCGGCGGAGCGGTGGAAAATAAGGGCACGGTGAATTTCGGTTTCGTGGTGTTTATTATTTAACGTACGAATGACGAGTAATAAGTAATACATGAAACATTGAACAAGACAAACGACCGAAGCCGGGGAGCATAAATAGGGGGAACATCAGTACAAAAGGATAAGGAAAGGAAGGGATTAGAGGTGGGATCGACAGATCACTGAACGACCACAGCACTCATATAGCCATCGCGGCCGCCATGTGTGCAATTAATGAAGTAGCCGGGGGGAGGGTTGCCGTGATGCGGCTGACGTCTGGCTGGTGGTGGTACGGCTCACGGCTGGCTGGCTGTGGGTGCGCCGATGACCTCTTTGCGGGATGGTAGACACTGCGGATGCTTGGATCCCTATCGGCCATGCGGATTTAACTCGAAGGCAGCTGCTGGGATGGTCGGCTACCGTACGATCTGCAAAGAAGGTAGATGTCAGATGATTGGAAATTACAATATGGACATCGTGTGTATGGGAAATAGTGGCTAAGCTGCAGGGATTGCGTAAGCTACAGCCGAGGGAATATGAGAAAATATAGATTTAAAAATTGGCCAAGTTGCCGTTTACTTTTTCTAAGCGTTGGGGAATTTTTGGTGTATATAAGCATGTTTGTATGTATGGAGTATGTATCCTATTCGTAGGGCTCGAGAGAAGCAAGGGAACCAATCGAGGATGTCGGTTTGCTCTTCGAGAGGGCGGGGGCAGTCAACCGCTCTTTGATCCGGAATTGGAACTATGTGAGCATGAGAATGGCTGGAGCCGTTTCACCCGAGAATGAGATCTTATAGATCTTGGAGTTTATACCCGATCAGTCCGACGTCTGCGGGATTTGCAGCGCTTGGAGCAAGTCGCACTGGAGTGGCAATTGTCCTCTTTTCGGACCCGGGATGGAGGAGGTGCAATGAGGAACTGCGAGGGAATACAATTTCCGTCCGTTGCGGTGGATGTGGATCGTTTTTGTCGAACCCTCTTGGGAGACCTCATTAGAGGCGAAAGCCATCCTGCGGGGTCGAAACGGTTGGCAACGAAGGGGGGAATTTACCGGTTTGGGAATGAGTTTGCAGGAATGGTGGGTTCAAAGTGATTTTCCATTATTTCCTGGTGTGGAAACCCTACGGGATTGAGGGCGGCAATCACTTGCGAAAGGGCTTCCTTTAGGGCAGGAAGGTTATTTCGAAGGGCGGGACCAGTATGCATATGGCGATTTCGTACCTCAGTGGCACATGTCAAATGCGATGGAGGGGGTACTGGACCGCTTAATACCCAACCGAATACTGTATGCTGAGCAAGTAAGCTGCCACATACATTTCGCTGGATACCTTCGAGCATGATCTGCGGGATGAGATCACTGCCAATCACTATATCGATCTGCGCTGTCTTGAAGGGTTTGGATCAGCGAGATCTAGCATGGCGAAATCTTTCATATTGGGGGGGTGTATGTGACAAGGTGGGAGCAATTTCGTAAGCTTTTGGAGCACGATAGCTTGCACGGGGAGTTTCGTGCTCGTTTGAGGGACTGCCAATGTCAAGAAGCATGTATGATTGGCATTTTGCACAATCTGACCGCCCATGCCCGAGATTTGGAAGGGGGATTTCTCGATTGGCAATTTGAGGCGTTTCTGGACCTTCGAGGAAAAGAAGGTACGCTGAGAGGCTTGGTCGATCAACGCTCGAACCTTAAACAACTTTCCTGCGTGCTCAATAGACACCAGTGCCGTAGGCAGAAGGGATTGGGTGCCATTATTGGAGTGGAAGGCTTGTACTTGGGGCGTACTTTGCCTGGAAGATGTGCGGGGTTGCGCATCCGAAAGGGGGGAATGAGTTGCGGAGTTGTTGTGCGTTCGTTTTGGAGCTGTTGCGACCTGTGTTGTGTTCGAATGTGACCGATTGAGCGATTGAGAGGGCTGCGCATTGCTTTTGGGGAAATGAAGCATGGAATGGTGCTTCATTTGGCAATATACGCACGTAAAATTGCTTGTACAATTCTCAATAAGGTGCGAAGTAGCAAGACAATTTACGCAGAGATTGTGCTTCTTAACATATTTTAATCGACTCTGGGGGGTGAGTCTTTTGAAGCTCTGGCAAGTCCGTATGGGATGGTTTGCGTTGCAGAGTTTGCAAGCGAAGTCCCTTTTCATTTGAGTGTGATAATTAAGGGATTTGTGTGGCCGATTTGGGAGGACATTGGAAGTCGAAGGTTGAGATAGTTTCGGCTTAGAAGAGCGAATGCTTTGCAGCCGTTCAAGTACCTCATATCTGCCGGTCAGGAATTCGTCCATTTGCGACCAGGGTGGCAGATCCTTCCGGGATGTCAATGATTGCTCCCATAGAGCAAATGTCTCTTGGGGCAATTTGGTACAACATATGTAAACCAATAGCGGATCCCAATTGTCAGTGTCTACGGCCTGAGTATTGAGAACAGACAGACAATTGTTTATAGTACTCTGGATCCGCTGAAGTGCCTCACTATTTTCGGAGTGGGCAGGAGCGATATTCAGGAGGGATCGAATTTGAGTATCAACGAGTATGCGTTTATTTTCGAAGCGGGATCTAAGGGCTTCCCACGCGAGTCCGAAATTCTCATCGGTTAATGCATATTGCTTAACAATAGCACCGGCTTTGCCTTGCGTTTTGTATCGGAGGTGATACAATTTTTGGGCTGGAGTGAGCTGGGGGTGGTTAATGTATACTGCCGTAAACATGTCCCGGAAGGACGGCCACTGCTCATAGCCCCCGAAGAAGGTTTCGGTATCACAAGGCGGAACTTGTAGGCAAATGTAAGGGGTATTTGCTGGTTCTAGGGGTCGAACCGGTTCCATATGCGCAGCGGGCTGGGGGGACTGAGTTTGGAGCATCTCAATGATGTCCGACATTTGAGCCATGCACAACTCGTACTGGTCTGTGCAGGCGTCAATCTTTTGCCTAGCCGACTCTTTGAAACCGTCGGGCTGGCTGTTGTCTTCAGCAATGAAGACTGACTCATGTGCGCGCATAAGCCTCTCCCATTGAGCTTGCAGATTTTTCTGCTTAATTTGGACCAGGGATTTGGTCAAATCGTCAATGGGAGCCGATGAAAATTTTGTGCATAATTGCACGAGTCTATCGGACTCGAAAATGAATTTTGCAACACTGGGATTGGTTGCTTTGGGACTAGGGAGTTTGGAGCGCGTGTTGGGTGGCTCCCGAGTGACAGGAACTGTCAAACGTGCATTGGCTGACTTTGGGTATCTGGAGGAAGGAGTCTCCATTGTGACAAGCTGGCGTTTAGGGGATCGCTCAGCAGGCATTTTGTTTAGAATAGCTCGACAGAGGGTAAAAAGTTTGAATAAATATAAGTATAGGGGTTTGAAAAATAGACGTGTAGTCTAACCGCGTCCGCGCGAACGATAATTGTGTATGGGAAGAGTTGGGAATGGGAAAATTCGTTGAAACGAATTTGTATCTCTGTCGAGTAAAAAAGTTTACACCCGTGTATGTGTAATATATATGTAAATATATATGTATATGGGACACAAGTAAAATTTGTAAATGCGAATGCGGAATGTATGTAGACGAATGGGGAATGTATGTACTAGAATATAAATATTATATAAATGTGTAGTCAAATGTGTGTAAAAATGTGTTTTTATTTGTGAAAAAGTGAATTTTGTTTTGTATGGGAATGTGAATTTGAATGTGTGTGAATATACACGTATGTATGTGTATAAATATGTGTGTGTATAAATATGTATAAATATATATATGTATGTGTATGTGATTATTTGTTTTAGTGTGTTAATATAAGTAAGAAAGCAAAAACCAAATTTGTGTGTAAAAAAAAATTTTTGTGTGCGATTGGGAGATCTTTGTCCCACTGTATGCCCTTGGGGTGGCAGCAGACGAGCAGTGTATGAGTATATGTGCAGCAGTATTGAAAATTTTCTAAGTCCTAGAAAATTGGTCAATATGCTGCAGAATAAGGGGACTCGTCCCACTGTGCTTGCGTTGTTTACTTCTGCTAGCGAAAGAATCGCTTAGGCAGAAGTACGATAAATATGAGTGCACTTGCGGGCAGCGGGAGTGCTTGCTGCTGGTGCGTGCGTATATCGCACAAAGCGAAACGCGAAATTGAATGCAAGTGGGAGAGTGCAAGCGTAACGCAAAAGGAGGGAAGTGCGTGCTGTTGGATGCTGGCTGCAGCGGGAGTTTTGCTGCTTTGCCAGCGGTGATCGCACAAAGGAAAATGATAAACTGGGTGTAAGTTAAAGATTGGGAGATCAGCAGCTGGAGTGCTTGCTGCTGATCTGAAATATGCACAAAGCGAAATTAGGGGAAATGTGTGCAAATTTGAAAAAAGTGGGAAGCAGGCTGCAGCGGGAGTTTTTGCTGCTTTGCCTGCGTAGGGGAATGCGAACACAAAAACGCAAAATTATGTGCAGTAGCGGGATTGCTTACTGCGATAAGCGAACAGTGGCGGGTACCAGTATATAATTTTTAACTGGATTTTAGGGAATGGGATTATTATATATATTTTGTTTAATATATGTTTGTGTTAGTGTATGTGGAATGTGTTAATTTTTAATTAAAAAATTTTTGGGCTTATCTTAAGGGGGCCCAGTGCCCGAGTATGGGGATCTCCTCTATGTGGTACGTGTTCGCCGTTTGTGCGCTGCTATGTTGTTGGCTGTAGTTCAGGGATCGGTAAAATTGACAATGAGATGGTGTTAGTGAGCGCAGAGAAATTTTCTACACTGTATAAAATTAAACCGAAAAGCGAATACGAAACCAATCGCCAACACAAAAAAGCATACACACAAAAACTACAACAACAAAAACATATATTTTTTCATACATAAAATTTCTTGCAGCGTACACAAGGCAAAAATTGACGCAACCACCACACGTGTTGCTTCGTTGCTGTCTGAACAACGACTGATTGAAAGAGCGTAAGAATGCGTGTGCTGAGCGTACTGCTCGTATGAGTAAGCTTTGCCGATCAGTGCTGTAGTTCAGAGCTGCCGAACGTACTACTATAGTAGTATTTGACTACTATTTCATCATCTGTACTACCTTACTACCCACAGGCCGATTGTAGTACTATTTTCTGAGATATAAGTTTTAGCAATTTAATTTTCATATTTTAAGTAAGGCTACTCGAAAAGAATATACAAATATGTTACCGAACTGAACATTGCCAAAGCACGAAAATTAAAGCAACGTTGTCGTTTTGTATTTCTAACAAATGTGTTTCCGTATGCTTCACTTTTTGCTGAATTTTTTGCAATCAAGCAAATGAGCTCGTCGTAGAGTTACCGTTGTGCGGCTATAGTGACAATTGCACCTTTTTTATGTTGCCAAGTGCTGTTCGTACAATAGCTTTTGATAAAGTGTTAAACTATGGAAACAGCGCAACGGATGCGATACCCAAAAATGAAACTCGTGAAATAATAGAGTAATATTACTGTATTTAAATACAAAATAACTTAATATTTTTCCATATTCTTGTAAGAATCTTTTAAAATTTGGTAAAGACAATAAAATGGTCATGGGACGTCGACGAGTCAGAAAACTTAAACATGTAAAAAACATGAAATTCGGAATCATTGATTCCAATGTATATGTTTCCGCTCCTTCGGCAGTTTATTGGTACTGTAATTGCGTTTCCGCATAATAGTCCGAAGTAAATTTAATTAAAGATTAGAAAAGAAACTGTTTACTAAACGCCACTCTCCACTCGATTTAACTTCGAAAAGTTTATTAGGGGGGACAATTTTGCGGAAAAATGGGAGCCACCAAAAAAATTACTATTAGAAAAACATATAAAATTTGTTTAAATATATTTTTGTAACTAAATTACATTGTTTCTTTCACTTTTGTATAAATCAAATTGTTAATGTGTTTTGAAACTTAGTATCTGATTTAGTATTTGATGAATCCTTGCGATTTTTTACACTGTTAAGAAAATATGCATGTGTACTACTCAAAGTCGATAAATACTACCCAAAAATTATAATTTATACTACTGAAGAAAAATTGAAAACGGCAGCACTGCTGTAGTTGCTGCCGTTTTCTTCCTTCGTCTTCTTTTGCTCCGTGTTGCGGCTCATTCGCGAATGGCTCGAAGGACCATGTTTATACGTATCGCGGCGGAGCGGTGGAAAATAAGGACACGGTGAATTTCGGTTTCGTGGTGTTTATTATTTAACGTACGAATGACGAGTTACTTATTACTCATGACTTATTATTATACATGACATTACTTATTATACATGAAACATTGAACAAGACAAACGACCGAAGCCGGGGAGCATAAATAGGGGGAACATCAGTACAAGAGGATAAGGAAAGGAAGGGATTAGAGGTGGGATCGACAGATCACTGAACAATCACAGCACTCATTTAGCCATCGCGGCCGCCATTGCAGAATGCAATTGATGTGGTGTCCGGGTAGAGGGTTGCCGAGACGCGGCTGAGGTAAAGTAAAATTTATAAATGAAATATAATTCTAACATTCCATTAGAGGATTACATAAAACGATTGGAATCGAAAATCTTTTAGTATAGGATTTATCACCATTTGATATCTTTAGTGAGACTGAGAGGCTCACTTCTGGGAATTAGGGTTAAAAGACTGTCATGATTTTGCAATAAATGATGATCTCTTAAACTTAATGACTGCAAACAACATTTACGACTGTAATAATAACGATTCTTCTTCGGAAGATGAAATATTTGATTTAAAGTTGTAATAACTATTTGTGATGTTTGTAACTACTTGTATTTTATTTAAACTACAAAGTATTTTAAAAAATGTAAGCCTTTTTAAGTTTTGTAGTACCGACAAATGTGCAAGAGTGAATTTTATTTCATTTTAAATTAACAGATATTTATTGAACAGATATATAAGCTGTTGTTTAGTTAATAAATATATTTACGTATAATAGGTGAAAACATATTAATATTGATAAATGCTTAAAAAATAAATGTAGCTCTTTTTTTAGCTCCAAAACAATTTTTTTAGCTCTTTTTTGCTCGTTTTTTCACAATTTTAGCTCTAAACCAAATTTTTTTTCTGGCAACACTGATGGCAAGGTGTATTAATAAGGTGATGGCACTACTGCAAAAACAAAATTCCCATGTATTTTGTTAGTGCTTTTGGGCATGCTGATTGTCAAAATCAAATCGAAACACAAACAACACAAAAACAATTTTACCAATTTTTGACAATTAGAAAATGAGAAGAAAGCAAAAGAAAATGAGAAGAAAAAAGTTTAATCAGCTGTGTTGCCACCACTACCTTATTAATGTGCCTTGGTGTATGGGCATGTTGTACAATTTCGTGCAATTTTCTGAGTTCATTCGTGTTTCAGCTTTTGTGCGTTGCGAACGAAATGGACGAGCGCAACGAAAACTGGAGCGATTTTATTTATTTATTTATTTAAATTCATCAATTAGAGTACAACTCAAATAGATTACTAAAAGCTTATCGAAATTTGCCGGAACTATGGAACAGCAAATGTGGAAAATACAAAAATAAAAGTTTTCGTCATACCGCACATGAAAAACTTTTAACAGCCTATAAAAAAATATATGCCAATGATAGGGGTAATTGGGGTAAAGTGGGAAACTTTTTTTTGGAGCTCCGTTAAGTAAACAGAACTAATTATTTTGTCATGTTTAAACTTCCTATAGTAAAGAGAATCAAATAAGCTATATTTTTGTCACAGCAACGAACCGGAAATAATGATTTTTCTAAGAGTTACCGAGCTTCGACTGATCATGTTCAAAATGACCAAATTTAAAAGTTGTGGGGTAAAGTGGGAAACATTACAAAACTTTATAAACTGAACACAAATCTTGTAGAAAATTTATCAAATCTTTATTTTAATTTGTTGAAGGTTCGAAGAATACATCTGAAGAATCAATATGAAAACTACAAAATTTTCGCAATAAAAAAAAATAATGAAAAAATAAAAAAAAATTGGTAAAATTGTGACTTATTCGTCGTTCTCGGAAGAAGCATCTAAGTCCGAGTCACACTCTCGGCAATGGTTGAAGCTAGTAGTTGGGTTGGCATTTCAGATGAAATGATCGTTGACAATCCTTTTTGTTACATGTGATCGTATTGTTCCTGGTCATGATTTCAGGCATGAGTTGCAGACAAATAGTGCAAAAATCACGATCTTCATCAGAGCTAAAACTTTCTTGTTTCTTTTTTGATCCTTTCTTTGTTTGTGGTTTTTTTCTTTGCTGCTGTTGTTTTCTTTATCGGTGTTTTTTTTGTGCTCTTCCTCTTTTTTTTTGTGGTTCATCTGCATTACCTTCCTTCTTGCGCTTGTTTGCCAAACGTTTTTCAGCTGCTTTTTGCAACTCGCTTAGCCTTTCTGGTGTTGTCAAAACGGTGCTTTTCATGGCCTTTCGACCTCTATTTGGATGCAAAATAGCGCCTCATTAGCTATTTTTGACATTTCCTACTTTACCCCAAAGAAAGTTTCCCATTTTATCCCGACACCACATTTTGCAAAAATATGAGTGTCATTTCTTGACAATGTATAAACGACACGAAATTCTTTTGCATTATTAAATTTAAGACTATAAAGAATAATTTGAGTGTACTTACAATCGGTTGATTTCGAAAAACAGTAAAAAAATCAATGTGCCAACTTAGGAGAAAGAAATTTCGAAATCACTTGAAAACTTTGACAATTGTCAGAGAGCACGAAAACATTTCTGCACGCGTTGGTATACCATGAAGATTCGTTTACGGTCGTAACTAACAGATGTCAGTAGCGCATGACATCTGTACTTTAATCGTTTGCCCGGGAAGTGCCATTTCCCACTTTACCTCACTTACCCCTACTATTGAGGGCGTGAAGATGAATGAAAAAATTCACCAAAATGAAAATTCGGACGATGAATTGGAGAATATTTCCACGCACACTGCGTTTAAGAAAACACTGCGTTTCAATTTTGAATTTCCACTGCTCTCTTCCTCTTCTATAATTTCCTTGATGATCAGAAGCGCAATTATTTTCTTCATCATTTCGTCTGCACTCAACAAAATTTATGAGAAAAATGAAGTTGGGCGAACGAGTTGTGTCGGAAATCGCAACGTGTGTGTCTTAACGACCAACCTTTCGCACGACCGGTCGCACGACCAGATTGTATCGTGTATGGGCCGCTTTAGACCAACGAGTTTCCACTGTGTAAGGTCCCCTCCTGTAGTAATTACGTTCTCTATAGTATAGTAATAGGGACACTATAATAGTATAATTATTTATTGCCCAGCTCAGGCAGTTCTTTCATAGGGTATCGAAAATCTCAATCATCAGGATCAAGCACAAATGCAAATATTATTGCCATCTACTGTACTCTCATTTAGGTCCAAATAACGTTAAGTTTTGCCTTTTTCAAGGGGGCCACAAATGATAAATAGTAAAAGGGCGGTGTACTTCTCACCACAGCAGCAACGCACAGTGATTCGACTCCATACAACCGCGGGACAAAATTAGAAGGAGTGGTCCATTCTTCATAAAATTTGGTATACTAGTTAATCATGGTCTGCTGAATTGAAATCTCCATTTGGTTTTTCTTAAACTGCTGTAGTTCGGCAATGCCTGAGGCTTAATTTTGCAAATTTCGTCATTTTTGGAAAGCTATAGCACCAAATGTGTTGGCTAGATTTTTCAGATTTTACATTTAATCGGTAACGTGACCATTGATTATTCCAAAGAGTAACAGAAATTGTCTTAGGACCCTCTGGTTTTGCAATAAAAACGATAATAATAGATGTATGTTTTGCATTTTTGCAGATTTTATCATTTTTCGTGCTAATTGCATACTTTTAGGCATAAATAAAATAAATGTTGTCGAAAAATACGTGTTTAGACCACTTTTCAAATTGAATTATTTTCTGAGATCGGAAGATATCGGAGGATATAATTACATTATCCGACAAAGAAAGAATGCTTCTTAAAATAAAAAAAATTCCAGGAACATACTTTCACATGCTTTTTAGATATTTTCGTCTAAGTTTTGCCCATTTTCAGATTTTTAACTTAGAAAAATATTTTGAATTAAAAGTAAAGTAAAAGTCTACGCTTTGCAAATTTTGGGAAAACATTAAAAGCGAAAATGGCCACATCATTTGTTATTCTATATAGAAAATTTAAGCAACTTCCTGGTAACCATGTATTTTTAAAATTTCTTTTACTCAATAGACTAAAAAACAGAAAATATATGTTTATATTTGTTTGTGAAAAAAGTTCCAACTTTGAGCCGCTTTTGCACAGACACTAATTGATTTTTTGCACAGATTTTTTGGGGTTTTCTTAGTTGGAGTTTTTTGTTTCAAATTACATCAAAATCGTTGAATTCTGAGACCATAAATTTTTTGAATTTTGTCTATGGAACGAATCACTGTGCAACGTGGTGAATAGACAGTAAGTCAAGAAAAACCGATTAGCGCACATATGCATATGTACGTTCTGAAAAGGTTTAAAGAGGCACGGCACCGCGAATTACAAGTGCGGCAAGCTGGGTCGTTGTACCCTTTGATGTTGTTATTGCTGTCGCAACTTGCAAACCAAAACAAAAAGAACAAAAACATTATATCGAAAAATTCAATCTGACGCGCCAGTGGCGTCCCCAGGATTTCGGGAAAGGGGGATATGCAAAAAATCCAGTTTAACACCATTTTTATACTTTCATCTTTGCGTATTATTTTTAATACATGTTGCATAAAAATGTACATATGTATATGTATTTATGTATGCTAACATAAAATTCTTCCCTGTAGGAAATCGGACTGGTCCAAGTGTAGTTTTTCAACTGGTCGCTTGACAGTCATATATGACCTCAGAATCAACTCGTTTTCTTGGAGCAAACTCACCCTTTTAACATGGCGGTGTCCTAGGCGACGGTCAATATTCCCCGTCTGCATCGATTTGGAAGTAGTCCAAGGTTAGTCCGAAGTAAACCAGTTTTCAAACCAGTTGCAAAGGGACTAGTTTGCAAACTAGTTTATTCTGGATTAGTTTTCTAACCACTCGATTTTTGTGGGGAAAATAAAACAGTGCATTTTTTAAATAATTATTTTATTTTAAAAATATTTTAAAATGTTTTAAATTTTAAATTTTTTTAATGATTATTTTATTTTAAAAATATTTAAAAATAAAAACAACAAATCATCGCGAATAAAAAAAATTCTTGGTGCATTTAAAGATGAACCAAGATAAACTTCCACTTGTTGACACACTTCTGCCGGAACTGTGTGAGCCTGATGCAATACAACATCCTGACTTCGCCTGCAATAAATAAATAAATAAATGAATTAATAAATAATTACATAAATAAATAAATAAATATATTAATACACACCTTTCAGCTGCCACTGCAATTCGTTGCTTTACGCAACCACGCAAAACAAAGTATATCCTAAGTAGCGCGACTCTTTGACAACCAGACGTCGATTCTGTATGACAAGAACTGTCAAATTGTTGTTGTTCACGTGTAAAACTGAGCTCACCACGGTGGCCGGCCACTAGTGCCAGGATTGCGTGTACGTGAAAAATACTGAAAAAATTGCGGTTTCTATGAGTTCCTTAAACGTAATTTAAGACGATTTTATAAAGGAATCGCTTACTTTTTATGTTGGTATAACCAGACAAAAGAAAGCTAAATAAAATTCTCATAAATTAGTCGGTTTTTACCAAAATTTATGAACAAATTTAAATTATTTCGTTTATTATTCAAGAGCAACTCTGCCTTTGTTATATATATTCACCACAAGTCATTTTCAGTTGCAAATGAAATTCAAATGGTATTCCTACTTGTATTTTCAAAAGGCGAAACGCAATTTTCGTAACCTATTGTTAAATGAAGGGACCATAAGTATTATGCTGATTGAAAACTGTAAAACATTGGTATCTGCCAAGTCTCTGCTACTAGCAATTAACTAGCAATATGAATGTAAAAACTATTTATAAACAAAATCAGTATTGATCCAGTAACTATAGGAATTAGCAAAAAAAAAAATTAGCAACAGCGCAATTCTTTTTGCGTTCGCTTTAAATTTAACAGTAGAATGACACATCTATGAAACGACGGTGCACCAAATTTCAATGCTGTGCGACTTACAATGCCGAAGCTATTCCATTTAAAAGATTTGAGTTGTATGGGCGGTGCCACACCCCTTTGTTCAATACCCATCCCATTCCCATGCCGAAGAAGAATATTACGATATTCGAAATAAGATATTTTAAACGTCTACAGAGAAATTTCGTTTTGAGTAACTTGAAATTTCAATCGAAATCGATCCCTGCAGAGTTACATGCAGAATAAAAACTCACCCCTTTAATTCAAGATGGCGGAATTTCCCAAGGGGTGAGGGTGACTAATTTTTGAATTTAAGCTTCCTTTGGACCCCTAAAGCGAACGCAAAAAGAATTGCGCTGTTGCCAATTTTTTTTTTGATTTGGCATAAATTTGGATAAAGTTACTGGATCATATGTATAACCAAAGAATATGAAGTAATATAGAACGCGCATGTGGGCACAAAAGTGTTTTCGGCTGTTATGATGCGAGCGGGAAGAGCGAAGCGTAGTCATTTGAGAATGTTAAGTTCATAACATTTTCTGTTAGATTTGCGTAGGACAACAGCAAAAAGCAATGTTGTTATTCGCAACGGCTTCACTCGTGCACATTGAAAAGTGGTTGTTGTGGCGTTGTGATCGCTCAATAATTTTTTGCATGTATGTTTATTGATCTTGTTTGTCGAAGCGCAAGCGGAGAGCAACAACGAACCAAAGCATCGTCATCGTCGTTTCAACGAAGATGATTCGGGATTCGCTAATGTTTTTTTTTTGTTGTCATTTATTGTGTGTATCAGAGAACGGCGCGAGTGCACCGCAACAATAAGTACACCGCATACATACTCTGTATTTTGTATACCCGAGTGCCATAAACAACGCAAAAGAAATTGTGCGGTGTTGATTTTACTCGTCGTTCATTTGCTGAGAGATTCATGCGATCATAACATACTCAATACTTTTCGTTCTCGTCATATTTCTACTATATAAAAGCAATGAGCGCAAAAAACAGTACCAGTAAATACCGTAACCAGCGTGAGCGAAATTTTGAGTAATGTGCGTTTTCGCACTCAAGCTTTTTTTCAATATTTCGTTCGGCACTTTACCTGCACGAATACCTACATAACTTCGGCACGCGCTCGACTTGTTGGTGACGAGCAGTGTTGCCACTTCAAAAATTTTTTTGGCGTTATCTTTAAAGTCATTTTTATATTACAATTTCATTTTTTAATCAATTAATGAAAAGATATTCACATCACAAAACGGACCGAAATTCATTTAAGCAGACCAACGGACCAAAAATCTGACCAATTTTGGTCCGAAAAGACGAAAAGCGGCAACCCTGGTGACGAGCCTACTCAGCTTCTACACATAGTGCGTATATGCATCTGTACATATACATATTATTTATGTTGTGCACACGAAGTACGAGTACTACTCATAATTGTCATCGTACTCGTCGGGTACGATTGCCGAATGTGAAAACAAAAATTCGCGAAGCAAAGTAAAGCAGATACCGCGAACTCATATGCTTGAGTGTGCTAATAGCTCAAACGCAGCAATACTCAAATCGACATGGGTATGATAAATACTCATACAAAATCAATGCGGTGGCGATCACACCGCAACCGCTTTTAAGGCGAGTATACTCAGAGTCATAAAAATAGGAGCTCGTGCAGTTCTCTGGTGTGTATGCTTTTTTGTGTTGCCGATTGGTTTTGCTGCACAAATTGCTGTAATGACACCATCAATCGGATCTTTGTGGTGTATGGCTTTTTGCTGTCCGCTTTGATTGTTTTAAAAACTTGCAGATATTTATACTGTGGTTGATCCCAATTTAAAATGTTTACAAATATTTTTACGTGGCAAGTTCCAAGTAAAATTATTTGTTTATATTGTGACATGGTGGATTACAATTTTGAAAAACACGGGAAGACGATTCAAAATTGATAAAAACACTTGAAATCAAAAATAATTAGACACGTATTTTTCATTTTTGGAAATCTAAGTCTAACGGGGAACCAAGGGTTAAAAGTTTGTATGGAAAAACATACTTCAATAGGTCTTTTGACTTTAAATATGGTGAAAGCACTACGAATGAGAAATAATTAGACAAGTATTTTGTCATAAAAATCTTATGGGCTCAACAAAGTGGAAAAGAAACTTGACTTATTGGATCCATTGATTGATGAAATTTGTATTAAGGCATGCCTAGGTTTAAGAATAGTGTAAATATTCTACACCTGAATGGTTCCATGGCGAATGCTGTGACCATACAGTTACAGTATTAGATTTTCTTATTTTAGTTCTTTTAAGCAAGCATATTTGTGGGCCGTAAAAAAGTTCCAAACAACGGTACTTAAAAAATTATTGCGGGCTAATAAAAACGTCTTCCTGTCTTTTCATTTCCCCTTTTAAATTGTCTTTATTAATTACTTATTATTATTTATTTTTTATTGCTCGTAGCGATCATGTAAGTCGCTATGCCAACCATATTTTATTTTCTTTTCTATGATTTTGCGCACACTACAGTCGGCAGTGATTTCGGGAGCAATATGCGACGCCGTGCAGGCTTATAGAAGAAGAACAAAAGCCAGCCAGAAAATAGAAATTGACAATTTCAGCTTTTCGCCAGCGCAACAACAACAGCACATCGTCTTCATCTCCCAATGATCCCACGCCGCAGCAGTGTGCTAACGCAGACTCGCTGCAGGGAGCGCAACCCATAAAACTACGTTCTCGCTTGTAAAGCAAGCCTTCGTATGTTTATTTTCTTTGCTTCTACTCTCATGTTACGCTGAAGTTACAGAGAATTCTGCTGTTAGAAACAGAGGGTTCTGCTGTCAATAACAGAGGGTACTACCAGCAGTACCCGCCATACAACGCGCTTGCTTGTATGAGATGCGCGTTCTATATTACTTCATATTCTTTGGTATAACTTTATCAAACGTGAAAATTGGTTTTAATTGAAAAATTAAAAATATCACACATAATACTCTATACATTTACATTCACAATAAGCACGTTTTAATAATTTTGTGTATTTACTAAATTTGTATTAAGTCCTTTAGGAAAAATCCAAACACAAAATCGAATCCACATCATTACAGTAAGGCTAATTGTTTCCTTCATTATCATAATTTGCTTCAAAATGATATAGGTTTTTCCTTGTGTCGTAGCCTTCAATGATCAATTTTAATTCGCAGAAGCATCAATTTCCAGCAAAGCTAAATACCAAATGCACTTGTATGAAAACGGCCTCTAGAGAGCTGCACCGCGTCGCACACATCGACGACCGATTATTGTTGTTGTGGTTAATGCTCAATATTTTGCATTGCTGTAGTTATTCACAAATCTTTCGACCAGAATCGGCAGCTCTACAGCATGGCACAAGTACTTGTGGCCGTAGCGCATCTCTCCATCTAAGCGATGAAACTCAACGGGCCTTCAACCCATGCCGCGCGTATCCAGCGCTGTGCGATACAGCTTATAGCCCAGTTCGAATGGCACCACATAGTCATCCTCGGCATGGAGATTCATCACCGGCTGCTTAAACTCACCAATCTGCTTATCTGTTTCGAAGCGCAGCGAATTGGCGTACATGGGTCGTGCAATGGTTAAATCAAGCCAGGGCAGATCTTTGAACGGCTGCAGACATACAAAACAAAATACATTTGCAATATTTTAGCATAAAAAGAAAGAAGAAAACCCACCCGCGTAGTCAGTGGCGTCCCCAGGGGGGGGAGGGGATTTGGGGGATGGATCCCCCCCTTGGTGGATAAATTCATTTATACAATTTGATGTAACAATATAGAATTGTGAACAATTTTTATTATATGCTTTATCTTTTCTGTGAGTACCCACTTAAAACCTAATGGTTCAACATCCCATGATCTGGCCGGACCATGGTGTAAACAAGAGGATAGTCTAGGATTGTAGTTAAGGATATAAAAAAAACAGAAAGTGTGAACACAATGATTTCTTTTGCTTGCCTACATTTTATTTATGTAAAACGGTAAAAATATACTTGAATAATTAAGTAAATAGCGAGCTTCAACTTCAATGAATTAATTTTGAAATTCAAAAAATACGACAGGAAAGCAAAAAAAGAATAAAAAAATTTATAAATGTAAAATACGTTTTTTATGGATTTGCTTCAACTGCTTAACCAATGCAATTATTGCAACAATATAACACTTGTTAACAATTCTCAACTGCTTTGCCAAAGAAAAACATGCAGAACATGTTATTGTTCATGCTGAACTGGCCGGATATGGTTTTCCTTGTCGCCTTCGTCGTCGCTATCTTCACATTGAACTATCTAAACGATAATTTTTTTATCAGTATCAGAAGCTTCGTTTTGTTCAGCGCCAAATGAAAGCCTGAAATTGTCAGCACCGTTATTATAACCAATTTTTTCAGAGAAATTGTCGTCTCTGATTTACTCCAGCGTCGAAGTTCAAAAACTATGTCCACCTGATCCTTAAAATATCATTGTCTTCTTTCCATCTCTGCCACAGAAAACACCTAATCGAATTGATAAGAAACCAGACACAAAAGGACCACAAATACTATCTTCACTTCAGGAATGTAACTGAATTGGCACCAAAACACGGACATAACTATGAATGGATAAATATTAAATTTGAATATGTTCCGACTTTATTTTCCACCAAAAATTATAATTTGCTAAACCAAAAGAAAATAAAAGCCAAGGCGAGCAAAAAACACTTGAACCAGGTAAATTTTGCGCCAACTTACTTATGTCACCATTACATGGGATGGCACGAAAAAGGTGTTTCAAATCGAGTCAAACGGAAAAGCCAAGTTGAAGCCCTATCTCCGTAAAGGGCTGAACAAATATTTTTAAGCCATTCCGACAATAATTACGTGGGAAATAACAAACAAAATCTTAACTGCCAAATTTCTATGAAAATACACCATGGTGTGGCCAGGCCATGGTTTTGGTTTTTGTGCTTAGAAAGGATCAGTTGAGGATATCATGAAATATGATCTCGATAGCTTAACCACAAAAATTACTAAAGTGTATCCAAAGGTCAAAATGGTATGGTCAGAATCGGATGCCCGCAGAAGGGTTAAGAATAAATGACTAAAAAATCAGTATTGCATTTGTTCTCGCAGAATAGTTGTATTTTCAGTGTTCCCAAAATTATCGACTATTTAAAGTAGTAGTCAAACGCAGGCTTCATGCCAATCCTGCATCAGCTGTTGAAATTTGAAAAAAATTCCGATACATGTTTTATGCTTTTTAAAATAAGTCTTTTGAGTTTTCCGTAATTCTATTAGAAGGAGTTTTCAAAATGTTCTAACTTAAGGGGCACAACTAGTTTGACCGCCTGAAAAAAGGAGATTTTTGTGAATTTTGAATTTTGTGAAGTATTGCATCGAATGTTTTAAAATTTTGCAGATATATTTATGCATAAATAATGAATGCAAAGTAATTTTTTCAAATGAAAATATTCGATTTTTAGCAAGTTATCCACCATCTCCTGAGCCTTAAAAAAAAAACGTTCTCCCACTGCTGCAGTGATTGTAGCCTTCGCAGTGCCTGAAATCAAAAAAACCAAAAATTTTACTTAACTAGGTTATATTTCCTATACAATGACCCTCGGTTGTAAAAAAAAAATAAAATGCAACAAAATTACGGTTTTTTGAAAAAAAAATTAAAATTTTGCAGAAAAATCTGATGGTTTCTGGCCTGGCATAATTATACTTTTCATCCTATCATTAAACTGGAGGGTCATTGTATGGAAAAACAAATACACAATAAGCTAAAAAAAGACCCAAGTCGATCGAATGATTTGTTATCAAGTTACAGCTGCAGCAAATTTGAAAAATGTAGTTTTGAGAAAAACGCGTTTAACAATAACTCAGGTACGGCCGTCAAGTAACGCGCCATTCTAAATAATGAGAAGCTGCTATGTAGAAGGCTGTAACTCAGAAACTATTTAAGATTTTCACTTAAGATTTTAATATGTTGTTTTTAAAGGTATACATTATCGAAAAATGCAAAAACAAAAAAAACGAAATTTTCAAAATTTCAAACTAGTTGTGCCCCTTAAAGCAAACTTGAATTTTTTAGTTGGGATCTATGACTTAAAAATACATGTACCTTGAATTTTTCGCTTTAAGAATTTTATGTTAGCAATTGTAAACATATACATACATATACATACCCTGCAAACAATTTCTCGATATAAATTTTTAGCGACAGTTTCTCGAAATAATCTCGATAATGCTTGCATTTTTTGCCTTGAAGAATTTGAAAATTTTCAAATGAAATTAAATATTTTTTTGTCAAACGAAAAGTTGTCATTACGTGAACGTGCGCGCATTCAAAACCGAGTTTGAGAGTTGTTGTGTTGTATTTATAATCGTTATTTGATTTGAATAATGAACTGGGCATGTGACAGTACTGTCAAGTATGCGTTTTATTTCAATTTTCAGAAGGAAAATAAGTTTTCGTTATGGTATCCAAAATGCTATTGAGAACAAGAAAAATTACACTATCGTAACGATATCGAGAATTTCGAAAATCTCGACATCGTTACGATATCTCGGATAAGAAAATTTCAGTAACGCAACGATATCGAGATTTTCGAAATTCTCGACATCGTTACGATATCTCGGATAAGAAAATTTCAGTAACGCAACGATATCGAGATTTTCGAAATTCTCGACATCGTTACGATATCTCGGATAAGAAAATTTCAGTAACGCAACGATATCGAGATTTTCGAAATTCTCGATATCGTTACGATAGTGTAATTTTTCTCGTTCTCGATATCATTTTAGACACTTTAGCAAGACTCGAAAACGAGAAAAATTCTCGCTTTAACGATATCGTTTCTATATCGTTTCAATATCGTTTGGTTTGCTGGGTATATAGGTGCGCCATCTCGAGCTTCGGTATGGAAATATTGAATAACTTTGCGTTAAACTGGATTTTTTGGCTTATCCCCCCCTTCCCGAAATCCTGGGGACGCCACTGCGCGTAGTAGTAGTGCACACAAGTTACCCGCCATACCGGTGCCCAGCGAATGGCCCCAGAAGAACACCGGGTTCGAGGTCACTGAGGTGATGTACTTGTAGACGGCGATGGCATCGCGCACAACACCGTCCTCGGTGGGCGAGACCTGATCCGAGTCGCCATAGCCGCGATAGTTCAACGAGAGTACGTGGTAGCAGAACATGTTGACGCGATGGCCGGCGCCGCGCGACCCCGTATTCCCGTGGAGGTAGAGCACTACGATGCCGGGCACCTTCAGCAGGTGCTCGTAGAACACTGGTCGGCAAAGCTTACTCATACGAGCAGTACGCTCAGCACACGCATTCTTACGCTCTTTCAATCAGTCGTTGTGCAAACAGCAACGATGCAACACGTGTATTGGCTGCGTTGATTTTTGTCTTGTGTACGCTGCAAGAAATTTTATGTATGAACAAAAATAGATGCTTTTGTTGCTGTAGTTTTTGTGTGTATGCTTTTTTGTGTTGGCGATTGGTTTCTTATTCGCTTTTCGATTTAATTTTATACAGTGTAGAAAAATTACTATGCGCTCACTAACACCATCTCATTGTCAATTTTGCCGACCCCTGTCGTAGAAGTTCTCCTCGTTGTCGGGCGTCAGTGTTCTGAAAGTGGGTTAGTGCCGCATCGTCATCGGTCATATTCCGTGCTTCCAGAAGTTCCTGCAGCAAAAAATAATCATGTCAACGATGTGCCACGAAAAAAGTACAAACTTGATATAGCAAACCTGATGGATGCAATTCCAATATATGTACAATCGCAATTTTGTTTTGAGTAATTTAATCCTTTTAAGTATTTCAATCAAAAATGACATTTCATTTTTGCCTTGGTGGTGAAATTTGCACATTTTGTGGTGAAAGTGGTCAAATTATTATAAGACAGCGTTAAAATTTTTGTTATCGATGGTGAATATAGAAATGTATTTAGATGGGAAATGTTTTTAATGATTATGATTTAATTTAAATTATTTCATTCAGTTCAGTCGCATCAAAGATATTTAATAATGAATTCGAAAATGTTCTTCTGAACACATTCATCATCTTTTGATTAATTATCGTGTTGTGAGTTTGTATTACCAATCAAAATGAATATAAAACATATTTTTAGTACGTATTAAGAGCTCTGAAGATGCACGACATTACAATAACACACACATTTTTAATTAATTTATTACAAGAAACTTCGGCGTTCGCATTTAACCTTGTACGATAACAAAACGACCTTGATATTGATTCGGAATATTTTATGTTTTCATCATAAAATTATTTGTGCGAAAGCAAAATTGAAATTTGTATTAAAATCTTGTCTATTTTAATCAATTGTGGTAATAATTATTGTATTTCTCCAGTAATTTTACAGTTTCGTTAAGATATTTAATCTTTCAAACATTTCTTTATTTCTTGATTGGAAAGAGCAGTCAAAAAATTAGGCATCAAATTTACTCCCAAAACCAAAAGAAAATCGTTGTGGGTTAACACTGCTTGTGCGGCAACACTGCCACTAGTGTCCGGCCAAAAAGAAGTCGCGCTACTTAGGATTTACTTTGACGCAAAATTCTAACTGAAATCATTCAAGACAAAACGTGCAAATCGAGCAAACTTCGTGTCATAGAAACAGAAAGTTCGAAAAATGCAAACATTTCTACGTTGTTGTTGTAGCAAAACAATCGCAAGATCAGCCTTAACAGTATTTTTTTGCTTCTCTCATCTCTGTTTCGTTTTTCTCATTTTTATGTGCTCTTCTCGCCTGTGAACGCGCACACAGAACGTGAACGATTAGACGCGAACTGACTGACTTCTGCATCCGCTGACAGTCACTTTGACAACTAGTTGTCCAATTGACTACAAAAAACCAGTTGAAAGACCAATGAATTTTGGGAACCAGTTGTCTCAGGTCCGACAGGGATTAAAACGAAAAATTCAAGTGACATGTATTTTTCTCCCTTTCGGGCGGAGTTTAATTTTGAAAACCAAAATATTCTTGGTAGAAATGTTCCAATGCTATGAAAATTAGGGCTACAAAATTACCTATGTTGCATGCTTACAAATTCTGTATCATCCTTTTACCCGGGGACATATAATTCGAATAATTATTTTGCGTAGGTCATAAGATCTGAATAATTATTTTGAGGGGCCTTAAAAACTTGCTGGGACGTATTATCCCAGTAGTCCCGAAAGAGTTAAGTCATAAAATCCCAACTACAAAATTCAAGTTTGTTTTAAGTTATGACATTTTGAAAACTCCTAATAGAATTACGAAAAACTCAAAAGACCTATTTTAAAATAAATCCAAAAAATAAAATAATAAAATGTATGACGTTCTGAAATTTAATTATAATAGAGGTTTCCATGGTTCCATGTTTACACACAATTCACCAAAAAAATGTAATTGTATTTTTTCAAATTTCAACAGATGATGCAGGGTTGGCATGAAGCCTGCGTTAGACAACTTACTTAGTACTTTGGTAAATAGTCGATAGTTTTGGGAACACTGAAAATACAACTATTCTGCGAGAACAAATGCAATACTGATTTTTGTATTCATTAATTCTTAACCCTTCTGCGGGCATCCGGTTCCGGCCAGACCATACCGAACTTTGTATCCACTATAGTAATGTTGTAGTTAAGCTATCGAACTCATATTTTATGATATCCTCAACTGATTCTTTCTAAATACAAAAACCAAAACCATGGCCTGTCCAGACCATGGTGTATTTTCATACAAATTTACCAGTTAGCTACAACTTCTTTTGTTATTTCCCACGTAATTATTGTCAGAATTGCTTAAAAATATTGTTTTCGTTTTTTTCTTATTCAGTCCTTTACGGAGCACAGGCCTTCAACTAGGCTTTTTTCCATTTGACTTCATTTGAAACCCTTTTTTTGTGCCATCCCTCGTAATCGTGACTTTGATTTTCTTTTGGGTCCGTAAATTATAATTTTTGCTGAAAAATAATGTCTGAACATATTGAAAATTAATATTTATCCATTGTATTCATGGTGATATCCGTGTTTTGGTGTCAATTCAATTACACTCCTGAAGTGAAGGAAGTATTTGTTGTCTTGTCGTGTCCGGTTTTTTATCAATTGGATTGGGTGTTTTCTGTAACCGAGATAAAAGGAGGGGAATGCTGTTATGAGGATCAGGTGGGCATTGGTTTTGAACTTCGATGCTGAAGTTTAAAAAAATCAGAGAAGATAATTTCTGTGAAAACATAGTCTAAGCAATAGCAGAAACCAATGCTTTAGAGCAACAAAATTAAGATATTAATTAATTTGCTGCTAGAGGTAATAATAACGGTACTGCCAATTTCACGCTTTCATATGGCCCTAAACAAAACGTAGCTTCTGATACTGATAAACAAGTGGTCGTTTAGATAGTTCAATGTGAAGATAGCGACGACGAAGGCGACAAGGAAAACGATATCCGGCCAGTTTAGCATGAACAATAACATTTTGAGCATGTTCTGCATGTTTTTCTTTGCAGAACAGCAGTTCAGAATAGTTAACAGTCTAAGAAATCCAGTAATCATAATAGATATATCTTGAAACGCGATTTGTATGTGTCCAATGTAAAATCTCAATGTGTTTAATCATAATACTGCATTATATCGTTGCAATAATTGCATTGGTCAAGCAATTGAATCAGATCCATAAGTAACATTTCTAAATTTTTTTTACATTCTTGCTTTACTGTGGTAGTTTTTGAATTTCAAAATTAACTCATTGAAGTTGTAACTCGCTATTTACTTAATTATTCTAGTATATTTTTAGCAACAATCCTCGACTATCCTCTTGTTTACACTATGGTCTGGCCAGATCATGGGAGGCTCAACTATTAGGTTTTAAGTGGGTGCTCACAGAAGAGATAAAGCAAATAGTAAATATGTTTCACAATTCTTTATTGTTACATCAAATTGGATAAATGAATTTATCCACCCAGGGGGATCTATCCCTCTAATGCCCTGGGGACGCCACTGTGACGCGCCAACGGACCGAAGGACTAACGCGATCACCACATGGCCGCAGACCACTGCGGCTAACTACGTTCATACATATGCGCCCCTTGCTCTGGCCGCCGTTGCTCCCCCTTCCCCTCCTGCTGTTTTGCCACCTTTCAACTTTGCACACCTGGCGTTAATTTACATTTTGCATAAAGTCAAAAAAGCACGTAGGGAGAAAAGGCAAAATCGAACTAACAACAAAACAACAAAAGTAAAAAATAAATACGAGACATAAAATCAAAGGAAAGCAAAAAAACATAAAACGGCGGATGCATAAAATTTCGTGCCGATTTCAGATGTGCTTATTATTGTGCGTTAGGGCTATCCGCAGTTTTGGAGCTCAACTGACCCCCAAAGGGAATAGTTTTCGCGGCGCGACGTGCTGCCAAAAGCACCCTGCTTCAAGTTCATACGTTGAGGCCAGCCGAAACGCCAAACGCACCTTTGCATCGCATTTGTTTACTCTCAGTAATAATAATAATAATTGACTGGCACGACAGCCCGCTTACGCGAGACTAAGGCCTAGCTTCCCGCAACCACCCGTGTTGTGCGTGTGAATTTGTACGCGGGTAGAAGGGACTTACAGTTTTTATGCCGGTTCCGAACGGCAGGTTGGGAGCTTTATCATAGGCAATTTTTACTCTCAGAGGTTTGCCATTTCCAGCTGAGAGGACAGCCACCGAAAGAGAAAACGAATTTTCCCGTTATTTTTTTTTAGGTGTTATTACGGGCAGTATTTGAACCTGCGGTTTGCTGCCTTCAACTCGCGGTCCAACGCACTAACCAACTGAGCCACGGCGGCTGCCAGAGCTGTTTACTCTCAGAGGTTTGCTAATTTCCGTCAAAACGGCAGCCACCGAACAAACATTGTCGAGGAGGAAAGCCAATGATTAAAGTCGGGTTCTCAACGTACGCGACAGCGCTGTATGCAAATATAGTCTGCATATTCAGCCTTAAGCTCCTAGACTAGAAGGGCTGGCGACCTAGTATATAACTTTTTTTATAGTTTATGGGGTCGAAAGTCCACGATTAAATTAATTAATTGACTGGCACGACAGCCCGCTTACGCGAGACTAAGGCCTAGCTTCCCGCAACCACCCGTGTTGTGCGTGTGAATTTTCACGCGGGTGGAGGGGATCTACACTTTTATGCCGGTTCCGAACGGCAGGTTGGGAGCTCTTTCATAAGCAATTTTTGCTCTCAGAGGTTTGCCATTTCCAGCTGAGAGGACAGCCACCGAAAGAGAAAACGAGTTGTCCCGTTATTTTTTTAGGTGTTATTACAGGCAGTATTTGAACTTGGGGCGCTGCCTTCGACTCGCGGTCCAACGCACTAACCAACTGAGCCACGGCGGCGGCGAAAGTCTACGATAGGCTATCCTAAAATGGAGCAAATCGATGAGATGATTAATGGGTTGTGAAAAAGTTAGACTTTGAAAATTATTCTCTTATTCATAATCAAAATTTAAAACAATTGCACAATTTACATAATTTTTCTTCCTCTTTTTCCCCTGTATAGATGGTGTCCCCAAATCGGAGCACAATAGCCCCAGCATCGTTGCCGCGGCCAGCGCTCTTCTGCCAGCACAGATGCACCAACTACCCGACTATACCGGCCTGGACTGCTCGTACTCACCCTCATCCAGCGTGTCCAGCACGCGCAGCAAGTATCAACGCGCCAACACACCTGTTGGTGCCGCCACCGACAACCAATTGCCGTCAGTTATCTACAAGTGCAACAACAACATCAGCTGTGATTACTTTGCGCAAACAAAAACCGAGATGGAGTTGCACATAGCAACAGCGCATCCACAAGCCACCGAACCAGACTACATCAGCATACCGACGAACTCGGCGGCAATACAGGCCTTCCAAGCAGCCGTGGTGGCGGCCACCGCTGCTGCTGCCGCTGCAGCAGTGCAACGCTGTCCCAGCAACAAATCGACAGGTACGAACGACGACAACAACGACGACGACTGCGCGATTGCGATCAAAAAGGAACGGCTGGAACTGCCAGAGGAACAAAACGAGGATGTGCCGATGCTGCAGCAGCACCAACAGCAACAGGATGAGAAACGGATGTCCAACTGCGAAGCGACCACCACCAGCGACAGTGCCATGGAAGTGGACAACAACAACAGCCGTCAACACCGACCACCGCCACAACAGCCTGCCGACACGGGCGGTGAGGAAATGGACGTCGAGTCTGCGTCCAACACCGACAAGGACGAGGCGTTGCCATGCGTGCAGTGCCCGTTATGCCAGGACAGTTTCAGCAAGAAGTCGTCGCTCGAGCTGCATCTGATGCGTGTGCACAGTGTCAATCAGGACGGGCTGGCGCGCTTGCTGCAGCTGGTCGACAACAGCGTCTGGCAGAACATGCCAACAATGACCACAACATCCGCTGCTGTCGTGAACAATGAACCAACCACTGCACCGCCGCTGCACAGCGCCACTATTGCCACGCCCGTAGTCACAACACCACTGCACGAGTCGCTCAGCTACGAGCTGGCGTGTCAGCAGTGCGGCGCACACTACAAGCACGAGCAGCATCTGCTGCAGCACGCCCAAAAGCTCCAACATTACAGCGTCCAGCACGGCGACTATCGTTGCTTAGCGGCCGGCCACAGCAGCCGCCCGTGCAAGTTGCTCTACGCTACGCTGCCGGCAATGATTGCGCACTACAAGGACACGCACATGAGCGCGGTTATCTCGGAGCGGCACGTCTACAAATACCGCTGCAAGCAGTGTTCGCTGGCGTTCAAGACGCCCGAGAAGTTAAACACGCACACTCTATACCACGCAATGCGTGACGCCACCAAGTGTGCGCTGTGTCTGCGCAATTTTCGCAGCACACAGGCGCTACAGAAACACATGGAGCAAGCGCATCAGGAACACAGCCAACCAACCACGACAGTGGTGGACCAACCCGCCTCACCCAGTAGCAGCGCCGCCGAAGACAAGACTCTGGGTGGCGATCTGCTGCCGGATGGGGAGGCCGCCAAAACCAGCGATGCCGGTGAGTAAACTTTGGCAAACGTCCAATGTGGCCATTGACAGCTTGCTTCTTGACTTAAATTTCAGATGTTGGCAACAAGCAGCCGCTGAGCGTTTGCCGGTCACCACTTGTATCGCCGCCCCACGCCGACTTACAAGAACTAAAAGACTTGACCGCGACATCGCCAGCAGCTCATGCGCACATATCGCCGCTGTCGTCCGAGGCGCTGTGCGTCACACAACAGCAACAGCAGCACGTGGCTGCCATAACAGCGGCGTTGCTCAAGCAGCAGCAACAGCAGCATCAATACGGCAGCCAAAGCAACAACGAACTAGTGGATAACTGTCCCATGTCGCCAGCAGAAGTTTTGCACCAGCTGCAGTTGGAGCCGGCGCTGCTGACGCAGAAATTCTTTCAACAGAATCACCAACAGATGGCCGCTATGTCCGCGGCCGGCACTTTCCCCAATCTCACACCGCAAAATCTCCAGTCCATTCAAAGCCTACAGAGCTTACAGCAACTGCAGCAGCTGCAGTTGCCGCAACTGGCGGCCGCCGCAGCCGCCTCCGGCCTACCACTTAATCCCGTCGACATGCTGAATCTCATGCAATTCCACCACCTGATGTCGCTGAACTTCATGAATCTGGCACCTCCGCTGATATTTGGTGCAAGCGCGAACGCAGGTGTCGGTGTTGCGGCGAACGGCGCACACACGCCGCAGTCCGGAGGCGCCGCCATTAGTGGCGGTGTTAGTGTGATCGGCACAGCAGATCTGTCTCGCGTGACGGGGGGGACAACGGCAGTAGGCGGCGCGCCGCCTGGGCCTCCAGTGGTAGACGTGCTCCAGCAGCAGCAACAGCAGACGCAAACGCAACAGCAGCAACAAACATCGCCCGCCAGCGCGGCCGCACAGGTAAGTCACAGTACGGTCCATGCTTCTGGAAACGGCGCTCATGCACATCCGCTTCTATCCTTGCAGCTGTCTAGCAACCAGAAGCGCGCGCGCACACGCATTACCGACGACCAGCTGAAGATCCTGCGCGCCCACTTCGACATCAACAACTCGCCCAGCGAGGAGAGCATCATGGAAATGTCACAGAAGGCCAATCTACCAATGAAGGTAAGTTGACGGCGATTTCACACAGTTATCAGTTATCTAAATAGTCTGTTTGCTCGGTTCACCTCAGGTCGTCAAGCACTGGTTTCGCAATACTCTTTTCAAGGAGCGTCAGCGCAACAAGGACTCACCCTACAACTTCAACAATCCGCCGTCGACCACTTTGAATCTGGAGGAGTACGAACGCACCGGCCAAGCCAAAGTCACGTCGTTGAACGAGCCCTCTTTGGGCGGCAGCATGACCGCGCCCAACACCACGGCTGGCATGCTCTCCAGCGGCGGCGACGGCAGCAGCAACCCCACAACGTCCACCCCGTTAATGGCTCCCCGCACCGAAGCGCAGCTGTCCAACAGCACTGTCTGTGACTTTCTCGCCTCGCACCTGAGCTACGCGCAGCAACAGCCGCTGCAGCAGCAGACCACACAGTCGCAGACGGTCAAGCAGCCGATGGAGGCCGATCGAGTGGGCATCGCCAATGTCCAAATAAAAACCGAACCGCTTGACGACGGCGTCTGCGCCGGCGACTACGACAAGCAACAACAGCTACTAAGCGGCAGCCCGGCGTTGTTTCTGAAACAGCACCAGCAGCGGCTATCAGCGCTGGCTAGCGAGCAACAGCAGGAACTGGACATGCAAGAAATTCAGCAGCAGCAACAACAACAGCAGCAACAGCAGTCGCAACAACTTCAGCAACACACCTACTACAACAACTACGAGACAAAGTCGGAGAGCGGCAGCTCGGGCATACTGTCGCGTCCGCAAACGCCGAACAGCGCATCCGCAGTGACGACCGCCGGCCATCCGTATGCCAGCATGAACGAGCTACTCAGCCAGCAGCTGGACAGCTTGCCGCTGAGCAACAGCCTGGCTGGCATAGGCCCGCTGGGGAACAACATGGGGCCGCCAAAGAAATTCCAAATGAACAAGACGTTCGAAAAGAATTCGCCTTCGTCTCAGTTCGACACGAACTCAAACTCATCGAACGCGTCGTCGACGTCTAGCGGCAAGCGCGCCAATCGCACTCGCTTCACCGACTATCAGATCAAGGTACTGCAGGAATTCTTCGAGAACAATTCGTATCCGAAGGACAGCGACCTGGAGTACTTAAGCAAGCTGCTGCTTTTATCGCCACGCGTCATTGTCGTGTGGTTTCAGGTGAGTGCGATAAAGTTACAGCATACACGGCGATGTTTCCATCTTCCGTATAATAGACCCAACTGTGTGGCGTCGTTATCTTATTCAATTTTTGTTCTTCCCACTCTTCCCAATTATGCCCATCCCATTTAGAATGCCCGGCAGAAGCAGCGCAAAATCTACGAGAATCAGCCCAACAACTCACTGTACGAGACCGAGGAGAAGAAGCACAATATCAATTATGCGTGCAAAAAGTGCAATTTGGTGTTTCAGCGGTACTACGAACTAATACGCCACCAAAAGAATCACTGCTTCAAGGAGGAGAATAACAAGAAGTCCGCCAAGGCACAAATAGCCGCTGCGCAGATCGCACAGAATCTTAGTTCCGAGGACTCTAACTCGTCGATTGATATCAATAGCGGCAGTGCCGCAGCTGCGGCTACGCTGCAACACCAGCAGCACGTAGCGGCGGTGGCTGCAGCAGCAGCCGCCGGACTTTCGCCCGCCGCGGCTGGCATCGGCTTGCTGCATAGCAGCTCGCCACAGCAGCTGTACAGCAAATCATGCTCCTCGCTGGCGGACTTCAGCCCCTCGACCACGCCAACGCCGCCGCATCAGCACCAGCAGCAGCGCGAGCGCAGCAACAGCCTAGAGCAGCAGCAGACATCCCAGCAGGCCTCCAAGTCCAAGTACGAGTGCGACAAGTGCAAGCTGCACTTCGGCCACTACGAACACTTCCGCGAACACCAGCTGCTGCACTTGATGAATCCCGGTTTATTTGCGCCACATGACACCTACGGCCCCTTCGGCAGCATACTGCAGAGTCTGCAGCAGGCGGCGGCCGCCACCGCCTCACAGCAGCAAAGCCACCCGCCACCGGCCAAGAAGCGCAAATACTCGGAGACCTCCTCGAACGCCGACGATATGTCATCGCTAGGCGGCGCCTCGTCGATGGCGGGCGATTACGACGCCGCCAGCGCCACCAGCAACAAGAAGTACGATTTTTTATACCAATATTTCATGCAAAACGAGAATAACGCCGAGCTGAAGCAGCAGTTCCAGGCGCAGCAGCACCAGGAGCCCGAGGTCGAAATGGAGTTTCTGGCCAACTTCTACCAGCAGTGCGAGTTACGCAAGCGAAGCAACTACGATTTTTTATACCAGTACTACATGAAAAACGAACAACTGCCGCTACAGCAGCAGCCTCCGAACGTCGGCACGGAGAACAACAAGCCCCATATGGACTTTCTGCTCCAGTACTACCAGCTACAGGAATCGAAAAAGTTTTTTCAGTTAGATGCCTCGACCCAACGGATACATGACCGAGCTGGAACGCCACTGCAGATGCAGCAGCAACAATCGCACCAGCTCACAGCCAACAACAAGGAAGACTGCCAGAACGAGCTGAAAGCCCCTAATTCAGCGGTGTCAACAGGACAGTCCGACAATAACACCAGTGACGGAAGGGGCGAGGACGACGATGACAACGACAACGAGAGTGAGAACGATGGCGACGAGCCGCAACAGCAGTCGCATAACCCGCGCAAAGTACTCAGGCGCGGTACGCAGAACGACAACAAATACGCATTGATGGTGGCTCAAGGCGCTGACATCCTTGCTGGTGCTCCGGTCGCCAAAGAGGATGCCACTTCCAACAACAACCACAACAATCCTCAAGCACAGACAATGAAGCAACAGCCGCTGCTGCAACATTTTAGGCACGAGGCCTACCAGCAAGCCATCGACAATGGCCAGCAGCCGCAGAAGCCGCGCCACAAATCGCCGAGCAACAACGCTACACCAATAAGCAGTACAACAACTGCAGCGGCGGCGGCCATGCGCGACGCGTATTTTCACAATTTGGAGGACTTTCTCGACGCGAGTCTGATTGAAAATCCGACACAAACCTTGCATTTTAACGTCGATGACGTCGGCACCACCATCAACACAAACTCGGCAGCAACAACGACTGATACGCCTGCAACAGTGACAGCGCCAGCAATCGCCAATGCAGCCAGTTCGAAGGCAGCGGAGGCCAGCAAGCAGCCGCCGCAACGCAACACGTCACCCAGCAGCAACGCTACCTCGACGCTGTCGACCAGCACTGGCACCGGCAGCGGCACCACCACCGAGAAGCAGCAAAACAAGCGCCTTCGCACCACCATTTTGCCCGACCAGCTAAATTTTTTATACGAGTGCTATCAGAATGAGTCGAATCCCAGTCGCAAGATGCTCGAGGAGATCGCCAAAAAGGTCAATCTGAAGAAGCGCGTCGTACAAGTAAGTGCAGCCCGCCATACAGTCACCCTTCTCTCCCCCAAGTGCTAGTGCAGGTGTGGGGGACACGGATTGGAAGCCGGCCCTAAGTCAGCTCGTTGTCTCTTCCTCACATCTGCGCGTAGATACGTAAGCAGTAGGTAACCGAGTAACCGGGTTAAATGTGCAGGCAAGCAGTCGATTAATTTCGCAACCAGCCTTAATCATTTAGAGTTATTAATTTTATGGGTTGCTGTTCATATTTTGCCAATTTATTTTTTGTAAACCCAACTGTAGCGTAAACGAGTGAGAGTATTTCAATAATTTTCGAACTATACTCTACAAGATCGACTCGCCCACTTGACGCCTTGAGACACTTAAACACTTGAAAACCTAATAAACTAAAAAAAGGTTTAGTTACCAAAGGGATATATACATTTGCTTAAAAGCAATAAACTTGCTCTTTCAAAAAACTGTATATATCCTTTTAGACCTGAGCCTTTCTTTGGCCCATAACCAGGTTTTAAATTTAAATATTTCGCTTAATTAGTCAAACGTGTTATTAGTTGAACGACTTGTTTTTCGTTTTAAGCTAGTTTTAGTCAACTAGAATGATCGATCGATCAGTTAGTCTGATCGACGTTCGTGGTTAAGTTTGCATTTGTTAACTTTTACATTTATTTAACGTAACATTTGATTTTGTTTATATCTTTTGTATCTTTTATTTGTAGTAAATTTGGGTTAGTCTTTTAGTTCGCTGTTGTTGTTGTTGAATTTGAACGCTGTTTTTCGTTACCTGCTTAGCCATCACTCAATGACTGAATCTCAACAGTGCTGCCGGCAGTGCTGCCAGCTTGTTTGCCTTTTGCTTAGTGAGCACTTTTCGCCTCTGGAGGACTTGGAGTGTTTTTCATTCATAGATTTGGTTTTGTAATTTAGTGCATTTGTGCGGGAGTCTTGTAGTAAATATGTTTGCGTTTTGTTGCGAGAAATGTGACTATGACTGCGACTTCGGTCTGTCGAGCGCATTAGTTAAAGCGAAGCAATATAGTGAACTCGCCTAGGACACAGCAACCAGAAATTCTCAATACCACGAAAATGAATACAGTTTTACAGAATATAGGAAAATAGCGAAGAAAAAGCGATATAAATGCCGAAACAAAATATTTGACTGAAAATTACGAACTTTTTGTTGAACCAACCGAAAAAGTCGAGAACTGTAAGAGAGGTCAGCTACCGTTACTACTAAAAGCAGTACTACAACAACTACAACAATGCTACCCATACTATGCTACCCACCCACTTTAGGTCTGGTATCAAAACTCGCGCGCACGCGAACGCAAAGGGCAATTCCGGCAGAATCTGCACGTCATACACAAGCAGTGCCCCTACTGCAGCGGCATATTCAAGGTGCGTTCGGCGCTCGAATGCCACCTGCAGGCGAAGCACGCCGATCGGCCGGAGATCAGCCTTGATCACATCGCTGATATAGGTGCGCAACAACAGCAGCAGCGGGAGCAGACGCCAACGCAGCCAACGACGGACAAAGCCGACTTGTCGAAGGAGCATAGGGTAAACAAATCAAACAACAACATCAATAAGCGGTTGAAAAATTCTACCCATAAGCAACAGCAGCAGCTAGCATTGCCGCTGCCGCTACCTTTGGACTTAACTAGCAAACATTTGGTGGAGCACTTGTCAATAACAACAGCAACTGGAAAGCAGACCAATGCTGTCTCTGAAATAACCGCAATTGGTATGAGCGTTAGAACTCAACAACAACAGCAGCAAGACGCCCAGCTCGACTGTCAGCCAAAGCTGAACGACCTTGTCACACAACAGCGCTCGCTGACGCCGATTATGCGCGCGGGCGCACAACATGACGTTGATGACGATGCTGACATCGACAATGATGAAACCATCAACAACATAAACAACAACAACAACAGTAATGGCCCCAGCCCAATTTTTACCAGCTACTCCCAGTCGTCGTACTCGGAGGCGTCCTCGGTCGGCGGCTCGTCGCCGTCGAGCACAACGACAACGGCGAACAGCAACACGAACACCACCACTAGCAACGTCGGCCACTTGCGTGCCCAAATGAGCCACGTCCAAATACGCATCTTGAAATTGCTCGACCGCAATGCAACCCGAATGCCCACTGCCGTTGATTGCCAGAATTTAAGCCGCGAAATAGGCTTACAGAAGCGCGTGATACAGGTAATACCATCTACCAACATCCAACCCCCACCACCACCATACACACACATATATTTTGAGGCCCACACTCCCACAATATTTTTCTATGAAATGGATGCGGGGACCCGCAGTTAACGTCTGAATTGACTAAGGACGGACACACACACAACACGTACAGAGACTGCAAAAAGCGTACCAACCATTGCTGGGAACAGCGACTTCCTGCAGGAAACGATGCTCCGCCAAAACGGACCGCACACATTGCGAGGTCGAGGCGCATTGGCCAGCTAGCGAGCTGAAGATAGACACATGCGCAGGGTGGCGCTTAGGTTGAAAATTTGTTTAGTTCACGAAAAGAACGGTCCGAGTCGATCGAACGTCTTGCCAAGGAGAACCTAACCCACGTGTTGGGTAGTTGCGCAGCCGAAACCCTCACCCCAATCACGACGGATTCCTTTAACCTGGAGCAGCGGATAATCAAATGAAATAGATTATGTTGTCGTCTGGCAAGAAATACTACAACGCATTTTAGGCCATATACGCGGTTTCGCACAAATGCTCCACGCAATTTACTTTAACCTAAGACCGGTATCAGCTTATAAGTCAGACTTGTGAGCGCTTCGGCGTTCGTCTCTGCGTTCATCAGCACTCGCTAGCCGTAGCATATAGTATATAGTATTACTTGATTTTCGAAGAGTTCGCCGCAGAAACTTGTGGCTGCCGCTTCAGTGGACGTGGTGGCGCGTCGCTTAGTTGCATTTTTAAGTTGCTCCCTCAGTTTGTGAATTTTTGTTGATTTTTTCTGATTTTTTGCTCATTCGAGGCCTTCCAATAACACGTATTGTAAGTTACAAGAACTGTCTGCGTCTGCATCCTATTTGTAGGTCTGGTTCCAGAATTCACGCGCCAAGGACAAGAAGTTGCGCAATCAGCGCTACGCCATTTCGGACGACAGCAACTATGACGACACGACGCGCGATGGCGGCGCTGGCGCTGGTGGCAGCGTAAACAACAAGCTGCCGAGCGGCGCGCTCGAGCTACGCGACTGCAACCTGTGCCAACTGCCACAAGTGAATATTCAGCAGCACGCCTTTTCCATCGAGCACATACGCAAAGTGAAGGAGCTACTGGAGCAAACGACCGCCAATGTGAAGCTCCGTGCGACTAGCATCAGCGCGAGCGACGCCGATGTCGACGAGGAGACGGAGGCGGACTGTGAGCAATATGCAGAACTTGAAGGCAGCGGCAACGGCAGCGCGAGTAGCAACGCAGTTGTGGCGCCACGCAGTTGCGATGCGGATGTCGACGCGGAGGAAGAGACAGCGCTGAACTACAAACGCAGCCTGCGCACCTTTACCAACATTTGCAAGAAGCTCAAATTGCAAGCGCTTAACTATCACAACAACGAGCCAGACGAACAGCAAATTTCGGAGCTGACCGAGCAGGCCACGGCAGCTAGCGTTGCCAACAGACGACGGGCATTTGCGGCGCAACGGCAACTGCAGAAGCTCAGCAATAACAACAACCGCAATCACAGCGACGATAACAACGAGGATGACGAAGTTGCGCTGGTGACCGCTGCCGGCCGCAACGGACACAACAATTACCACGCTAACTCCGTTGATACCAATGCGGCTGCTGCAGCTGCGGCCGTCGACGCTGACGAGGACGTTTCAGGTGCCAACAAAGCAACAACGACAAGTACAGCCGGAACGCCAAATACAACAACGCGCGCAACGGTGCGCAATACCAAAGCGCATACGAACGACATCATTAAGCAAATATTTAACTGTAATCAGATTACCGGTAAGTGACCTAAACAACCAACCAATGCCCAGACAAAACGCCCGCCCAAACGAGGTATTGGGCCAACAACAATGCAAATAACTATTGGACAAAGCGGCCGAACGCAACTATGCAACATTGTGTGGCTGTGTGTGTGAAGGGGACGAGACAGTGACAACCAGAGCGATCGGGAGAGTGAAAGAAACTCCGAACGGAAGCTTAAAGATTGAGTGAGTTCCAAACACAAACAGCCGGTCCGAGAGAAGTGGACGTTAATAAAAAAATAAAATGTTAGTGGCATAGAAATTTACGATAACACAGCACAACAAAAAACACATTTTTTCTATTGCATGGAGTTTTTCTACTGTTTCTTACTAATTTGGGAGCGCTGATTTCGAATCTATCCTCAGATTTTTTCTAGCAGCTCTAGTTTGTGAGATATAGGTACCGTGTCATTTTTCACTCTACTTTTTCCATATTTTTGATCGTAATTTCTAAACCAAAAAACCGATTGACATGATTTTCACCTTATCGCATTAACAACACTGCACGGCTTTTTTTTCGATGCAACTTATTTTTTATAAGTTTTAAAATGCCGCGGTAATTGGACCTCAAAGTCGGAAAATATGGAATTTTAAGGCGTTTTCTTTAATGGTCAAAAAACACACATTTTTGGTAAAACAATTAACGAGTTAGGTGTATGAAAGTCGACACATCAAGCAATACAACACAGCCAAATTATTTGGCGGAATTCACATTAGCATCGAAATAATAGCAAAAATATGCTCATGTCAATTTCAACACCTTTCAGCCATTTTTCAATAATTTACTCAAAAAACAAAGGCCCGAAAAATATGCAAAGTTTTTTTTATTTTCGATCGAACAATTCAAAATTTTTTTGATTTTTTGCTTGCACAAAAAAGGACATATTTAGGCCGTTAATTTTGTAAGTACATTATTGTTGTTTACAATCCAAGCAACATATAAAAGTAAAATTTCCATAGTAAAAAAAACAGTAGTTTGGCAGTGAAACCATGGATTCTTTATATTTGTGCCAAACACATTTCAGCCTCAGCAATTTGCCAAACAATTTTAACTTTTCGGCCTCAAAATATGCCCTTTTTTGTGCAAGCAACAAACAACAAAAATTTTGAATTGTTCGATGGAAAATAAAAAAAAACATTGCATATTTTTAGGGCCTTTGTTTTCTGAGTAAATTATTGAAAAATGGCTACATTTTTGCAATTATTTCGATGCGAATGTGTATTCCGCCAAATAATTTGGCTGTGTTGTATTGCTTAATGTTTCTTCTTAAGATATTCTTCGTAACTGGATTTATGAAACATCTGTTCGATTTTCGCCATCAGAAAAAACGCCTTGAAATTCAATATTTTCCTACTTTGAAACCTTATTACAACGTCAATTTAAAACGCTTAAAATTGATGTCAGAAAAGAAGGCGTGAGATGTTGTAAGTGCAACGATATAAAAATCATGTCGATAGGATTATTGGTTCGGAAATTATAGTCGTAAATGTGAAAAAAGTCGAGGAAAATTCGAAAAAGTGACACGCCCATTTTTTGCGAAAACTAGAGCTGTTACATAAAAACGGAGTATGCGTTTGAAAACAGCGTGCAAAAACGATTCAGATTCATGTAAAAAACTCCATGCAACAGACATGCTGTTGTGCAGTGTAATTGATGGAAATATACATTGGTGACACCCTGAAATCGTGAAAGTGTGGTGGTTACGATTTTCACAACACATTTTCCTCCGCATTATTTGTCGTTTGTTTTCCGGCTCTGTCACAAACACACACACAGCCACAGCTATACGCAGGAGGATTTACATACATACCTATATATATATATATATATATATGTATGGACATGTTTGATTTCCCAATGATTTACTTGCATTGAATTCCCCCTCAGTCAACTCAGTGTTTCAGTACGCACCATTCAATTGTCATTAATTAATTAACTTTGAATTAAATTAATTCAAATTCTACGCTTTCATTTCAGTATAATTTTATTTTATTTACTAAATTTAATATGTTTTAATGTAATGTCATTGAGCTAGCCGTTAGTTACAAATATTATATATACGCATATATATAAACATTCTATTTGTGCTTCATTGTCAAGTGTGTGCTTTTGCTCTCGTCCCCAAATGTCATGTCTAGTTCAGTTTTATGAGTTCACCATTGAGTAGCACGTTTTTACCCGCATAAGATAATCGCTGCAGGAGTTCACCAGCACCTAAAAATGCTGGGGTCGCTTATTTAAAGTGTCGCACTATGATCAATAAGTACCGGGACTGTGTCAAAAAAACAAAATTGTTTTATTCTTCTGGTAAATGTATTTTATCCCCTTCAAAATAAGCCCCATCTGAAGCAATACACATATGCCAACGCTTAATCCAATCGTCCATGCACTTCTGGTAAGCCGAAGCAGGTATGGCCTTCAGCTCTCGCGTCGCATTTTCTTTTATGACCTCTATGGACTCAAATCTCTTTCCACGAAGCGGTAACTTGAGTCGGGAGAACAGGAAAAAGTCACATGGTGCCATATCTGGAGAATAGGGAGCCTGATCGATGATATTCACACTGTGTTTGTTCAAATAATCGCGAATAATGTGTGCTTTGTGAGACGGCGCATTCAAGTCTTGAGGAACAAGCCGTGCGGCGACGCGTTTCATGCGCAAAATATCGACAACAATGTGTTGTGCGCTTCCATAAGAGATGTTAAGATCGTTAGAAATCTCTCTGAGGCTCACATGACGATTTTCAAGCACGATTTTCTTCACAATTTCAAAATTTTCGTCGGTATTCGATGTTGAAGGATGTCCAGAACGAGGAAAGTCTTCGACCAATTTTGAACATTTTATACCACTCGAACGCTCTGGTTCTTGATAGAGCAGACTCCCCAAATGCTTTCTGCAACATTTTGAGCGCATTGGCACAAGAAATTTCGTTCTTAAGACAAAATTTCAAACAAATACGTTGATCAACAAAATTATCCATTGTAAAATGCGACGAAGTACAAAAAGTTGACTGACGCTAACAGCTGCCAAACAAAAACTAATGATGCAAAATGATGACGCTCAAAATTTGACACAGATGTCAGTTAAGGGCCTACCGACCTTAAAAAAACAAATTTTTAAATACACAGTCATTGATCATAGTGTATATTTAGGCTAACAAACCAGTCATACCAATCGTAGAAATTTCGCCAAAAGTAAATCGCAACATTTCAAAACAATAAATGTTTATTTGAGGGAGAGAAGGACAGAAAGATAAAGAAGGAAATAGCACATTTCAAACGTATTCAAAGTCTATGAAATAAATTTGCCCGGGGTAACTTCGCGTTCCGGCGAGAAAAGTGCGTCGGAAAACATAAACGCAATATAATTTGCTCGGGACACACACTCACACAAACATAACATAACATAAACACTTACGTATATGCGGATATTTACATATATAAACTAGGGGCATTATTGTATAATAAAAGCAATGGAAAGCGCATACACACATATATCTATATTTATGATTTTTAGGCGAAAGAATAATGCCGAGGAACTGATGTTCCTCACAAATATTTTCCACGTGCGTCAGGAAAGAGAGAAATGGATATAGTTATATGTTAAACAAATTAGCGTGTGTGAAGCTTAGCTTGTATATTTAAAAATGTATATATATAGCGTTTATATATAACTATAACCTGATAGCGTGCTATGGGTACTGGGTCTGTCGTGCCGCTCATGTGAACAACGTCTGGCCGCTGATATCGAAAAATCTGTATTGTGTGTGTGCTTAGGCTCCCGACACTAATCACTAATTTTCGCACTCCGTCTCCAAGCGCCTCTTAGTGCACGCTCAGTACCGACGCGACATATTTTGCCACTGCAACCCCTGAATTAATTATATGTAGTCCAACCGAAAGTTCAGTTAGGCAGCTAGCCAGCTGTTGCGATAAACAAATGAAGCAAAGCCAGCCAGTAAATTCATGGGTGAGTAGTGCAAGCGTAAGAAGTATAGAACAAATGACAAAAAGACTAATATGTTTTAAACAATACAAGAGAAATGATCCTTTTCAACAAACACCTCGCAGATATGTAGAAATATGGAACTATATATTTTTTTAATTTTTAATTGAGTGACAAATCTCAAGTGAGTAACGTGTGTTTAATGCTTGAGCTACGTTTACTTTAAATTAGTTTTGTAACATTTTTTATTTAATTAAAGTTATTAAATTTTGCAATTAATGTGAAAGCAAATAACTGAATCGTGTAATTTAAATTATATTCCAATTAATTAGGGGTGATAGATATTTGAAATCATTGCAAATTACTTCGATACTACAAAACAACTTTTAACTAACTTTAAAACAACTTGAATTGCTACAAAATTAATTAAAAATAAACTAAAGTTACAATTATTATTGATTGTGTCGATTTGAAATAATTAAATCTGAATTTGATTTATTATAGCAATATTTATTTCGAAATTGTTTAGATTAATATCTTGAAAAATTGAGCGAAAAGTAAATTAACTGAAAGTCAAGTGGATTAAAAATTAATTAAATTTAAAATCAGATATTAAATTATTTTGAAAAAATGCAAAGATTTGTAACTGCAAGAAAATAACACAATTTTATTGATATTTTACCTTATTAAGTACTAGTTCCTTTCGCGGTAATTTTTGACAAATAAATGAATCGAATAAAATAATTTCTTGATTGATTTGAGAAGTTCAATTTTCAATATTTGAATACACAAACGTACAGTGAACATGTTTTCTTCTTGTAAAATTGAATTGTCTTTTAGTGGATTCAATTTAGCACTATCGAGCATAAATTTATTTATATTTTAATTGTATTTTAGTCCATAGCAAAGTTTTATGAATTCCAGCGTTTAGCAAAGTACATATTTTCGTTGCTTCCTGTTTACAAACAAAGAACACTAAACAAAAACTACAACATGTATACATAATGTTTTTTAAGCAAAGATATATTTAGCTCATCTGTTAGGTTAGGAATTGAAAAAAAATTAGCATCTAACGACAACTAGTGACACTCTTATTGATTATGTGAAATGTTAAGTTTGCGTTCTCAAACCTCGATACACTAGCTTGGCAACTAAAAAAATAAAACATTCGCATACATTTACTATATATAAAGTGTATATATATTGAATACATTCAGTTGTCAAGTGCGTAACAAATAACACTACATGTGGATATTATAGTAGGTTCAATAGTGCTGATGATTGTGAAGATGATGTGGAGGATTAAGTGAAGTTGATGTTGATGATGCTAGCAAATACGGTTATTGTGAACTGCTTTTTTTTGTTGCTTAAACAGCTATTAAATTTTGATGTTCCCATTTGTTCGAACACATACACACTGGGGCATACATTCCCCACAGGCACATTCTAATTATTATTAACTACTATTACGTACACATACACACATTCATACATATGTACATGCCTAAGTGAAGAGTTGCAGCGATAACTGCTGGCAAATTTATAACAAAAATATATGTCCTAAATATATATATTTCCTATTTATATTTATATATATATATATATATAATATATATATAATATTGATTTGAATTATTGTGTTTTTATTTCCATGAGTTTGTTTGCTTCAGTTGGTTTCAATTCTGGTTTTGGTTCCGTTGTTTCCTAATTATTGTGTTTTCTTTTATTGTTATTTGGTTCTTTTCTATAAGTTTTATAATCGTGATCAAAACGACCGGCGCTGCTCTGGGAAGCTTATAAGTTCCAAACTAGAAGGGAACTAGTAAACCTTTCTAACATTCCATGAATGATTCGAAAGTCGCTGATATCCAACGGGAAAGTCGAGAAAATCGATAGTGTATGGTGACTTTAAAAAATGAGTTTTTAAATTTGTTTGCAACTTTTTTCCGTTTCCAACTTAACCTCAAAAGCTAATATTTCCCAACTCGAAAAGAACTGTGAAACATATTTTGACAGACATCTTGAAACGTTCTCTGTCTTTTTCGCTCCCTTATTCTTGCCTTTCTTCTTCTGCGCGCAGTTATGGGCGGAAAATAATTAAAACCAACAACAGGAATATTAACATCAATCGCAACAACAACAACAAATAAACAGTTCGCTGTTATTAACCGGTAAATACTTCTACAACAACACAACAAAGTCAAGAAACGTACAAAAGTCGAGGAGGAGAGCGCCATAAAAAGCTAAAACCTTGGCCATTTAAAGTCAACAGCAACCAATCAACAACACTTTGGCATGAGTAAAAGTAAGTATACTGCGTCATGCTTATTTATACGTACATACATATATATACAGGGTGGCGCAAAAGTTGTCACCCAGTGTTCTTTGGTTCTAATTTGTTTTAAGCTATAGCTCATCTATCAGCTATCTCTCTCAGCTATCTGCCCATAAGGTGATGACTTTTGCGCCACCCTGTATGATGCGATCTTTTAGTCACTATTGCTGACGTTTGAATGTTTTCTCCGATTTTCCAGTTAGCACTACTTGTGTCCAGACGCGCAGAACGACGCAAACTAAACTGTAAACAAAACAAAAAACCATGTAATTATATATATGTAAAAGCAATGGTTCAAAACGATAACAAATCACAAAAACAATAAACATTGAAGCCATGAGAAGCCATGCTCAATTCAGCGCAGAAGCGGAGCAAACAAGTATAAAAAATCGTAAAAATAGTCATAATGAGAGAAAAAACTATAAATGCTGACATGCTGTGAGACAGAAGTGGCAACAAAATGAAAAAGGTGTTGAGGAATGTTGACGGAAAAAGATGACGGAGAACAGATAGTGCTGGGGCGGTCGGGCTGCTTGGGGAAGGATTAAACAAAAGCCCCGGTCAATGAGGAGAATTCAGAAAACTCGCACACAGAAAAATGAAAAGTAAAGCTGGATGGGTTTAAGTGCGGCAAGATACAAACGAAGCGAAAAAGCGATCACGAAAAGTCAAATAACTATCCCGTAGGTACGAATGGGGTAACTGCGGCTGATGTGAGATGAAATTATATGTCGACGAAAGAGAATATTATGAAGCGGGTTGTTAATCTACCACAGAGAAAAATAGCTAAAAGGCAATGCCGTGACGAATAAAGACTAAAAGTTCACCTTTTAAAACAGGCAAAAAAAAACGCCAGCATGGCAGGAGATACAGAAAAGAAGTTGAAGAAGAGGTGGAGAAGAGAAAACATGCATACATATAGTTCCTATTTTGAAAGACATTGAAAAAGAAAAAATAAATTTAGAATTAAGTGCATAAAACTTTCGTACACTTTAAGCATTGAGAAAAAAAGCAGCTCCGTAAAGTACTTTTAGGACGGCAACAGCTGAAACAACCACATTGCTTATTGCTGGTGATTTAAATTAGCTATACCGTTAGAAGAGAAAGAAAACTACCATTATTGATTTCAAAATGAAATTAAAAGATATTAAAATTATTATTTGTGCGAAAATAAATTTAGCATAAAAACTTTTCAAAGCATTTCAGAAAAAACTTAAAATTAAGATAACTTAAAAAAGTCAAGTAGAAAAGTGTTGCTAAAACTATACGTTTAAGCAAAAATAATGATAGTTTAAAAAAGAATTAAAACGAAAAGAAAAGAATTAAAAAATAATAAGAGCGTACAGAAGATGACTTAAGAAGCGTGAAATGTCACAGAGAAGAGCAACCACAGAAAAATTCTTAGACTTGGACGGCAAAGACGGATAAAGCAGCAGATGTGCAAACAGTATGTATGTGGATGAGGATAGAAGACGCGAAAAAGAACGCAATGCGAAAAAATGGAAAAAGCTGAAATCAAATAGAGGGAGTAGCAGAAAATACATGGGGGCTGCAATTGAAACAATGTTGTTAGCATAAACACGCTCAATGCATTAGCAGAAACGTGGTCCCGCGGCACCGGACACACCGAGGTTACCAGAGAGTATAGTATGCAAGGTCTACCAATGCAAGGTGGTAAATGCAACTTAAAAGGGGTAGAAGTTAAAAATATTTGCATGAAAATACGAAAACTAAGTTCCTAGCATTTTAGTGTGCTCTTTTGCCTTTCTTTATTCTTATTTATAAGCGAATACTCACATACGCATGCAAACACTCACATGTACACAAATATTATTCTAAACCTTAAAGACAAAGCAAACTACACTTTAGTTTTAAAGCATTACGAGAGCTAAGTCCAAGAAAAACCAATTATGTGTACCGGAACTGGCCTGCTGTATTTTATATTTTATATATGTAAGCAGAGAAGAAGAAAAACTTTATATATGTGTGTGTGCGAACTAACTGTATGTTCAATAGCAAGCACTTAGCATAAGCAGCATCCAGAGCAGGCAGAGATTGGCCGGAGTACCAAAAGCACTCCTAACAAGGTGAGGAAGCTCCAAACACTAAACAAAAAACAGTAGAGCAAAGTGACTAAACACGCGATTCGTAATTAAATGGAAAAGTACACCTTGAAGCAGCCAAGAAAAGAGTTGAACCAAAAAAGCAACTACTAAAAGAAAGAATTTGCATGCACACTATAGGTACATACTTGCTAAGTGTATATGGTATATGGTGCAAACAGCACTAACCATTAACTATAATTAATTAATTACAATTGAGAATAACAAACCAAAACTATTGAAACTAAAACATACTCGACATATACTCGTACATTGTGTGCCAATCGAAGGGAAGAGACGCAGCGCCGCATCAAAGCAGAACTCGCTGAAAACAAGTCTTAGATAAAGTAAGAAAATCCTTATTAAAACCTGCAATAACGACACTGCATTTTTTAACTATGTGTGTTTAACACATACACTACTATTCACTAACACACACACACACAAAAACTCCGACACAACACAAGAAACTTCTTCCTCTAAATTTTAAATGCATAATTTTAACGATAACCGTAGATTTTGACGCTAAGCTGACCAAAACGTAGCTTAAAACAGTAAGCAAAGAACTATGAAAACGAAAATTCCTTTACTAAAATTATCACTAAACGCAAGCTAAGCATTAAGTGACATGAGAAAATACTTATTAATATTAATTAAAACAAAAAAATCAACGACTGAAATGGTGTTTATCTTTGAAAATACCAACGATATAAATAGTAAAAAAAAACACGAACATTAATGATATAACTTTCAAACCACTAAATACGAACACTAAATCGCTAACAAATAAATAATTAAATATAGTGAACCGAAAATCGTACAGTGACAGCAGCTAAATCAGAGACGGCGCGCTGAGTCGGCAATGCCGGCTTTCCAAGCACGCTTTGGGTGTCAGCAGCCTGAGCAGCAACATGAATTAACGGGTTCACTTTAAGCTAGCGAAGACGCCAATCAAACAACAATAAACTCCATAAAACTCAATCAAAGTAATAGTGAAACCAAAAAATACTGATCGCATCCCGAGCATACCGGGGCACATAGGTTCCTTCAACACACATTGGCAAATTAAACGAAATCTCGCTAATTTTACCCAGTTTGCGGCAACCGCGCATAGATTGACCACAGCGTATATCTTCGAAATCATAACATGTACACATATACACGTATTGTTACTATCCAACATAAGAAATATTTTTTTCCATTGTGTATAACAACTCAATTGCGTTGGCTGCAAACTTGATGATAACATTTTGGTCATTTTGTGGCTGTGAAATACACAACAGGCTTTCATTTGGTGTTGCCAAACACTTTTATACTGTAAGCACAGTATTGTCGACTTTTTAGACCGATTCATTCCAGGGTATGAAAGCTTTTATTACTTATAAATAATCGATGAAAGCTAACTTACCAAAACTATCAAACTATGAAATGAATATTGTTCTTATAAGTAGACATGTATCTGATTTTCTTGAGTATTATAAAGACTTGCGGCTGAGGAGAGCAAACAATTTAATACTGATAACACCGTGCGACAGAATTTTTCACAACGGAAAAAATCCATATGTGCGTGAAACTAGAGACCAAATATAGTAATACTGCGTACTCAGTTTTTCATTTCTACATCCTTTGTCTTTTCAAAAGGACTTCAAAATTTTGAAGGGGATAAAAAAATAAAAAATATATAAAAATACTTAACCTCGTTAGAATATGGCGATATGTATATCAAATGAAAGAGGAAAGGCTCAAAAATTTAAATAAATTTGTTTTTTATCTATTTGTAAAAAAGGATATGAAAAAGGTCTTTTGAAAATGTTAATCCTTTATTATCCTTGTCTGCAATTCTAATGAAGTACAAAAAATCTAATTTTTTAAGTATCAGTATTTTAAATAATAAAAAGATACAAAATCAATGAATAATGAAATTTTGACACGTGATCAAGGAGATTTTGGGGTTTAACATACTTACTTTTCAAGAAAATTCTATATAAATTTTCAAGGGTATAAAGGATTAAAATATTCAAAGGACCTATTTCATATCTTTTTCCTTATCATTTGATATACATATCGCCATATTCTAACGAAGTTAAGTATTTTTTATATATTTTTTACTTTTTATCCCCTTCAAAATTTTGAAGTCCTTTTAAAAGGACAAAGGATCTAGAAATGAAAAACTGAATACGCAGTATTACTATGTTTGGTCTCTAATTTCACGCCCATATGGATTTTTTCCGATGTGAAACATTTTTTAAATTTTTGTCGCACGGTGTAATACTTTACGGCAATTTAATCGCGCACTTCACCACTAGAGCTCCAATACTCTTTTATACGGGATATAATTCGATGAGCACTAAGTCCATGTTATTTATCACGAAAATTCCGGTTTGTGTTTGATCAAATAGCACAGTTACGAGTCAACTTTGATTGAAACTGTGATACATATTTAATAGGAGCCATTGGAAAAACGTGACGTGAAGTCACGAAGTCAAAGCTTGTCTAATATATTTCAAACGCTCATGGACGCTCACAGTGAATTCGTATGCGTATTCATCCTGTATGTCCTGCGGCATCAGCTGTTATTCCCAGTTTAGCCAATTTATGTGCGGCGAATCCTTTCGATGGCACAATGAAACAGTGCAGCAACTGTGTAGGCCACTAGAAAGTTCCTGCTGTAACGGCGCACAGTGTCGCGAGTCCATAGTAGCGAGGGACAAAAATAGAAGGAATAGTCGTACGGCAATAAAATTTTGTACATATGATTTTGTTATAAAGAGAAGTTAATACACCAAAAATTACTTCAATCGCCCCACGGACACGCCCACCTCCCATACAAACCAAATACTAAGTTGACAGTATCTCGGAAACTATAAAAGATATATTGATGAAATTTGGTACAGCATATCATATCATCAATATAAACACATATGCCAAACATTTTGCCGAACAACTTACAAATACGCTTGTTATAAAAAAAATAAATTTTGAAAAATCTACAAATATCTGTTCATACTTATGCGCATCTAAGTAATTTCAAACCCAAATAGAAAATAATAGCATCTCTTATTTAATTCAGTATAGCATATATTTTCATTAAAAATTACAATGTGTTAATCTGTACTGCTAGGACAATCGGTTTCCGATGATGAATTATTCAAATTTAACCCTCTACATCTATTTTTGACAAAATTCTAAATTAAAATTTTTTTAAATTGCAAAATATCAGAGATTCGGTTTTCATGTTTACACTTAATTTTCCTATTAACTGCTATTATTGGTTCTGAAGACATTAACAAGTTTCGCTTCTTTTCGAAAGTTGCCTTGATTCGATGGCACGCCACGCAGTATTACCGAAGCCTTCCATCGAATCTACCTTTTTTTTTGTAATTTTTCAAAATCAAGTGGTGTTTGCATATTATTAAATACAAAAATTGATAGTTTAAGCGAAACGCAGCAGTGGTCGCTATGTTTTCCTGCCAACCATGCTGCAAAAAGGTCCCTATTTTTGACTGAATACGTCACTGAAAATGTTGAATTTCTTAAAAACGTGCAAGTTTGTGCAGCTAAAGACCATGGTTTCTATTAATACATACTTTCAGCTATATCACACTGTAAAATCTCGAAGTAGTAAGAAGGAGTCTTTTTTTAAAGTTTATCTAAAGTTTGATGACACTGCACTTTTATTCCTACGAATTGACGTTTCTTTAAGTAACGGTACAAGGAATATGGAAAGCAAAAAAAAAGAGGGAAAGCTTTCACAGAGTTCCAAAAATAGTATTTTTATAGAATATGTTTACTTAACATAAGGTTCCATGGGAAATTTTTCAATAAGAGACCTCGAACTTACATTCAACAAATTGCAATAATTTCTACCCAAGTCACCCACCTTCACAAAGTGCAAGTTTGGTGGCCTGCCATCGGTATATAAATTGATATTTTTAAAATCCGTTTTCACATTTTAGTAATTTGAGGTATTTACTTCAGTACTACAAACTTATTTTTCTACATTTACGAAATTCATTTTTTTGATTTTTGTCCCTACTCGCGACACTGTGCGGCGTGCAAAGAATATATACATACGTACACGTAATAATTATACATATATACAACAATACATGGAATTATACATACATATGTGTGTTCGTATTGAAATTAATTTAGAGACCAAAAACAATATACACCCGATCCGGTTACGCAATGTGCGACACGTGACAATTCCGCGATTTTGTTATATGTATGATTTTTGCGATGTATTTGTAGCTATTGATTTATGCGAACGTCTTTTTGCTAGCTCTCAAGGACTATGCCGTTAAGCTTGAATATCAAATTAATAAAAAGCGATTACTGATTACACTATGCACACACACTCACTCACTCACACACTCATACCAATGATGTATTTTTGCTCAATATTAACAATACTCCATTCGTGACAGACCACAAACTAGAAAATGTTCCTGGCGTTTTACTATTACACGATTACGCGCAAACATATACTCAAAGTATATATAAATACATATTTAGGCAGATATTAAGGCAAGTAAGATAAAAGCATTAAAAAGGGTAATAGTTCCTATTGTTGCAAAATCGTATAATATTTGGAAAACATAAAATGAATGAAAATTTAAACAATGTTTATATATGATCATATACAAAATTGTTTTTGTTTCGCAATACCCCATACATATTGATATCGTTTCGTGTGAGACCGATTTTAAGAGAACGACATTTTTTAAACTCCTTAAGCCGACATATAACATGATACTATATGTATCATATTGTATAATTTTTTAAGTATAAGCATAGTAAGGAGATTGGTTGCTTTAGTTATGATATTTGATAGTTTTTTTTAGTTTTCCTGCGGAAAGTAAATGTGCCATTCTTCAAAAGAAATCCTAGTAAAGTTTTTATATCATCTGTTTTTCTGTTTACACAATACAAACAAAAACTGAGTATCACAATTTTATTACTGACGACCTGCATGATTGCTATCCACTTCCAAAGACGGATGGACAATTAATTGATAGCGCTCGTTTTGCCCCAAATAGTTGGGCCGTGCAACTTATTTCACCGTTATGCAACTTGTTTACGATAATTTCTACTCGACTTATTACACCATTATATAGGTTTTTACCATACTTATGTATGTATGAAAACTCAATCTTAAATATTTTTGGCCTTTTACGATCATTGCAAGCACAGCGCTACTACACCATTATTCGTATTTGTCTATATACGCAGTGCAGTGCAGCGCAGCCACAGGAAAATCTGCTTCAAGACCCTGCACAGTGCGGCCGCAACATACCAACTGCGTTTCAGTTTGCTAAGCACCCTCTCCAGTCTGTAGTTTGGTTCATCGTTTTTGTTAGTTACGTTATTTAGGTTAGGAAGCGCATAAATATGTTTGTTGTATTTTTATGAACTTTTGGTTTTGTTGATGTCATAATTTTGTGTATGTAAATAAGTCAGTGCGAATTTGTGTCGGTTTTTCTTTGCATATAGAATAGTAACTCCATAGTTCCTATTACCAAATGAAAGCAACTAAAATTAGTGGTAGTTATGAGCACTAAAAAACAGAAACTACCCGCAAACCAACAAAGCAAACCGCAAAGCAAACCAACTGCAAACGGCAGTGAGTCAAAAAACACATTATATAATAAGTAGCCGTTATACTACTAAGACGCGACGCGACAGCCAGTACATACATACGCTAAATCTGAAGCTAAGATATACACAGGCATACGCATACAGATAGAGTCGTATGCAGCTGTATCTCCGGCAAGACACTTGCACCAATTAAACCAATTTTCCCCGGACACTATCGCACCTGGGTGCATTTATGTGGGGCAAGACTGTACCGCAGTGGAGATGGGCCAGCAAGCAAGAAGAATCTGAAATTTAAGAACAAAGCAGCTGCGTAAGGCAGGCGCCAACGAAGGCGCTAATTAAGTACACAAACTATAATTTTTACCAAAATTTGTACTGTAAAAACTAAATAAAAGCGTACGCAACACAAGCATGGTAGGGATTAAGCACACTAACCCAAAAAACTAGATACACTGGACCGATGATATTTCGACACCTACTGGATGGAAACGCAACTGAAATAAGTTAAATTCAAACCCTCGCAAAAATAGTGAATCATTAGCATGATATGGATTATATGAATAAATAAATATATACATATATATATATATATATATATATATATGTGGAAATAAACTACTATTAAAGATATTACTATATTATAGCATGATGAAAACTATATTATCGGATAAAACCACAACACACATTCTACATATACATATACCGATGTATAAGGTACATAATTTTGAAGAAGCATATAAAGCAACAAAGACGTATGTATAATGAAAATTATACTGTAGGAAATAAGTGTCGTGTTTGAGAAACGTTGAGCGAGATCAGCCGACACTTACGAGTCGAGGGCGCAATTGTACCGATTACACGCAACCAATACTCCCAGCCACAAACACACACATACGCCAGCCAGTGAAGCCATAAACTCAGACTGACTTGCCACACGCTCATCAAATATGTAGTCACCAACCAGCCAATGGACTGCACAGCTCAGCCTACCCTCAGGGTCCGCCGCCGCACCGGAACAATCATTTCAACATTGATCGCTCTGTAAGATTGTTAATGGAATACGGGCGTGGACATGTATCACAGCATCGATTTTCCCCGGGCGAAGCAGGGGCCGAGCAAAACGTACTCAGCTGAGTAGCGATGAAAAACGGTGTCTGAAAAGTGGAAGACTAGATAGTAGAAAAGCGAAAAGAATAGTGAACGCGGCAAAAGAGATGAAGGAAAGGAAGAAAAGAAAAGAAAATAAAAGAAAAGAAAATAAAAGAATAGAAAAGGAAAGAATAGAAAAGAAAAGAAAAGAAAAGAAAAGAAAAGAAAAGAAAAGAAAAGAAAAGAAAAAAGAAGAAAAGAAAAGTAAATAAAAGAAAAGTAAATAAAAGAAAAGAAAATAAAATAAAATAAAATAAAATAAAATAAAATAAAAGAAAAGAAAAGAAAAGAAAAGAAAAGAAAAGAAAAGAAAAGAAAAGAAAAGAAAAGAAAAGAAAAGAAAAGAAAAGAAAAGAAAAGAAAAGAAAAGAAAAGAAAAGAAAAGAAAAGAAAAGAAAAGAAAAGAAAAGAAAAGAAAAGAAAAGAAAAGAAAAGAAAAGAAAAGAAAAGAAAAGAAAAGAAAAGAAAAGAAAAGAAAAGAAAAGAAAAGAAAAGAAAAGAAAAGAAAAGATAGGGAAAGGGAAGGCGATAGGAGAAAAGAAAATGGAAATAACAGAAACGGCAGTGCGCTGAAACGATATAGAGGCAGAGAGCGGAGCGAAGGTCAAGACAGAAATATGGGTAGACAAATAGCTGAGATAGAGCAAAATGTAGTAGACGGAGGAAGCGTTTATGCGCCACAACACGAAAAAGAGCATAAAAAATGCCGTCAAACATAAAAGAACATACAATAACAACAAGAAAAAATATTCAAATGAGAAGAAAAATTAAAATAAAATGAAGTTGAAAATGAAAATGATTAAAAACAACTAAGAAATACATATAAAGGAAAAGCTCTGCAACAAAAATACGAAAAAAGTGGTAAAATAGAAAATGAAAAATACAAATAATAATAATAATAAATAAACATAAAAAACTAATGCAAACATATCACAGTATACGTAAAACATTCTATACAACAGCAACAACAATTGAACCGGCTATTTGAAACACACTAAACAATAATAACAAAAACAACAACAATTAAGAATATTGCAAATCGAACAACAGACAGAGGAAGATGCAAGAAAACTGCGCAACAGCACAGCACAGAGGGAAAACTTGCGCATACCTGTGCAGATGATAAGGAGAAAGACTATGATCAAGCAGAAAAAAGGCATGATGAAAAGTGGAAGAATGGTGAGGGGGAAAATGATAAAGCGAAGGACGAGAAGAAGAATAGTGGAGAAAAAACAGCATAAAGAGAAGACAGAACATAATGAGAAGGTAGAGGCAAGGGCGAAAACTGTCTAAGAAATGTGTATTCGAAGCGTGAAAACTGTAGTTGAAACGCAACAACAATACCATAATACAATACCAAGCACATCTAATAATTCGTTTGCGGCAAATAGAACACCGTTAAGCATTGGAAATAACCATAACAACAATACAAAATAAAGCTCATAACGACTAATGCAACAAGTCTGTCGTGCTTTATCGGCTAAAATTAATGCAAAAGCTTCCATTTAGGCATTGCGAAATCGCGGCGACCTTCGATGCGCCGCAACGATTTTATTGTTTGATTTTTTCGCATATGAAGCAAAAGCCAAGATTTACGGCAATTTCTACGCAGTGGTCTGTAGGTTTTCCGCTGCTCTCGATTCATTTCGAACACATTTGTCTTTGAGTTGATCGTTGACCACACTCAGTGACTACAGTGTAGTCATTGACCACACTGCACTGTTCTGGGCGTTCTATCTGTTCTCCTAATTCTGCTGCTATCAATTCTTTCTATTCTCCTAATTCCTATTCTATTAGTCCTTCAATATACCTATGTTCTTCTAACTCTTCTTCTATTGTCTGTGCCGGATCATTCGTTTGACCGTTTTTTATTTTGTTGCTTCTCCGCCACAGCAACAAAGCCGAACAATTGTTGGATCTTGCTAGACGAATGTTCACCAGGGAAACAGGAAGTAAATAAATAAAACGCATCATGTAGACGAAGGGGCAGCAAAGTTTGGGCGAATGTAAATGAAGGGGCAGGAAAAAGTAGAGTGAAAGTAAGGGGAAAGAGAAATAGTGATGCCGTGCGAGCGCGCACGATGCAGTAATGTGGATAGAAGGGAACCTAATAGCAGTAAGAGGAGACAGCAATCGAAAAGTAAAGTAAAAACAGCCGAAAATCGCCACACGGTGCCGGCGAAATCGCGTGCAAAATAACTAGTTTAGCAAAATATTAAAAACTACAATACAATCCGGGCGAAACAATACAGTAGCTAACATTAAAAACAACAACAACAACAGCAAGCACAAAAACGCTAAAAAGAAACGAAAAAACAAATGCGACAACCCAAAATCCCCCAAGACAAACAAAAGAGAGAAGAAATATAGAAGTAGAGAAAACTAGATGTAGTGAATACCGACATACAACCAAACAACCTAAGAAAACACAACCCCCTCCAAAAATAAAAACAAAACGTAAAATCAAGAAAAGGCAAAACAATTACAAAGACAAGAACTTGCGAGCATAATGAAATTGGCTGACAGATGGTAATCGAAGGGAGAAGAGAATAAACTAAACAGCAAAATATTAAATAAAAGTTCCTATATATTTCAAGTATCCACGAAAAGATGTGCATATTATTATTATTATTATATATAAACCAAAAATATATTAAATAATAAATAACAAATAAATACAAAAAGAAAAAGAAGCGCATGCATTTTGATTCTTTTATTTCTCGTCGCATGGCAGTGATAAAGTGAGTGGAAACTGGGAGAGCCGTACCACTACATGCACAGAATTTCACTAATTTATTACAAAATTGCAATTGATCAGGAATGTAGAATGTTTTCCTCCATATAAATCTCTAAAACGGGGTTGTTGTTCTGGTTCATTTCAAATTTCTATTGTTGCTGGTGTGAGTAATTTTTTGTGACCAAAGAAACTTTTCTTTTTATTTGTATTTTTTTTTTGTGCAATTTCGTAATACATTTGTATAAAACTTACTATAAAAATATATTATTGCCCAAAAGTGTCAAAAGAATCGTTGGGTATGCTTTTTATTGAATTAAATTAAGGTTTTATAAGCTGCATCCAAAAAAACCAGGCCTGCGTTCGAACTAGAGCATTTAGCAACAAAAGCATACCTGATCTGATCTGATCGTCAACCATGTGTTAGAGATTCGCTAAATGAAGAACTGCGAAAAAAAACGGGCGGCAATTGACCCTGTCATATTCAACGCATTTAGCTTTGTGTTCTTTGGTATATTTTTCAATAATATTTACATAATGAAACCAAACAAGTTGATATGTTGTGTATTGAATTCGGAAAATTAATGAGAACATACTTAAAAAACCAAATAATTGAAAGGAAACTGGCGGCATTTTAGTTTGCACCATGGTACAGTAACAAGGTATGCCAACTAGAAAAATTTCGCTCTTATTTCCTTTGTTTACATTTGGAAATGCTGTCAAACAGAGATACTAGAGTTGCGTGTACGCTAGAAATTTAGTACCTTTTCCATGCATACCATACGTTTTGGAAATGTTCATACTAAATAAACAAGAAATATGCACTAGCTGGCTTAGAGTGAAAAGGTGCTAAATCCACTTTTTCAAATGTTACAGGAAAGACAAAAAACTAAGTAAAAATAATTTATATTTATGTTTATTTACATACCTAATAGTTTTATTTCTTTAAGTAATGTTGCTAAATTTTGCCTTGGAGTAATGAAGAGATTGTGAAGAAATAAAAAGAACATTTTCCGCCGACTTGTGACTTAAGACATTTTCTGCCGTTATTTTTAATTTGTGGTCTGGACTTTGTGCACTTTTTCACAAAGCAAAACTTTTTCTTTTTCTCTTGTTTCATGCAGAAATATGAGTGCGGGGGCTGCACTTCAATGGGAGTGCAATTTGGGAGGGGGTGTTAAGTTAATGCGATAGAGAGACTTTTTACAATATATTTGTCATGTTTTTTTTGAATATTTGTAAAGCCGCGCCAAAATTTTGTTTACTGTTTACTGTTCGCCTTGCTGTGATTCAGTGCTTTTTATTTAAAAAGTGATTGAGTGAAACAAATTAAACATTACTAAATTGAAAATCGTCCGTGTGTATTAAAAAATTCCGGGAAATTCTTGTGCGTTGTGCAAAAGCACGCACAATAAGGCGGTGAGCATGTTCCACCCACCACGAGACCCTACCGTGCGGCGAAAGTAAAAACTGTATGCTTTTCAGTATTTTCTGTGCAGCCCTGCGCACGACTCCCATTCATAAGCACCTCTAATTTTTGTCGTTTGACATTGACATCTCATAGTACATGAAAAGTACTCGCCCTATCTGGCATACCTTGTTATTGTACCATGGTTTGCACAATCATCCCTAATATCGGGAAAAGAGCGAAAACAGTGAACAGTGACTGCCAGCACACACAGACAGTGTACGTGAATTGCAAGAAACGCACAAAAATCGGCTTACTCTCCAAGTTTCCTATCACTTTATCACTGCCGCACAGAAATCACCATCGGGTTTCGCTCTGTCGGCAGTGATAACGTGATACGAAACTGGGAGGGGAAGCGATTTTTTGACCATTTTTTGCATTTTACATACACTAGTCAGAATAAGTTTGCGTACAAGGGGTACATAGTTTTTTCATATGAAAAATAAATCACTTAAAGTCATTTTTCAAAAACAAAATATTTTTTATTTTTCCATAAACTTAGTTCTTTTATTCCATTAAGATAATAATAACAAAAACTTGACCAAATTGTAAAAGAAGGGCCAAAAACAAAATGTGTTATGAATTCACCTCAGAAAAAGTTTGCGTACAAGATAAGGTTATGTAGCAAAAATTTAATTTAAACTAAGTTTTGTTCAAAAATTAATAACTTTTTGGACATGCTTCTCTTATTGGAACTCCCTGCAGAAGTTTCGGCATAAATTTTATTAAATTATGTGTTTTTTCAGCTGTTCTTTTGTTATATCCTTGAATTGTCATATTTGTTTACTATATCTTTGAAGATGGAGTGTTGTTGGGCTCAGGGTTCAAGTAAACTCTTATATATTTAATTAAATGCACGTTAGGTGACTAGGGAGGAACTTTTTCAACTTTTTTGAGCCAGTTAATAGCAAAGATAGCTTCACATCGTATGCATTGCGCCTTAAGGTCATCGTAAAGTTGAAAAGAAATGTTGGAACCTGATCCGAAATTTTGAAACCTTGGCTTGCATAAGCTTTTAGAATATGTAAATAACCCCTCGGAACCATTTCTGAATAAAACAACACAGCCTGCTCACTCCTTTACTAGACATGCAGCCCCATACCATATCCCCACATATGCTATGCTTCACTGTTAATTTCAGATTTTTGTTATTAACTGAATCCTCTTCAAATTAGTTGACGCCTTTTAATGCCAAATATGCCAAACCATTATCAGAGAATAATAAATCTTCCTACGCCATAGATAACAACACATAGTCCCGGAAATCCGGTTTCCTAGACTCTTTGATGGACTCTTTCACGAAAGAAATTCTGTGCTCCTTGTTAGTAAGCGAAATATGGGCTTCTTACATGCTGTTATATAGGGGAAATATGTTTTTTTAATGCGTTTTCTTATAAAGGCACTGCTACTGGGTTTCATAAAACATTTCTATCTGAAGATATTAGATGCAACTAGCCTAAGATTATGATGCACTGATCGTAAAACAATCTGATCCTATTGCTTGGGTAGCTTAAGAAAATGGCCAGATCGTAGCAAAAGAAGCAAGAATTTCTGGTTTTTTCGAAATTTAAGACGGCTTTTCGAAATGGCGAAATGCTCTTCGAAAAGTTTCTCTACTTTCACGAAATTTTTTGTCAATTTGGGAAAGATTTAGTAAGATTATCCTTTTAACCATTTTTAATTTTTTTCGCTTGGGTTCTATTGCTTTCTATATAATTTCAAGCGCATATACGTTTAAAAATAGTTTACAAGTCCGATTACTGCTCAATGGAATAAAAATTTCCAAATAAAAATGAAAAGCATAATTGGAAATTCCCGTAATTAGTCTTGTACGCAAACTTATTCTGCACCGTTTTGTGAGTATAAGTTAACACCAGCACAGTCAAGAACTGTGCAAAGTAGCCAACGTCAGCAGCCAGATACCAGACACCGGTCAACAGCTGCGCGAAATCACCAACAGCGGCAGCTAGACCAGCGCAGTCCACAACTGCACAAAAATCGCTAACATCAGCAGCAATCCTCTGCAACTGGAATGCTGAGCATCCACCCACGCTGCAATGTGATCCACCGCTAGATCACTGGCTATTTACCCAGCTGCACTACTGCTGCGTTGCAACAATCCGCTACGTGACATAGCAGGTGTATCCAGTTACATGGCTGCTGCACATCTCTTCGCCACCAACGGCTGCGGCGCGCTTCTGGACGGAGCGACTTCAGCTACTTTTCAGTTAGCTTGTAAGAGTTAGTCTTAAGCAGACCACGGGGTGCATAGCACCATTTGACCACTATTGTAAAACGTGCATAGCGCGGATTTATAGAATTCAATAAAATATGTGCATAGCACAATAACGTGAACCGATCGTTTATTAATTTATATTGTCAATAAATACGAATATATGGAAAATTATTGTTTTAATGCATCTAAAACAAAACAAAAAGTGCAGTTAAGGCATATGTGAATAATGCGGATAAATTTTGGTAAACAGAGAACCCATTTTTGAGGTCAAAATTGATGATAACATAATTTAGACTTGCCTGTACGCAAACTTTTTCTGACTAGTGTACACAATCTGTGTGAGGTGTCATGGCGTCGTCTTCTGGGTCAGTGAATAGGTCTGTTTAGAAACTTTTCCAGTACAAAAAAATCCAGTAAAAAATCTTAATGCAAAAGGCAAATGGTTCGTTGCGCTCAATCTGCGATTTTTTCCTTTTTAGCTGCAGCAGGAAAAGCTTAGCTTAGCTTGGGTCAGCAGACTTGCGAATGCACACTTTCTTTGCTGTTTCCATTTGCCTACAAATTCGTACAAATTATTCGTTCTCAAACAGACCTATTGGCTGTTAAGGTTCAACAGTGTGGTCGCGTTGAAGTTAGAACAAAGAGCAAAGTTGCAATTTAGAGGTAGCTTGTCTTTCGGCTTTCGCGCGCACTTACCTCCTTTCCCTCAAGGGAAGAATGGGGACTTACAAGTGTGACAAGAGATGCCTCCATCACCATCTTCACAGATGGTTCTAAAATGGAGGAAGGTACAGGAGCTGGTCTCCACTCAGATGTACTAGGGGCTCAACGGTCTTTCAGACTCCCGGACCTCTGTAGCATCTTTCAGGCGGAGATTTATGCAATCTGGAAAGCTGCTGAATTAATCCGCGACAGCGGATTATCACCCACGGATATCACAATCTGTGTGGATAGTCAGGCAGCCCTTAAGGGGACAGTCCCCTCAAGAGGTCTCAAAAAATGGTTTTTTTTTTTTTGCTTAATCGATTGGGCATCTATTTAAGATTATGTGTGTAAAGTTTTAGCTCCAATTTCGAAGTATTTCAGGAGTTGCACGAACATTCAGTCGGTCGCGCACGGTGCCTGGCGGCCACGCACGGCGCGTTTAAAGTGCGTTTTCTCAAAACCATGTTTTCATAATTTGCGGGAAAGATAACTATAGAAGTTATCAACAGATTTTCTTAAACTAAAATTTATTTTATTCAGTATGAAAAACTACTCTATGCGAACTACGGATTTTGAAAAATTCCGATTTTTAATACCTTTTTTATTAACAAATAAATGTAAAAAAAGTCACTTTTTTTTTAAAAATCATAATTTTTCGTCTAAATTTTGGATTTTTGGAATTTCCGTAGTTCACATAGAACAAATAAGTCTGACGAAGAAAACAAAAAAAAAATTTTTGATTTTAGTTGAAACCAACGGCTGCTATCGTTCCCGCAAATGGACTCCGACCGTGCCGAAACGCTGCCAGAAAACGTGAAAAACTCAGTCATTTAGAATTTCCCAGATGTAATTTTTTTTGTGAATAAAGTTGAAAGTATGACTAAAACATATCCCAAAGTTCTTATGTCTCCGATCTTTCTTTCTGTAAGAAAAAAAATCAGGAAAAAACGCTTTTTTCTCGGACGCTTGAGGGGACTGTCCCCTTAAAGCGCTGGAATCAGCTACTGTGAAATCAAAGGTAGCGCAGAGTTGTCGCACTGCACTTCACGGCATCGGACTTCACCGAGTCACTCTCTGCTGGGTTCCGGGCCACTCTGGAGTGGCAGGAAACGAGGCAGCGGATGAGATGGCAAGAAAAGGGGTCGCCCTGCCTCTCACCGAAGTGGACAACTCTGTGCCCCCTCCGATATCTGCCCTGTATATGCATATTGACAGGCTGAGCAAAACCTTCATCGAGTCCTCATGGCGGAGCAGAACTGATTGCAGTACCTGCCGGGCAATATGGCCTTCCCTTTCCGTGAAGAAAACACGATTTGTACTGTCCTTGAGTCGAACCTCTATTAGGCAGCTTGTTGGAGTCATCACTGGACACTGCGCCATTGGATCCATGCTTGTCAAATGGTGCCTCTCGTCCAGTGATGTCTGCAGAAGCTGTGGAGATGAAACTCTCCTTCATCAAGAGGTCGAACTGGTTTGCCACGGAATGAGAGCCGCTGGCTAGCTCCAGAACCTTCCAAGAAGGGATTCACAATGGGCCATTTTGGCCTCCGAGTGGAAGTGCGGCCTCCGGCCGCACACACCCTTCCCTACCTAACCTAACCTTGTCTTTCGTATTATTATAGAAAAAAGCGTATTAATACGATGCATGTTATTATTTTCATAATTGTCAATCATTTCAATAGAAAATGCATACTTATTCTCGATGCATGTTATTATTTTCATAACTGTAATTTTTCATAAACTTTGTTATGTTATTATTTTCATAATTGTCAATTATTTCAATAAAGAATGTATACATCTTATAAACTTGTTATGTTTTGATGTTATTTGTTATGTTATTATGAGCACCCAATGCTGTACAATTGGCAGCGATGCTGGGTCAACCCGTGTTGCTGCAGAAAGCAACTCCTTCTTGTAAGCTAGACAGGAGTTGGCTGGCATGCGAACTGATGAAATCGAGGAGTTGGCAATTGGACGACCGAAATCAAAGTGCTTGCGGAAGAATTGAGCGCATAATTTTAGCATATTTTAATTCCATTACAATTGACTGTTCTGTATATTATTCGTGTAAGGAGCTTGAAATTCTCTTTGGCACACGTAGCACTTGAAAAATACAACAAATAACCCTCGAGCGCTATAATGCTGTATACAGAAGTGTTTTGTTAAAAATTCTAAAACCCCCCTCGTTATGAATAAAAATGCCTTTGTCGATTTCTTCTGGTTGTGACATATATTTTGTTATTGATCTTACTTCCAAACATCGCCAGGTTTGTTTTATTCTTTTCGTTACTCTTTACACGCTTTTGGATAAATACAAAAGTTGGTTGGATATGGGGACCTGCAGATTGCTCTCCAGTGCTAATGCTAAACAGAACAACACCAATCGGCAGCGAATTAGCAAATGAAGTATCTTTGAATTTGGTGATTCCTTGGCTAGAAGGGATTTTTAAGGGGTGTTTAGCCTTGAGCTACATCCCGGAGGAGTGGAGGGAGGTACGAGTGGTGTTTATTCCTAAAGTCGTGAAGCCAAATCACTCAACCCCCAAGGACTACAGGCCGATTAGTCTATCATCGTTTCTATTGAAAACCCTAGAACGACTAATCGACCTTTACATCAGAAGTATGCTAAATAAGCAAAACTTCTGCAGCGCACAACACGCCTACTGCAAGGGTAGGTCGGTGGACACGGCGCTACACGAAGTAGTCGGCACCGTGGAGAAAGCTCTCGCGCATAAAGAGTACGCCCTTGCGGCGTTTCTAGACGTGGAGGGAGCTTTTAACAACGTCAGAATTGAATCCATTTACACTGCTCTGGCGTACACGGGTTCAATTTGCAAGGTTAACCTGTGGATCAAAAACATGCTGATGTGCAGGGTTATCAGTTCAACCCTTGGCAACACATCTGCTAGGAAACGTGTGACCAGAGGCACACCGCAGGGGGGAGTTATCTCGCCCCTGCTTTGGAATCTGGTCATTAATCAAATACTCTTGCGGATGAGATCCAAAGGCATTCGAATTACAGCCTATGCGGACGACGTGGTTATACTAACAACAGGAAAATTTCTTCCGATAGTTAGCGAACTCATGGAGTCGGCGTTGAATGAGTTTAGGAGATGGGCAGTTGAAAACGGGCTAGGAGTCAACGCTTCAAAGACCGAACTCGCACTATTCACCAGAAGATACAAGGTTCCATGCTTTACCACACCTAAAATGAACGGAAAAGCTCTAAACCTTTCCAAGGAGGCAAAATTCTTGGGGGTTATCCTTGACTCTAAATTATCCTGGAAAAGGAACTTGGAGGTCAGGGCGGAAAAAGCGAGAATTGCTCTTTACTCCTGCAAGAGGATGTTCGGCAAAAAATGGGGACTACAACCGCACATCATACACTGGATGTATACGGCGATAGTAAGACCCATACTGTGCTACGGTGCCTTGGTTTGGTGGGAGGCTGTAGACAAGAAGTCCCACCTCGACTTTCTAACCAGGGTACAAAGACTTGCCTGTCTGGGGATAACTGGATGCATGAAATCAACACCCCAGGCGGGACTCGAAATTATGCTGAATTTTTTACCACTGGACACGTTCATTACGTGCACGGCTTCGAGAACTGCTCTCAGGCTTTGTGCTGGGGGCTGTTTCAAGTCACACACGATGGGTCATGCCTCAATACTACTACGGGTAGTTCAGGGGTACCCGAACTTTGAATGTGACTACATGGTACCGACTCTTTGCTTCAATAACACCTATCGAACTCACTTTCCAACCCGGGAGGATTGGGATACTAACACTGCCGTAGGGGAGTACGAGATCCCAATTTTCACCGACGCACAGTGGGGTAATATATAAGTAAAGTGCCGATTAATTCAAAAATGAAAAATCAAGATACAACTATGTTTTTAGTACCGGGTTAAAGGGGATAAAATTCTGCATCACTATGTGAAAGAGTTGTTGGAAAATAGTTTACCGTTTTCCCGCAAAGCACTCTGAAATTTGACATTTATATTCAGTTTTTGTGCGCACAGTGATAAACGTGTTTTTGTCGTCACTTCAAAACGATTTCTTTGTGTGAATTTTAAAAACTATTGAAAAATTAATAATGCAGCCTTCATGTTCAGGTATTTCAGCAATGCAGTGTATATTTTGCTTTGTAAAAAAATGTTTATAAGTATTTTATTTGATTTTTTGTTTAAAAGCTTAATAATTGTCCAATTTTTGACCTTTTCATAGACATATAGTTGTGAGTCTTGTGAGGTCGAGCAAAACTGTTTTGATTAGCGTATAGCTTAGATATTTAAGTAACATTTTATGAAAAAAAAGTTGCGCGAATGTTGCGCACTTTTCCAGCATTTTGATTTTTGTGTGCGAACTCATGGGCCAAATGGGCCATGTATGAGAACAAATAGACATGTGCAAAATAGATTTTTTTTAAATTGTTTATTTTTTAGATGAAAACAAGTAAGCAATAGGTTTTATTGTTGTTTTTATTGTTTTTTCAAAATGCAGAAATATCTGCATTCGATGTAGACTTGAATCAAAACATGCACACCATTTTATGGTTGTTTCTAGTGAACATCAAATCAAAATAGAAAATTTTTGCAGCTATGGATTAAAAACTGTAAAATATTTTTTACAATGCTATTCCTGGTAAAATATGCCCACAATTTTCCACACATAGTTTTTGTATCGACCGCAAATCATATCGCATGCTTTATTGCCAATCGCCCAACCTTCGGAAGAAGCACGGAATAACGATTTCAAGTGTTGGATGGAGAATTTTTTACGAAAGTGGACTCAAAAAATACCATTGAAAACATTTGTAATCGTTTTTTTTTAATTCTGACCCTATTGTATCAAGTCTGGGAAAATTGCCACAAAAAAGTGCATCGTATGTATATTATGCCCAAAGTTGCAAAACTATGGAGTTGGTACTAATGAGGAATGATGATAATGGTGATGGTGAGGCTTATAATGTTGATGATGGAGATTATAATAATGATAATCATCATCATAATGTTGATATTGAATTGGCTGCAAGAGGTGGCGATGAAATGTTTCAATTAAACTGTTTAACTTAACTTTCATTAGAATAGTGCAAGATTTCGCTTTTGAAACTATTTTAGTTTTTTACCGTTTTTAAAAAAAATTTCCACTAAAGTATACCCAAAAACATTTGTTTTTTACTTTCTAATGTTCGATTAACTAAACCTAATAGTTATTTCATATCTAAATAGCCTGGGTGAATTAATCGGCATTTTCGGCATCAATTACCCCACTGCGCGACGGTTCGAAAATGGACTGCGGGACAGGTGCGGGGGTTTTTTCGGATGCACTGTCACTAAGCAGGTCATTTAAATTACCTGATCGGTGCAGTGTTTTCCAGGCCGAGGTATACGCCGTAAACCAGGCTGCACACATGATCGGAGTACTGGACTTGCCTCCATCCAACCTGATCATCTGTGTAGACAAGCAGGCGGCAATCAAAGCACTGGCCTCTCACACTGTAAAATCGAAGACAGTAATGGAATGTCGTAAGTCTCTGTATGGCATCCGGGACCACAATATCACACTCTGCTGGGTGCCTGGTCACAAAGGCATTCCTGGCAATGAAAGAGCGGATGAACTGGCTCGGAAAGGATCGGAGCTTACGGATACGAGCATGGTGGCAGGAATCTACCCGCCACTTCAGGACTTTTACACTGATCTGGACAGGTAGGCAATCAAGCACACCAATGATCAATGGAGCCTTCGGCCTGACTGCAGGATCACACGCGCGCTGTGGCCGAAACTGGACCAAAAGAGAACACTGCAACTCTTACGGTTTAGCAAATCAACACTTCGTACTCTCACGGGGGTCTTAACGGGGCACTGCGCCATCGGCATTTTTGCGGAAAGACTCGGTCTGCCCCATCGAGACTACTGTCGCAGCTGCGAAGATGAGGAGGAAATTGAATCTGTGCAGCACCTCCTATGCGAATGCCCTGCGCTTCACAGCATACGCCACCGGTATCTAGGGGGCAGAGTGCTGGGCGATTTGGGCTTGGTTTGTACCACGCCACTGGAGGATATTGCCAGATTCATTCGACGCTCAGGTTGGTTTCAGCCAGCACCGAATACAGGATGACAAGGGCTTGCCACACTTTCATCGGGCATCACAATGGGCCTTTGGGGCCTCCGAGTGTACTTGCTGAGAACCAGCAAGCCGCCTGTCTTACCTAACCTATCTTTGAATAATAAATTTTTACCGATTCGAACTGGGAAGCCCTTTCAGATGCGCCACTGTGAGATGTCTACAATAGAATATAGAATAGAAACAATAATTTGTATTCATCCCAACCATTTTGCAAACCACTCCACTCAGAAGCACATTGCTCCTTCGTCTTCACCTGTGAATTAATCTTTTGTTTTCCAAATAACGCATGCCATTGCATATCTGCATAGCGAACTCACAACGCGTCGGTATGGTGAGGAAGCTCATGCGCAACCCCGCATCTTAAAACACTCAACCAGCAAATGCAAATGAGCTAACTCGGTAACCAGCATCAGGGGGTCCGTAGCTAACATTACGCCGTGCAGCCGAACAATATTCTCGTGCTCGATGGAAAGCATAATGGCAGCCTCCTTTAAAAATTCCATTGGATTTGACTGCATTCGCTCACGGCAGAAGCACTTAATGGCCACCTGAATCTTGGTACTGTCCTTGTTCAGTTGCATATCATTGATGCCGGCTGTGTGGTCGTTTACCGAATTGATCTCTCTGCCGCCCAGCTTCGACGTAGTCCAGTCGACGTCCAAACACCAGATGGCACCCTGCTGACCGTCATAGGCCGAAGCCCAGTAAACATTTCGTGCTTCAAAGCACTTCCGGACACAATTTTGCTGGCGTGGCACTGCTGGATGCACTTGCTTTATGTGTTGTTATGATTTTTATCCGAAAGGAATGAATGTATGTTAATAAAACGCAAATTTTCAAAAGTTCAACTTCTCTGATCGCCAAAGACTCCCAGCAAGACGGCCGTAACCGAATCACTAACACTTTTACGAAATTTTGGACTTACACTAATACATACACATAAAAATTCCTGAACTTTCTACTAAGAGCGAAAGAGGCTCGTTGGCTTTTTCCAAAAAGCATATGTTGGAATAGGATAACAAATATTTACTAAAAGTCTGTATTCAATGATGCAAACCAAATATTGCAAACAATTTTTTACTCACAGATTGCCTTGTGCCCATCAATTTGTAAAAATTCAACACTGAAACAGACTAAGTGAAACAACAATATTTTATATTCAAAAGCTTAACGCAAAATACATGCATAAGAGTGAAACAAAAGCATTCCCAATAATCAGGTGGTTGTCGAGCTTGGCAAGCGCGCCATTTGTCAAATTTACAGGTGCAGTGTGCAAAATAAAATTTCTTTTAAAGTGAAATTTGTGTGTCGGCGAACTCTTTTAAAGTGAAATTGGTGTGTTGGCGAACTTTAAGAAAGGAAAGCACGAAAACCGAAGATAAGTATATATATTTATTCAATTGACAACTTTGGCGTTATATATTTTAAGAAATGAAGAGAAAAACCTTTTCTAATTGTATGAGCAAGGAAAAAAAGGCTTTTCAAAGTAGTGTTGAAGAGTATAGGCAATTAAATGAACTTGTTGGACCTATTGAATGCTCTGCAAGTTCCTCCAGCAGCGATAATAGGGATAGGTCTGAAGATGAACTTTCCACCAACAGTTCACTTCAGAATTTTGATGCGGACAGAAATAAACAGTTCGCAACAACATTTCCCAAAACGCCTTGGACAATCTCCTTCGGACTTTGCATAGAGTGGGGGTGACCGATTTGCCACTGTCAGCAAAAACTCTTCTTGGAACGCGAAGAAATAAAGTGGAAATAAAAATTATTCCACACGGGGAGTTTTTGTACTTTGGAGATTATTTGGAGATTATTTAAAAGTTCTAATAAAGTTGTATGGCCAATTCTTGGCCACATAGTTGATTTTCCAGAAAGAAGTCTATTTATAATAGCGTGTTTCTCTGGCATAGCTAAGCCATATAGTGTAGATGAGTTTATGAAAGATTTTTGTGAGGAAGTTATTTTATTGAGAGAAAACGGACTGAAAGTAGGTTCAAACAATAACTTAAAAAAATTCGATGTCCGATTTTTTACTTGCGATTCACCAGCTAGCGCCTTTATCACAGGAGTGCAGTCCCATAATGGGTTTAATGGTTGTCCTAAATGTTGTCAGAAGGAAAAATATTTGGAAAGGAGAGCGTGCTTCTCCAAAAAAATTCATGATTTACGAACTAATAACTCGTTCGCATCTAGAACGGATGAATCCCATCACAGTTTTTCTTTTAAAGGCAGCAAAAGTGTGTTAGAATTTTCGAGGTTTGGCATGGTTTCACAATTTCCACTTGATGGGATGCACCTGGTAGACTTAGGTGTTACCAAAAAATTGCTACAATTGGTAATGAAAAAAGGAAATGTAACCTTGCTAAATTCGTTCCGTCCGAATTCGGCAGAGTTGCCAGAGACTTAAACGAAATTAAAAATTGGAAATCGACGGAATTTAGGCAGTTTCTTTTATATACGGGAATATTTGTTTTAAAGGATTGCGTTCCCGCAGATTTGTATTACCATTTTTTGTTGCTACATGCTAGCATTAGGCTCTTATCTTGTGCAAGGTCATGTGTAGTTGAAGCCGACGTTGCCCAAAAAATGCTAGAGGAATTTGTAGATTGCTTTGGCATAATTCATGGAGACTATTTAATAAGCTTTAACGTTCATGGATTGCTGCATCTTTCGGAATGTGTTAAGCAATATGGCCAAGTAGATAATTTTTCGGCATATAAAATGAAAATTATATGCAATATTTAAAGAAATTGATTAAAAAGCCGAATCAAATTTTGCAGCAATTACAATTAAGATTTGAAGAAAGACGCGATATAGATTTTTATAACACAACGAAATTTGATTCGTTTAATATAGATCCGTTAAAAGTAAAAGACTCCTATGGTTTTTCTACATATATTGGTCCCTTTAAAATCGTGAGCACTAAATCTGGGAGCAGTTCAATTTTAGTATGTCCATTTAAAAAAATCGAAAACTATTTTCATGAGCCTATTAATTCTCTCCCAGGACTGGAAATAGCACTAGTAAGTGAATTAAGTACCGAAACGGTAGAAATGAATAAAGAAGATATTAAATATAAACATTTTTGCATTCCCCAGGAAAACAAGTTCATTTGTATACCTATTTTGCATCATATTTTTCATGATTTTATTAACTAAGTAGCTTGCTTGCATTTTATTAATTTAAATTTTGTTTTAATAACAACATCAAGAAATAACTAACAAAACGATCCTATTTTTAGATGTTTCAGCAACAGTTCAAATGACGACCCAACCGAGGCGGTACCGGCAAATCGGTACATCGTGAAAAAAACGTTCACATTGAACGATACTCCACGCTCACCGTCCCTTTCTCCTCCCTCTCTCCCACAACTAATAAGACGAAATGTAGAAAACAAAGAAAATTCTTCAAATAATGATGGTATTTGTATTTGTTATATATTTTGAATTATTTAACTTTGAACGTTATTACAGACATAAAAGGCATCCTTGCACAAATTTAAAAAAATCAGCAACGCTTGGAGCAAAATGTGGATCGTATCGAAAAGTTGCTGGTTAAAAATGTGAGTGCAATTTTTTAATCATGTTTCTCTATATAACACCTTAATACATTGTTTCCACTTTCTTACAGATGGTAGAGAAGCCAGAGTTCCTGGCTCAAAACAAACAGGTGCGGGAGGTGAAGGTCGGCATTAACCACATGCAACGCAGCCTAATGCGAATCACGGGGGAAGCGGTGGACGAGACAGAGGCGCAAATCGAAGCTCTGCTCCCACTCACTACTGTTGATGCAGTAGTCGAAGTGGGGGAAAAGTTGCAGCAACCCGATTTTGCAGCATCAATGGTATCATATTTCAAATTCAAATTCAAAGTAATATATTAGAATTAAGTTGAACCAATATATCCAATATATTACTTAAAAAGTAGTATGTAATATATTATATATATTCTTGCTGATTAGCCCATTTTTAAGATCCATTCACTTGTCTCATCACTTTTGGCAACAAAATACAATATTTTGAGCCATTTAATATTTTTTCGTTTCAGGTTTCGTTCATTCGCAGACTCAAAGGTCTTTCCAATGACCTTGACCCAGTTCTTAAAAATGTTTTTGAGGATGATTTACTGGTTTTTTACAATTGGGTGGGAGAAAAAACCCCTGCAAAAATTAAAAATGATAGAGGTATTATTCGGTGAGTTTGTTTTTTAATGTAGTTCCAAATTATATATCTAATTTTTGTTTTGTTTCAAGTTAGATCTATTTAAATGTTTACGCAAAATCCAGTTCGAGGCGGCAGTTAAAAAGGCGGTGGAACGGGCGCACAGCAGAATAAAACAAAAACGACGCAGGGAGAAGGCGGAAGTGCCGCCACCATAATTAACCCTTATCCCATAATTAACATGTTAATTTTTTGTTTGTTTGTTAATTACTTTATTTTTGTATTGTTATATGATTTTTTATGAATTACACCTGAATTAATGTTTCGTTAAGTTTTGTTTGTTAATAATTATTTTTTATCTGTAATGAATTACTTGTTAATTTTTGTTGGTTTCTTGTTGTTAGTTAAGTTTCGTATTATATCTCTTATATCGGAAAAAATTTTATTAAAAAAAAGCATTTTTTAATCAAAATTAAACGTTTATTTATTCTAACCGGTACTGTAACCTGTACTGTAACTGGTACTGTAACCGATACTGTGGCCGGTATCTCCGTTAAGCTTTCCGATACTGTAACTGGTACTGTCACTGGTACGGCACCGGTACGTGTGACGGAAGAGTGAGCGAGAAAACTATATGGATCATATTTCTACATACTACATGAGGGCGAACGGGATGGAAGCTCACACGTATACATGAGTTTCGGTGACATTTTTCCTATCGCCTTAAGAATGTCACTAGGAGCTGTAACCGAAACCTCGGTTATGCGTACCGGTCATGTTACCGGTGACAACCGGTACGTGCCTTGCTGGGTATATATTCGAAATTTCATGAAAGTAGGGAAACAAGTTTGAGAACTTATGAGAACTAACGATGAGATTAGGTTGAGGTGGCTGCCTCTGTATGAGACACACTTAAGCCTCTTAATGGGCCCGTTGTGATACCACAGATTCCACCCGTTTGAAATGCGTATGCAACACTGTTTTTTCAACATGTGATACACCACACATTTCAAACGGATGGGGAAAGGGAGGGGAGCAGACCTACAGTTTAACGCCGAATCCGAACGGCGATGGGCAGTTTTTCTTTCACACTTGGAGGTTTTGCCATTGCCTGCCAAGAGCGCACTTGTGCGATTCTTGTAATTCTCATTCCCTTCATGTGGATAGCGACAGAAGTAGATGAGTGTTTTTTCCAGCCCAAGCCAGGAATCGAACCCGGGGCGCTCGGTATGAGAAGCCAGCGCGCTACCCGCTGAGCTATCGAGGCCGACCTAACCTAACGATGAGATTAGTAAAACCAAAGAATCCCTGCAAGACGGAGGTGACGGAAACTCCAACACATGCATATACTTTTTGTCTTCACTAATACATTGACAGTTGCTTTCTAATAGTACTATCACTCGCAATGGGCATCATGTGAAAAAGTTCCCCACATGATGACAACATTACCGTTACGCGCGCATTTCAATTTCGGGCATTGACTACTCGCACGAGTGAAAGAACGTCTTTACATTTCAATTTAATTCATTCTTCCATTTGTGAGAGTGAAACAAATATATACGTCACAGTCACCTGTCATCATGAAAATGTCAGATTTGTGAATTTTGTGAATTTTTGTGAAACGTGAAGCTGCTGTAAACGACGCTGCAAACATATTTGGAAAAACCAACAAGGAGAAACCACAAAATTATAAAAGATAAGTATAATCGTGTTAATTATTTTATATATATAAAAAGAGGCTAGCAGCAAAATGCTCGCTGCATTTTGCTGATGGGGGCGAACACATTGTCCAGGACAAATGTTTTGAGGTTATGTCATGGGCAATTCGCCACAAAATCAGTCAAAGTGCTCTCGATGATTTATTAAAAACTTTGCACAAGGTAGGAGTGACATTATTACCATTGTCTGCAAACGTTTTTCTTACAAATAGTTATACATAGTGATAAAACATAATTTTTGTTCTCTCTTTTAGATGCATTCAAGGCCCACGGTCAAATGGCGTTTGAGAAGCGGATGAAAAAGGTGGTAGAGCGCTGCCACAATCGGGTAAAGCAAAAAAAAATGTAAATGTAAAAATTCGGCAAAATACTATTATAATAAAGCATTTTTTGAATTATATACAAATCATTTAGTTATTTTATTGGTAACGGCACCGGTTCTTTAACCGAAAGCAGTGGCTAAAATATTTGGTAGAGGTGACTGGTTTATATGTTACCTATAACCGATATTTACGTTACTGTTTTAGGAAAACTTTCGGGTATTTTACCGGTTATATACCCAGTAGTGCTAACGAGAGTGACTGGTTTATATGTTACCTATAACCGATACTTACGTTACTCATTTGGGAAAACTTTCGGGTATTTTATCGGTAATATACCCAGTACTGCTAACGAGAGTGAGCGAGATAAGCGTATGTCTGAAATATGTTGGCAAACAAATGTGAGAGAATGGGATAGAAGATCACATGTATACATGAGTTTCCGTCATTTTTTTCCCATCGCCCTTAAGAAAGTGATAGAAACTCCAGAACAAGCGGTGACTGAAACTTTCACAGTACTACCAGTTAGATGACTGGTAATCTAACCGGTACCTGTCTTGCAGGGATATGAAGTAATATAGAACGCGCATCTCATACAAGCAAACGCGTTGTATGGCGGGTACTGCTGATAGTACCCTCTGTTATTGACAGCAGAACCCTCTGTTACTAACAGCAGAATTCTCTGTAACTTCAGCGTAACATGTGAGCAGAAGCAAAGAAAATAAACATACGAAGGCTTGCTTTACAAGCGAAAACGTAGTTTTATGGGTTGCGCTCCCTGCAGCGAGTCTGCGTTAGCACACTGCTGCGGCGTGGGATCATTGGGAGATGAAGACGATGTGCTGTTGTTGTTGCGCTGGCGAAAAGCTGAAATTGTAAAATTTCTATTTTCTGGCTGGCTTTTGTTCTTCATCTATAAGCCTGCACGGCGTCGCATATTGCTCCTGGATTCATTGCCGACTGTAGTGTGCGCAAAATCATAGAAAAGAAAATAAAATATGGTTGGCATTAGAGGTTTATGCCGATTGCTTTTGCTTCAGGCGTAGGGGCCAGAGAGAACCGGCGGCGGCGGCTAAGCCGGTTAATTTGGCGGCGGCGGCTGAGCCGGTTAATCTGGCGGCGGCGGGGAGGACGGTGTATCCAGTTATTAAATGAAATTTTTCTATTTCAATTTATTTTAAAAACTTGCTGTACCCGGCGGCTTCACTCACGTCGATTTCATAATAAATTTTTTTTTAATATCTGATAACTATTTGTATAACGGCCCTAAACAATTAAGTTAGATTTATTACGATCAATGTTTTCATGCCGATTGTCCCAGTAACAAATTTAAATGCTGTCCGAGTAATTATTCCGAAGCTATTCCATATTATACCCAGACCATTCCCCTTGTCGACGGGCACGACTAAATCGTATTTTTGTGCTAAATGGCAGTGCACAGTGTGCTATTTTTTAAATCTAGGAGGACAAAAGTCGAATTTTGAAATACAATTTTTTAATGAAGAAACACCATGGATCAACTGTCATACTCTCTATAAAGGTTAATTTTATGACCATGGTGACAAAGGTACACAGGGTCTTCAAACTTTACCTTTTCTTTAACTGAAATTTTTTTTTTATTTTTTACTTGTATCGAAGCACAATCTAGCACGAGTTTGGTGGTATGCCAGATTGTTTACTTTTTTTTTCATAAAGTGAAAACATGGGATCAGGTATGTAGTTTTGTTTTTAATCAATCAATTGCTATAATGTGCTGTATTTCAACTGGGATATTGATTTCAATATACAGATTAAAAAATATTTATTTTTCGTCTTATACTAATTTTAAAAGATAAAAAAGTATATATATTCACTGATATTCACTTAAAAATGAAATATCTTTAAAATCCTTGAAGTGTCCTTTGTCAAAATTAAGAAAGATCCATTGCGGATTTTTGCGGCCGTCTGACAAACTTTTCAATTTTAACGCAGGCCGAATTGAAAATTTAACATTTTCACAGCAAAGGTGAAAGCCTGTAAGGACTGTAGTGCCTGTAAAAAAAAAAATTTGCTGTTCCGAATTCCGAAAACTGTTCAGAAGGGAAGCGAGTACCATGAGCCATAAAATGAGCCTTCGATGGAATAGAGAGCACCGAAACTATCATCGCTTTATACTAAAAAGCAAACAATTCCTTAGTTCAAGATACATTATCCCAAAACACATTTTTACCAATTCTAGTAAGTTTATTTACAAGTATAAAAATTACATAACACTTCGTTCAATAATGTGTGTGACTGACACATAGATGGCGGCACTAATACTAAATCAATATTTTTTTCGAAATTGTGAACCTTTTTAGGCTAACTGTCAAAATTATATGTCAATCCGACCATTAGTTTACAAGTTACAGTGCTTTAAGTGACACTACTTTTGAGTTTTAAAAAAAAATGAATTCAAAGCAATTCCGTGTGCTGATTTATCAGTTTTTTAATGAAAAAAAATACTGTTCAATGCCAGGAATGGCTTGAAAAACATTATTCGGACTCTGCTCCATCAAAAAGAACCATTCGTAAGTGGTTTGCTAAATTCCGTACAGGCCATATGAGCACCGAAGACGATGAACGCAGTGGACGTCCAAAAGAGGCTGTTACGGACGAAAACATCAAAAAAATCCACAAAATGATTTTGGAAGATCGTAAATTGAGGTTGATTTGTATAGCTGACACTCTAAAGATATCAAAGGAACGTGTTGGACATATCGTTCATGAATATTTGGGTATGCGAAAGCTATGTGCAAAGTGGGTGCCGCGCGAGCTCACAATCGACCAAAACCAGAACGTGTCGATGCTTCGGAGCAAAAAAAAAAAATTTTACTGAAAAGTTGGAAGATCGCTATAATCGGTGTATCGCCCTCGATGGCAACTATGTTGATGAATAAAAACGAATTTTGGCAAAAAAATGTGTTTTAATTAGTTAGTCACACACATTATTGAACGAAGTGTTACATACATATATACAATATTCAACTGGACCATAAAACCCCGTATAAAGTAGTTCCGCTACTGCCCGGGTGTTTATATCAGATCATTTCCCCTACACATAAAAATTAGCGCTATTCCAATTTTCGTGCTTATACGTGTGCGCACACGTTGCCCATTTCCTCGTCTTTTCTTTGTGCTTTGCACAAAAAATCAGCAGCAAACAGCCCAGCTGCTGTCTAAATTCTGCGCGCCCACTTGTGCACATATTCACGCACTTTTCTTTGTGCTTAATTCACCCACACATTTACCCTCTTGTTCTTTGCGCTTGTACACAAGATCAGCAGCGACAGCCCAGCTGCTGTGTACACTCTGCGCGCCCACTGCTGCACTTATTTCCGCATTTCCTTTTGTGCTATATCCGCACGCACTTGGCAGCACGCAATCCAGCTGCTTGGCCCAAGTGCATATACATAAACAAGAAAGCACAAAGCGGACACAGTGGAACAAACTGCCCATTTTCACTGCACATTGGAAATTTTCTTCGACTTAGAAAATTTTCAATCGTGCATATATATACACATACATACACTTGTATACAATTCACACATACACTCTATTACATACAGTGGGACAATTAGACCCGTCCCAAGTACATTGAAAATTTTCGACTTAGAAAATTTTCAATTGTACATAACCAACGATCACTGCACATTCCCTTTACATGCATACAGTGGGACAAAAACATCCCACCTGTGCACAAAATTTAAAATTTGTTTTCTCTCCCTTATACAAATAAAAGACATTTTAATAAATGCACTAACAACTAACAAATATATTCAAAAATATGTATGTCAAAATATACTTATACACACATATACACATACCCATACATATTTATTTTCCATTTAACAAAAATAATCACATACACATACATACATATATTCAAATATATATATTTATACACAAATATATATACACACATACACCTACATACGTATTCACGTGATCACATACAAAAAAAAATTCACTTTTTCACAAATAAAAACATATTTTCACACACATTTGACTGCACATTTATATTATATTTATATTATAATAATTTTTACATACATTCCCATTTCCCATATACGCATTTGCGTTTATTACCTATACACACATTTCCCAATACACATACTCATACACAAATTTTGGTTGTTCCCATATATATACCCTGTCGGAAATCGGACTGGTCTAAGTCTAGTTTTTCAACTAGTCGCTTGACAGTCATATATGACCTCAGAATCGACTCGTTTTCTTGGAGCAAACTCACCCTTTTAACATGGCGGTGTCCTAGGCGACGGTCAATTGTCCCCGTCTGCATCCATTTCAACTAGTCCAAGGTTAGTCCGAAGCAACCAGTTTTCAAACCAGTTGCAAAGCGACTAGTTTGGAAAACTAGTTTATTCTGGATTAGTTTTCTAACCATTCGATTTTTATGGAGGAAATAAAACAGTGCATTTTTTAAATAATTATTTTATTTTAAAAATATTTTAAAATTTTTTAAATTTTTTAAGTAATTATTTTATTTTAAAAATATTTAAAAATAACAACAAAAAATCATCGCGAATAAAAAACATTTTTGGTGCATTTAAAGATGAACCAAGATGAACTTCGACTTGTTGACACACTTCTGCCGGAACTACTTGGGGCCTGATGCAATACAACATCCTGACTTCGCCTGCAATAAATAAATAAATAAATGAATTAATAAATAATTACATAAATAAATAAATAAATATATTAATACACACCTTTCAGCTGCCGCTGCAATTCGTTGCTTTACGCAACCACGCAAAATTCTAACTGAAATCATTCAAGATAAAACATGCAAATCGAGCAAACTTCGTGTCATGGAAACAGAAAGTTCGAAAAATGCAAACATTTCTACGTTGTTGTTGTAGCAGAACAATCGCAAGATCAGCCTTAACAGTATTTTTTTGCTTCTCTCACCTCTGTTTCGTTTTTCTCATTTTTATGTGCTCTTCTCGCTTATGAACGCGCACACAGAACGTGCACGATTAGACGCGAACTCACCGACTTCTGCATCCGCTGACAGTCACTTGGACAACTAGTTGCCCAATTGACTACAAAAAACCAGTTGAAAGACCAATGAATTTTGGGAACTGGTTGTCTCAGGTCCGACAGGGTACATATTTCACTACACTCTTTCATACACGTTTGTAAACGTTTACACTCAACAGGAATACAAACTCGTATTGACAATTTTGTACACTATTGTGTACCCTTTCCCATACTAAATTATCGTTCGCGCGGACGCGGTCAGACTACAGGTCTATTCCCCATACCCCTACTATATATTGTCAATCGATTTTCAAACCCCTTTTAAACTTTCCTTAAACAAAATGCCTGTTGAGCGATCCCCTAAACGCCAACTAGTCACAATGGAGACTCCTTCCTCCAGACACTCAAAGTCGTCTAACGCACGTTTGACAGTTCCTGTCACTCGGGAGCCACCCAACACGCGCTCCAAACTCTCTAGTCCCACAGCAACCGATCCCAGTGTTGCCAAATTTACTTTCGAGTACGATAGACTCGTGCTATTATGCACACATTTTTCATCGGTTCCCATTGAGGATTTGACCAAATCCCTGGTCCAAATAAAGCAAAAAAATCTGCAAGCTCAATGGGAGAGGCTTATGCGCGCACATGAGGCAGTCTTCATTGCTGAAGACAATAGCCAGCCCGACGGTTTCAAAGAGTCGGCTAGGCAAAAAATCGACGCCTGCACGGACCAGTACGAGTTGTGCATGACTCAAATGTCGGACATCATTGAGATGCTCCAAACTCAGTCCCCCCAGCCCGCTGCGCATATGGAACCGGTTCGACCCCTAGAACCAGCAAATACCCCCTACATTTGCCTACAAGTTCCACCTTGTGATACCGAAACTTTCTTCGGGGGCTATGAGCAATGGCCGTCCTTCCGGGACATGTTTACTGCGGTTTACATCAACCACCCCCAGCTCACTCCAGCCCAAAAATTGTATCACCTCCGATACAAAACGCAAGGTAAAGCCGGTGCTATTGTTAAGCAATATGCATTAACCGATGAGAATTTCGGACTCGCGTGGGAAGCTTTAAAAACACGCTTCGAAAACAAACGCATACTCGTCGATACTCAAATTAAATCCCTCCTGAATATCGCTCCTGTCCACACTGAAAATAGTGAGGCACTTCAGCGGATCCAAAATACTATAAACAATTGTCTGTCTGTTCTCAATACTCAGGCCGTAGACACTGACAATTGGGATCCACTGTTGGTTTACATATATTGTACCAAATTGCCCCAAGACACACTCGCTCTATGGGAGCAATCATTGACATCCCGGAAGGATCTGCCACCCTGGTCGCAAATGGATGAGTTCCTGACCGGCAGATATGAGGTACTTGAACGGCTGCATAGCATTCGCCCTGCTAAGCCAAAACCACAGCCCTCTACTTCCAATGTCCTCCCAAATCGGCCAAACAAATCCCTAAATTATCATACTCAAGTAAAAAGGGACTTCGCGTGCAAACTCTGCAACGAAAACCATCCCATACGGACTTGCCAGAGCTTCAAAAGACTCACCCCCCAGAGTAGATTAAAATACGTTAAGAAGCACAATCTCTGCGTAAATTGTCTTGTGACATCTCACCTTGTTGAGAACTGTACAAGCAATTTTACGTGCGTATATTGCCAAATGAAGCACCATTCCATGCTTCATTTCCCCAAAAGCAATGCGCAGCCCCCTCAATCGCTTAATCGGCCACATTCGACCACTCCACAGGTCGCAACAGCTCAGAAACCAACGAAAAACAACTCCACAACTCATTCCCCCCTTTCGGATGCGCAACCCCGCACATCTTCCAGGCAAAGTACGCCCCAAGTACAAGCCTTACACTTCAATAATGGCACCCAATCCCTTCTGCCTACGGCACTGGTGTCTATTGAGCACTCAGGAAAGTTGTTCAAAGTTCGAGCGTTGATCGACCAAGCCTCTCAGCGTACCTTCATTTCTTCGAAGGTCCAGAACCGCCTCAAATTGCCAATCGAGAAATCCCCCTTCCAAATCTCGAGCATGGGCGGTCAGATTGTGCAAAATGCCAATCATACATGCTTCTTGACATTGGCAGTCCCTCAAATGAGCACGAAACTCCCCGTGCAAGCTATCGTGCTCCAAGAGCTTACGAAATTGCTCCCACCTTCTCATATAAACCCCCCCAATATGAAAGATTTCGCCATGCTAGACCTCGCTGATCCAAACCCCTTCGAGACAGCGCAGATCGATATAGTGATTGGCAGTGATCTCATCCCGCAGATCATGCTCGAAGATATCCACCGAAATGTATGTGGCAGCTTACTTGCTCAGCATACAGTATTCGGTTGGGTATTAAGCGGTCCAGTACCCCCTCCATCGCATTTGACATGTGCCACTGAGGTACGAAATCGCCTTATGCATACTGGTCCCGCCCTTCGAAATAACCTCCCCGCCCTAAAGAAAGCCCTTTCACAAGTGATTGCCGCCCTCAATCCCGTAGGGTTTCCACTCCCGGAAATAATGGAAAATCACTTTGACCCCACCACTCCTGCAAACTTATTCCCAAACCGGCAAATTCCCCCCTTCGTTGCCAACCGTTTCGATCCCGCAGGATGGCTTTCGCCTCTAATGAGGCAGAGAAAAAGGGTTCAACAAGAGCGTTGGCTTGACGCCCCTCGTTCTACACCACAAACAACTGACGGAAATTGCAATCCCTCATTACACCTCCTCAATCCCGGGTCCGAAAAGAGGACAGTTGTCACTCCAGTGCGACTTGCTCCAAGCGCTGCAAATCCTGCAGACGTCGGACTGATCGGGTATAAACTCCAAGATCTATAAAATCTCTCTCTCGGGTGGAACGGCTCCAGCAATTCCCATGTTCACACAGTTCCAATTCCGGACCAAAGAGCGGTTGATTGCCACCACCCTCTCGAAGAGCAAACCGACATTCTCGTTCGGTTCTCCTGCTTCTCTCGAGCCCTACGTGCACCCAATTATCCCGAGCGGAGTTGGCTTAGTTTATAAACAGCCTTCGAACCCTCTCGAAATTCTTTTCACATCCCCCAAAAAATGGCAATGTAGCAAATTTATATATGTATTTTCCCATATTCTCCCGGCTGTAGCTTAAGCGAACCCCGCAGCTTAGCCGATTTCCCATACCCACGATGTCAGCCTCAATACTGTTTTGTCCGAATAACTGACATCTTTTATTATTTGCAGATCGGTGACTCCGCCCCAACCGCTGCAGCAGCACTTCCTCGAGGACGAGGCGTCGATGGATGGCCCCCCGCACCCATAAAAGCTGCATCCCGGAGTCCACGCGGATGGCTAAATGAGTGCTGTCTCAAGTGATCTGTCGATCCCACCTCTAATCCCTTCCTTTCCTTCTTCTTTTGTATTCATGTTTCTCCCTATTTTCTGCTCCCCGGCTTCGGCCGTTTGTATCGTTTAATGTTTATTGTATTCTTTGTTACTTGTTATTCACCCATCTAACAATAAAGACATCCCAAAACACAACCCGAAAACCCCCAACGTTTTATTTACACCGCCCCGCCGCGCTCGATTCAACAAAGTTCAAAACAGTTTAAAAATCATTGTGTTTTAAATAGAATTCATTTCTTAACTTGAAGTCCACCAAACAAAACCTTAACTCAAATAATAACAAAACTTAAAATAAAATGTAAAAAATTAACTACTTATTACAGTAAATAACAAACATTTTCTCCAAGTTTTCTATGGTCAGCATATGCCATGCCTATGCCGTACACGAGCTCTTGGAGTACGAAAACGTTCATTATTCTTGTATGCTGGGCATTGCTGACCCCAAAAAATAGTTTAGTGAGCCAAACTACAACACCCTCAATAATGATCGTAAGAACATCATTCTCGGAATAACAAAAGTCTGGGCTTGTCCAAATTTTTCAATAAAAATAGTTTCTGTCTTGGTACCATTCAAATCCGAAGCTCCAAAAAAATATGCATTTGCATATAAATCCGATCCCTACTTATTAGTCTTTGCTGATCGCTTCCCGTGCTGTTTGTTTACAAATGAAACATCAAATCAGGGATCCTTTTTGTGTAAAATGCACTGTTCTAGACACAGGGGTGATTTTTTGTAATGAGTCAATGAAAACTTAGAGCCTATTTACACGAAGGCTTTTCCCCCTGCGTTTTTTTCAATTCTCTTTTGAAGCTGCTGCGTAAATCTTCATGCATTTACATGAAGACTTTTTACTTGCAACTTTGCTTGACTTTTTTCTTTCATTCACATTTCGCGTAGTTTTTGATATTCTCATTATTAAAAGAAAAATGGATTTAAACAAAGAAGAAATTATTGAAAATATTTTAGAAGTCACTGAAATGGCTGTTAACTGCTCAAATGTAAATAATAGAGAAGATGCAAATATAATTGTTAGCAAAAGGTCCGGCCGGTTTGAAATTTGAAGCAAAATGCGAAAAAGAGCACAGCAAATGTAAAAAATACCCCTGGAATTCGCTGACCGTGCGTGTTTGCCTACCCCGCTGACTTCTCGCCCCCAAACTCGTCACGCATGACTTTTAATGCAGGGGGAAAAGCCCTCGTGTAAATAGGCTCTTAAATAATGACATATTAGAGACATATTCAAACAATTTTATTACATTTGTAAGCAATAGTAGAATTTTATATTAATTTTTCTATAAACGTATCACAGAATTCTGTGCAAAAAAATTAATCAATGTTCTATGCAATTAAAAATTAACCACAACGATAACCCTCACACATGAAAATTGACCAACACAACAACCCTCAATTTTGAAATTGATCAACACAACAACCCTCCACTTTCAGTTTGTATGGTGGCGAGAGTATCAGCTGTGGGGCGGGAGTATCAGCTGTTATGTGAGAGTATTGGTGCATGTTATGTGTGTATTGTCGATTTTTTCACACTTCTCCTCCCAATTTCCTATCGCTTATCGCTGCTGTCGGGGAGCAGAGCGAAAACCTGTGTAGTTTGCTATTTTGTAGTCAGCAAATCAAACACTGCCTTTGAATAGTTGCCACCAGAAATTTGTGGCGGCACCACCAGGCGGGTAACCGATGTGGCAACACCACGATTGTCAAGTTCTGTTGCAACCCTGGACTTCTGCCCGCAATTCCTTGCTTCCGTCTCTTCCTGGTTTGGCTGCTGGCGTGCGCAGACGTCCTCAACTTTTAATCCGAAATAATATTGTGTAAATTGTCAATCTTTGATCCAATAAATAAAACGGCCGCTCAGGCGGCCAAAGTGATGACCCCGACATCAGTTTAAGGCTGATAAACCAACCAAAGTCATCAGCAAAGCGGCGTCAGTGACGGGCAGTGCTGCCGTTTCCAATTTTTCTTCAGTAGTACAAATTATGATTTTTGGGTAGCATTTATGGACTTTGAGTAGTACACAGCATATTTTCTAAACAATGTAAAAAATCGCAAGGATTCATCAACTAACAATGTTATTCAATTACAAAAATGTATATAAATAAGTTTCCTGTTTTTATTATATACTAAGTTTAAAAAAACATTAATAGGCTGTCTGCGTAAACGCATTAATGCAAAGCATCAGTTTTTTTTTTCAGACCATTGGAAATAGAAATGGTTAATATGCGCAAATATATTGCGAAATGACAGGCTAACGGAGTTGCGCATATTTATCCTTTCGATTCTTAATGGTTTGGAAATAAAAGACGCTGATGCTTTGCATAAATGTGTTTACGAAGACAGTCATACTGAAAAATCAATGTAATTCAGTTACAAAAATGTATATAAACAAATTGTATATGTTTTTATTACTTATATACTAATAACAATGTTTTTGGTGGCTCCCATTTTTCCGCATATTGTTCCCCTAATAAACTTTTTGAAGACAAAATCGAGTGGACAGTAGTGTTAAGCCAACAGTTTCTTTTCTTATCTTTAATTAAGGTTACTGCGGAAAATGTTCTCTCCGAAGTCGCGCATAGTAGTGCGCGCAATGACAGTCCCAATAAATTGCCGAAGGAGTGGAAATATGAAGTCATTAATACCATTTTTTAGTTCAAAAACATACCCCCAAAATGCTTCTAGATCAAGATTGGGGAAACTTGAGCCAAGTTCCAAATTTCGCAGTGCCCGCCACTCTGCTTCTAGAACTTCAACACTCTGTTCCTTAATTAAATTGGGGAATGTTTCAATTAGGGGAACAAGGGTATTTGGGGATTTATGCTTTCTAAGCTGCAGAGAGTTTTATCGTTAAACTTAATACGCAATAGTATCTGATTGCAAAGTTCGATATAGTATGCTTTACAACAGGTTTTTATATTAGTTTTTTCATGTGAACTTAGCGAGGATTTATTTAAAATAAGTCATCTTGTTCAAGAAATATATTTAATAATAATAATAATTTAATAATTGACTGGCACGACAGCCCGCTTACGCGAGACTAAGGCCTAGCTACCCGCAACCACCCGTGTTGTGCGTGTGAATTTGTACGCGGGTTGAAGGGACCTACAGTTTTATGCCGGTTCCGAACGGCAGGTTGGGAGCTTTTTCATAAGCAATTTTTACTCTCAGAGGTTTGCCATTTCCAGCTGAGAGGACAGCCACCGAAAGAGAAAACGAGTTTTCCCGTTATTTTTTTTTTTCAAGAAATATATTTGGATTAGAAAAATTGGTTTGGTGCATTTGAATCTCATTGCATTATTCTTCTTTAACCCTAATTAGTTTTAGTGTCAATTTTGACACTATTTTCATTAAAAAAGGCTGATAACTTTTTTGTGTTAAATACAATCGGTCGGAACTTTCTCGACTTTGTTTTTTTTTATTGGAACTTTAATTTTGTGTCAAGCAAACCTTGTTTGGATTAGTCGTTTTTACCATGCAGGAAGTGTAACGAATTAGTCAACAGTGTCAAAAATGACACTTGCACGAAATTCAAATTCAAGAAGAAATCTAGTTGTCTTTGCAAAATAAAATGGGCATTTTGTCGAACACGTTTTTATTCAGTGTGTATCATAATTTCGAATAGTGAACAATGAACCGTGGAAAGCTTTCAAAAAGTGAAGTAGAGCGCTCAATAGAGATGGGTAACGCAGCAAATTTTGCTGTGTTGATACAATAACTCAAACACGGTTGCATGCGCTAGCGCAGTGAGTTAACTCAATTGCGCTATAGCGCAATGAACTTTTGTTGATACGGTAACACCCAATGAATGAATGATACTTTTATCGACTCTTCTTTGCCATCGCTATTAAAATTTAACGTTTTTTAAATTTTACTGAATTTTTAGCGGAACCGAGTTGTAAGTTTTAATTTAATAAATAAAAATGGAAATTTACTTACTTCTATCAGTATTTTAGTGAAATATGTCTGCAAGGAAAAAGAGCGACGTGTGGCTACACTTTTCCGAAGAAAAAGAGGGGAAAGTTAAATGTTTATTTTGTGGCCAGCAGCTTTCGGTGTCGAACAAGTCTACATGCAGTCTAATTCGGCATTTGGATAAAAAACATCCGACTCAACGGATTGCACGTCAAGCACCGCCAACGAGCGCTGCCAACACTTATACTACCAACACCACTTCCGGGCCACCAAGTGGCGAAAGTGCACCGTTGCCTGTTTTTGAAAGATGCAACGCACCCCAGTCAGCGACGATTACTCAATTTTTCAACAGACCACTGACATCAAGGAAACAAAAAGAGATTGACTTGCAGTTGGTTAAAATGATTGCAAGGGAATACTATCCCTTCAGCATTGTGGAAGAAGCGGAGTTCAAAAAGTTTATTCATTTGCTTAATCCAAACTATAAAATACCAACACGCAAAACAGTCTCGTCATCTCTCATTCCATCGGTGTATAACGAAACCTTGGAACTAGTAAAAACTCGCCTAAAAAGAGCATTTGCTGTATGTTTAACTATGGATGGATGGACTTCCCGAGCACAAGATAGCTTTATCAGTGTAACGGCACACTATGTCGCCGAAGATGGTACACGTACGTTTCTGGCATCAGATTTGCTCACATGCGTTGCGTATGTAGATCGACATACCAGCGAAAATATTACAAACAAGCTCCAGGACATTTTGACGGAATGGGAAATCTCCAACAAAGTTACAGCCATAGTTTCAGACAACGCAGCGAACATGAAGGGGCGGTACGCAACGGTGGTTGGCGCCATTGGGGTTGCTTCGCACATACTATAAATTTAGTTGTACAGTCCGGATTGAAAGAAGTTGAAGCAGTCGTCGATAAAGTTAAAGGTATTGTACGTCTTTTTAGAAAAAGCACTTACGCCTACGGTCAACTGAAAAGTACATTAGAGCGAATGCATTTACCCCCTTTGAAACTTTTGAATGACGTCCCAACACGTTGGAATTTAACGTACGAAATGTTGAGGCGGGTTTTTGTTCAGAAAAATGCATTGGTTTCTACATTAGCTTTAATTAAGTCGTCCGCGCTTGTTGGAAGCGACGGAAGCATAGAACTCTTGACAAATAACGAATGGCTTATTGTTGAACAGTCGATGAAAGTTTTAGAAATTTTCGATGTCGTTACTACACTGATAAGCGTTGAAAAACATGTAAGCGCTTCATCAATAATGCTGTATATAAAGCAATTAAATAAACATTTAAATTCTGTTGATCTAAATGATTTCACACCGATCTCGCAACGACTGATAATCAAGTTAAGAAATGAATTAAATGAGCGTTTCAAAAACATTGAAACAAACGAGTTGATAGCGCAGGCAACAATATTGGATCCAAGATTTAAAAGGTTTGGTTTTATTAGCGAATGTAAATATAAATCTGCTGTAGAAAAGCTTTACTCAAAAGTTGGAAGTACTGTGCTTCCGCACGTTGAAACTTTCACAGTTGAAAATAATGAACAGGGAAATCGAATAAGTGAAACAGAGAGGGATAGGTTAGAGGAAATATGGAAAGATTTTGATGCGGAAATTCAGGAACATACAGGGCCACAGAATCAATTAGCATCTGCAATAATTGAGGTAGATAAATACTTAGCGGAGCCTATGCTCGCAAGAAAAGACAGCGAAGGAAAAAGTCAAGACCCACTTGTTTGGTGGAGTCAACGAAAACATATATATCCAAGACTTTATCAAATTGCTAAAACAAGGCTTTGTATATCGGCCACATCCGTTCCTTGTGAGCGTATTTTTTCACATGCTGGCCAAATAGTTAATGAGAAAAGAGAAAGGCTGGATACCTCCAAAGTTTCTCAGCTTGTTTTTTTGAATTATAATTTAGCTAATAATGATTTTTAAATACGATGTGTAAAAACATTGTTATTTAAAAAAAAATGTACTGAGTTTGTTGTCGTTTACTTCACCAAAAACTTGACTATTGACTCTTTCCTTCACTGTCTTTACTTGGTAGCTATTACCGCAGATCTTAATTCATTCTGTGGCCTTGCATATCCCTAAGTTGCCGCGTCAAAAACTTTCCCTAAGGCCTCCAACCCATCTCTTTCTCATTTACGTATTCGACTTTCCTGTTAATTATTTTCAACTTTGAAAATGTTATCGTCATTTTTCGGAAGCGCAGTATTTCCAACTTTTAAATAAAGTATTTCTTTAACAGAGTTATATTTACTAATAAAACAAAACCTTTTAAATATTGGATCAAAAATTTTTGCCTTCGCTATCAACTGAACTGAGCTCAACTGTTTATGTTTTAATGTATTTCATAATATTTATTATTTATTTCTTTTTGTTTGACTGAATTATTATAAATATATAAAAAAATATGTAATGTATAGTATAAAATATATTGTTTTGAATGTAACAAATGTTCCTTATGAATGAATAAAACAGTTTAAAAAGCAACAATGTGTATCAACTCACTTATTTGAGTCAACTCTTTTTTTATGTTTCCATATTTTGTGATACTGGGTTAATTTATTGTGCGACACTGAGTTAGTGAGTTACAGCGTTGCCTATTAGTGTATCAACGCAAGTAACTCAACTCTGAGTATCAGCGCAATAGCGCAACACTGCGCTGCGTTACCCATCACTAGCGCTCAACGATTTGTGGAGTAGCGAGGAAGAAGATTTATTGTCTTCTGATGGTGATGAAGATTATGCTCCGGAACAAATGAAAGACAGTGACAATGGAACGGAAGACAATGGGAGCGCTGATTCAGATACAGAGTCTATAGATAACTTGCCGATGGATACCAGAATAAATGCAGAACTAGAACCTGAGGTTTTGTTTTGGTCAAAAGACCATACAATTCAATACTCTGATCAACCAAGGCCGACTGGGCGTCTAGGTTTGGCAAACCTAATGAGGTGCAAACCTGGACCAACGGCATATGCAATTGCTCGCTGCGATGGCGTATTGTCAGCCTTTGATTTGTTTTTCCAGCCCATTGAGGGCAGAATTCTTCAAATGACAAACATAGAAGGACTGCGTATTTATAAAGATGATTGGAAGAGAATTGATGAAGATGAGCTACGAGGTAAGTTTCGACTATCAAAGGGTTATTATTTTCTGACGGATGTCTTTCCTGAAGCTTTTTTGGGATTGCTTCTTCTTGCTGGCGTCTACCGATCTCACGGAGAATTTTTGGGAGAACTTTGGAACGATTTGAACGGCCGAGCAATTTTCAAAGCCACCATGCCTTTGACGCGATTCAAGGTTATATTGCGCACATTACGCTTCGACAATAAATCTGAACGTCGCCTTCGTGACAAACTGGCCCCAATAAGAGTAGTGTATGACAAGTGGAATAATAACTTACAAAAGATGTATACCATCGGAGAAAACGTAACCGTGGATGAAATGATGATCGGTTTTCATGGCCGTTGCCCCTTCCGTCAATACATTCCCTCAAAGCCCGATAAGTACGGGATAAAACAGTGGGTAGCATGTTGCAGTCGCACTTATTATGCATGGAATCTACAAATTTATACCGGTCGGGCTCCAAATTGTAGACCCGAAGTTAACCAGGGCAAACGCGTTGTTCTTGACTTAGTGAAAGATCTTGAAGGTCGTAATGTCACCTGCGACAACTCCTTTACGTCCTATGACCTGGCTAAAGAATTGAAAAAGAGAAATATAACAATAATTGGAACGGTTCGTAAGAACAAATAATTTCTTCCACCACTACTGTTAGATATGAAAAGAGAGCCCGTTGGTGCATCGCGATTTGCTTTCGACCATTCGCTTGGAGCCACATTAGTATCCTATGTACCAAAACGAAATCGCATAGTAACGTTGCTAAGTACCCAGCACAATGACAACAAAATTAGCAATTAAGACCACAAGAAGCCTCAAGTCATTTTAGATTATAATAGTACAAAATGCGGCGTTGATACTTTGGATCAATTAGTGCATACTTATACTTGCAAACGCAAAACTAATCGTTGGCCATTTACCGTCTTCTGTAACATGATGGATGTGTCAGCTTATAACGCGTTTGTTGTACACACAGAAATAAATCCACAATGGAACATTAGAAAGAAGCAATTCCGCCGACGTATATTTTTGAAAGATTTAGGGGAGGCACTCGTTCAACCTCACATTCAAGCGAGGAAATCATTGCCTTTGAGTTCAAATGCAAAATTAGCTGCACTTCGAATTCAAAACAAACCTCTTCCGGAAACACCAAAAGCTAAAAAACGTGGTCGATGTTTTTATTGCCCATATAAAATTTCTGCAAATTTGCAGAGTAACAAGTGTGACTATTGCGATAAGTTCGTGTGCACTCAACATCATATAAAAATTACGATCTGCAATAGTTGTAATCAAACTTCGAAGTAACTTGGAAGAAAAACCATATATTTAAATGTATAAGAACTGACGTTTTGACACGTTTTTATTAACATTGAACTTTTTTTAAATTAATGAGTTATAATAAAAATGTTTAAAAAAAAAACTCTACTGTCAAATCGTTTGGTATCTCCACAGGTAAATGTATAAATTAGACTGTAAGTATATAGTGTCATTTTTGACACTATGAGCTAATTAAATATAAAATTGCCCGAACTAATGAGGGTTAAGGAAGTTCTGTAATAATGTTTTAAAGAAAGCCCTAATTGTAGGAATCAATACATGAATTCTTGGTTTTTCTGACTGGAACTCAATGTTAATTTTGTTTGTAATGTTTAAAACATATGTTTAAAAAGAATAATACGTTTTATTTGCCTCTGTCAAAAATCGCATTTTGAAGATATTTTTATAAAAAAATAAAAAAAATTTTCCCGTAATTTCTTTTAAAGGGTTTTTGCTAGTCGGGTTTTAAAATAATAAAATTTAGTATTATTAAAATTTGTTATTAATATCAAATATCGTTATCGAATATGGTTAAATAAAAATGTCAAGCCCAAGAGCAATCGAACGATTTTATACACTTATGTATATCAGAATATTCCAATGATTACGAGTTTCACCTTAGTTTAATTTTTCTGACTCGTCGACGTCCCAGCAACCACTTTATTGTCTTTATCAAATTTTAAAAGGTTCCTACAAGAATATGCAAAAATGTATAAGTTAATTTGTATTTAAATACAGTAATATTACTCTATTATTTCACGATTTTCTTTTTTGGGTATCGCATCCGTTGCGCTGTTTTCAAAGTTTATGACTTTATCAAAATCTTATATCATGTGATTAGAATAATGTGAAGTATTATACGAACAGCATTTGGCAACGCGGTTCAAAAAGGTGCAATTGTCACTTTAGTCGCACAACGGTAACTCTACGACGAGCTCATTTGCTTGATTGCAAAAAGTTCATCGAAAAGTGAAACATACGGAAACACATGTGGTAGGGTTGCCCACGAACCAAGGATATTTTGTTAGAAATAAAAAACGGCAATATTGGTTTCAATTTCGTGCTTCGGCAATGTTCAGTTCGGTAACATATTTGCTTATTCTTACCTGCCTTGCCTTACTTAAAATATGAAAATTAAATTGCTAAAACTTATATTTCAGAAAATAGTAGTACAATCGGCCTGTGGGTAGTACGGTAGTACAGATGATGAAATAGTAGTAAAATATTACTATAGTAGTACGTTCGGCAGTCATGGTGACGGGTACGTTACCATCGCCGTCGATTACGACACAGCGCCCACATCGCCGAAGCAAACTCAAATTCAACATGTGCACTTTGAGGATCCAAGCTATGTGGCACACAGTCAGCACCAGCAAACATTCGGCCGATGCAGAACCTGGGACACACACACGCAGCGTGCTGCCAGCAGTCGAGGACCCACGCGCATGCGCAGACCGAATTCTCGTACGCGCAGCTATAACGCGACTAAGCAACGTGGTTAGGCCGTTAGAAAACCAATGCCACCACCTCTACCCATACCGACACATCCACTACCACAGTCACCATCACCCTCACCGCCGGCACCAACGATCTCATTTCATCCACGATACAACCGCACATTACTGCCACGAATGCCTGTCGTCGCCATCACCGCCCCCTCTGCCAGCTACAATCATAGAGCAGGCGCTCGTGCACGCGACCTCCTCATTGTCATCGATCGCAACACCGCCGCCGCTGCCCCAGGCAACGACCAACGCGGTGCTGGAGCACTGTTCCAACGTGACAATTCATCCAGCTCTTTCGACGTGGAAGATCCATCGCATCAGCTAAACCACAACCGAAACCTCATCGACCACCACACCAACGCCCTCACCACCACCACTACAACAGCCGCTCATCCATGCCTTCACGCAAAAGCCCGAGAAGATATCACCACGACAATTGCCTCACCTGGATTTTATTTCGCAGTTCTCCACTACCATTGTACATGTGGCCGGGACTGCTAACGCCGTGGCTGACGCGCTATCATGGGTGGAGGCGATTTCAATGCCCACCGGCATTACGTACGCCCTACTCGCCGAAAACCAGGCCGCGGAAGAGGAGTTAACAACGCTTTTTCAGGGAGGTACGTCGTTGAAGCTTCAAAAGATTCAGTCCACAGTCTGTCTCATCCGAGTGGCAGAGCGACACTGCACCGACTACGTCAGAGGAACGTTTGGCCTTCAATGCGTAAGGATATCACGTAAGCACGAGCTTGTCTACGAGGTCAACGCGCGAAGATACATAAGCATAATTCCTTCCGGCCGAATAAGATCGACGCTCCAGACAGCCGTTTTGACCACATCCACCTCGACATTGTTGTGATGCCGCTAATAGAGGGATTCCGGCACACGATCGCCTATCACCCCCAGTCCAATGGGATGGTAGAGCGTTGACATCGTTCCTTCAAACCCGTCTTGATGGGCAGTCCCACTACCCCTTGGCCCGAGCTGCTTCCAACTGTGTACGGGGCCTGCGAACGTGCTACAAGGAAGACCTACAAGCCTCTGCAGCAGACATGCTATACGGCGGGCCAGTAAGACTCCCTAACGAGTTTTTCGAGGAGTTGGACCAGACCGTCGACCTGCTTGTCTTTCTCAGCAACTTCCGGGAGCATATGCGCAGCATACGTCCAACACCCTCATCATTCAAGGAAGACGCGCCACATCCCACACCGCGTACGTACGAACGGGCTAAGCGGGTGAAGGATCTCATCGTGACTCCGTCATTAGAATGGGAGTACTGTGGCTGTACCACCAGGCGGGTAACCGGTGTGGCAACACCACGATGGTCAAGTCCTGTTGCAACCCTGCGAATGCAACCCTGGACCTCTGTCCACCATTCCTTGCTTCCGTCTCTTCCTGGTTTGACTGCTGGCGTGCCCATACGTCCTCAACTTTTAATCCGAAATAATATTGTGTAAAATTGTCAATCTTTGATCCAATAAATAAAACGGTTAAACTCCATGAGCGCGTTTCAGACGTTCAGGGTTTGTCGTGTTACGACGTTTCACGCGTTATTCGCGTTGCAATGTTGTATGCTCCATAACACGCGTTTTACGAGTCTGCTTCCTCTTCTTACGTCTGAGAAAAACAAGAAAAATTGTGAAAAAGAACGAAATGAAATTGCTTTCCGACGTTATAGACTTTATAGAATTTACTGATTTCATTTTAAACACAATAAATGCATATCAAGGATTGCAAAAAATGAAAAAAGAAATTCAGTTGAATTCAATTTGTAGCAATTTTTTTCACAGGAATGAGCAAAATGCGATATACAACGAATAAGCTATCGAATTTCCAATACAGCGAAGACTAAGTTTCGTCTGCCAAAGAATTATGCTAATTTGTAGGAATTTCTTCACATTTTATATCAACCTTTTTAGTGCCGGAGGCCGATCGGCCCGCGCCTTGTAGCGCTTTACTATTCGCATTGCGGGACAACTCTATCTGAAAATGATTTTGTAATACGTTATAAATGATCTAATTTCATTACGAGAGAATAAAAAAAAATAGTGTTTTGTTTTAACTCTTTGTGGGCGTTTATGTTATCGGAACTTTTCGGCAGCGTGTTATGTAAACAACTGTTTGAAGACTCGTGCGAAATAACGTTGCATTGCCGCAGCGAGACGTAGGATCAGTTATTGTCTCCTCGGTCGTCGTTGTGAGAAGTATATTTCCCCCCATTTGCAGTTTGAAAGCGTAATTTTTGTTATTGCCGTTGTTTTCCGCTTGTGTCAAACATTGTTGTTTTTGACAAACCAACAATTAGCAATACAGGATTTCGAAAATTATATTCATTCTCTATTTCATCCTTAGTATACTGATTTTTGAATCATGTAAATATTGTTTCTCGTTTGGTTTTTATGAGCATTTTCCCAAACCCTAGTAAAACTGTGAAATTCGGCCGGTTATTCTCGCATAGGTACCTCTTTTTCGCCCGGCACTAAAAGGGTTAAAATATTGGATTTAAAATTTTTCTTAACTGTATTTAATAGCTTTCGTGTAAAATAAATGCATTCGACTTGTTCGATAACACAAGTTTGTTATCGACTTTACCATCCACATCCACATTCATGCCACATAATTTATGTCATCTTTAGGAACTTTGTCAGCTGTTTGACGTCGTTAAGCGAGAAACGCGTGAGAAAAGTTGAAAATAGTTCAACTTTTGACGCGTTTCGGGCGTATCGACGTCAAGTCATGGAGTTTGCTTCATACAAATACACTGATTCAACTTTTTTGCGAAACGCGAAAAACGACGATACGCTTGAAACGCTCTTTATGGAGTTTGGGCTTTAGGCGGCCAAAAATTTATCGCGATTAATAAGACGCAAGGCGGTTCAATTTCAATTGCTTTATTCAAGAAACGTAACTAACTATACACGCGTGCGCACTGCTTCGTCATAGACAATAAAGACTTTACACTTCGGGTTGCTCTCACTTATTTCTTGCTGTCAAATAAATACCCACTGTCACATAAATACCCGAGCCATTTAGATACATTTCGTGGTGTGTACATTAGTACCCATGCATACCCGAAAAAATGAATGTAGTATGTATCATAGAAGTCATTTCTGCATACGACGTTGCTTTACTGGTGCTGCCAAAAAACTTCCTACCATACTTCATGGTGAACGTAATTTGAATTCTTATCGTTTGTTTATTGTGCAGCAGATTACGCAGAGGACACCGAGGATTTAAAAATAAAATAAAAACCAATTTGACTAATATATTAACTTAAAGAAGTGATTTTTGCAAGCGTAAGTACATTCATTATGTTTTAAAGGTAAAATATAGCTAAGCTTTAGTTTTTCTTTATAGAAAATGCCCTGAGAAAGACGATGTGCATTAGGATGCCCCTCCGTGTGGCAGCTAGTACAAATATCCGTCCAAAGAGCTGGATTCAAAACGGTAAGTATTGTTTGTGTTACCAATAAAGTGTTTTGTCGCGTGTTTGTCGTGTTTTTGTCGGTGTTTTTATGGGTGAGATATGTACAAGCATCTTAACCCCTGCATTAAAAATGTCAATTTCTTTACGAATTTTTACACATCAATTCAATTTGAAGTAACGCGTTTGTGTTTGTTGTTCCCGAAATGTTTTTTTATAATTGACTGGCACGACAGCCCGCTTACGCGAGACTAAGGCCTAGCTTCCCGCAACTACCCGTGTTGTGCGTGTGAATTTGTACACGGGTTGGAGGGACCTACAGTTTTATGCCGGTTCCGAACGGCAGGTTGGGAGCTTTTTCATAAGCAATTTTTACTCTCAGAGGTTTGCCATTTCCAGCTGAGAGGACAGCCACCGAAAGAGAAAACGAGTTTTCCCGTTATTTTTTTTAGGTGTTATTACAGGCAGTATTTGAACCTGAGGTTGCTGCCTGCGACTCGCGGTCCAACGCACTAACCAACTGAGCCACGGCGGCTGCCTCCCGAAATGTTACCAAATCAAATATATGTGTGTGTGCAAGTGAAAATATTGTGGTAATGAAAGCGCAATTATAAAAAAAAACACATTTTGCATCTTTTGTTTTATGTTATTGTTTTATAAATATGAATTTTTGATTTTCTGTTTATTGGTGCAATCTATATGTGATTTATATGTTTTATGTTTTATGAAATATTGTAATGGGTGAAAAAAAAATTCGGTAACGCGCCTATTTTGCATACCTCTATGGTGGTGGGGCAAATGCAAAGATATTTATATAGATACAGTATAATCTCGATAATTCGGACACTCGCTAATACGGACAACGCGGTAATCCGGACACTCATTTCTATTGTAGACTCTGTAGTCCGGACACTCTATTTATATTGTAGACTCTGTAATCCGGACACCAGTGTCCGGTTTTTAATTGTCCGGATTATCGAGATTATACTGTATAACTATTACGTGTAATAAATTTGTATTATAAATGAATAAAGCATATTGTGATGTACATTAGTTACTTGCAATACGAGGGCTTTTAAATTATTTGTCGTTTTGATTGTACACATTTGCAAAACAACAAATTACAATATATCAAAACTTAGCACAATACTTTTCAATTTTTTGTTTTTCGAAATCACCCCGGGCGGCATCAGGTTGACGATGAAATATCAAATCCAAGAGCTGATATTTTTTCACCACAACTTTTACCAATTGGCAGCACAAAATTTCTATGCAAAAGGGAAGCAGAATAATGCAAAAATATAACAATATGAACGAACAAAAACAATTTTGGTTACTGGCAAACTTTTTGTCATCACATTTAGATTACAGAATGAACACATATTCTTGTTCCGGCAGCGATTTTACTGTAAATCATAATTTTGTGCACAAACATCCATCCCCGAAAAATTTTCAAGCAGAAAACAGCTGATTGAGTTTCACCACGAATTGTAAACGCATTGCTAAATTGAAACTTGTATGAAAAATAGCCAATAAGCAATGCAAAATTATAGCAAAATTTAATGAGCTTTAAGCAATTTCATGATCGCGTTTTTCTTAGATATGAATAATTTATTGGTTAATATACAGTAAGATGCTTCCGATTGCTGTTTTATTGGAAAACTAATTGTCATTTTCCAGGGCAAAATAAGTCCGCGAGCTGCTCCGGACAATAGATAAATAGAAAAACCAGCTGAGCACAAATTCACCATGAATTGAATGCAAAATAGAAAGGAAATTTTTATAGCAGAAGGCGAAAGTTTTACGTAGAATAACAGGCAATCGACGCATTCTAAGACGTTGTAGTGTACGCGAACCACATATATGTACTATTTGAGATATTCAGAGTGAAAAACATTTATTCCGGCAAGCCTTTTCATATAAAACCAAACGCTTTAAATTGTTTTCCCGGCAACCAAATTGCCAACAGCTGATTTCTTGGCTCTCAAAGAGTTTTTATCTTCGTTATCTAGATAATCACACGTATAGGAAATTTCAGCTGTTTTTGGCAAAATGAGCGAGTGTCTTATTAGGCTTTGGCTTCGTTGCCAGCTTTCGACTTCACGTTTTTCTGCTTCGCCAGTGCTGCCAGCGCTCGATGCACGAACCAGTGTCGCCACAAATTTGTAATTATAGCGCCATCTAGTGTGCATAAGTGGAATGATAAAAGCAATTTGGAAATATAGCGCCATCTTCTGTGTACGAATGGAATGATAGCGTAGACATACACTTTTCCGGCTAAACATTAACCCTCAATCACCCACCCCTATTAAAATCACGTATCTACCCACCCTGAGTCCCCGGGACTCACAATTTTTGTTTTGGAAATAACGCAACACCTATTAAATTTTTATGTTTTTTTATTTTTTTGTAGGCCACATTAAGACCTCTTGTAATAGATATCATTCCATATCTTTACATAACTCAAATAAAAATTGACCTTTTAATTGATAGAAAAAAGATCCTCTAAAAAACATACACTAAACATTGTGCAAAAAGAAAAGATATAAATAAATTAACAAAAACAATTCTTTTTACATAAATTACTTAAAAATCAAATAACTATTCAGAAAAAAAACTTAAAGTAATACTTCATTATATAAAATAAGAAAACGTGCAGCAGGTTGAATTTCATATGTTGTGCACATACCTCACATACCTTTTTAGCACAACTAAGGCAAATTGTTAGTAGCAAAACTTCTCAAAGGGTTAACAATCTCAATTCTTGAACTTTTCGCAGCCATTTTGGCATCCTAAATTTAAATTAACACGATTTTAAAAAAATTTACAAGTACAATTTTTGTAACACAAAACACCACCCTGAGTCCCTGGGACTCACTCCGTGCCAAAACTCAGCCTTGTAATTGTAGTGCGCTAACTTCCGATCGTCTTCGCGTTCAGCGCGACCCTGTGTGAAGGTATACGAAAGCTGGACGCCGAAACATAAAACCACAACCTGTACGAACTTATTAAAGTTCGTAGTGAGTCCCCTGGACTCAGGGTGGGCGATTGAGGGTTAAAGACGGCAACAACATGGCCGTATCTGTCAAAATATAGAATCAGAACGTTCTTATGAAGACGATTGTTTTGACGACTGGCGACATGGCGTTCTTTTTACGTTGTTTTGTTTAAAAATGATTGTAGAACGGTAAAATGGATGTAGATAAATGCCTAATAGAGTAATGATGCACGCACTCACCAATTTGATATTAGCCGCACAAAAAACATGATTGTGGTGCTGCTGCTACCGTTTTCATTGTAATCAAGTAAGCCTGCTGTACGGAGACACCGTTTGAGAAGCACTGTGCCATGGCCCGACACACCACGCACCGGGTAGTCGTACCCGGAGTGTCAACGGTCATTGGGGTCAGTGTTGCCACTTGCAAAATTATTTTCCGACCAAATCCGAACCCAACCGACCAAATTAAAAATTTGCGTTATCTTTAAATTCATTTTTAAATTACAATTTTATTTTTTTAAATAATTTGTTTGTACTAATGAAAAGATATTCACATCACAAAACGGACCGAAATTCGTTTAAGCAGACCAGCGGACCAAAGTAATAAAATCTGACTAATTTTGGTCCGAAAAGACCAAAAGCGGCAACTCTGATTGGGGTGTTGCTTATGCCAGTGACATTGCCCTACCAACAGCTAGTAAGTATCATGGTACAATAGCAAGGTATGCCAAGTAGATATATCTTAAGGTCAAACTCCATAAAGTGCGTTACATGCGTTTCGTTGTGTTTTGCGTTTCTCGCGTTGCAAAAAGTTGAATCAGTGTATTTGTATGAAGCAAACTCCATGACTTGACGTCGATACCCGCGAAACGCATCAAAAGTTGAACTATTTTCAACTTTCTCTTGCGTTTCTTGCGTTAACGCCGTCAAACAGCTGACAGAGCTCCTAAAGATGTCATAAATTATGTGGCATGAATGTGGATGTGGATGTGGATGGTAAAGTCGATAACAAACTTGTGTTATCGAAAAAGTCGAATGCATTTATTTTACACGAAAGCTATTAAATACAGTTAAGAAACATTTTAAATCCAATATTTTAACATAAAATTTGAAGAAATTCCTAAAAAGTTGCATAATTCTTTAACAGACGAAACTTAGTCTTCGCTGTATTGGAAATTCAATAGCTTATTCGTTGTATATCGCATTTTGCTCATTCCTGTGAAATAAATTGCTACAAATTGAATTCAACTGAATTTCTTTTTTCATTTTTTGCAATGCTCGATGTGCATTTATTGTGTTTAAAATGAAATCAGTCTAAAGTCTATAACGTCGTTTAGCGATTCCCAATGCACAACGAAATCAATCAGCAGTTTGACAGCATCAGCTGACGTAAGAAGAAGAAGCTGACGCATGAAACGCACTTTATGGAGTTTGACCATTTGCAACGCGAATAACGCAAGAAACGCAATAACGCAACAAACCCCGAACGCATGAAACGCACTTTATGGAGTTTGACCATTACCACTAAGCAAATAAACACAGTGAAATTGTGTTTTTGCTTTTGTTGGCTTTTTTGGTGGTTGATTTTTTCATTACGTGTGAAGGCAACCACACAAGGCACATTAATAAAGGTAGTGTTGTCAACACAGCTGCTTACACTTTTTTCTTCTGATTCTCTTTTGATTTTCTTTTGATTTTTTGCGAATGGGGATGTAGATTGTCAAAAATTGGTAAAATTGTTTTTGTGTTGCTTGTGTTCTGATTTGATTTTGACAAGCTAGTTACCCAAATCCAACAACAAAATACATGGGAATTTTGTTGCTGGTCTTACGCGTTCACCTTTATTAATACACCTTGCAACCACAGAATAAACAGTATACAGAAGGCGCATCTGAAATAATTATGCGATTTCATTTCGGACGCGGGCGGGAGCAGCAAAGATGAGGAAAATGTATATGGAACCGAGAGACTTCGGCTATTCGAAGATATTCGCGATGACTTCGGCACACTTCTTAATTCGAAGTCAGCTTTCATAATTTGTTTTATGTTGATGTGGTCAGTCGTTCGCATAATTGTGTGCGCTGACAGCGATCGCTGGCGCTGACTTCACATGCTTGGCTTTACTCGGGCACTTTGATATGGTGGTTGTTTTGGCAAAGCGTTCGCCAGTCACTTTTTCTTATGCAAATTTTGTCCTGATCATAAAAACACAATTTTGGATTTTATGATCTTAGTTCTTCTCAGGAAGCATTGTTCATGGGCCTTAGAAAAGAAAAATGTAACTAAACCCCGAAAACTTAAAATCCTCAAATCGTAATAAACTCTGGTTATTTTGACCAAACTTATTCCCACAATTGGCGGTTTTTTAATCGTAGTATTGTGAGTCCTTACAGAAATCAGCCAAAGCAAAAATTTATTCTAACTTCAGTTGTTAGCCAGCGACAACAACAACCACAGGCTGTAGCCTTTCCTCATCTAATCTAAACTCATAATCTTATTTATATTAGATTACTTTTTAATAATTTTGCTTGGAAAAAATTTCATTTGGCTAAAAGAACACATTGCAAGTAAAACGAAAAATAAGAATAAAATAAAAATACTAAAAAACTCATAAAAATACTAAATGATATAAACTTTAAGAAAATAAAAGGAATAAATAATGAAGAAAAAGTTATAAATACCAACTAAATAAGAATAATAACAATAAAGAACAATAATTAATAATTAATAATAATAATAAATACCAATAATTAAATTGATTTTTTGTTTTGTTAATTTAATTAACAAAAAATTTCAATTTGTAAGCTATTCTCAATAGCATTTATACTTTTGACAATTTATCAATTAAAGAGCTTTTACTTTTAGAAATAGAATGCCAATTCTTGACAAATAGTAAGAACTTGACAAATAGTCAATATGGTGAATTTATTAAGAATTGGGCTGTTAATACATGAATTTGAAAAATTTATCGGTATGAATTTTATTAGGCCAGAAGGCAACGTAGCCAACATGAATGCCAACATTGCACAGCAGAAATTCATGGTTTTGTTTTTGTATCAATAAAGAACGCACACTCTACTGTACGCCTTTGCGAATTCACATGGTTCATTATTCATAGCAGTACCGAAAGTCATGGAAATTCAATTTGCTTTTCATCTTGTGCAGTTGCTCGTATTGTTTTCAATCGCCTCAGCGCATACACACCCAGCAAGGCACGTACCGGTTATGTCACCGGTAACATGACCGGTACGCATAACCGAAGTTTCGGTTACAGCTCCTAGTGACATTCTTAAGGCGATGGGAAAAATGTCACCGAAACTCATGTATACGTGTGAGCTAGTATGTAGAAATATGGTCCATATAGTTTTCTCGCTCACTCTTCCGTCACACGTACCGGTACCGTACCAGTACCAGTTACAGTACCAGTTACAGTACAGGTTACAGTACCAGAATAAAAAAACATTTACTTTTGATTAAAAAAATGCTTTTTTAATACATTTTTTTCGGATAAACAGATATATACAAAAATTAACTAACAACAATAAACCAACAAAAAATTAGTAAGTAAGTAATTCATAACAGATATAATATATATGCGGACTTCCGTCTTCTCTTTGTGTCGTTTTTGTTTAATCCTATTGTGCGCGTTTTCCACCGCATTTTTCACCGCTGCCTCGAACTGGCTTCTGCCTAAATTGAAATTGAATTGAAATTACTACTATGACCTATTAACAAATTGAAATATAACTTATCTTTGTTTTCGGTGTTCCGGAAAATGCAAAAATTTAAATGTTTTTCTGAAATTCTCTAATTTCCAACAATTTCACTATTTCACGTTTCGCCGTCTTTTCACTTTTGACAAATGGCTGTGCAAATCCAAGCTCGACAACCACGAGATATTCGGAATGTTGTTGTTTCACTCTTGCGAAGGTATTTGCATTTGAATGTAAAATATTGTTGTTTCACTTGGTCTTGTTCAGTGTTGAATTTTTACAAATTGATGGGCACAAGGCAATCTGTGAGTCAAAATTTGTTTGCAATATTTGGTTTGCATCATTGAATACCGACTTTTAGTAAATATTTGTTATCCTATTCCAACACATGCTTTTTGGAAAAAGCCAACGTGCCTCTTTCGCTCTTAGTAGAAAGTTCAGGAATTTGTATGTGTATGTATTAGTGTAAGTCCAAAATTTCGTAACAGTGTTAGTGATTCGGTTACGGCCGTCTTGCTGGGCAGCAACACGCACGTTTATTTTCACACGGACACACACCCTTGCATATTCGAATTTGCAAACGGTACGCCGCGGCGCGCCGTCTCGTGCAAATCAGCACAGCACAGCTCGCAATTGATGTTCCTTGTCGAACACCCCAACAGAGAATGAAGGTGATCTTCGAAAATTTAAGTTTGCTGAAGCCAGCGACAAAACTTCGTATAGCCGAAGTACTACCAGTGATAACGTGATGGGCAACTCGGAGGAGAAGTGTGAAAAAAGCGACAATACACACATAAAATGCACCAATACTCTCACATAACAGCTGATACTCCCGCCCCACAGCTGATACTCCCGCCCCACAGCTGATATTCGCGCCTCCATACAAACTGAAAATGGAGGGTTGTTGTGTTGGTCAATTGCAAATTGAGGGTTGTTGTGTTGGTCAATTTTCATGTGTGAGGGTTATCGTTGTGGTTCATTTTTAATTGCATAGAACATTAATAAATTTTTTGGCACAGAATTCTGTGAAACGTTTTTAGAAAAATGAATATAAAATTCTATTATTGCTCACAAATGTAATAAAATTGTTTGAATATGTCTCTAACATGTCATTATTTAAGTTTTCATTGACTCATTACAAACATTTCATTACTCATAACATTTTACACCAAAAGCATCTCTGAACTGCGATGATTTGGTGTTTAATTTGTAAACAAACAGCGCGGGAAGCAATCAGAGAGAAGTTTAAATTGACAAAATTTGCATTTTATTAAGATACGTTCATTATTTTCAGACAAACATCATAATAACACAGCAAGCAAGTGCATCCAGCAATGCCACGCCAGCGAAATTGTATCCGGAAGTGCTTGGAAGCACAAATGTTGTATAGTTTTCCCGACGCCGGAACTGACGGTGGCAGGTGAGTTTATTTCATATGTTTTACCTTTAAAATGTATGATATTCACACGTTGCTTGCCAAATATTTATGGCAAAGCTTATAGAAGCGTGTGGATAACATTATTATTCCTTTTTGTGATGATTTTGTGTCGCGGTCGTAGAATATAAAAATGCTGGCTCAGCAGCAGTGTTTTGTCGCGTTTAACCCATTTTTGTTTAGTGTGCCATTCAAGTACAGCGGGTACATGGTGGATAAAAGTGATAAGACAAGATAAGTTATGTACAGTGAGTAACATTAATATTCGGTTTTTTGTTTCGTGATACTTCAAATGCAATTATATCCATTACTATCAGCAACAAATGAAAAATTTTAGTTCGATTTGAAAATTACATATATTTTATGTTTCTATTTAAAGTTTTTTTTTCAAAAAAATCAAAGAGCACAACGGTTAACAGTAAGAAACAAAAGAAATGGCATATATTCATGCAACATTAATATTCGGTTTTTTAAGTTAACATGAAAATAATGTACTAAAATTGTAGGGTTTCGCAACAAATTAATATTTGGTTGAATAACCATTGTTTTTAATTACTTCGCCAAGTCGTTTGGGCATACTAGAAACAATTTTTTTTAGTAATTTCTACCAATTTTTGTCCATTCTTCGATTAGGCGAGTTTTCAGTTGCTCGATTGAGTGTATTGGCTGCTGGCGGACACGGCGGTCCAATTCTTCCCAAACATTTTCAATGGGGTTCATGTCAGGTCATTGGGGTGGTGTATTCAACACTTTAGGACAATTATAAAACAACCATTCTCTCACAATATACGCTTTATGTTTGGGGTTGTTATCCTGGTATAATTTAAATGTTTGGCCAATGCCCATTTTTTCCGCCCATTGTTTTAAATTTGTTCTTAAAATATTCAGGTAAGACTCTTTGTTCATTATACCATCGGTAACGACCAAATTTCCGACACCCTTAGCTGAAATACAGCCCCAAACCATGACATGACCCCCACCATGTTTAACTGTTACTGTAAGATTTTTTGGGTTGAGTTCGGGAATACACTACCTTGTGATTGTATAATAAAAAGTATAAATAAAATAAATAAATAAATAAAGTAAAAAGGAGGAGAGAGCACATTTTTCCTGGCATGTAATTGCGTTTTTGGTGTCGGTTTTGGTGCAGAATGTAACCACAATTTATTTGAATTTTATGAATTCTGACATTAACTGTCAGAAAATAAGTGTACGATGAAGAGAGAGTTCCTGCTATCTGGCACACTTTATTAATTTCACTATGGATGAAAGTACACTAAATCAGAAATAAAGAGAAACATGACTTAATGGGTAGTTTGATTTGAAGTTTGATGATATTGAAATTCAAAAAATTATGTTTTTTAATATTTGCGATTGAGTTATGTCCGTCCGTCCGTCTTTCCACTGTAACTTGGGAAAGCTAAAGTAGGATATAATACCAATTTAAAAATGAAGAAATAGGAGTAGGTCGTGTTGGGATCGGCATTTAATCACAATTTATAAAAATTCTTCTAACGCACGAACATAAAACACCTATTTTTTTTACCTTTTTAACAGCTGCCGGAGTTAAATTTATTGCGGAAAAGGTAATATTAAAAAAATGGCAATATGGTGTTGGAATTTCTGGTGTACAATATAATGCATCGTACATGCATGTACATATACACGTTCCTTTCATACGTCATGTTAATACATATACTGTGTAAATTCAGCTTGCGTAGGTGTATATAATGAAAATAACAATTAACAGCCTGTAGTCTTTAAATGGTGGCTATGCTAGCAAATTATCACGCATTTTCTTCTTTAACATAGTTTCCTATAGGTCTCCACCAATTTTTTATTATCAATGTGCAATGTGTAGATGTGATATTTAAGTTATTCTTATTTTACTGTACTGTATTTATATTGTGTTTTAGTGTCCTTTGATGCTGACCAAGTCGTTGGTGCGCACCTGCAATTTCAGTTACTCTGGCAATCAGGCAGCTTATTCGACGGACAAGGCTGCGCATACCCATGTTACCGTCAATGCTGAGGGGTCCACTGGACGAGACCATTATCACTGGTGTGTATAAATTGTTGAAAGTAGTGAAAAATATGTACTAAAGTTTATTTTTGTAGGTCATGATAATGGACAAATTTCTATCTGGGACATACGCAAGGGCGGTAGGGAGATTAATTCGGTAAACGACCACACAGCCGGCATCAATGATATGCAACTGAACAAGAACAGCACCATGTTTGTCACGGTCTTAACGGAGACTTCGGCAAAGTTGTTCGACTCTGAGTCTCTGATGTGTGTGTATCACGTCTCCGCATGCTGCTTCGGAGCAGAGAACGGGTGTGTGTCACCACTGTACCTAGTCACTGTTGTTAAACCGGCTGAGTAAAGTTTGCAAAATGGTTAAGATGAATACAAATTACTGTTTATATTCTATTGTAGACATCTCACAGTGGCGCACCTGGAAGGGCTTTCCAGTTCGAATCGGTAAAAATTGATTAGACAAAGATATTTAATTTGCTAATTCGCTGCCGATTGGTGCTGTTCTGTTTAGCATTAGCACTGGAGAGCAATCTGCAGGTCCACATATCCAACCAACTTTTGTATTTATCCAAAAGCGTGTAAAGAGTAACGAAAAATATAAAACAAACCTGGCGATGTTTGGAAGTAAGATCAATAACAAAATATATGTCAGAACCAGAAGAAATCGACAAAGGCATTATTATTCATAACGCGGGGGTTTTAAAATTGTTAACAAAAAACTTCTGTATAGAAAGTTATAGCGCTCGAAGGTTATTTGTTATATTTTTCAAGTGCTACGTGTGCCAAAAAGAAGTCCAACCTCCTTACACGAATGATATACAGAACCGTCAATTGTAATGGAATTAAAAAATGCTAAAATTATGCGCTCAATTCTTCCGCAAGCACCTTGATTTCGGTCGCCCAATTGCCAACTCCTCGATTTCATCAGTTCGCATGCCAGCCAACTCCTGTTTAACTTACAAGAATAAGTTGCTTTCTGCAGCAACACGTGTTGACCCAGCATGGCTGCCAATTGTGCAGCATTGGGTGCACATAATAACATAAAAAATAACATAAAAACATAACAAAGTTTATAAGATGTATGCATTTTTTATTGAAATAATTGACAATTATGAAAATTAAACATAACAAAGTTAGAAAATGTACACATTTTTTATTGAAATAATTGACAATTATGAAAATAATAACATGCATCAAGAAAATGTATGCATTTCCTATTGAAATGATTGACAATTATGAAAATAATAACATGCACCGTATTATACGCCTTTTTCTAAAATAATACGAAACACAAGCTACCACTAAATTGCAACTCTGCGCTTTGTTCTAACTTCAACGCGACCACACTGTTGAACGTTAACAGCCAATAGGTCTGTTTAGGAACGAATAATTTGTAGACAAATGGAAACAGCAAAGAAATTGTGCGTTCGCAAGTCTGCTGACCCAAAACCGTCTTGCTAAGCTTTTCCTGCTGCAGCTGAAAAGGAAAACGATGCAGATTGAGCTCAACGAACCATTTGCCTTTTGCATTAATATGTTTTACTGGATAATTTTTACTGGAAAAGTTCCCAAACAGACCTATTCACTGATCCAGTAGACGACGCCATGACACCTCACACAGATTGTGTATGTGAAATGCAAAAAATGGTCAAAAAATCGCTTCCCCTCTCAGTTTCCAATCACGTTATCACTGACGTAGTCACTGGTTGACACCTCTATGTGTTTATTTGCTTAGTGCCATTACTCTGTTTTCCTTTGTTTACATTTGGAAATGCTGTCAAACAGAGTTACTAGGGTTGCGTGTACGCTGGAAACTTAGTACCTTTTTCCTTGCATACCATACATTTTGGACATGTTCATACTAAACAATCTGTATATATTAAAAATGCCGGGAAATGTCTTTTAAAATTTGCTCTATGTATTGTAAAAAACTGCATATCTTGTCATTGTACCATGGTAAGGAACGCCAATGAACTACAGTGTGGCAGTTTGGTGGCAATTGGAACGGCGACAAGGTTGACAGTGCTGCTCTTTGCAATGTTTGTACATACCCTGCCGAGTGCGGCGCTGCTCGGTTACACGCGCCGTGTGCTGCAAACCCCAACGCGGTAAAACCCTAAAAATCATAACGGTTTTGCTGTTGTTGTTTTCTTTTCTCTTTTACTGCATTTATCCAAACATTTATTGCTTAATAACTACATTTTACATTAATCATAAAATTTATGTATATGTATGTATATATAACTTTGTTGTTACTTTTGTCTGCTCTCGTGTTGTTGGTTTGTTTGTTCGGTCTGCAACCGCCGCTGTGCCGCTTGATTAGTGCTATTCGAGACTCGGCAAAACGCTCGCTTGATACATATACAATTCTGAAATATCGTGTGGGCAAGACGATCCAAATTCGCTGCTGTAGTGTTTGCTGGGGCTGTTGTTATTATTACTAGCATTGTTTTCTCAATTAATTACTCAAGTGCTTGATTGCCATACTGTCACATTAAATTAGGCATATTTACTTCCCTCAACCTAACTCCACTCCCTTCGCACAATGTCACTTTTACATTGCCGTCTTTCAATTGGCTTTGTTTGTTGTTATTGTATTTTTGGTACAGATTCTGTAGCGCAATCCGCTAACTTAAAAAAGAAAAAACCCTACCTTCAAAAGGGTGTTGTTGAATTGCAAATTCAAATATTGTATGCTCGTGTATGTGCGGTGAACATACTGTACATTAGTGTGGTCCAGTGGTTATTTTTCGTTTAATCATGAACTTTTGTTTTGTTTTTGCGCACTTTTTTTCCCACTTCTATCAAGAACAACAACAACACATCTGGCGCAACACTTCGCTCTCGAATATAATCGGCGGCAAAGAATACAGCTTGAGGCGCTATAATTTGGGCCAAACTAATGTACGAGTATATACAGTCGCATCGTATTTAATGCGACATTGCAAAAGTGTTTGCTCCTTCTCACAATGTTTTCGTTTTGTTCTTCATGAGCTCAGTGTTTTCTTTTCTTTCCTTTCCTCTTCTTTTCTTTTCTTTTCTTTTCTTTTCTTTTCTTTTCTTTTCTTTTCTTTTCTTTTCTTTTCTTTTCTTTTCTTTTCTTTTCTTTTCTTTTCTTTTCTTTTCTTTTCTTTTCTTTTCTTTTCTTTTCTTTTCTTTTCTTTTCTTTTCTTTTCTTTTCTTTTCTTTTCTTTTCTTTTCTTTTCTTTTCTTTTCTTTTCTTTTCTTTTCTTTTCTTTTCTTTTCTTTTCTTTTCTTTTCTTTTCTTTTCTTTTCTTTTCTTTTCTTTTCTTTTCTTTTCTTTTCTTTTCTTTTCTTTTCTTTTCTTTTCTTTTCTTTTCTTTTCTTTTCTTTTCTTTTCTTTTCTTTTCTTTTCTTTTCTGATCTTTTCTTTTCTTTTCTTTTCTTTTCTTTTTTCATTTTTTTTTCTTTGTTAGACGACTTTAAATTAGCAAATAGGAGCACAAGAAACAAAAAACATAACAGAGTATATTATTCAATTGATACAATACAATAGCAAGAATTTGCGTCTTCGAAAGAGCTAAAAGAGTAAGAGTATGTAGTATTACTTTGCAGCAATAATATTTGCAATATTGTGAGAGAAATTCCATTTAAAATATAAATTTCGAACAAGAAATACAGAAACAGGTACATGCAACTACTTGGTTTCTACTTTCTGTTCGTGGCTTTCCGTTACTTCCTCCCGAAGCGCGACAATCCGTTTTATGTTTAAAAAAAGCCAGGGCCCTTTTGAACCCTTCGAACTTCAACTGTGAAACCTAAATTGGAGCGTTGAGCGTTGCGTTTTCTGACGCAACGCTCTCGCTCAGTGCGGCATACCGAAATTGAAGCGTTGCGTTGGGATATTCAAAATCATGAAATGATAACAAATGTCAAAAATATATCTGTTTAGTTGCCCAAAAAACAACAAATTATTATTATTTTGCAAAACTTAGCTTTTATTTGAATAAATTCCTCACAATATAAATCAAATCAAATATAAATTACAAGCGTTTTTGTTAGTCGCAGCCAACTTCAACCGCTAACGCCTTGTCAAAATTGGAAATTCGAATAGCTCAGCGTCAGAGCGTTTCAATTGCGGTTTGCCCCCATTAAATTGGTTTGGGCATGAAGCAATTTTGACAGTTGCTTGCCGCTAACGCTCCAATTTAGGTTTCACAGTAAGAGTTTTAAATCAAATGTTTTTTTCTACTTTTAGAGTATTATTGAGTAGAAGTAACGTTAGTTACCTTCAAGCATCTAGTACTGTTGTAATCCATCCAATCCAATTTTATTATTTTGAATTACTCAGAAATGTTTGTCAACGTGTGTGCTGAGTGTCAACGTGTTTGTGTGTGTGTGCAGATTTATCATTCCATTATTAATATGTATACTCGTATATAACAATACGTTCATAGTAATACGCCACAAAACGGTATATACGTCACGGTATTTATACATCATAACTATCGTCAAAAAATAGTCGACTTACATTACTTACAAAAAGAACAAAAACATAAAGCACACTTAGTATTACTGCCCTAAGAAGAATACATATACATATGTACATACGCATGTATGTATCTATGTATGTATGACTCACGCCACACCGCTCTTTAATGTCATTTAGAGAAAAATTTGATACAGTTAATATAAAAGAACATTTCGTTGTTTACTTGTTTTTAATTATTTATCTCGTTTAACTTTGCTGCACTCTTGTAACATCTGTACTGTGTTTTTGTTTGTCCTTGCAAAAAATTTCATCGAAAATAAGTTGCCTACTTTCTGTCTGTGTCTCGATTTCGGCTTGTTGTTCCTAGCTTTGTTATTCGTATCTATTATTAAACTTCACTGTGTTTCACAGCGTCTAACCCTTATTAACACGGAAGTAAAAAGAACTGTCTATATATGCACGTATGTATGTATGGCTAATAAGTATTTGTAATAGTTTTATCAAGAAAGTTACACTTTTGGTAGAGTACTTTGTGGAGTTGGCGGGATGTTTGGGCTAAGCTGGCGCTAAGTTCAAGGTGGACTGCGTCTTGTATTGTGCGGTTTTTGGTCTACGCCGTTCGCTGTGCATTCGACACCTCACAGAAAAAAATATGCGATCGTGGTTCAACATTTCGAGTGCCGCGTGGTAAATCCCACCGAAGAGCCGACAAAATCCATGTTGATTGGTGATGTTGAAAAAAGCAGGGTTTCAGCTTCTATCGGGTGTTTTTTTTAGAGGTTTGTTTTTCGAATAGAGATAAAACTGGCATTTTGTGGTCAAATCTGGCAACTCTAATGTCATTTATGTTCAGTTTGGTTTGCCATTTCATCATGAACAGGTTGACAAAAGAACAACGCTTGCAAATCGTGCAAATTTATTTCGAAAATAATGGTTCAGTTCGCGAAGTTTACCGCAAGCTCCGTCCATTTTATGGTCGACATAATCGTCCATCAGAGCAATTAATTCGGTTAACCATGGGTCGTTTTCGCACTACGTTTACTCTATGTGATAATACGCATCCGCAGAGACGTCGAACAGTGCGCACCGAAGAAACAATTGCCGCTGTAGAGCAAAATGTTGAAGAGGACCCAGTCAGAAGAGGAGTCAGTTACCGTTAATGGAGACCGGTATAGAGCCATGATAACCGACTATTTTGTTCCCGAATTGGATGGCATGAATTTGGATGAGTTGTGGTTCCAACAAGACGGCGCTACATGCCACACAGCGCACGTCACAATCGATTTATTGAAGGAAACATTCGATGAGCGCATAATTTCGCGGAATGGACCTGTCAATTGGCCACCAAGATCGTGTGATTTGACACCATTGGATTATTTTCTTTGGGGATATGTGAAGTCGCTCGTCTACGCCAACAAACCAGAAACGTTAGGGGACTTGGAAGCCAACATTCGTGGCGTTATTGCCGACATACGGCCCCAAATGCTCGAAAAAGTGGTTGAAAATTGGACCTGTAGAATTGGCTTTATTCGAGCCAGCCGCGGCGGCCACATGCCCGAAATCATATTTAAACATTAATGGCATAAAATTATCCTTCCAATAAAGCCAAATTGATGGACATTAAAACGATTTTCTTGTGTTTTATTTCAATTCGAAGTTCTATACCTCTAAAAAAAGCACCCGATATATCAGACACGATAGCGGCATGAAATATGGTACATATGTTGGAGAACTCTCCAGTTACCCAGTTACCAGTTATCCAGTTACAAAGTCTCCGATAATTTGCCAGAAAGCCACCACTAGCTTCCGATATTCCGCCAGAAAGCAAAAATGTATGTAGAAGGCTTACCAGTGGCGCACACAAGATTTCATTTTGGGCCGAATTTTGAGCCGAATACTATTTGAAACCATACTTTGTACCAGCAATTTTTGTGTTGGGGCTTTGAACCCCCAACCCCCCTGTGTGCGCCACTGAAGCTTACTTTGAAAAAGTCGAGTTTATAGATATTGTCGCCGACTTGAGCACTTCAAACCAAAATACCTAATTGAACCTTGAAGACCCGCTAAAACTAGAAACGGAAAACGGAAATAATTAATTAATAATAACACTGTGCGTAATATTTGCCCTCAAAAATTTAGACATGGGGGGGACCTACTGGGTGAGTTTTCTATAGGTATACTGAGATGAGATCCACCAGCCGTTTGGTAAGATTGGCTCTAGTTTAAGAGAAATCCGACTTTGAAGTTTGGAAATTTTCGTCAAGTATGTCGCTTAAGTCTTCGAACGTTTAAATGCTAATAGGTCCTAAATCGTTTCGAATATCGCTTTACTGTCTTCGGCAACTTTGTAGATATTTTAACGACCAACAAATTTGCTTCAGACACCAATCCAAAAAAAATACATTCAAACTGTGTAATTGCGATATGTGCATTTTTTGCGCAGCGCTACATGGCGTATGAGTGTCATACGCCACGTTGAGTGTTATAATTAAATGGCACTCATACGCCACGTAGCGCTGCGCAAAAAAATGCACACATCGCAATTACACAGTTTGAATGTATTTTTTTTGAATTGGTGTCTGAAGCAAATTTGTTGGTCGTTAAAATATCTACAAACTTGCCGAAGACAGTAAAGCGATATTCGAAACGATTTAGGACCTACTTAAGCGACAAACTCGACTAACATGAGCAAACTTCAAAGCCGAATTTTTCATAAACTAGAGCCAATCTTACCAAACGGCTGGTGGATCTCAACTCAGTATACCCATAGGAAACTCACCCAGTAGGCCCCCCCCATGTCTAAATTTTGGACTTGCACAGTGTAATTAATGTTAATTTTCAGTTCTGCCGAAAGAGGAGCGCCGAAAGTATATTTGAACGCACTGGAGACTGACTGGCAATAGCCGCATATATACTGTATACTTTTTGGGTGTCGTGCTCGGGCATAGTCAGTCACTGTATAAATGAGTTGAGAAAGTGTGTGTGTGTATGTATGGGTGGCGTTTTGGTTCGTTGGTAATTTTGCCTACGGTTTGGATATTATACACTAGATTTACATTTATATATATTGTTACTGTTGTTGCGACAATTTTAATTCTGTGTTTTTGTTTTTTGTTGTTGTCGTCTCTATTGCAGTTGCCGTTGTATTGCGGTTGCAATTAATGCTGGTATCGTTTATTGTAGCTATTGTTGTTGTTGTTGTAGATTTTTTGTATTTCTATTGCGTTTGCTGCAAGGTGGGCTGGACATTACTTGCTGGTTGTTGATGGTGCCGGAGGTGATTGTGCTGGTGTTGGTGTTGTTTTTCTTGCTTTGGTTATAGTTGTTGTTATTACTGTTGGTGCTGTGGATGGAAATTTATGTGCGGTTGGAGGTGTTGCTGGTAGGTTGGCATTTGTTGTTGTTGCTGTTGTAACTGTGGCGGCGGCTGTTGTTGCCGGTGCGCTGCATGTGTCAATGTACGCTCCTGTTGGTTGTTAAGATGTTGTTTTTGTTCTTGTTGTTGCTGCATAGCATGTTGTATATGCTGTTGTTGTTGTTGCTGCTGCTGATGTTGTTGTTGTATTGTTAACATTAGCGTCGGCGACAGGGTAGCAAGCGGCAATTTCATCGCCGCTGTTGCCGTTGTTGGTGTTGTTGCCGTTGTTACGGCTGTTGTCGCTTTCATGGCGGCTTCGATAGCGACCGCGGCTGCCACCGCTGCGCTTGCTCTGGCCACCTGATGCATGCCGCGCGTATTGACGTAAGTGCTGCCACTAGCGCCACCCCCGAGACTGCTGCTGCTGCTGTTGCAGGGCGAGGGTGCGCCCTGCCCGTCATACTCTTCGCTAAGTGCCGCTGCAGCGGCAGCCGCTGCCGCATTCGCCATGGCAGCAGCAGCGGCTGCCGCCGCAGATGCGGATGCAGCGGTCGATGGAGAGCCGACTGGCGTGCTGACCGGCGTGGGGGGCGCCTCGTGCGCTGTCTTGGCAAGTAGTTGCGGCGCGCGGAGCTGCTCGAACAACGTCGATCACTGAAGACGCGGCCAGTAGTTGGCGCCGGCCAGGTCACTGGCGCTCTGCGTCGGTATCTGCACAGGCACCGACACGCCGGCCGAGATCACACCTGCAAATGTATGGCTTTCTGAAATGTGATTACCACACGTGCCACGCGTGTGCGTGCAACATTAGATTCGAATTGTCAGCGAGAGTGTGGGACAGGATGGGTGAGTTGCTACGTACCTGTGCTGCTGGCGGTGCCGCCAGCGCCGCCACCGTAGACGGCATGTTGCGACGGTGGCTGCTGATGTGCGGCGGCGGGGTTGCAAGAACTGCGCGCGTGCGCGGCATATGGCGACCCAAGCGACAACGGATCGTGAAACATGTACGGGTAGCTGTCGCGCTGCTGCAGACAGGTGGAGGTCATAGAGCTCAGCGAAGAAGTCATCGAACTGCAATAAAAACAGGCAACAACAACGATTAGATTTATTAAATAAGGCGAGGGCGCGAAGTGCGGACGCTCACTTGTAGTTCTCCGCCATGGTGGCAATGGGCTGCGGTATCGACGAATACATTGTATTGAAACCAGTATTGAGCGGCAAGCGCGGCGCTACCGCCTGCAGCGGTGGGCTGATCGAACTGCCGTGGCCGCTGGCATTGACGGCGGCGGCGGCGGCGGCGGCGGCGGCATCGTTCAGCGTTGGCACTGCGGCACTGCCGCCCCCATTGCCGCCGCTGCCGGGCAAGGCGGCCACAGCGCCAGCAGTAGTACTGCCGCCGCCTCCGCTGGAGCCCTCCGCTACACTACCGTTGTTGTTTGATGCATTGTGGCTAGACGCGTTGACGTCGGCAGCGCCCACACCACCGCCAGTGCCGCTTTGGCTGTTCACTACGGCGGCCGCTGCCAGCGCAGCGGGATTGACGGTGCTGTTGCGGCCACCAGCGCCGCCGCCAGCGCTGGTCGCGCTGTTGCTCACATGATCGACAGAACGTCGTTGTGTGCGCAGCTTCTCTTCACGTCGCCACTTGGCACGCCGATTCGAGAACCAAACCTACGAGTATAAGAAAAATCGTTTTAGTTATGTTTTTCTTGTCATGCCCAAACGTACAAAACATTGTTTAGAAATTCAAAGGAAAAGTACACGAAATGCAATGAGAAAAAAAACAAAGAATCTGAAAACGCGAACACAAATTAAAAAAAATTAATTTAATTAATCTCTAAAATTTAGTGAATTGAACGTTTATTTAATTAGTTGGTAGATAATTTTGTCAATCTTTGGCATCAAGTCATTGTGCATTCTCCGCCCCTCCCCGGTACCTCTCTCGATGTTATTTCGGTACTGGCTGACGCGCTCAGCACACGTCGACGATAATTTCTGCGTGTTCTGATATTATATTTTCGAGACGATTTTAATTAGGCATATGTACTCGTATATACATATGTAACGCCCACACAAAAGCCACAGCAACACCCCCTGAAGTTCCCGCTCCAAGACGAGCGCCTATCCCCAGCAGAACTTGGAAAAATTGTTCTGCAGCATTTTGCAACCCTTGTACGAGTGTTGGGGGTGAGACGGCTACTGTGCAGGTATATACTGAGCGCACGCTTCAGCAAACAATTTATCCAATAGCAGCAGTAGCCGCATCAGGCAGGGGCAGTGTGAAGCTGGGAGGCGGTGGGTATGGGGGGCGGTGAGTACACTAAATTCATTAACAGTTTGCTTGATTTAAAAAAAAAAATGAGGAAATGGAGTGATAAGAGGCAAAAATATGAAAACGGAAAAAGCCCATTGGAAATGGCAACAAAAAGAAAAAACCCAATATCATTAGGAAAAAAACTGACAGCGCTGACACTTGAAACTGTTGTTAATTTTCACATGGACGACAACAGCAGCGAAAATTACGCATCATAACCGAACCCGTTTGCCGGCAATAAGAGTTGTGTGGGGGAGGCCTGTCGGAAACAGGCAGCCGAAGGGGGCGTGCGGAAGTGGCCTCAAGTGCGCGCGCTTACACAATGGCAACGCATTTAATCCCCTTTTTACATTTTCATAAAATGCTATTCACCCTTGGTTTTGCTGCTGCTGTTTTTGTTGCTATTGCTTTTATGTCAGAATTTCAAAATTTTATATGGTATTTTGTTATGATTATGGATGGTGTTATTATTGTTGTTTTTGCTGTTGATATTTATGATTGTTGTAAGTGTTTGCTAAAGCGATCGCAAAACAGGAACAACACAACTGAAAATGTCAAGCAGCGCTGAAATGTCATTTAGAGCACCCTGATTCGAGCGGCCCAAACATTTTGAGACATTTGACAATTTATTGCCGGGACAAGTGTGTTACACGTTTTTTTTGTTGTGTTTGTTATTATTGTTTGGCTATTGTTGACTTTACTGTCGTTGATATTGTTGTTCTGTTTATTTGTTAGTTGTTTTTGTTGTTGTTATTGCTACTGTTATCGCCTCATAATTCGCTACTGCGCTAGCGTCTCCCTTTCAACTTCCACTTGCAGTCCTCGTCCCCTGCCATTACAAACATGCGACAGACGTCATTGCTGTTGTCTGTCGTTGTGGCCGGCGATTTCATTTATTTGCTTAACTTTCAATTTCTGACAAGCAGCACAGGCCGCATGTGACATGTGAAGTTCCGCAAGAGAAACGCTTTTTTCACTTATAGAAGTAGATAATGCCGCATCTTCGAAAAATTCAATATTCCACTTGTACGGAAATGGAGAGTGAACTACGAACATTAAACGCCGCGGCGCACAGTGCTCCGACTCCATACAAAATTGGGACAAAAATAGAAGGAGTGCTCTAAGTTCGCTGAAAATTTGCAATCTGAATTATTTGGGGCTACTGACTTCAAAAATAATGTTTGTTTTCCAAAATAATATATAGTTTTAAAAAAAATCGAATATATATAACCAAGTATGCAATCACCACCGAGCCTAAACCGCTGGAACTATGTATAATGATGAAATTTGGTCAATAGTTGTATTTTAAGCTTATATATAAGCTTATATAGACGGACTCTGTTTTTTGTTCGGATTGCTTTACAATTTTGTATATATATACTTAAAAAAAAATAACGAAATACGTACTTCAGAGTTTTTTTAAATTCGACCTTCAAAAGGTGGAAAGAGGGTAATGAAGTTGCTTGAAAGAAACCATTTTTGGTTTTATTTCCGTAGAGCTTAACATAGAGATGAAACAGCTATGAAGATGCAATGGTATGTTAAAATTTATAGGATGAAAGAAAATAAACGCCATTTTTCAAACCGTTCAGTTTATTCAGTTTCACTATCATCAATAATGATGTTTTTACTCCCACACAAACAGTTCAATTGAAATAAAACTATTTTACAAATAGTTTTCTCCCATAGCTTTCTTCTTTATTGTAAACAAGTGTAAATAACGCAACGTAATTTTAACAAAATTGCCTTCCTTAACTTTCCTCCTTATTCTCTGAAAATATGAGCATTAAATCACATTTTAGCAAAAAATTTCATAATAAAGCAGACAAAAGTTGGATAATATGGCTCTAAACGGGTTAAACGGGTAAGCAAACCCCTTTTTTTTATAAAACGTTAATAATTTGTGACATTGGCTTTGTAAATATAGAAGTTTTCATATTTTATGAAAGACTTCCGTATGGCAACTCTGCCTTTAGTGGGCGGACCATGTCCATTTTAAATAGCGACAGTGCTACTATACTTTTTCTTTCTAGTTACATCACTCTCTGGGCGTTACAAGCTCCGTACCAAAGTGAATGTACCGGTGGGCACCTCAACGTAGGGTATAAAAATCCAATTTTTTTTAGTTAGAGTAGTTTACAAAAATTCTATTATTTTCCAAGATCGCAGGTAATCGCAGAATTTTTTTTATTGATCCCAAAGAAGAAAGTCAATTCTATAGGATTGCGTAAAAAAGTAGGTGTGATAATGCGCGATTCGACATTTGCGATCTACAAAAATATATAGTTTTTAATAAAAAAAACGTTTTGTTTAAATAACGTACAACCCCGTTTTTTTTAACTTGTTTTTCAAAATAGCTCATGAAATGATTTTTTGGACTCTTATAAGTGCATAGCAGTAACATTTTCCCCGATTGAAGCGAAAATAGTGTTTTGGTAACGTTTTCAATTGTTGACGTTCAAAACTGCATTTTATCATAAAACAATTTTTCTAGATTTTGATCAACTTGTAAATGCTATAACCCTCTCAAAATTTACCTGATTAAGAAATAATTTGAAATCTTGCTTAATGAAAGTATTATCTTTCAAATGACACCAATTTCTTTGAAATCGGTGACATAAAGTGTTTCTATTTTTGTATCACTTCGGAGCACTGTGCGGCGGGCCAATATTTTGCTTCTGGCAGCAGTTAAAGTGAAGTGCCGTTGCAAACAGACAAAAAGCCGACGAATGTGTGCAAATGTTTGGCAGGCGAACTACAAGTTGAAGTTGTAGTCTACAACCCAAAATTTATGCTTCGAAAGCATGAAGATGCTGCGAAAAGCGGCCAGATAGATTACACTGCACAACAGCATGTCTGTTGCATGGAGTTTTTTACATGAATCTGAATCGTTTTTCCACGCTGTTTTCAAAACCATACTCCGTTTTTATGTAACAGCTCTAGTTTTCGCAAAAAATGGGCGTGTTACTTTTTCGAATTTTCCTCGGCTTTTTTCTCGTTTTCGACTGTAATTTCTGAACCAATAATCCTATTGACATGATTTTTATATCGGCGCACTTACAACATTTCACGCCATTTTCTGACATTAATCAATTTTATGCGTTCTAAATTGGCGTTGTAATAAGGTTTCAAACTAGGAAAATATTGAATTTCAAGGCGTTTTTTCTGATGGTGAAAATTGTAAATCGAGTTAAGAAGTACATATATCGAATATCTTAAGAAGAAACATCAAACAATACAACACAGTAAAATTATTTGGCGGAAAAGAAGCCGTGCGGTGTTGTTAAGGGGCACAACTAGTTTGACCGCCTGAAAAAAGGAGATTTTTGTGAGTTTTGAATTTTGTGAAGTATTGCATCGAATGTTTTAAAATTTTGCAGATATATTTATGCATAAATAATGAATGCAAAGTATTTTTTTCCAATGAAAATATTCGATTTTCAGCAAGTTATCCACCATCTCCTGAGTCTTCAAAAAAAAAACGTTCTCCCACTGCTGCAGTGATTGTAGCCTTCGCAGTGCCTGAAATCAAAAAAACCAAAAATTTTACTTAACTAGGTTATATTTCCTATACAATGACCCTCGGTTGTAAAAAAAAAAATAAAATGCAACAAAATGGCGGTTTTTTGAAAAAAAAATTAAAATTTTGCTGAAAAATCTGATGGTTTCTGGCCTGGCATAATTATACTTTTCATCCTATCATTAAACTGGAGGGTCATTGTATGGAAAAACAAATACACAATAAGCTAAAAAAAGACCCAAGTCGATCGGATGATTTGTTATCAAGTTACAGCTGCAGCAAATTTGAAAAATGTAGTTTTGAGAAAAACGCGTTTAACAATAACTCAGGTACGGCCGTCAAGTAACGCGCCATTCTAAATAATGAGAAGCTGCTATGTAGAAGGCTGTAACTCAGAAACTATTTAAGATTTTCACTTAAGATTTTAATATGTTATTTTTAAAGGTATAAATTATCGAAAAATGCAAAAACAAAAAAAACGAAATTTTCAAAATTTCAAACTAGTTGTGCCCCTTAATGCGATAAGGTGAAAATCATGTCTATTGGTTTTTTGGTTTAGACATTACAATAAAAAATATGGAAAAAGTAGAGGAAAAACTGAAAAATTACACGGTACCTATATCTCCAGGCCCGGATTTACCATACAGGCATTGTAGGCAGTCGCCTAGAGCGGCAAGAATTGAGGGGCGGCAAATTTTAGCGGAAACTTTGAAAACTTGTTCAATTCGTGGGAATTGAATTTCCCGCCTGGTTTGTTGGCACGCGTACCAACATTCTAAGTGTAAAATGCCTGAATCGAGAAAACAATCGATTTATACAAGCAAAGAAAATAAACATACAGAATGCACAAGCAAAAAAAAAAAAAAACCAACTATTCGTACCAAACTAATTCCACCATTCAAGAAATTTTAATAGGGGGGGCGGTAATTTTAGCAACTGCCTAGGGGCGGCAAATTTCTAAATCCGGGCCTGTATATCTCACAAACTAGAGCTGCTAGAAAAAATCTGAGGATAGATTCGAAATCAGCGCACAGCCGAATTAATAAGACAGTAGAACAGTACAGACAGAACAGAACAGTAGAAAAACTCCATGCAACAGAAAAAAGTGTTTTTTTGTTGTGCTGTGTTATCTATTATACAGATACTTTCAAAATATCGAAAATCACAAGGAGCGCGAAGAAAGAGTCTCCAACACTTACTGAACACCTTTCTCACTGCATTAAAAAATCTAGAGAACAGAGGAAAACATAAGCAAACGAAAATGAGCGAAACGAAAATGGCAACCAAAAGGAAAAAATCAAATAAATGACAAACCTGAATACGTGCCTCTGGTAAGCCAATTTTTTCGGAGAGCCTTTCTCGGGCAAACACATCCGGGTAGTGAGTCCTTTCGAATTCTGCAAACGGCACACAAAAAATTCAAACACAATGCAAATTAATATAGTACTTTCGCCATTGCAAATAAAGGGAACATGAACTACAATATATAGCACATAGAATAAAGCCGATTAAATCAAGTTTCTGCGCCGCGTTCAAAAAGTCAGATTTTGAGTAATTTGTTTAATCCAGATTGATAGAAACAAAACATTCGATAAAGTGCCTGATTTATTCTTTTGTTTTAATAATGTTATTCATTCATTTGAGCGCCGCTTGCGTACTCACCTTTTTCCAGACTGTCGATTTGCTCGTTGGTGAACGATGTGCGGTTTCGTTGCAATTTTCGCTTTAGGCGCAAACGCATCTGCGAGTCCTCATCGCCCGAAGAGTTGTGTTCCGAGTTGCCATCCGAGGTGCTCTCGTGTGAGTTGGGATGTGAGACGTCGCCCGAGAAGAGATCTACAAGGTAAATTTCGGACGTTTATCTATGCATATCACATTCAGTAGAGCATAGTTTTTGCAGGCATCTCGAATGCCGACAATCCAGGGGCGTAGACAAAACTTGGTCATGGGAGGGGATTTGCAATTTTTTTTTGCCAATTTAGTATTACATGCTTTTTAAAGTAAACTGAACTTTTCAAAGAAGGCATTTTGTGACTTAGTGAATTGGAAATTTTATGAAATTTGGTTCATTATAAGCGAAGTTATTGCGTCCGAAGTAAAAGTATGTTTTTGTCACTGTTACAAAAATTCGATGTTAATTTGCAAAGAGCAAATATTACGTTTTGCTTTAAAGTTGGTAAAACTTTAACCGAAATATTTCAATTGATGAACTAAGTTTATGGTGATGATCGTTTATCCCGTGGCAGACTTCATGAGCGGTACAAGCGATTTAAAAACGATTGTCAGGACATAAATGATGACCAACGTGCTAGCCAACGGAAATCCGCGATCACCGCAGATTCCATCAAAACTTGGCGGTAATTCAGCATAGATCAACCAAAATCGACTTGAAATTGGATTTAACCTTCGCTTTCCTTATACGCACCCGGGTGATCTTTTTAATATTCATGTTCATTCAGCCAGAGCATTTATCCAATGTAGTTATTATTTCGACTCACTGAAGAAATTTTGGAAGTAGTTTTCAATAACATAAACAAATATTTAAAAAAAATAGTATTCATGTTTTTTTGTTATTGTTGTTATTTTGATCCCAGGCGCTTCCGCCACCATTTTGAATAGAACTCACATAACATTTTTTTAGGTACTTCAGTATGTGTTCATTAAACCCTTTGGAAAGAAATCGAATATTTTCCATAGTCGCAAAATAAATCGTTAAATAAATTTTTTCGAAAAACGGACTATCACCAGAGGAAGATACTGAATAAAAAAAATGAAAAAAGTATTTATTATTATTTATTTAGTGAGAGTTTTACTCAAAATAGCGGCGGAAGCGCCTGGCGTCATCCGGATGGATTAGATGGATTCATTTTAACTGAACTTTGGTCTATCAAAAGACGCCATCCCATCGATAGACACTTGTGACTGAGTTTTTGACTAAAAGTCGAATTTTAACCATCAACCACTCCTCGTTTTCAACTGATGCGGCATCGTTCGACCAATCAGTGCCAAATCGCTGCATTAAAGGTGAAAACACTTCAGTCGGCAAGCACTGATAAAGCGACGCCAGTGCCGCGGCACGTGCGTGCGAAATCTGTACTTAATACGCGCACACCGCGAGCGTTGTTGACAGCGCGTGATTACAGCGACACTTCGCTGCCTGGCAGCCAGGCAACAGCCAACCTACGCGCAGTTCGAGTGCCTTTTCGCAGCGGCTCAATTGGCCGCCAGTGTTGGCCGCCTACGTACACGAGTGGCTGTTTAAGTGTCGGACCCATTACACAGCCGCCACTCGACTCGTGCGCTGGGTGTTGCCTTGGCTACGCCCACAGCAGCCGGCTGTTTTATGTGCTGTCATATTATGATTTATGATAAATCCCAAATTCCACCAACCCATCGACCCGTTGCCCTTCCACCGCAATTACCCACAAAACCTCTTGCACCACTTCAAACCCTAGCAATCGATTTAGTATTGTTTGAGTGCGTTTTTATTGCCGATTATTGAACTTTATGCACATCTACTTATGACGCCCTATACAAGAGCGCTATACAAGAAAAGGCGAAGAGCACCGGAAAGCGGGAAAAATAGGGTAAGACAAGTGCCAAGTGGCCTTGGAAATGAATTGCGCTCGGGGCGCGTGAATTGAAGTAGAAAAAAATGGAAGCTTGATAGCAACTAGTTTAAGACAAAGACAATGTCTAATATGTTGTAGCAGCTGAATTTGAGATGCCAGCACAGGACTGCCACATGTCATGTCTTTCCAGAACATATCCGGCTTTTGTCATTCTTTATTCAAACTATAGTGCACCAGGTAGAATGACAGGCTCTTTTTTATTACAAAAAGAGAGAAATTTTAAAAATTATTTGTCATGTATGCCATAATGCTGAAAAATTAATCCTGAATAATACACAATCGTTTGAAACATGGTGCGGTCTCGAGGAAAATTGTTTAAAACAAATAAAAATCTATGAAATCGTTGCTGTATGCTGTTGGAAGCGACACATCTGACATCGTAAGCTGTACACGGAATTGTATTATAAAACGAAAAATCTTTATTTATTCGTCTAAAAGTATTTCATCGCCATCAAAGTACTCCCCCAGCGTTTTTTCCAGATCTTGAAGTATCCCAAATAGTAATTTTCTGGAGTGGCCTTCAACACCCTCTTCGATTCGGTTTTTATCTCCTCAATCGACTTTAAACGATGTCTTAGGAGCGATCTTTAGCTAAACCAGGCGAATACGGGAGCTGCGGAAATCGTGGTGCAGAAATCAAGATTTGTAAAAATCGAAAAATTCACTTTTTGTGTCGTACAAAACCAAGCGTAACTAATGACATTTATGACTTGAAATTTGACAAGGATATCTTTAACAGTGCTGCCAACCTTAGAAAAAATTCGGCGAAAGTAATTATCCGCGTAGTTTAAATGGACAGATTCCGGACACAGTGATTCAAATTACAGTATACAGAGGGCAATACTCTGATTCATTGAACTGCAACACACATTCTCGATCAGTTTTTCGCAGCTCACGATTACAGGTTACCGTGCTCGACGCTACGAAAATTGCTTTTTAGATGTGTCAATGCAGCAACAATTTACTAGAATTTCCTGGGGTTCCTTTCATTTAGGGTTACATTTTTTTGAGAATATCACTGTTTTTGTCATTCTACCGGGTTCACTTGTACGCTTTCACTATGATTCAAATTCAATTCAAATTCAAAGTTTTTACGTTTAAGACTTTCTCTTGAAAGCGTATGATTACAACAGTCTTTAAAAAGTCTCATCTCATAGCAAAATACATGAACATTCCTGCTGCAACCGAAATTCCTCGCCCGCCAGTGTTGATAACCCATAACAAGGTGCCTCCTCACCGACAAAACGAGGTCAATTCCGTTTGCTACAAATTGAATTTGCCATAAAATTTCCGCCCATTCGGTCAAACCGATTTCATTATGGGCTTTGCATTAACCCGCTCGCCCTCCTCCAATTCATTCACCTTCTGACCATTTGCTTCCGCTGTAACCGCTTCGCTTGACCCTCCACACATGCCATTAACAAAACAAGCAAACAAACAAGCTGCTGAACAACGAAAAACCAACAACAACTACAAGCGGCGGGCAGGATCACAGAAAAAGGGTCCAGTTGTGCGCATTTATGTATGTTACTTATCATCGGCACAGCATGTTTGTATGTTTCCGGTTGGTTGTGGTGGCGATGGTGTTGTGTTTGTTGCAGACAACAAGAAGAGCACCAAAGGCGATTCTGTTGGATGTTAATTGCAACAACAGCACTCGACCGCGTCTTAGGGTGGACCGAACGCGGCCAGCGAACAGGAGTCGCCCGAAGTATAGCGTAATAATGGAAGTGATAGCGAGATTGACGCCCATCCTTTCAAACGTTAAAATTTCACTGGGAGTATAGCGTATGTTATGTGAGAATCTTCAACGTCTAAGAAAACGCCAATGAAGCCAAAAAGCCTATGACATTTGAAAGAGCGACTCTTATGAGATGAACCTCAATCTTACTCATGATACAATTAACAAGGTAGACTAAGTACGGAGCGCCATGAAAATTGGTGTACGAAAAATAATAGTTGCTGTCAAATGTTCTCATAGAACAGGTTGGTTTTCTGCTATTTAAATTTAGGAACAGAAAGTAGATCGCCAGGGTGTCACAAGTATTAAGAATTTCATTTTTGAAACCGAAAATTTGCTAACCAAATAGTAGAGTAAGTTCGGGTAATGTGATATGGTCGGGTAATGTGATATAGGTGCTTATTTCACAAGTGCGTTGACCTTTTTCAAAATTAATCTTTTTAAAACATCATAACAGCTAAAAAACTCGTGCTGCATGATTTTGGATGTGATTGCTTAAATAGTTTACCGTCAGTGTGATGAAGTCCTTTGAGTAGGCTTGCACAAGTTTTTGGTCACGAAGTTTGAAAGCATAAAAGGTACAAAAAAAATATTATTACAAAGTTCGAGGCTAATCAGAAGTAAATCAGTGATATCGATTATGAGTTTGCGAGGTAAGCTCTTCTTAACAAAATTATTATTGTTTTTTATAATATTTTTTTCGCAAAAAGCCAATTTCGGGTAATGTGATATACCAAAGTTCGGGTAATGTGATATAGTACATCTCAGTACCCAAACTTATGACAGTAATACTATTTGTATACAGAAATGTTTATATACTTTATTTTATACTATTTGAAGTGGAATATTCTCAAAAATCTGTTATGGTTAAGTTTTAGATTAAAAAAATCCATGAAATCATGTTTCTCGATAAAAATTTTTAACCCTTGGTTTACCCCGTCAGATTGTGATTTTCCGAAAAAATGAGAAACACGTCTCTAATTATTTTTGATTTGGAGTATTTTCACCAAGTTTGAAACTAATAGGTCTGTTAATAACGATTTTTCGGGTATATCACATTACCCGCCGATGGTATATCACATTACCCGCCACTTTTATCAGACGCCAATATTTGGATATTTTGATTTTTAATTAAAAAACTCGTCAAGAGTTTATCTTAAAGAGTTAATAATCATAGATATACTAAATAATGCATCAGTGAACAGTTTGAGACCAAAAAAAGTGTGTTTTAAGACAAATTGTGTCGGGAATCGCTGTAAAACAAACAGGTATATCACATTACCCGAACTTACTCTATGCAACTACTGCCTGTTTTTCTACTTCTTATTTGAAATTTAAATTTTAAATACAATATCGTTCACAGTATTTGTTGTTTTTCCTATTTTATTTTGAATGCTAACGAAAAGGCTGAAAAACAATATTAAGAACTTCTACTTACAAAATACAACCATGCTCTTTGGGGGACGCGAATTCTAGATGTCATTCAAATTGGCGTACAATTGGCGCACGTAAACAACGAATTTCGGAGAAGGCTTTCCGTACTTAGTTTACCTTGTTTATTGTACCATGAATCTTTTACTGGTTGTCGTTTGCATACGTCAAATCTCTGACAACGAAGATAAACTGAGACCGTAACTTTCAGTCCACTTTGTGAGAACTTACAAGGTTTAACTGGAAAAATGTTTGTCAGAAACTTCCAGCCGGTAAGAAGAACAAGAGAACATATGTATAATCGACTGCCAAGACAAACCATTTTTGCAAACAAATGAACCAGCAAAGAACCGTCTTAATCAGCTTTACCTGCTGCAGCTGAAAGGTAAAAATTGCAGATTGAGCCCAACGTTTTCCTTTTGCATTAAATATATTGTTACGAAAATGACCTCTCTAAGTTCGTATCTGGGTTGTGCTTAAAAAACTAAAACCACTCCAATTTGACGCAGTCAAAATAAACCAACAATAACTTTATTTACAGATTTACACTTTGCTTGTATCTACACTGGTTACTACTTTGCTTATTCAACTAAGACTCGACCCTCTGCGCTGCACACTGCTGCCTTTTATACCTGTCTGGCCAGTGACTACGTGACGCGAAACTCGGAGGAGAAATGATTTTCAGACCATTTTTTGCTTTTTCCAATCGTCCGATAGTGTACGGGTTTTTTTACCCAAACATTCGCACAGCACCGGTTACCATTCAATTGTTTGCGTCTTAAAGTGATAACTTTTCTTATTCGCTGTAAATATAGCATTCCAAACCAAGTTGTTTTACTGGTCTAAGTAATTTTGATTGTAAGCAGAAATAAATTATTTCATACGCTGAAGTCAGCAGATGTTCGGTTGCTTTTTCCTTCAATTCATTTCTCATTGAGTTTGCCGTTTCCAGTGCAGCAAGAAACAGTGATGGCAAGTTGAACTCTTTTCAAACCCAGAGCTGCAACTCGATTCAACATACAACACGATTCAATATACTTATGACGTTTTTGAACAACAACCTTTTTTTTGCAACCAATTTCCTATAAACGTACTACAGAATGAAAGCAAAAAAAAACCAATTATTTTTTTTGCAAATAAACATCGAACGCACCAGCAGCCCTTGCCCTGGCTTTTGTATGGAGAATTTGCTGTACGAACCCTAATCAACTCTGGGGCCTGGTTTTACCGAATTTGCGACTCTGGGGCCTGGTTTTACCGAATTAGCAACCGCGACCCCTCCGAGTTTCGCGTCATGTAGTCATTGTGTCTGGCTATCGCGCCGACTGTTCTAACATATTCCAATTGGACAATGCTCGACAATTCTCGCACAGCCCATCACCTTCGCGAACTATCCTTGCCATATCGGAATTATAGCAGGGTTGCCGTACTCTAAAGTGCGTGCCTAAAAGTATGCCCGTAAAAGCATTCATGCCTAGCACAGCAACAGAGTGCCTCATCGTTACAATATGTATAAATTAATCTCTATCAAGAGTAATATCGAGCGATTCAAAACATCTTAACATCTTTATATTTATTTGAATAAGGGCGCTGAAATCTCGCTATCCACACATCGTACAATATCATATGATACATCATTTTAAAGCTCTTGATGAGCATATTTGCACAAACTTGTAGATTGATAATGCCTATCTGGAGATATTTGCATCGAAAGTTGCATTAATTTCCCTATTGGAAACAGCATTGCTGTTTACGTTTATCAAATCCAATCAGAAAGCTGTGCGCTTGAGCGAGAAGATGGGAATAATTTACATGCCACAGCGTTGTTTTATTTGTGCTCTTTGTTTGCGTACACCGTAGCGCAGTGTTGCCAGATGGATTTCAAGCAATCCCCCATTTCCCGATAAAAACTAAAATTTCCTCCTAAATTTATAATGCACACATAAAATTAATATTTCAAGAAAATTGCTTATTTTATTTGGTACATGAAATTAAAAAAATACCCACTAGCCATATCTGAACAAGGTGTTAATGTAACAAAAATTCAACCTGGTTGGCCACAGATAGTTTAAAAAGCGTAAATTAAAAATGTCTGTAAAGTATTTCCCCCCTAAAATATTTATCGTAAAATGTACCCCCAATTCAAACAAATAAGCCCCAAATCTAGGGGGAAACCCCCTAATCTGGCAACACTGCCGTAGCGAGTTTGCGAAAGCATATCGTCGTGGCGGGGGATGATTGTGAGGAGAAAATGAAATGCTATTGTTGTTTTTCTTGCGCCGACGAAAGGCTGAAATTTCGATTTTCTTTTGTTCTTTAGGTTTTGTTTTTCTTTGATGCTAGCGAGTGTTGCTATGTCCCAAATTTTGAATTTTTTTGTTTTGTTTTGATCACGTTATTCTTAAGAGTCCAACTCAAATCTTACAAAAAAGTAGTTAGAGTTCTTTTTGGAAAATGGCAACATCGACTACAAAAAGAAGAAACAAAATTTTAACGAAGGGAGGAGTTTGTTGCTATAATTAAAAATTAACCACATCGGTCTTTTTAAAAGAGGATTGCTTCACTCATGGCCAATAGCCATAGCCAATGGTTATAGCGTTAAGTCGGGTGCGATCATCATTAGATATAAGAGTGCAATCATTGACAAATAACTTAAACACAACGGCGAATGTAGTATTTCACGAAGTATGTACTATAGTGCAAAAAATATACATTACATTTTAGTTACGTAAACGAAATGGTAGTTTTTTTGTTTACACCCGAATTTCGGGAGTTACAACTAGTTTTATTTAATATTAAAAGAGATCTTATTATGAGCTCATTAGCTGCAAAATTAGTTCTATGAGTACCAATATAAAAGAGATCATTATGACGCAGTTGCTTAAGAGGAACATTAAATTTTACTCGTTCTAGAAGTGCAGAACAGTCTATTCTGCCATTAACAATGTCATGGATAAAGATCAGCGATTGGACAGTTCTTCTGGACTCAGTAGATTTTAAATCAATGAGTGAAAACGGGCAAAATATGATGGCCGAGGTTGTGAAAAATGAAGTGAACGTAATGCAAAATTTATGAATTTTTTGTGAATCTGTTCTAAACGTTTAATATGAGTTGTATAAAAGGGTGACCAAATAAATGAGGCGTAATCCAATCTAGATCTTACAAATGTTATATATAACAGTTTGAGCGTATAGGGGTCTGTAAAAAGCTGAGAGTTCCATCTGACAAATGCCATAAGTGAATTAGCTTTAGGTATAATGTAGATCAGGTGCCGAATAAACGAGAAATGTGCATCAAAAACGACACCAAGGTCGTGCGTTTCATCCAAAAGTGAAAGATTTGAATTTCCAAGATTGTGTGAAGACCGGAATGGGCACCGTAGTTTAGAATATTTCACATGAGAACACTTTTTAATATTCAATGCCAAACGATTTTTAACACACCAGGTAAATACTCTATCAAGATCATCTTGTAAACTACTGACATCTGATGAGTTACTGACACGATGGAAGACTTTTAAGTAATCAGCATACAGAACATACATTGAATGTTCAAAGCAACATGAAATGTCGTTGATAAATAGGAGAAAGAGCAGGGGACCGAGGATACTACCCTGCGGTACCCCAGAGGTCACTACGAAAGGATAAGATTTAACATTATCTACCACTACAACAGAGGTACGGTCCCTCAAGTATGACTTAAGCCAATCGAGAAAAACGGAATGGAAAACGATTTTTTTATGCTTCGCGATAAGTATATTGTGCGGCACTTTATCGAAAGCTTTAGAAAAGTCAGTGTAGATAGTATCAACTTGCTGGCCTAACTCAAATTATTCCATAGTCATAAAAAACGGCTAGGTTAGTATTTGTCGAACGACCAGTAACAAATCCATGCTGGCAGGGACTAATTAGATTTTTCACTGCAAAGTATAGTTTATCCTTTACAGCGCATTCAAAAAGTTTGGACATTGTTGAAAGTTTGGTGATAGGTCTGTAATTCAATACACTATTTTTATTGCCACTTTTATGAATGGGAGTAATAAACGAGATCTTGAATCTATCAATAAATGTGCCTCTACTTAGGGATTTATTGAAGATCAAAGTTAATGGATACACTAAAGATGACATGCATGCTTTAATTAAGAATGATGATACACCATCCAGCTTAGTGGAAGTTTTAAGTTTCTTGATGGCCATAGCAACATCAGTAACAGTAAGACTAAGCCTAGGCGTATACGGAGACGCAGGCCGCACACGCAGCACAACTCAACGCAGTTTAGTTTTTTGTAAATAACGCAGTACCGTATAACGGCGTATACAGCGAAATAGCCGCGTGCGGCGGAGAGACGTGCCTGCGCACAACTGCGTCGCGTTGTAGTTGAAATACAGTTTCCTACGCGCAGCCGACACGTTAGCTTGCAAAAATTGAAGAACTTATTGAAAAAGTGCGTGAACGGCCGATATTACACCCATATTATATTATATAGGGTCTATTTCAAAGTCTAATTCAGACAAATAACTCGTATTGCTGGGTTTATGGAATGAATACGGAACACGTGTGCTGGTTTTACGAGATTCGTATACGCAGTTCACATATTTTCTGCCTCACAAAGTTTAATTTTCGCTGCGCTGCATTGTGCTGTGTTGCGCGTCCTGCGTCTCCGTATACGCCTAGGCTTAGAGAGCCAAAATCAGTTGTGTGGTGAATAGTGTCACACGCAGAGGTATCCGACTTATTATCAGTTGGCTCAAAATTGTAAATAAAAAAATTAGCAAAGAGATTGGCAGTTTCTTGAGCCGAGCTTGATCTCTTCTCATCATAAAACATCGAGACCGGAGTTTGTGAACTAGACTTCTTGGATTGAATAAAATTGAATTCTCTGTAACTTCAGCGTAACATGTGAGTAGAAGGAAAGAAAATAAACATACAGAAGGCTTGCTTTACAAGCGAGAACGTAGTTTTATGGGTTGCGCTCCCTGCAGCGAGTCTGCGTTAGCACACTGCTGCGGCGTGGAATTTTTGGGAGGTGAAGACGATGTGCTGTTGTTGTTGTTGTTGCGCTGGCGAAAAGCTGAAATTGTAAAACAATTTATATTTTCTGGCTGGCTTTTGTTCTTCTTCTATAAGCCTGCACGGCGTCGCATATTGCTCCCGCACTGCCGACTGTAGTGTGCTCAAAATCATAGAAAAGAGAATAAAATATGGTTGGCATGGCGACTTATATGATCGCTACAAGCAATAAAAAATAAATAATAATAAGTAATTAATAAAGACAATTAAAAAGGGAAATGAAAAGACAGGAAGACGTTTTTATTAGCCCGCAATAATTTTTTAAGTACCGTTGTTTGGAACTTTTTTTACGGCCCGCAAATAATGCTTGCTTATAAGAACTAAAATAAGATAATCTAATAAGGTTTGCGCACGATGAAATTAGTGCACAAATAAATTCAAATTACTTCTGAACTAGATAACATATTAAAATGAAAACGTTATATTAACAGAAATTTTATTCATGTTTTAATTCATCCACAAACGATTTTTTTAAATTAATTTTTGATAAAAATTTCAATTTTTTCCGAAATGCCTCGCATTAAGCTTTTTATAGGGTTTTCAGACCGTCTACAGACGGTCATTCCCGTTAGCGGGAAAAAAAGTCATACTGTTGCTCATATACTGAGTAGCAAACGAAATTGAGTTTATTCACTTTTTGTCTTAACAAATGTAATCCAATAGTAAAAAAATAGTTCAAATAGAATAAATTAAATATTTTCCAGTTACAAAATTACATATTTATATATATATACGTATGTGTATGTGACTTTTCATTTGTCGTTATGAAAATCAAAAAAGCAATTGTTTCCTGCTGTAAGGCATAAATTCAGCTTACACTTCAAGCAGTATACTTGAGTATCTGATTTCTTACAGTATTTGCAGCGCCTTTTACCCTTTGAATCTGTCATTCCTGGATAATGTTCATAGCCATCGTATCGCTTGTCGTCACACGGTATCTTAGCTTTTGTTCCGACTTCAGATAAAGTATGTTTTCCAGATAATGTAGATGGCCTGCCAACAGAAACATTCTTGTATTTGCATAGGCTTGCAGCTACAGCTTCACGGAAATCTGGTAACTTGAATGTTTCGTTTTCACCTTCATTGGCACGTCGATATAGGTAGGTAGGTATAATCATATCTAACAAATGATAAAAGATTCGCAGCGAACAGTTACGTGTCTTCAACCGGATATGATATCTGCCTATCAAGCCGTCCATCAAATCCACACCTCCCATATGGGCGTTGTATTCCTTAATTATGTGTGGGCATTGTACATCTACATATTCTTTCTTCCTTCGGTCATACCGAGGTATTGTACCGGCTTGTGACGATGTTGCTGCTTGTGCAAATTGTTGAATACCAACATAAGTAGAAGATAAGCGAACTACCTTGGTGTCCTTCCACAAAACGGTTGAAACTTCGACACCGTATGCTGATCCAGTGTATTCCTCGTAATATCCACGATCAGCCTTGGTCAATTGCTTATCCGAAGAAAACTTGCACTGAGGTATTATATTTGATCGAATAGTACCCAATGAATATATACCGCGCGCACGGAGATATACCAACAGAGGAATCGACGTGTATAGATTACCAAAATAAATTATGTGATTTATATTGTTGGAAATTGTTTGTGAAAGCCGCACGACTGCGTTAGCTGCAGCTCCTAGGTCGGGTGAGCCAGGAAGCACCACATTATCACCAGCCCCATTATAAATCTCAAACCGATATGAAAACCCCATTGAGTCGCAAAGCACGAAGAATTTAATTCCCCATTTGTGCGGTTTGTTTGGCATATATTGACGCAGGTGATGACTCATCTTCGTTGCGCACATCTGCTCATCCACGCATAAACGAGAAGTTTTTGGAATGGAATCAAATCTTTCGTTTATTTTGTCCGAAATGAATCTGATTCTAAACAGGGGTTCGTAACCAGTTTGCCCTTTCCGTACTCGATTTTCCTCATTCGCAAAACTTATAAGTTGTTTTATTTTTTAAAATTGTTTACTGCTCATTGTGCTGCTGATTGGTTGAAAAGTATCCTTACTCCAATAGCTTTCTAGCCGCGGATAACGACAAAGCGACATGTAGAACAGAATCCCATAATTGCTCCCTAAACTCCTCATAATACTGCCAGGTTTTAACTAAAACACTTGTCAAAGAAGAATCAGTGGTGACGTGGACGTTGAGGCGAGTGGAAGTGCCGCAGCCGCGATTGCGTAATATCGAACAGTCCTTATATGTTGTAATTGTTCTTTGTTCAACAATAACCGGTTTCCTGGAAATTTAACAATCGAGTCGGTGATCTTTGACAGTATCAGAAGTGGGATTCAACCAAATTCGGCAGCGAATTCTACGAACACGCCACAAAATCCGAGCTCGCGCCAGACGCCGGCAGCCATTTTTAAGAATTTAAAATTAATAAAAAGGAAGCACAGAAATAGAATAAGCAACGAACATTTGGAGGCTTTATTAAAGTTGTCCACAACTGATATTGATATCAATTTGCATAATTTATTAGGAGGATCATGGAAGAAGGAAGATTAGAATTGTTTTTTTTTAATAACATTACAGAAAATGACATTTTTTTTTTTCGGTGTACATACTGAATCCATTTTTTTGTTTTCATTTTTTTGGCCAACTTTACTTGTATTGGTGCTTACTCTTCCATAAGAAGATTTTGGACACCCCCCGTAGGACAACAGCAAAAAGTAATGTTGTTATTCGCAACGGCTTCACTCGTGCACATTGAGAAGTGGTTGTTGTGGCGTTGTGATCGCTCAATACTTAATTTTTTGCATGTATGTTTATGTTTATGTCTTTTATCACAACGGGCCCGTTAATAGCCTATTTCCACCGAGCGCTTAAATGCATTTAAGGGCTCTGTTAAGCTTGAGAACTGTCAAGCGTTTCCACCAAAACTGAGTTAACTCCAACAGCTGGTTTTTGTTTACATTTTTAGTTGGTCAAGCCAAATTCTGCATTTATTTCTGGGCAGCCACAGCTTACCCATCGCCGCCATCTCCTTGTATACGTATGTATGGTTTGTTATAGCCCCTCTACTGCAAGAAAACCAATTCGCTTTCCTTCTCAACAGTCTAGGAATGTCTGCGTTTTCATATTTGTGAAAATTTATTTCATTTGTCAATGTTTATTTCATTTATGAAAGTTGTCAGCTGATTGATACCAGAGCTGTCTGAATTTTTAATGTCAAGAGGGTTAGTGAGAAGTTCCACGTTTTTTATTTTCTCTTTCAGTATTTATTATTGGCAAATAATAGAAGTTTTGACTTTGATTATGACAGTCGATATGTATTTTTGCGAAAAATTCAGTAAAAAGTAATTGTCTTAGCAAAAAATCTACCACACCGAACGCAATTCGAATCCCCTCTTTCGTTTGTGTTCGTACGGCTCTTGCAGCGCCGTAAAGCATGCTATAAAAATGTGTACATTTGTCAGTATTGCTCCAGCTTTTAACATAACATATTCTGTTAGACGTCTGTAAACGGCAAAACTGAGTTAACTCAGTTTTGAAAGTGAGTTAACTCACTTTGATACAAAAACAATTGCATGGGAATTAGAGCATTTAAATGCGATCTTAAATGCATTTAAGCGTTAAATGCATTTAAGGCCCGGTGGAAATAGGCTATAACTCTCCGTCTTTTATGTAGAAACAGTTAAAACAAACTACTTCCTTGCAACACCAACAACACGGGCTATAATAATTTAATTAATAATAATAATTGACTGGCACGACAGCCCGCTTACGCGAGACTAAGCCGCCCCCGGTGTTGTGGGGGGGTTCCAGTGTACCCCGTGGTGTGATTTGCACGCGGGTGAAGGACCTACAGTTTTATGCCGTTCCGGACGGCAGTTGATCTTTCATAAGCAATTTTTACTCTCAGAAGTCTGCCATTTCCAGCTGAGAGGACAGCCACCGAAAGAGCAAACGAGTTTTCCCGTTATTTGATTAGGTGTTATTACAGGCAGTATTTGAACCTGAGTCGCTGCCTTCGACTCGCGGTCCAACGCACTAACCAACTGAGCCACGGCGGCTGCCACGGGCCACGGGCTGCACGCGCTATGTGTTACTTTAATAAGCTATCTAAATCAATTATCTCGGATCTGTCTTTTAATAAATCACTAGCTGACCCGGCGAACTTCGTCCCGCACGACGTTTGTTGTTTTTTTATAATGAAATACGCGAGATGGCGAATCAATGGCAATGCAAATTGACGAAGAAACCCAACTAAGGGAAGAGGAGGGAGCTACTGATTAACGCAATGGAGGCCCTCAAATCAGAAGCAATGTTGCTGCTAAGTTTCAGTATAGAAATGGATAGCGCTTGAACGATATTTAAATTATATTGGCAGGGCTACGCCCCCTTATTCAATACCCGCACAATGCCCTCTGTCGAAGGAAAAATGGTAGGTTCGTACTAAGTGTCATTGCTGAGCGACTTATAGTTCAGCGAAATATTTGGGTCACAACAAATCTGCCACGCCCCTTGTCCCTACGCTTATAAAATCTTACCAGTAAAAAATAACTCATCTATGGAACGACTTAGTACTAAATTTCAGTGTTGTACAACTTACAATTTCGAAGATATTCTATATTAGGATTTGGCTTGTATGGGCGGTGCTATGGGCCCTTGCTCAATACCCGCACCATCCCCTCTGTCGAAAGATTTGAATAAATGGTAGGTTCGTACTTAATTTCATTGCTGTGCGACCTATAGTTCAGCGGAATATTTGGGTCACAAAAAAAGTGCCACGCCCCTTGTCTAACGCCCACCAAATCTTACCAGTAGAATAACTCATCTATGGGACTATAAATTCAGTGTTGTACGACTTACAATTTCAAAGATACTCTATATTAAAGATTTGGCTTGTATGGGCGGTGTCACGCCCCCTTGTTCAATACCCGCACCATTCCCTTTGTCGAAAGATATGAATAAATAGTAGGTTCGTACTTAATTTCATTGCTTTGCGACTTATAGTTCAGCGAAATATTTGGGTCACAAAAAATGTGCCACGCCCCTTGTCCAATACCCATCAAATCTTACCAGTAGAATGACTCATCTATAGGTCGACGCTATACCAAATTTCAATGCTATGCGCCTTACAATTTGAAAGATATTCCATTATTAAGATTTGGCTTGTATGGGTGGTGCCACAACCCCTCGTCCAATACCCGCCCCATTCCCTCTGTCGCAGGACATGACTAAATAGTAAATTCGTAGTGAATTTAATTGATGTGTGACTTATGGTTCCAAAGTTATTATCTGAAAATGTGCAGAATTCACGGTCAAATATGGCATGGATTTTCCGACTTTTCCAATAGATTTTCCTCAATTTTCTTTTCGCACGAACCTGAACTGACTTAATACGAATCAAACAAAACAAACCCCATGAAAATCGGCCGGTCCGTTTGAGCGTGATGCGGACACACACATACTGCCACTCTCTTTTATACAAGTACTAGCTGGGCCCTGCGGCTTTGCACGCAAGCTCTCCTGTTTCCCCCGATACGAATTCTTAACCCATTGTTGAGCCCATCAGATTTTAATTAAAAAAAAAAACATGTGTCGATCTTTGATTTCGAGTGTCTTAAAAATTTTGAAGTCAGAAGGCCCTTTAAATCATGTCTTTTCACATTTACTCTAAACAAATTCTAAACCCTTGATTTACCACGGTAGATTTCGATTTTCAAGCAAATTAAAAGCACGTTTTTATTATTTCCCGAAATGAAGAAAGTGAAAACACGTGTCAAATTATCCCTAACTTAGAGTAATTCCACCAAGTTTGAAGTCAATCGGCCCATTAATTCGTGCTTTTTCACAATTCATCCACTCAAACTTTTAACCCGTCGTCGATCCAGTTAGATTTCGATTTGTCTATCTAATTTTTATTTTTGAAGTCAATAGGCTCATTTTCATAAACAAACCTTAGCCTAATGAGCCAGAGAAATTTTGGTTTTCGGAAAATTATCGAATCGAGTCGAATTATTTTTGATTTAGAGTATTTTCAGGAAGTTCGAAATGAGTATGTCTATTAAATCACGTTTCTTCATACAACACCTTATCACATGTTTTGCCCCTTTAGACCCCGAATTTCTAAAAATCCCGTCTTAGCGGAGGTTCATTCTTCAAGGTGTACCTACAGTTAAAATTTCATGTTTCTAGCTTCAGCGGTTTGAGCTGGGCGATGATAAATCAATCAATCAATCAGTCAGTCAGGACAAACAATCTATGTATATAAAAACGGAGGCGGTACCACGCCCCCTTGTCCAATGCTCACAACTTTCTTCTGGTCCAATTGTGCTACTAAGTGGAAAATTCGTATCAAGTTTCATTGATGTGGACTTACAGTACTGCGTAAATGTAGGGTCATAAAAAATGTGCCACGCCCCTTGTCCAACGCCGATCAAATTTTAACAGTAGAATGGCACTTCTATGGGACGATGTCATATTTAATTTCAATACTGTGCGGCTTACGAATCCGAAGCTATGCCATATAAAAGATTTTAGTTGTATGTGCGGTGCCACGCCCCCTTGTTAACTACCCGCCCCATTCCCTTTGTGGAAAGATATGACTAAATGGTAAATTTGTACTAAGTTTCATTGATGTGCGACTAACAGTTCCAAAATTATGCGGATAGTTTGGGTCAAACAAATGTGCCACGCCCCTTGTCCAACGCCCATAAAATTTTAACAGTAGAATAACACATCTATGAGGCGACGCTTCACTAACTTTCAATGCTGTGCGACTTACAATTCCGAAGCTATTCCATTTAAAAGAAATGAATTGTATGGGAGGTGCCACGCCTCCTTGTTAAATACCCGCCCCATTCCCTCTGCCGAAAGATATGATTAACTGGTTGGTTCATACCAAGTTTCATTGATGTACGACTTACAGTTCTGCTGCATAAAAAATATGCCACGCCCCTTGTTCAACGCCCATAAAATTTTAACAGTAGAATGCCACATCTATAAAACGACGGTACACCAAATTTCAATATTGTGCGACTTACAATTCCAAAGCTATTCCATTTAGAAGATTTGAGTTGTATGGGCGGTGCCACACCCGTTTGTTCAATAATAGTATAGGTATATATATATAGATATCTCTATATATAAAAATGAAACGTGGTCCGTTCGACTGCTTATAACTTGAAAACGACTGGACCAACTTGGATACTTCGGCGGGTTTGTTTGAAATTGTTACGTGAAGGTTTATAAAAAAAGAAAAGTTGGGAAAACGGGGCGTGGCACCACAAGAATACATTTTTAGACAATAACTTTGGAACCATAAGTCACACATCAATTCAATTTGGTACAAACTTAGTATTTAATCATGTCCTTCAATAGAGGGAATAAGGTGGGTATTGAACAAAGGGGTGTGGAATGTACCGCCCATACAACTCAAATCTTCTAAATGGAATAGCTTCGGAATTGTAAGTCGCACAATATTAAAATTTGGTGTACCGTCGTTTCATAGATGTGTTATTCTACTGTTAAAATTTTATGGGCGTTGAACAAGGGGCGTGGCACATATTTTATGATCCAATATTTCAGCAGAACTCTAAGTCGTACATCAATGAAACTTGGTATGAACCTACCATTTAGTCATATCTTTCGGCAGAGGGAATAAGGCGGGTATTTAACAAGAGGGCATGGCTCCGCCCACACAACTCAAATCTTTTATATGGAATTGCTTTGGAATTGTAAGCCACACAGCATTGAAATTTGGTACGAAATCGTCCCATAAAAGTGTCATTCTATTGTTAAAATTTTTGGGGGTTAGACAAGGGGCGTGGCACATTTGTTTGACCCAAACTGTCCGCATAATTTTTAAACTGTTAGTCGCACATCAATGAAACTTAGTACGAATTTACCATTTAGTCATATCTTTCCACAGACGGAATGGGCGGGCATTTAACAAGAGGGCGTGGCTCCGCCCATAGAACTTAAATCTTTTATATGGAATAGCTTCGGAGTTGTAAGCCGCACAGCATTGAAATTTGGTTACCGTCGTTTCATAGATGTGTCATTCTACTGATGAGATTTGATCGGCGTTGGTCAAGGGGCGTGGCACATTTTTATGATCCAACATTTATGCAGTACACACACACACACCAGTGAAACTTGGTACGAACTTTCCACTTAGTAGCACAATTCGACTAGAAGAAATTTGTGAGCATTGGACAAAGGGCCGTGGTACCGCCTCCATTTTTATATACATAGATTGTTTGTCCTGACTGACTGACTGATTGATTGATTGATTCATCATCGCTTAGCCCAAACCGCTGAAGCTACAAATATGAAATTTGAACTGTAGGTACATCTTGAAAAATGAACCTCCGCTAAGACGGGATTTTTTGAAATTCGGGGTGTAAAGGGGCAAAAATGTTTTGTGTTGTATGAAGAAAAGTGATTTAAGAGACATATTGATTTTGAACTTCCTGAAATTGGACACGCGTTTCTCATTATTTTCAAAATCGAAATCTAACTGGATCAACGACGGGTTAAAAGTATGTATGGAGAAACAAATTTGTTTGGGCCTTTTGACTTCAAACTTGGTGAAAGTACCTCAAATGTACATAAAATAACTCGATACGTGTTTTTCATTTTTTCCGAATACTAAAATCGGACGGGGTTAACGACCGGTTACAATTTTGTATGACGAAACTGTAAAAAAACATGAATTAATGGGGCCACTGAGATTTAAATTTTGTGAAAGTACTCTTAGTGAGAAATAATTTGACACGTGTTTTTCACTTTTTTGAAAATCAAAATCTAACGGGATCAACAATGGGCTAACAGTTTGTATGGAGAACTTAGACAAAAAGCACTTCTATCGGGAAATAATTAAAATGTGCTTTTCATTTTTTGAGAAAATCGAAATCTACCGTGATAAACTTAGGGTTAAGAATTTGTTTAGGGTAAATGTGAAAACCCATGATTTAAAGGGCTTTTGACTTCAAACTTTTTGGAAATACTTGACATCAAAGATAATAGACATTTGTTTTTTTTAATTGAAATCTGACGGGGTCAACAATGGGTTCAGAATTTGTATTGGGTTGAAACAAGAGAGCTTGCGTGCGAAGCCGCAGGGCCCAGCTAGTAATATATAAAAATGAATCGTGGTCCGTTCGACAACTTATAACTTGAAAACGACTGGACCAACTTGGATACTTACTTCGGCGGGTTTGTTTGAAATTGTTACGTGAAGGTTTATAAAAAAGGAAAAGTCGGGAAAACGGGGCGTGGCACCACAAGAATACATTTTTAGACAATAACTTTGGAACCATAAGTCACACATCAATTCAATTTGGTACAAACTTAGTATTTAATCATGTCCTTCAATAGAGGGAGTAAGGTGGGTATTGAACAAAGGGGTGTGGCACCGCCCATACAACTCAAATCTTCTAAATGGAATAGCTTTGGAATTGTAAGTCGCACAATATTGAAATTTGGTGTACCGTCGTTTTATAGATGTGTTATTCTACTGTTAAAATTTTATGGGCGTTGAACAAGGGGCGTGGCATATTTTTTATGCAGCAGAACTGTAAGTCGTACATCAATGAAACTTGGTATGAACCAACCAGTTAATCATATCTTTCGGCAGAGGGAATGGGGCGGGTATTTAACAAGGAGGCGTGGCACCGCCCATACAATTCATTTCTTTTAAATGGAATAGCTTCGGAATTCTAAGTCGCACAGCATTGAAAGTTAGTGAAGCGTCGCCTCATAGATGTGTTATTCTACTGTTAAAATTTTATGGGCGTTGGACAAGGGGCGTGGCACATTTGTTTGACCCAAACTATCCGCATAATTTTGGAACTGTTAGTCGCACAACAATTAAACTTAGTACGAATTTACCATTTAGTCATATCTTTCCACAAAGGGAATGGGGCGGGTAGTTAACAAGGGGGCGTGGCACCGAACATACAACTAAAATCTTTTATATGGAATAGCTTCGGAATCGTAAGCCGCACAGTATTGAAATTAAATATGACATCATCCCATAGAAGTGTCATTCTACTGTTAAAATTTGATCGGCGTTGGACAAGGGGCGTGGCACATTTTTTATGACCCTACATTTACGCAGTACTGTAAGTCCACATCAATGAAACTTGATACGAATTTTCCACTTAGTAGCACAATTGGACCAGAAGAAAGTTGTGAGCATTGGACAAGGGGGCGTGGTACCGCCTCCGTTTTTATATACATAGATTGTTTGTCCTGACTGACTGATTGATTGATTGATTTATCATCGCCCAGCTCAAACCGCTGAAGCTAGAAACATGAAATTTTAACTGTAGGTACACCTTGAAGAATGAACCTCCGCTAAGACGGGATTTTTAGAAATTCGGGGTCTAAAGGGGCAAAACATGTGATAAGGTGTTGTATGAAGAAACGTGATTTAATAGACATACTCATTTCGAACTTCCTGAAAATACTCTAAATCAAAAATAATTCGACACGTATTTTATAATTTTCCAAAAATCAAAATTTCACTGGCTCAATAGGCTAAGGTTTGTTTATGAAAATGAGCCTATTGACTTCAAAAATAAAAATTAGATAGACAAATCGAAATCTAACTGGATCAACGACGGGTTAAAAGTTTGAGTGGATGAATTGTGAAAAAGCATGAATTAATGGGCCGATTGACTTCAAACTTGGTGGAATTACTCTAAGTTAGGGATAATTTAACAAGTGTTTTCACTTTCTTCATTTCGGGAATCGGGAAATAATAAAAACGTGCTTGTAATTTGCTTGAAAACCGAAATCTACCGTGGTAAATCAAGGGTTTAGAATTTGTTTAGAGTAAATTTGAAAAGACATGATTTAAAGGGCCTTCTGACTTCAAAATTTTTAAGACACTCGAAATCAAAGATAGACACATGTTTTTTTTTTAATTAAAATCTGATGGGCTCAACAATGGGTTAAGAATTCGTATCGGGGGAAACAGGAGAGCTTGCGTGCAAAGCCGCAGGGCCCAGCTAGTAGATATATAGATTCTTCAAAGGCAACTCGACAATGTAAATCTCATGGCACTTTAGGCATTTTTGTTTTCTGTACTGAATCTATTATATATTTATGCTGTTTAACTTTGATTTAATTTTAAGTGTTTTGTTTATATTGTCTATATCTAATTGTAAATGGTAGTCAGTATGACTCTGTTCCATTTGATTAAACTATTCATAAACTAAACTAAACTAAAATATTTTGC